>OW121850.1:61783661-62450991 GCA_933228895.1 Platycnemis pennipes | reverse complement strand
CACTATTACCAACATGCTCTTCTCCCCTGCACTTGTAATTTCTTCCAAATTGCTTATCCCCTCAAATACATATATTGAACGACCACTATTCACCCTGCATTACTATTTTACAGAAATATTTTGTCTGTATTTTTCTTCTTTGTAACCGAACATTTGAGCTATAGTTTGCTTAAAAAGTAAACGCTTACATTTGTGTTCCTTTTAGCCATTGGTGGTGGTTCTGGAGTATGTGATCCAAAAAAAGAAGTTGAACCAGGTTTTGGAGAAAGTTATGCAGCTATGAAAGAATCAGAAGGCTTATTAGAAGGAAAACAAGGTGGAATGGATGATGTCAAAATTGCATTTGAACCCTTAGAATACCATCCTCCTGTATGCTCAAAATTATTTATGTTTGTTTTATTATACGCCTTATCATTGTTCTGCTTTTGATTTTATGATATCTTTCTTATCAGATCAATGTAGCTGACACAAAAGAAGCTGCATTATCATTGCAGGAAGACTTCAGATCAAAGAAATCAGCCTTTGATGTAATATCACGCATTACTCGAATGCTTCTGTCATTGGTTTTCCTGAAAGTTCTGTTGAAGTAAGTATTCATTCATCAATTTATTTACTGGCGGTACTGTTGCATTAAAAAGCTGATTGAATTTTGAAATTACAGACTTAGAAAACCCTATGCACAAAATTTCAGGTACCTAAAATAATTATTAAATTAAGTTGTTCTCCATTTTTTTTATTTTGAGCTCACTTCATATTAGTATTAGTAGCCTTAAAAATCCTTATTTGCAAAATTTCATAAATATCGAAACACATCTTAATATTTTGGCCATCTGTTTAGGATTTGGGACCACTGGTCAAATAGTTGTCGACTGGAGAAACAGTCTCCAGAAACAGCTAAAGCCATGATTTTTCTGAATGGAAAAAAATCTGGTATGCATAAATGACGTACTATTTATCTGATGAACCCATGAAATAATTTGCATTGAGATTGTTTAGAATGTGATTTTAACCAGCACCCGTAAAGTTGAAAGAGGTTGTATTCTCTGATATAAATCGTGAGTTTATTTAGAGTACAGAATTTTTAGAGAATGGATTAAAAACCACCTACATACCATTTAAGAGCTATTATTTAGTTACCTACATACCATTTAAGAGCTATTATAATAGTATTCCTTAATCATCTTGATTTTAATTTTAAATTTACCCGATATCGAATCACCCCTTCATGGGATGATTCCTGTTATACATCTTAACATTACCTATTTATTTGAATCTCAATCGCAAAGGATAGCTTTTTCAGGAATTACATAGTTTTGTAGCCTATATAATACTTTCCATCAGTGAATAGTGCTTTTATTTGACTGTGTATAGCATAGGCAACATGGGAAGAAAAAGAGGACATTTCAAAAATCCTGTGACAATCATGAGTAATCGGTAGCTCAGATTGAAAGGGCGGCAAACACTCACTCCGGAAACCTCCGCTCCGTACCCAGCACTAGCAGGAAGTGATTGTGTACCTACCCCTATGAACTGTAGAATTTTACAGGTGACATCAATGAAGTTGTTACTGATGGGGTCAGATATATCAAAGGGTAGGAGCCAGATGAAAGGTAGTTTATGCACAATGTATTCCTTAATGAGGCAGTTGCGAAGAGACGACTGACCCCAATGGCACAACTTATTAAGTGACAAAGGCTTGTCAAAAACACTAACAGGGAAGATACTGGGAATACACCCCATTATTTTACCTGACTACCTACTTCTGATACATAGATCCATTAACTATCACTGTTTTTGGTTTACTGTCCTAAAAATACTAATTATTACCATGAATAACCAATTTAGTAAAGATTCTTGGCAAACAGTGTTTCAGAAACTGTTATATGTTATTCATTTAAAAAACAATGTTCTGTCCGATGACTTTAAAAATGAATAAAAAACCTGGTTGATTATAATCAGATTACCACAGGACCACAGTGGTCTAAAAAAGAAAAAGGGTGAGTGGGGGCCTTCTGGACACTCTTGGCACTTAAATCCCTTTGAATCTATTGTAACAACCTACAATTTACCTGTCCAACACTTACAGACAAGGAGAAGAACACCATGATAGAGGTAAGGAGGTGGGTTACCCATCAAACCCCTAATTAGGGCCCAATAATAGGGCCCAATGTTGCTTAATTTCAGTGAACTGAAAGGGACTGGTGTGTCAATGTGGCTATAGGCCCTTGTCTATGGCCCAAATTAGAACAACCAATGAATCCTCTACTCTTTATGTAACTTATGGTATGGTATGGTAATTTATGGTTTGATCATGTTATGACTGGAACTTATTTTTGACCTATGAATACCAAATTTGTTCATGAAAATTTTGGTGTTGATGATGGTGTTGGTATGATTTGTCTCTGTCCTTGGAGTTATCCTATTTTCACTGGGATGGCATTAGTAACTTTGTTTTATTATTTTTCAATTATCTTGATACAATAGTGAAAAAAGAATTAATGATTGTGCAATTATTTGTGGAATTTTAATTCAATAAAAGAAGCCCCAGACCAAATGAAGATAAACTTTAATGAATGCAATAGATTGAATTGCATGATGCGTTCATAATTACATTCTTTCATTTTTTGTCCAGATCACTAGAATACCATGAAAAATATAAACAAGATTTCAATTATGATAATTATTGGATCACATCCTATTTCCGTCAAATTGATGCTCGAAGACATGCTCAACATAAATCTACCCTGCTTCCTTTAAAAAAAGCAGAAAAAGCAGAATTGTGTTACGTTACTGCCCTCCTTCCTCGCCCTCATGAAAGAAAAGCCATTGTGAGTAAAAAAATAATTCATTTTCCTATTTATTTTTGTCATTTGAGTGACTTAGTTATTAGAGAAAAAAATAATGCATGTCTAAAAGATTTAGTAGTGGTTTCTTTATGCCTTCTCATGCTGTACCATTTCATTATGAAATGAGAAGTTAATCTAACTAACCCTAATTTGAGCCCTGACCACACCAAAATATTATAAGTTACATAAGTGAATGTAGGAATTTGACAATGTACCTTATTTTTGTGTTTGTCATCACCAGCACTTACATATGTGTTATCTATACTCACTTGCTAAATAAGACCCTGAATTTACAATAAAACTTTTTTCCTTATAACCTAACTAATAATGTGCTTTGGCAATTTTTATACAAGACCTGTTAGGTCTTCTTCAATACCTATTCTCAAGTTTTGGCCATACCACTGCCGATGATTTCAAAAACATCATTTACATATGAAATGAAGGATAAACAACTAGGATTTCATTGACATACAATAAGAACACTGCCACTGATAAAATTATATGAACATGGTCTTAAAGTAACTGGGACATTACCCATATCCGTGAAGATTAATGCATAGTTATACATTAGTCTTTATTAGAGATGAGTCGATACCAACATTTATCGATTCTTGATACCGATTCAGAATCCTGAAAAATGGATAGTAGATTCTCGATACTGATACCATCGACCTATACATGTTCACCTATTTTTACCTAGTTTTCGTATACATTATTATAAAAATTAGAGATCAGTTGATACCAAAATTTATCTAATCTCGACACCAATTCCTGGACAATCGATTCTCGATACCGATACCATCGACCTATACATATATACATTTTTTACCTAGTTTTCTTATACATTATTATTAAATGTTCCATGAAATCTAAAACTAAAATTTTACGAAACAAAAATATGAACATACTATTTACTTCAGGTAAAACTTATGATATTTCACTATGAGGACATTATGAAAATAAAAACTGTTTGATAACTCAAAAGTTTTATATTTTTTACATGAGGATCTTTAATAACAAATGCCATGTTTAATAACAAAACATTTTTGGTATCAGATAAAAAATGCCATAACAGATTCAAAATAATATGACTGAATAATGTCCAATGTTGACTTTTAATATGATTAATAATTGGTTATGAGAGTAAAAAAAACACTAACCTAAATTATAATTCAAACTTTCAACATTAAGGAATAAGAATAAAAGGTCATGACACACACCCTTGAGCCTACTTCAGGTTTTTGTTCAAAAAACCAACATTTCTAGCCTCACTGGATCAAGGCGATTTCGTTTCTGGTCACAAATGTTTCCTGCTGTGTAAAATATGTATCTCATTTTTGACGAGAAACTCTCATGCGGATTAGGATTTTTAATCTATACAGAAAAACAGTAAAAATTGTATTTCCAAAAAACAAGTAAATTTATAGTAGAAAAAATCAGCTTCCCATCATGACTGTGGGCAATATTTTCCTGGATCAAGATTTACCGATGCAAGAGCTATATGTTATTACTTCTAATATAAATTTCTCTTTCCTTATCACATATATGTGATAAGGAAAGTGAAGTATACTCATCAAACAATACATTTTTTAAACCTGTACAATGATTCTTTACAGTGCGGTTAAAAGAAACATTACAAGTTCATTTTCATTAATATTTGAATTATTTTCCAAAATATATGATCCTAGTGATGCCACACTGTATCACCCTCTATCCAGAAACCTAAAATGTAATTATACATTTAAGATTTCCGAGCATGTCTCATGCCAAGAATAATATAATATAGAATATTAAATAATAAACAAAATCAAAAACCTAAAATGAATTCAGTGCACAATTGGTTTACATTAACTTGGGTTGCTGTTGTAAATGAAATCCTTGAATGCTTTCAAATTCTTTTTTTAAAAACACAAATAAAAGTTTAATGCAGTCAGGATATTCTATTTATGGAGTATCTGGAGATTCCATTGTTAAGATGAAAAAATTATTATTGAATATTCTAAGCTGCTAAACTAGTAATTTTGCAATGTCTTATTAATAATAGTAACCCTTAAAATGGAATTTGTGAGTTTTATACTCATAATGAGAAGTTGTGTAACTCGGATCATGAAATGAGATGAGCCTTTTTACATTGTATTAGAAGAAAAATTAAGAAGTGTGTCTTGGCTTTTTTCTCCATTATTCACAAGCAAAAAAGTAGAATGACATATGGGGAGCCTGCATTCTCTGAACTCGGGTAAGCCAAAAATAGCTGAGTGAGGAAGTGTACTGCAGATAATGAAATTCGATTCTTATCGCTGTTTAAAATGTTTCTTTCAGCCATTGAATCAAAAATTTTATAATCCTTAATTTCCAACCTTTGGTTGCGAATACTGAATTTTTTGTACTTTTACCGCTTAAACTAGATGAACAAATGCATCACTCAAAAATACATTGTAAAGTCAACATACTGTTTCCATGGTTTTAATTCTGTAATAAAATATTTTTCCAATCACTTTCACTAATGCCAAATTTTATTATTTTTATTTACTTTGTTGACTTATATATTATCATGAAATTTCTGATAATTTACTTTTTTTAACTGCCTGCTTGCCTTACTTGAGGAATACAGCATGACGGTATTACTAGGTAGTGTTAAGGATCGAATGCATGAACGGCAGAACACTAGCTCACATTTTTCAAAACTTCATTATCATCGGGTCATGTGAGTCTGGCGAATGTAGGCGACCCGCGTGACATTCTGCTTAATATTTTTCCCGCACATCCGTCCTGTGGAGAAAAAAGCCAAACCATCTATTTCTTTATTTTGCTCTAGTAGCACAGAAAAAAATTTCATCTCATTTCGTGACTCGAGTTACAAATCCTCTCCTTGTCAGTATCTACCGTACCTACACTCCATTTGCTGGGCACATTGATCACTAAGCCGCAAAATTTAAAAATCTCCGATCCGGATCGGAATTATACTTTCTTCAGATATGATTTCAGCAGCGAATGAAATGAAATATCCGTGGGTGTTTGGATCCGACCCAACCATCCCTAATTTTTGAGTGATACATTTGTAAATCTAACTTAAACAATAAAAGTATAAAAAAGTGAGTATTCATATGCAAGGATTTTAAAGTGAATGATAACATTTTTGATGCAATGACTGAAAGAAAGTATTAAACTGAGATAGGGATCGAACTTCCTTTGGTACACTAGCTCTCCATGCCTGCCTAACTTGGCGAATGTAGGCTACCCGCGTGGCATTCAACGTATTTTTTTCTCGCGATGCCGGGGTAATGGGTAAAAAAGTCATATTTCTTTATTTTGCTTCTAGTTGCACGGAAAAATTTTCATCTAACTTCATGATCTGAGTTACACAACCTCTCCTTGTCACAACCTCTCTGCCGCACCTATATTCCATTCAGGGGGATGCTTCGCTCACTAAGCCACGAAAATTTAAAACCTCGATCCGTATCCGATATTACTGTGTCTTTGGATTCAAACCCGAATAAAATGAAATATCCGCGGATCTTTGGACCCGACGGATCTGATCTGACCATCCCAGGTACCGACGGCATTGGTATCAACTTTAGACGATCGATTCTCAACACCGATACCAAACCACAGGAATTGGCGGTATCGAGAATAGGTGTCGAGAATCGACATATCCCTAGTCTTTATGTACATACATCATGGTGATGTTTCTAAATAAATGAGACTACATTCATAAGCCACAAGCGTGAACTTCCTTATGTGAATATTGCTATCATGAAGGTGAATGATCATGTTATGCCCCTACCTTCAAAAACTCCTTATTTATAAGATCAACATTAACCAATTTCCTTTGAGGTACATAGCAAAAAAAAACTTTATGCAGCATCCGATACATATGTAGTGAGCTGAAATGTACACTTTATTCTAATTGTTGCTGAACTATATTTAGAAGAAGTCTTTAGCATACATCTTATGATGTACAAATTTATTCAATTTTCAGTCAATGACATGCTTAAAGAATTATTTTATCATATAACCTTTTTGTTATAAATGCTAACAAATTGTTTTCTTTTCATCAGTTGAGGATAACAAGTCAAACCTTATGCCCCAAAAGCTTTCCTCTTTTTTTGTTAATTAGACTCTGCAGTTCATCAAGATTCTTCTGGAAGCAATTACAGCCACAGTGTTCATTTTGCTGGATAGATTGTTATCAGAAATTTTACTGATAATTCGGATGCATTCAAAAATAGATTACACTCAAACAGGTAGCTATTCTGTTGTATAAATTTAGTAATATGTATTAGTACCTATTAGAGATGGGTAAATAATACCTGTGAATACTCAAATACTAGAAGGTATTCAATATTCTAGATTTCAAATGATTATGCTAAATGATGAAGTTCGAATACCTCAAATATCATGCCATACACTATTGGGTGCCCATATGCCCATATTCAGCATGATAGTGAACTACATTCTGGAGGAGGTACGTCCGTCAATGGGTTTCACCACATAATTTATGATAGATTGACAACACCCTACAAACCAGAAAAAGATTTTATGTAGATTAAAAACAGACTTATCTATGCATTGCATCTGTAAAAATATGGAGTTAATCTAGATTAAACTTACTCCGATGTCCTCTAGATAACATATTAAATCTAGTTTTAATCTGGATTTTTTTATATGTGATCTTATGTTGTTTTTACAGATTAAATCTAGATTTTGCAATCTTTTTTTTGAAAGGGGTAGCCCAGTGGGGTTGGGGGTTCTCTGCTTTTTTCGTATAATAATGATAAAATAGGCTATTTCAGTGATGTTACTTTGCTGCCTACCCTCATTTTATTGCCTTATTGTTACCCTGCTAGCTTACTAATGTTTATAAAAGTTAATTTATTCACATGGTGGACTGCAGTCCATAATTGGTAGTAAAGTTATGTTAATATATATATTTTAAATTTCAAAACCAGAGTTGAATTGTTTAATTTAATTGAGTAGTAGATTTTTACTTTAACAGGCAACAATTAAATCAGCAAAATAACGTTTAAGATACCTACTAATGTCAATTAGTATCCGAATTGCTACCAGATCTGGTACTTGAGATATTCTAAATTTGAGATATTTGGATATCCAAGTCATAATTAATGTTCGAATTTGAGAAATCTGTTATTCATCCCATCTTTAAAATGTACTACATGCTGTAAAACAAAAGTAAGACAATGACCACACTCAGTAAGCAGTGGCAGATGGCATGGCAAGTATGTTTAAATCCATATTAGAGGAATCATGTGGAGGAGCAGTGTATCTCTAATTTCCAAATAACTACCCTTCACCAAAGGTTTTCAAAGGCTTCAAAAAAGGTTTCATAATTGTTACAGTAAGAGAAAGGAAACTTTCAGTACATTGGTGTTTCAGTACATTCAGTATCTACTAAAAAAATATCAATGGAAAAATACAGGGGAGAGATACCTTGAATTGCATTGCCAGCCTCTAATATTTTCTATTTTACTGAGGAAATAAAAAAGGAAATACAAAAGGCAAACTGCCTTCCATTCTTAGATGTCCTCGTTATGAAGAATAAGGATGGGACATTAGGACACCCCGTCCCAAAAAAATATCTACACCAACTGATATGTACCTACATATGTAGAGGAAAAATTGCACCACCACCCTCAGCAAGAGGCTTCAGTAATAGGAACGTGCCACTTCTGAGCCTTTTTGAACTCTGATGCAGAATCTATTGCCAGCAAAAAACAACATCCTTTGAAAGCCACTTAGATAAATGGTTTCCACCATGACCACATCCTCCGAGCAGATGGGGAAGATGAACATGATTTTATGGTGCTAAATAGCAATGGCATGAACCCTATGAATAATAGAGAGAAGCCCTAAGGATGTGTTACCCTCCCACGCTTGTCTGGAACTTTGGAGAAATTGTCAAAATTCTGTCCAAACCAAAAGCCCTGTCCAGAAACACATGTTTCACCAAGACAGAGAATTCTTCCATGCATTTCATTCTGGTAAACTGAATACACAACTTTCGCAGTGTCTTCCTCACCATAAGAATGAACCTGCTTCCCCAGTTTTTATTCAAGTAGGGACTTTTTACTCATACTTACAATGTGTCTAATCATATATATTCTTTACTTCATAAGATTTAAGGAGTAAATGATGAAAATTTACAGAATTTCTAAAGATAAAAAAATTCATGACTTTTATGATGCCTGGGTCTGAATTTGTGAGTCCTCTATTTATTTTCATTCAAGAGCAGTTGAGAATGATTGGTAAAACACACTATAGGACTTCCACAATTTATGGAGCATGTGATTGGTTTCTTTTAAGCAATTGCATTGTGACATCAAAATTGTTCACAGAAAAATATGCCATTAACAGTGAGTTTATTTTGCTTCATGATGATATATTTTTTCCCAGATAAATCCATTAATTCAGACTGGCTTTCTTCAAAATAAAATGTTACACATATATGTACAAGTTCAGTATGCAATTTTAATACATTCATTTGGACATACCTTGCTTCTGCTAGCTGTCTTTCTCATTGGAAGTGACATCCTTCTCTTCATATTTTGGAACATCAAGGCTGGAAAGAGAGTGTTGATCAATATTTATCTTTCAGGGAAACATGATCTCATCATTAAAGTCAAAGGGACTGGCATGATGGCCCGTCTTGTTCGCTCAATGTTAGGAGGATTTAACATTAAGCAGGAAGTCCATAATGAAAGAAGTAATTTAGGTAAGTGATTTTTAGATGTTATTCACCCTCCTTGTGTAGCCTTCACCCTCTTTTTGAGGTCTTCTTTGTGTAGTGGCTAGCTATAGGTTTCAACTATATCGTTTAAACTATGCATTGTTATTAGTTTAAAAATTTAACATTTACTTTATATTTGTTTCAAAGCTTACCCGTAATCACTTATAAGTTCACAAATCAGCTCAAATGTTTTTCATCATTCATGAAACATTTTAAGTGTTTTTGTTCAATTATTTCTTGTCGGGACATAGTTGTTTATATTAAAAACAACATTTTGGTTTCTTCTTTGCAGTGTGCCTGCCCAATCCTACCTCACTGAAAAGCTCATATTTGGTGAAAATTTACGGGATTTATTTCATAATATGGATTCTCATTATATTGGAATCTTACACTCAAAGGCTAAAAAGAACCATATGCTCTCTCTACTACAGAAAGGTAAAGCCATTAGCATACTACCAACTGCTTGAGCTTTGTACTTTGTTGAATAAGTTCATTTAAATGAATGATAAAACTTTGTAATATTCCACAGCTTTTACTAATAGCCTTGAGTATGATGCTGTAGTATTTGGTTGGTTAGTTGAAGCTAAGATCAAAAGCATATATATTGCTTTAATATTAGATTTTTCATTCTTTCACCTAAGTCATTTGCAGCAGCAGCATAAGCTGCCTAAGGGGCAATATTGCTTCTCTTGTACTGTTACTTTTCATGAATCCGAATTGATCTTCATCCAGGAACTCCTCTGCTTTTCGTTCTATTCTTCTGTAGATTATCCCTGTCATTATCTTCGATGCATGTGTCGTCAGGCTTGTAGTCCTAAAATTTTGACATTTCTCCGCTCTCTTCTTTTTGGGAATAGGAATTATATTTTTCCAGAAGTCCCTGGGTATTTCTCCTGATGAGTGCATGTCGCAGATGGCCTTGTACAGATTGGCCAATGTCCTCTCTCCTATATTTCTTATCAGTTCTGCGGGGATATCATCAATTCCAGAAGCCTTATTCATCCGAAGGTCCCTTACTGCTGCGTCAAATACCGATCTCAATATTGATGCTCCCATATCATCCTTCTCAACTTCGCTTTCCTCTTCAACAACTTTTGTGCTGAGATTGTTCCCGTTGTATAACTCTTCCAGATATTCTTTCCATCTCTTCACTTTCAATCAAAAGTTTTCCATTCTTGTCCCTTATGGCATTGCATCTACATTTGACTATAATAATATTTATTTAATGACAAAATCTTATTGCTTGATAACATGTACCATTTTCAAATACAAAATGCATAATCTAACATACTCACTTTTTTGCCATTACAATTAATTTACCAGTCGTACATTAAAAATTTATATCCCATATGTTCATTTTTAACCAATTTAGACTTTTATGTGTAACTTATTTTCACTTAATCAATTGAAAACTATAGTAATTAAATACTATATAGCATGAATGAAATATTAAATTACCATTATTTTTCCTATTGAATCAAGCTGTGGGTTGGGCACAGAAAAATGTAAATACTGAAATGAAGACAAAATTTGCAAATTACCACAGATTAAAATCTTTTTACTCTGTGGCAAAATGCAAATTTTTTCTTCATTTCAATATGTTTCAATACCACTCAGTATCACCGAAATCTTTTGAAATATGTAAAATATATAATATATTAACTATAGTTAATTATGAGTTTTAATTAAGAATCTGTTCAAGTAGGGCATATGCCCCACCACTCCATTGTCATCTTGATGACTCAGTTACTGCTATATATAGGTCGTCCACAAAGTTGACTTGGCAAACTGATGCTACTTGGTAATATCAAGAATAAAAAGCTACAAGTATTCAATTAATTGACAACAACCACATATTTTTTTTCTTTTTCTAAGATCTAACCGAAAAACTCACTGGATATCATTTGGGCCAGAGGAAACTATGGGTTGGCACTGCAGAATTTTTCTGCTAACATACTCCACTCAACACTGAACTTTTTGTGATAGAAGCATATTTTACATTTCATTGTATTTTTCTATGTTTATTGCTACATAAATATAAATCCAGAATCACATGCAATGCCATCGGCTTGATTATATTGTCCCAATGGATTAATTGTCTAAACTAAACGTAATTAATTGTGAATTAAAACTATATCCATTGCAGATAGAAAAGAGAAGAATTTTATTCCTCTATAATGAAACTCTAAAGAGAAGAGCCAACTATCTGAAACGTATGGCAACCAAAGTAAAAGAAAGATATAAAGAAGCAAGGCGATCTGTAAGTTAACATAACTACATATTGAGCTGTATTGACAAGGAAAACTACATCCCCCAATGAAAATTTCCTTTACCCCTCTCTTTACAATGACTGTTGTACTTAAAAAATATAGTTACGGGAATTATCTCTGGGACATACCTATACCAATGTCAAGAGTGAAATGTGGAAATTGGATTGTTCAGTGTAGCCGCCTGAACTTAAGCCTGTGAACGGTGTGGGTGGATGGTCAGCAGCATTATCACCTGTCATATAATTAGCGATAATTAATTATATAAGGTAGAAATTTGAAATAACGATACTCAAAATTATGATATTTTGATTTTACAAAGCAAAATATTCGATCCCGACCAAAAGGGTTTCTAAATACATGCAATAGTAATAGACATTATGAAATAATGAAGTTTTGAAATTACAAACCTCGGGTCATGGTCGGCTTTCAGAGACCAAATACAAGCTATCTCTAAGGAATTGAGTTTAAGTGTAGATGCTGTTGAGGGGAGGGAAGCCAAAGAAGCCAAAAGAGACACATTGAAGCAATTATTAAAAGATTTCTCGTGGGGAGTGTTGTGTCATAGAAAGAGAAAATGAATTAGAGGAGTCGTTGCAAAAGGGCTGTGGTTGTTGATTCTGGTCTTGAGAGGTGTAGGGGATTTACCTATGTAAAATGCTGGGCAGTGTTGCATTGTAGCCGGTAGACCACACGGCTGGAGATGCAGGTGGAGGGGTGAGATGGTGGAGGGAAGGAGGTGGTGTGAAAATCAGACAGGTTTTGCATATCGGATGGTGGCATGGGGAGGGGTTATTTTTGGGGGGTGGAAATGGCCCTGGAGAGGGAATTAGTCGATTTCATTTATTGTTAGATTATTATTTTATATTATTAATTAGAACTGTTTTTGGGAAAGTAAGTAGGATTATTTTAAATGAAAGTTGATGAGTTGAGTATACATGAAGAGGGAATGAATGAATTGACATTTTAAAAATTAATTTTGAATTTCTGATGCACACTTGAACATGATCATCTTATTGAAATCTAGCCATTGCTGTTGTGGCTCTTTTCAGAATTTAGATAATTAAAGCACCACATAGTATTATTCCAGAAAATTATGTGTAAGATAATAAATGGGATAATATTTACGTAAAAAGTCATCTTTAGAGTGAGATAGAAGATTTTTGGTGATTGAAACTCCCAATAAATGTACTGAGAAACCAAGAACAGTTTGCGAGATCACTTATAGAAGAGTGGTAGAAGTAGGGTGGAATCATCTAATCATCATCATCGGTCAACAATCCTAGGATTGGTTTGACACAGCCCTCCACTTGATTTTTCTCTCGGCCAACCTCATCATATTTATGTAATTTCTCTCTTTCACATCCTTCACAACCTGTTCCATATACCTCATATAAGGCCCTCCTTTGCCATTCTTCCCATTCACTTTTCCTCAATAATTGTCTTTATCAGACCATGGTGTCTCAAGATATGGCCGATTAAGTTCTCCCATCTTCTTTTTAGAGTTTTCAGCAGACTGCTCTTTTCTCCCACTCTTCTTAGGACGTCTTCATTTATCACTCGGTCGATCCATTTTATCTTCATCATTCTTCGATAGCACCATATTTCGAATTCTTCCACCCTTTTCTTCTCCGCTGCTGTCATCGTCCATTTCTTAAGACTTTGTCGTTTGTCACTCGGTAAATCCATTTCATCTTCATCCTTCTTCGGTAGCACCAATTTTCAAATGCTTTTACCCTTTTCTTCTCCACTGCTGTCATTGTCCATGCCTCACTGCTGTAAAAAAACTTCCTCCAGATGTACGTTTGGATGAATTGTTTCCTTACCTCTACGATTGTATTTCCAGCTGTAAGTGGATTTTTATATTCAAAGAATTCCCTCTTTGCCTGAGCTATTCTACTGACTATTTATTCAGTTCAGTTTTGACAAAGTCAATGATTAGTGCTCTCAACTTCATTACGAACAGGCTTGATGGTAGCATAGAGTAATTATAATATAAAGGGCTCACCGCATAGAGCAAAACTGTTATACGTTTTGGGCGTAGAACTGTAAGGTTTCCATAGATGGTGTGGTGGGAATTTTTAGCGTTATGTCACAAACCATGTATATTGCTTACATTGCTTTCGTTTTTCTAATCAACTTAAGCAACACAATCAAGAAGTGTCTTGTAGTCTGCTCCCTGCAGCGGTGGATTGTGTTTTTTATGAAACAAGGAAGGACAAAAAGGAATTCCTCCTGTGGCAAGATATATTTGCTTTCATAGAGAAAGAAATGTTTACTTATCCATATGACTGTTGGCATTAGGTAAAGGCATATCACACATTACATTAAAATAAAAAACTACAACATCATCATATGTTATGTGCCAATTAAGTCGATTAGAAAAATGAAAGCAATGGAAGTGATATATGTTGTCTGTGATGCAACATGAAAAATTCTTACCATGCCATCAAGGGAAACCTTCCAGTACTATCATGTATAATTTAAAACATTAATATCAGCTGTTCACTGCCCATTGTGTGAGGCATAAAGTTAGCTGTGAATCTGTCCCGAACTGTCCCATAAGAATGTAAACAGGCTTGGCATTGGATGCCAGAATTTTTGTTTTCTGATCTTTATGGTTCTCTTACCGGAAGGGGCGGGCATAATTATTATGACTAAGAACTGGGTAATTTATACCCCATCATGATTGAGAACAGCAGATCGGGCTATAATGACCCGTGGAATAGCACAGACTTATAATAGCGACCCCAATGCAGAATAGCAGCCTATGTCCAAAACGTATAACAGTTTTGCCCTATGTGGTGAGCCCTCTATATTATACTTACCATAAATGGGAAAGTTACCAAAAAAATTAACTCATTAAAGTTAATCTCTGTAAAAAGTAAAGTGTTAAAGTTTTAAAAGTTACTTTTCTGAAAAAGTAACTGATTAAAGTTAAAGTTAAAAAAAGTAACTTTTTTTGGCAAATTGGATGCTCTGTTAATAGAGGCCTAGATGTTTATTGTTTTGCAAACAAAACGAACACTGAAAACAGTCATTGTTTTATCCATCCATACCCATTTAAAAAAAAATATATGAATTGGGATTTTCGTTGTAATTCCATTTAGTGTCCAGAGTGTTGTTGGTCAGGTTTCCTAGTGTCTGCTGAAAGGATTCGGAGATTTTTCTGAGACGGAGCTCCAATTCCAGGATTTTTAAGTTGTCATGACTTTCTGACGAACCATGGTGCGTCTGTAATTTGCCACCTCAGATTGTTCTGAGCAGCAGAAAGTGCTTTAAGGTTAGTTATTGATATCGATTCCAACATTGCGATGTGAAGTATCCCTTCACAATAGTAAAATTTCAGTGAAAACGGCTTAGTTACATAGAGTTACAGTAGATGCTGAGGTTGAGCCTGTGCACCTTTTCTCACGATTCCCTGGGGGCTGATGTATTGGCGACGTAATGTCGCCTAGTAAGGCATACGTAGAGTAGCGCATTGTAACAGATACGTTATCCGTCATAGGTTTTTAGGTGACCCTTCTTTCTCGGCTTCAACTATGTAGTATTGATGACATGATGTCAGCGAGTAAGGCATACAAGCCCTCCAGGCCATTATCTTCATGTGGTTTCGTGTTTTCTTGTATGAGAGTGCATTCCTAAATTTTGGCGGTCACTCCCCTCAGCCCCGCTTTTGTTTGGAAGTATTTGTATGGGCCTATTCATTGCATTATTGCACAACTACCCTAGCATTCTTAGATACCGTTTTATTTTTCCCATTTGTCTGTTGGGTAACCCTGCGCCCAAATGGGGTCGTTTACCATATTTTTTACTGCCGAATATGATAGAGTTTGTAAAATAAAAAGACCTGTATTTTTTCCGTTTTTTGATCCGTCAATTATTTCTCGAGTTATAAGTGGCGAAAAACTGATGTTTTTAACCCTTTCGGAAAAGTGGGTGTGGTGCAACCTCTGACGTATACCGACTTCATCCAATCACAACTGAGCCCGTGAAGCTACTTTGCCTTATCGCAAAGGGAGGGACACAGCTGGCTCTCCCAATGGGAGCGATCGCGACAGGATCTGTGGGAGCAGATCTTCTGAGAATCCCCCTCCACTCCCTTCCCATAAGAGCAGTCAAGGATGTGAGGAAAATGATGTCAATGTTATCACAGCAGCTTTTTCGGTGGGCGACACCTTTTGCTTATTTTAATTTTTGATTCATGAGTGAATGGTTGTGGATAGAAGATTAATTTATTCACTAAAATTCTTTCTTCGTTTCCATCTAACAATTTCATGCACAAAATTGCGATTTCAGTAAACGCCCCCATTCCGACAAGTCGACATTTGCCAAAATTAATGAAAAAAATTAACTGAAGTTAGTTTTGTATCAGTTAATGCATAATTTTAACAATGAAAAGTTAACTTTTTAAAAAGTAATGATTAAATTATATAGTTAGCCATTTTTTTAATGATTAATTTTAGAGATGGGACATTCGAATCTTCAAATCTTGAAAAAGATTCGAGAAACAAATACTCGAATCTTTGTGCTATTTTCATCATTCGAATCCTAAAATATAGATAAACACCGAATTATTTATGTAATAACTTAGAACAGATTAGTTTCGACCGATAAAAACGTTCATTAAAAATAAGGCTAAACATCGCTTTTACGTCCCCGCAATTTACGTTTTTCGCCATTAACGACTTTTCCTTCAAGTCCTAATAATTTTCATGTGTCCGCAAATAACATCTTCCCTTTCTTTACGCTAGCAAATTTTTTAATGTTTCGCCATTTGCGTTTTACGAGACGATTTTGCCGTGATTGTCGTCCTGGTTGCATAACTGGTGGATAGACTCAACGCTCCGTGAAAGACAAAGTAAAAACTCATGCAGTAAGTTACCACTATGAAAGAGAAATAAAATTTTCTCAGATGTACCACCAGTTATCGTGACCTCGGTCATCTGTGGAATTGTAATGCCGCGAGAAATTACAGTACACGTACGTAATTTTTGTCGCGATTGTTGTCCGGGTTGCATAACTCGCGGATCGGCTGATGCTATCGTATAGGTGATGAAAGTTTTTTTTTTATTTAAGAAGTGTATGCTTTTCAGCATTTTGCAGCCTTCTCTTTCTTTTTTTGTTAGGTATTAATACAGGTATTAAAAAATCCTCCAGCCAAACTTCATCCTCATACATCCTGCGAACAAACCAGTTAAATCATCACGTTCTTCTCAACCTCGATTCTTAAGTAGCTTTGATAGGATAACAATATAGTCTCTCACACCTTCTTTTCTCATAATGTTTACCCTGACTTACTAGCACGGCTGGACTCCTGGTCCCAGTTCATCCTTATCTATATCCTTCTCTTCTTTTCCTAAGTTCCCTTGCCTATTGTTAGTGTCATGCAGTTCTTGACACATATTCATTACCCCTATGCTGAATCTCTTGTAAGTTCTATCAGCAGCTCTCCTGACTTAACAATAATGCACAGTATCGTATTCCACTTCTTGCTGCTGAATAACCTTCTAACCTTTGATTACAGGGCGCCTATTTCTCCCTCTCTCTGGAACCTCTCAACCTATTTACATTGACCTTTTTGCCACTTTTATCTCACTCTCTTCATACCCCTCCTAAGTCTATTGCTTGTTTCCTTAAATTTTATTTCGCCTTGCTGTGCTTAAATCTTTCTATTTCCATCATTCCTCAATTTCCTCCATAGGTAGTTTGTGCCAACACCCAATGTGTCTTGACCACTCTTGTGTCTACTGCACCATACTGCTTGCTTTTCTGCATCTTTCCTCATGCACCTGTAAACTAATTCCTGATATTCTCTCCGATTTACAACTACAATTTTTTCACACTGTTCCTAATCTTGGCCCAACCATATGTAATCTAGTTAATATATTTCCCCGTGTCCCCCTGCATACAATTCAATACATTGTTTAACACACGAGGAATTGTCTCCTGCAAGCAGCTCGTCTATCGCTGTGAATGAGTCTTGAAGACGTGACAGTATTGGAAAAAATATATCTTTTAAACATGCAATTCAGTATCAGTTTAATAACTTCTTGGAAACATATCATCTCTATGCCTCCTAGAACTTTCACATGCTTTCATTTCATGCAAAAAATTTTGTGTATCATGTTTATTACTTATCTATGTTAGCTCTTCAAATCTTATTTGTATTATTGCAATAAAGAGTTGTTTTTTTGAAAACTATTCTTAAATTTGTTTTTCATTGAATGCAGCTACTAAAGTCTTTTCTTTTCTGTTATTATCAACTTTATATGTAGGATTCGAGAGATTCGAGAACCTCTTAGGATTCGGGTTCGGATTCGAGAAAATTTAGGATTCGTCCCACCTCTAATTAATTTTAATCGTTAATCCCAACTATGATATTTACTCTTTGATGGTAGTTAAGTTAATGCTCTGGCAATCCAATGCAACTGATTCATAAGTAAATGCATTCTTGGTCAGTAGCTAAAGAGCGGTTATTTGCTGGATATTTTGGCCTTTTGCAAATGCATCTGAAACTAACACAAGACAATTATTTTAATAATAATTGACTCCTGGAGTTGTCCATGTAGTGTCATAGGGTCTTTATTTCATTAGGGTAGCAACTATATTTCAGTCACTTTCTGTATTTTAATCATGTAGCTCTAAGTGTTATATCTGATCTCTTATATTTACAGGACAAAAAGAATTTTTTAATGAAGTTACGGTTTCAACACCCTAAATATTTTGGCTGGTTGTACAGATTGACAAATATTGTCCAGCATCGATGCTTGGTTTGTGGCTTGTCTGAAAGAAAAATGGGGTTGAATATCATTAATGAGAGAGCTAAAATGAATAATCAACCCCTACTTAATGACAATAAGATACATAATTGGCACATTTGTCAGAATCCAGATTGCTTCGCCTTGTATTGCAAGGAATGCTGGAAGGATATTAGGCAAGTTTGCTATATTTGCACATCAAAAGATAAATATTTAACTCAGGATGATCCTGAAAATGAGGTATATGATAATTGATATCAACAATGTATCTGTAGTGTCTTTTTGAGTAATTAAAATTTAGGTAGGATAAAAGGAATTTTATTTTTCTTTCATTGTCACTCTTTACATCCTCATTTCCCATACCTTACTGTGGTGGGATGAGTTTGTTTGTTCCATTACCCTTTGAGGGAATATGATGGAAGCAATGAAAGTTGCTCCTGGTATGGCTAAAAACATGACAGATATGTCAAAAGGATAGGAGCCAAACATAAGGTAGTCCATATCACTTGCAACATCTTTTCCTTGGTGAACCTGACTGAATTATGTAAACATTTGATCTAGATGGTGTTTTTTCCCCAAGTGAGATGTTTCTTTAATGATCTTGTTACTGACCCATTAATGACTGTAACCTAGTTTAGGAAGGCAGCAACTATTGTTATAAATATATATACTAATAAAATTCAGATGCAATGCTGCCAATGTGCCTCAAAGTATATTTCCTATAAATTTTAAAAAAGGGTGGCAATGGACTACAAGAAGTAGGTGGGTGACCGTGTGACAAGCTTCCAATGAGTGTAAGATGTGGGAGGGATATCACCTTTAAAATGTTGTTGGGTATGTTGTGTGAATTTGAGGTGCATGAACAGTAGAGTTACACATACCCTAAAATGTAACGTTAAAAAAAACCTATTTTGAGGGTTGATTGATTTTGTGAATATAGCAATGAAAGTATTTTGCAATGATTTTCATTGTTTCTACCTGCATAAATAAACTATTATAAACAACTCTTACATATGGTTGAGTATTGCTGTTTCTGAAGATGTTATTGCTGAAACTAGTTGTAGGCACGATCCTGGCATTTAATAAATTGTGTGGAAATCACCAAGCATGTTGATACAGTCAAGCCTGTTTATAAAGGTCGCTTTACACGATACAATTTTTCGTACAATTTCTTGTACAAATGCTTGTATAAACTGAATGAAATTGTATGTTTATCTGAATGGAATTAGGACAGGTTCTATTTACCATACAGTCATTCAGACATTCACACAAGTGTTAGTACAATTTGCCACTTTACACGGTACAATTTCGTAACACAAGCATTTGCACAAGAAACTGTACAAACAATTGTATTGTGTAAAGCGGGCTTAGCGAAGTTGAGAATCTTTACTTCATAATAACCAAAATTTGGTAAATGTGGGTCAGTCAATCCGAGCCCTATTTTGGCCCTGTAATGTTGCAGCTTGCGTACTTGTTTGGATACTTTGAAATACGCTAAATATGTAACTTGAAGTCAAATTTCTTCCTGTGATGCCCCAACGTATCGTTTATTTCGAAACAATTTCCCTGAGCAGCGCACGTTGATGGTTAGTTAGTGCCTATTTCAAAGTCATTGTGATATTGATATCGCTTTCATCAACTTAAGTTACTCTAAAGTCTTACCAGGCTATTTTGAACACTTGCTTATAATTATGATGCGCTGCGTGCCAGCAGCTGTTTACCCCCAATCAAACATCCCTTGAGTACATTTGCGTCTCTGCCACTCCATCCCTAACTTTTTTTTCCAGGCCCATTCGCACCACAAATAATGCCTTCCCCTCTCTTCCTTCCGAGTCTCCCCTCCTTCCAGGCTCTGGTTGGATGACTGTAGCGCTAAGGGATTCTGGGTTTGTGGCCGACCTTGACACGATGCTCGATCCCTAACCTTCTCAACCCTCTCCTGTATTGGAAGCCACCTGGGAAGTTATGTTGTGGAAAAGCGATGAGTGAAATGTGATGCTTGTTTCGCGTTTGTAACTGATAAGGGACTTCCAGCGGGAAAGGATGATGAACCAGCAGTTCATCATCATAGCAAAGTCTTGGGGGAAATGGACTGAGAGCAGGCTGGTAAATTTAAAGATCTGTGGCAAAAATTATGTTTACCTGGAAAATACACCCTATGTGATATTACTGGAAACATGCCTGAAAATATTATTATTTTTTTAATTTTCCGCTTGATCGCGTCTGATAGTGTATATGTCTCCAACTTTAACTTGAATCTGTCAACACAATGAAATTACCACGGAAGAGCAAATCAGACGCCGTACTCAGCAGCAAAATCATATCAGGTAAGGATCGGCTACTACACCATCCACGGCATCAAGGCCACTGAGTCATTAACTAAGGGTGAGCGGAAATGGGAGGAAGTTGAGGCATGAGCTTACACTGTCTTGCGGCGGCTGATGACCAGAGACCGAAGGCAGCACCATAGGAAGAGCTAAAGGCAGAAATTTGTCCGATGGCAAGGCAAAGCAGAGTCAAGAGGGGTGAAAAACCCTGACACCAGCACGTTTCGCAGCCAATAGCTGTCCCCTAATTGTACCGAAAACCCTGGCCTCATGTTAGAACATTTTTACATGGCTATGAATCACCAGAATTACCCTTATCTTCCTTCCTTTTGCCTTTCCTTTCCGTGTTTTATTGTCGCGATATCTTTTTCTCAATCTCTAGCCATGGGCGTTGTCCTTTCCAACGTAGCAACCTTGACCCCCTACCTCTCACTCAACACTTATGCCTGTCATCGGACCACCCTGACTCAACTGTAATCACGGAGTAGCGTAGGCTCTCGTGGTGTGCATTCATGGGAGCCAGAGTAAGAGGCGGGTGTATTTATGGATGGAAATTATCAGATGCACACCTTCATTTGAGTAGGTGATGCAGATAATACTGAAAATATGTTAACAACAACTGGGGGGTACTACTGAAAGAAATGGGTTACCCATTGCACAAAAAACCTTTGTTACCGACAAATAAACATTGTTAAAAGTGGGATTTTTACTATGATTAATTGTCCATTTTTGATGGGGAATAGCCTTCACTTTGTTATAACCGGAACTTCATTAAAAACGGGTTCGATATACGTGGGCTTTGTATCAAACCTGTTTTTGAAATCATGAAAATATTTTACAATGTTAGATGAGCATCATGTGAATACTGTTCAATGTTGCTTATCCCAGCATATCAATAAAATATTTTGGGCAGTACCTATATTAATACTCAACACATTATCCACCTGAAATGGAAAGTTGCTGTTGTTGGGAGCTTGAATCAGGTAATATTCAAATGATTTTTGGAGACTACTTCATCAGTAATTCCATAGTCATTGCAATATTGTTTAGTGGCAACATATGTGAAAATTTAAGAAGCTTGTCATGCCTGTACCATTTTATTGGGGTGCAATATACAAGTTATTTATCTACTATTGCATTGATTAAACCCACCGAACCTGATTCCATAATGTTTCTTGATATACCATCTTAAAATATAAGGCAAGTAATTATTTGCTAAGGCTACCATCTTGTATGACAGTACCCTAAATAAAGGGAGTGTCATTAAAATATGTACAAATTCCAATTTTAATTTCCTGTTCCACTTTAACATAGCAAATGGTCATTTTTGGATATGTGAAAGCCTGATGCTTCTAGTAAACAGCCATAGCCTCAAAATAGCTATAATATTGAAACTACATGTAAACTACAATGAAGGAGCTGTGATCGTCAAAGATCTTTGCTCTGGGTGCACAGCAACAAAATAATTTAGTTCTTTAGATACCAGAAATAAACTTTACGACATAGCAGAAAAAGTTACAACTTCAGAACAGATCAACTAATATTCCTGTATGCTAGTAAAGAAGATTTGCTTGAAAGAATGCACTGCAAGGACCCCAACAGTCATCAAAATGGCTAAAATGCTGATTTTAGATGATGTTAGACCATTCCACAGGTCTGGAAAAAAAGTTTTTTTTTCAGCTGCATGGGATATTGATTGAAAATTGTTTTTTTAGGGTGCTGCATCTAAAAGTGAGCTCTATTTCCCTTCATCATGAACAGTTTTTACGCAAAAAATTGAGTTTTCATTACAAAAACCACAACAGTGATGAAAAAATCAATACTTCATTACAATTAACTATGCATATTATTTCTTCACCATCATCATCAGTCAACAATCCTAGAATTGGTTTGACGCAGCCCTCCACTTGATTCTTCTATCGGTCAACCTCTTCATATTGACGAAGCTCCTCTCTTTTACATCCTTCACAACTTGCTCCATATACCTCATACGAGGCCTGCCTTTTCCATTCTTCCCGTTCACTTTTCCCTTGACGATTGTCTTCATCAGGTCATCATATCTCAAGATGTAGCCCATTAAGTTATCCCATCTTCTTTTTAATGTTTTCAGTAAACATCTCTTCTCTCCCACTCTTCTTAACACTTCTTCGTTTGTCACTCGATCGATCCATTTTATCCTCATCAATCTTTGGTAGCACCACATTTCAAATGCTTCCAGCCTGGACTTCTCTGCTGCTGTTATTGTCCACGCTTCACTGCCATATAGTAGAATGCTCCATATGTATGTTCTAATGAAATGTTTCCTCACTTCAATGCTTGTATTAGCAACTGTAAGCAGAATCTTCTTCTGGTAAAATGCCCTTTTTGTTTGGGCAATTCTACTGGCAATTTCTTTTACTTCATCCATCGCTGGTTACTCAGCTTCCCAGGTAGCAGAACTCCTCCACCTCCTCGATTTTTTGTTTTCCTAGTTTAACATCGGTCCTGGCTTCCTTTCTCCTACTGCGCACCAATACCTTAGATTTCTTTTTATTGATCTTCAGATGATATCTGGTCACTGTTCTTTCCATATTTCCTAGTGTCTTCTTTAAATCTCCTTCTGTTTCTGCCATGACTGCTATGTCATTGGCGAATCATAGTATGCTGATTTTCTCCCCGTGGATATTCACTCCCGGAGACTTTTCTTTGACTTCTTGGATGGGTTTCTCGATGTAGACATTGAATAATATGGGAGACAGTGCACATCCTTGCCTCACTCCTTTCTTTATCCTTGCTTCTGTACTACTGGGTCCTGATTTGATTATGGCCACCTGGTTTTTATATTAATTCTTATAGGTGAAAAAGAGAAAAAAAAAATATTCCTTCATGGTACATATATTTAACACTACATATCTACTCTTTCTATCTGAGAAACCTTTTCTTCTTCTCTTTGACGCTCCTCCGAACATGCTTTCGTATTCTACCCTCTGTTTCTTGCCTGAGCATCCAACAGTAATCAGCTAACATATTGATGTCCCATCTTCCTTAGTATCTCCTCTCAATGTCACGGACATCCTGGTGAAATCTTTTACCCTGCTCCTCCCTGTAGTCTCCTTTGTTTTCGGGAAAACAGTCAATACAGGAGTGTAGAAAATTAACTTTCAAGCTCATCTTGCATCCTGTCACCGGTACCCATGAGATCACCGAAGTTAAACAACGTCGAGCACGGACAGAGGTCAGATGGGTGGCCCCCTCCATACCTCTACTGTGGTGATCTTGTCCCCTGGTTGCAAGTGGCACGTAGGTTAAATGTGGGTTGGCACAATCAGGGTGCCCAGCTGTCTTAAGTTTTTATTTTCCCTGACTTTTCCCAGATTTCCTTGAGCAAAATTTACGACTTTCCCTTACTCTTGAACCACTTCAGGGTGCATTTTTCGTACAAATCTACATTTTGAATGGTGTCTTTGTGCAAAATGCTGTTTCAGGAATAACAGGAACACAAATTTACAGCAAGAAATAAAAAAAAATTCATTTGGCTTAAGTCTAGTGGTGTGGGTAAGTAATAAGTAAAATCTTGAAAAATGCCAAATGTCTCTGTAGGATTTTCTTTTTGCCCAATTGCCCAATCCGATTGGGCCAGAACCAATCATACCTATTGCTACGTCAATAGGGATAGCAGAAATTAGAATGTGGGGCTTAGCCCGGCATTCTGAGATCTGGCGAACTACACCAAGTCTTATTGTTAGACAGGCTAAACTACACATAGGAGAACCTAGGCCTGGGCTTGCCAAAAGACTCCTGTCACTAAACAGGGGTCAATTAAGAACGGTAGTGGGACTCCTCACGGGGCACTACCAGGTGATGAGGCACCTGCATCTCCTGGGAATTGTAGATTCACCTAGATGCAGGTGGTGTGAAGAAGGGGATGAAACTACATCCCACATATTAAGCGATTGCTCTGCTGTGATGAGGACTCGAAATAGGTACCTGGGGTCTCCATTTTTGGAACCCAGGGAGGTAAGGGAAATCCCCATAGGGGACCTGTTGGCCTTTAGCAAGGCGATCGGCTTTTATGGGTGATTTCCTTAGAAAGGTGGTTGGCACAATGGGCCAATAGGTCTGAGTGCCTCCTTGGCGGAACTCCACCACAAAATAATCTATCTAACAAGGGCCCATTTAGATACACAGAACACTGAAATATCATGGGGCCAGATGCCTACTCAAATCAAGAAAGTTTCATTCCTTAATTAAGGGTGCCAAATGCTCTGTAAGCCAAAGGGCATTTTCATCTCACCCATATCCACTACCCCAAAGATGCTTTTTAACTAATTTTATTCCACATAGGTATCTTAGGAGAGACATTAGATTGGGGTTAAAACCAAGCATATATCACAACTTCCAGTTCCAGACACTAAATGAAAAAATGGCTTCCACGATGGTTAAAGAGTATAGAAGAAATTACCAAAAAAGCACCATTCTGCCAACTTTTTCAGCAAATTTAGTTTAGCAATAATGGATGTATGACTGTGGGGCACATGCAATGAACTCCACTTGTTGCTCATAGAAGCTAAACATATCCTTCCACAGGCTTAAATGTAAATGCTATTATTGGTACATGTGTACCAATAAAAGAGAGTAAAAAAAGACCAATGAAAGATACATATGTGATGCATAAATTCATTTTTCAAAATTATTGCACAGTGATAATATGCGAGGGTTTAAATTTGAACAAAATAAACAAAAAATGCTGGAATTTAGTTTTGCTGAAAATCTCCAAAATAAGGACGTTACAGAACCTTTTGTGGTACATTAATGGATTAAAATGTGACAATGTGCCTCAGAACAAACCTTAATCTTTGATATGTCATAATCGTAATTGATTTACAAGGATATTTGCACTGCGAATAGGACAAAATGGCGGGCCCTATTTTCCACCAATTCTGGCTTGAGGGTAGAAAAATAGCTAAATTGTTAACAGAAATTTCGTACGTAACTCCTATCGCAAGATTCACTGAACCTACAGGAGAGTGAATCCATTGAAATTTAATGTTCAAGCCAATTGGCTTGAACATTTAATGCTTGCCCTTAAGGGCAAACTTGCGTGATATCTGGGTACACACATTGGTGTCAGATATGGGTTAGGGTGGTTGGCTGCGAACATCATGAATGTTAACGAGGACATTTAATATTCTAGAGGGAATGATGAGCTGTGGAAGTTTGGGAGATTGATTATCCACATTAAGTTGATTTTAGTAAATTTTATGCTAACCATAGCTCACTCAACAGTATCGATTCAAAGGAGTGAGTTACGAGAAACTCACGAAAACAAAGTTTTCGTGAGTTTCTCGTCCTTTATAGTCTTCCTTTAATCTATGTTGGTGAGATGGACTGGTTTAGTCTTCTGAATTTCAGGTGTAGAATTCTGGGCCCATTTTCCCAGACTTTTCCCTGCCGTTTTTCTCTTTTCCAAATTCCCTGACTTTTACCTGATATTCTCTGACCGCTGAGCACCCTGAAAATTGATCTAAAGAGGACTAAGAGCCAGAGGGGCTCCAGAAGGCCCATGCCCACCCCTCCAATTCATATTTTAAAGGTAATAACCAACTAGAACGAACAGTAGATGGTCTAGCAAGCCTGGAATAATTGCTTCAAATCACACAGGATTCCAGTTGAGATTCAATCTGGGATCCAGCAGCTCAAGCCAGCCTGGAATATAAGCTTAAAATCCAGCTGGATTCCAGTAATCTAGCTTGAATCCAATTGGAATTGTGCACAGCTTTCCAAAAACCAGCTTTCACACTGGATTTACGCTTACACACTGGTTCTGTGGAATTCCAACTGGCTCTGCTATGTGGGTTCTTCCACTAGCATAGACAATGTCTATCAGCAGGGATAATGTGCATTGAATTTCTAGTCTATTTCAAAATACTGAATGGATTTTCAATGAGAATACTTTAATTGTTTTTTTCTTTAAAAATCCAAATAAATTTAAAGTCATTAAAAATATATGTACTTATTACTAATTAATGTTACTGCATTTTTCACTTTATTTCCCTTTTCACTGTCCTACTTGGATTTTACCTCATCATAAAATGGATTAAACGCGGATGATACAAAGATTTTTTGTTCAAGTGGAATGCCTAGTTCACTGTAGATGCATGTGATATTTTCACGTGTTATGCTTAATTATTCACAAGGAACGTTTACAAATCATCAACAAAAGGACTTTAAATTCCGGGATTAAATACAATGATTTAAATTCTTAATAGTGGGACATTTATATTGTGAACAGTTGATTTCTCCCCTACACTTGCTTAAGTACCCGGCGAGAAACATGGTACCTAGCTACTTATACTTCACTTGGAGCTCCATCGAGAGCTTATCCAGTAATCATAACGGTAAATTTGGAATATTATCATGACTAACTATAGAATAGGAGTTACATAGGATGCCTAGGGTTTACAAACTAATGCTACTGAACAATTTACAGTTCGTACTGGCCGAGAAATTTAAACTCACACAGGCATTTGCTTTAAATCGTACAAGAAACTTTTCATTCATGCGGCAATCTTGCATACAATGGTCATTAAGTGTAAAAAAACCTATTGATGTTACGAATTGAACAATATCTAGTAAGATAAAACATTTCTGTATTATATAGGCCAATATTATATATTATCATACCAATTTTTATTGACAATCCTTTCCCGCCGTTCCTCAGCTCTGCTTCCCACCACTTCCCACAACACACCCCGAGGACAGTCGATTACTTCCGGTAAAATGTAATCATTCAACAGTTATTCGCGAGAAGTTGGGATAATGCGGGAGGGGTAGTAAAAAAAAGATACTCATAATACTTATGTTTAGTTTTTCGTGTGTGAAAATCTTTAGTATTTTGAAATTCTGTAATTAAGCAATATAATTCAATGTTATTTTGAATTGAGTTGTTTCAAGCAGTAGATTTTGTGCTTATTCGAAGCTTCGAAGTTATCGGTGAAAGAATTCATAAGGATAGTAAAAATAATTGTATTATTTCTGTGTTGTGAATCGATGAAGATGTCTCTAAAATAGATTATAGTGTTGTTCAAGAATTAGTTTAAGATTTTCTGGAGTATATAGCGCTTAAATAATGGCGGAAAAGGATGACGTGAATGACCAGAGAGATGGTGATAAATACGAACTTAATGTATTATTTTCATTTTTCCTCACTTTTAAACTTTTAACATCGCGTCCATTCTTCCTTTTCGTAGAGGATGCAAGAATGTATGCTGCCCTTGGCTTTGCGTTTATTCTGCTTGTTGTGGGTATTCCTTTATGGTGGAAAACAACAAAGGTCCATCGTGTTGCTCTGCCGTACGGTAGAATCGGTGAATTGAGCGACGTCAGTTTAACCCACAAATTTCTTGTTGATGTTGTGACCACTAACGATTTCAAGGCGCAAAAATTAGCCGAGGACCTACAGGAATCTTTTAAATCATCTAGTAAGTGCAGTTGGATGTCTTGAATGTACGAATTCAATTTATGCTAGTGTACCAGGCCATGTTGCTCATAGATCTAAGCCACAGGTACGTAAGTTAAAAAGTTTCATGAGCATTTCTAACGAGTTACCCTTTTGCAAGTTTAAAGATAAACTATTTTTATCGGTTGCTATTACGACTATTAGAAAGAATTGAGAGAAACTCGACCGAGGTGTGGCTGCATCAATGTCTGTATTTTCCTTAGCCACCCTGTGCTGTGATTCATATTGCCTACTTGTCGTGAGCATAAATAAATGTGGTGCAAGCATGTTAAGAAATAGTGTACTGTAAATGTGAGCTTATACATCGTTTCAGCAGGAGAAATGTTTGAAGTTCGTGACTGTTAAGCTCACATCTACCTTGTGTACAATTGTCCATTTGTGACGGTAGTAACCGAGGAGGTTGAATAAACACATGCCATTTGAATCGTGGTCGTTTCTTCATGTATCTCCTCCTGCATCCCCCATCTCGTTTGGGGCTGAGTTCATTTCGACTAATTCATGCTCTATAGATGAATAAACAGTGGGCTCTAGTCATTTCTTCATAGAATTATTTTTCTATTAAATAGAAATACTATTACCGAGATTTCATGGGCGAGCTGCTTATCCCAAAGAAATGGCAGCCCTTGGAGCTAGTCATAAACTGTGGGAGCTGGAAGAAAGTGGTGATCTCCCCCACCCAACAAAACCTGGCGATTTTCTTCTTCTGGAGGTTCCAGGGCTTGCAAGGCACACTGAATCGTCAGTTGTGCTTGGAAATCGTCGCACTATTTATTTTGCTGGTGACACACGTGAGTAAACATTGAATCCTGTTATTAACATCGCTATTTACAGTTTTATATGCTTGTATGATGGACTCTTGACTGGAAGTGATCAGATAACGGTTATTCCAATTCATCATTGACTTGATTTCTCCTTGTGTCTGTGAATGGAACAGGAAATTTGGTACAGTTGTTTTTACCTGTTTATGAATATCAAGTGGACTCCATATGCTTAACTAAAAATCACAATGCAGTTAACATGCCTTATTGTTATGGATAGAAACAAAAGAATCGGCATAATATATATAATACTAATTCCGATTCAAAATTCAATACTTCCCATAATGTCTCTGTTGTGTCATATACTCTGCACTATACCTTGTACAATCACCCAGACAGCACAGATTTGGTATTATTACCGTTTTACAATTGTATTACAATCATATTACAAAAGAGGGCTATTTGTATTACAATTGTATTACAGTTGTAATACAGTGTCAAATGTCCTCTAATACCATTGTATTACAGTTGTATTACAGAGGCAAATACAAGGGATTTACAAATTGTATTACGTTTGTAACTTAGATCCAATTTACAATCATTTTACCAATTGTATAATGGTTGTATACGTTGTATATTAGTGACAAAATACAATCGTTTTACGAATTGTATTATTGTTGTAATTTAGATCTCAATTACAATTGTTTTACAAAAACAATATTTCGTATTACCCCTGTAATTTTGTAGGAAATACGGGAGTTTCAAGTAAAAATAAAAGTAATTGCTCTGTAATATTAATTTTTTTTTATTCAAAAGAGAACTGTGGTCAAACATAGTTGTTACGTACAGCAAAACGGGTTTCTCCTCAATGCCTCTCGCTATCGTGAACTTCCACCAAATAAATAGCATACATAGCAACCGTATACAAAACTATCTATATTCAAAAATATCTACGATATTCTCAAGGAAATAATTTCATTAACGAGCTCACTGGTAAATGTATAAGTGTTACACATAACATTTATCTTTGTAACTCAGGCATTTTTTAAAGATACGTGAATTCAGTTATCCCGTGGAGGAATGAAGGCGTTAAAACTATGTGGAACGCTCATGCACATTTACCGGATTCGCAGTTCAAGGGTGAACAATTCGTAGGTCGGTCACACATTGCATAAATTGTTCATGTACTAAAGCATGCCCCATCTGCCCCATTAAAATATCATTGTGAAACCATACGTAACCGTGCACGTAATAACTGCTCGTCAATGCAATAGAACCAGTTATAATTTCGTCCATCCACACGAACACGGAATCACACGCGGTTCATGCATCTTGTAACCAGGCCCTATAAACCATGGCTGAACTTGTTGCTAACTACGCTCCACGTAAATCGAGGCTATTAAATTATTACGCACAGAGGCATTAAGGAAAAATACATAATACTCTTACCAAGATCTAAAATGTAACAATTATGTTCAAAAGCATTTACACTTGCCATTACGTCTCACAAACAGTATAACTCGTGACTTAACGTACGCGCACGATTAAAAGCTTACTAACGTTGCTGTGGGTCGGCGGATTCATAATAAACAAACTTAAATTAGCGATACTAGCGGTGTCCTGCACTAAAGAAACACACCAAGCTTTTGAATGCGCGCAAACAATACTTTTGTACTATTTTCATCATTACAAATGTAATACATTCGCTTTACGAATTGTATATTCTTGGTATTTTAATGCTGTTTTACATTCATATTACCATTGGCCACATAGGCATCTTCGTATGCTCGCGCACAAGATGTTTGTATTATTTTTCATGTTACAATTGTAATACAATGGTTATACAAATGTGTATAATCTTGGTATTTTAATGCTGTTTTACAATCATATTACCATTGGCCACATAGGCACCTTCGTATGCGCGCGCACATGAAGTTTGTATTATTTTTCGTGTTACAATTGTAATACAGTAGACTCTCACTAATCCGGCAGATATCGGACTATGGTACTGCCGGATTAGTGAAAACGCCGGATTACTGGAAGCTCATTACTAAAAACATTTAAATGCAAAAAATACGTGTTTTATTGGACTAGTACAATTCCAAACTATTGTTTAATATATAAAAGAATCAACAGCTAATCAAAATTGATCTATAAGAAATCAAATGTTAGTAGTACCGCACTAAAAACTAAAAGTAAACATAACCTTCAACGTACGGTACAGTACAGTATCTGTAGCCTTATTCCATTGGAGTAAAAAAAACTGTCAATTTTCTTTTGTTTCTTAGCTTGAAAAGACACTTTCAACACCTTCTCTTAAAGTCTTTTTAAAAGAAGAATGTCACCAGCAGACACATTATTTTCTTCCGCCCACTTCACTGAAGTTGCAAATGCATCCATGGCACAGAAGGGGCATGCCTTCACAGTGTGAAGGCATGCCTCTTCCTCTCTCTCGTCGTCTTCTTCTTCATCCCTGCTAGTCACGTCTTCGACTATTTCGTCATCCGTCATAATTTGGCCGTTTTCCTCTTCTTCACCGATCAGCTACATGTTTACGTCCTCTGTTGTCAGGCTTTCGTTGCCGTCTACAAGTTTTTCAGAAATCGTATCTCGCAGCTCAATTAGCTCTTGATCAACACTTTCGTCATTCTCCACATTCTGATCAGCAGCGAGCGGCATTTCAATTTCATCGTTTTGATCATTGCCCATTTCGTTGTTTTTTTTTATTGTATTGCTCCAACTAAGTCATATCAGGCCATACGTTGCGCCATGAACAAACAATTGTTTTTTTCTGCGAGCTTTTCCCAAGCATTAGCAACGTCAATAACCACGTCTTTCAAGTTCGTTTCTTTCAATGACTGGATTACACTGCCTTCCTTTGACAAAACTTTGTAAAGCAAAGCTTTTTTATAGTGCATTTTAACAGTCTGAATGACATTCTGGTCCATGTGTAGTAGAAGAGGTTTAACGTTAGGCGGCAAAAACATGACATGGAAGCCTTTGCTTTTCAGGTCATCTTCTCCTGGGTGACCAGGGCAGTTGTCCAAAATAAGCAAGGCCTTTTGGGGCAATTTCTTTCTTTTCAAATACTTTTTTACCGATGGAACAAATATTCCGTGGAACCATTCCTTAAACACTGACTGGGTCATCCAACCCCTGCCCACGTTTTTGTAATCAACAGGCAGGTTGACATTTTCAAATGCCCTGGGATTCTTTGCCGTACCGATCACCAATAAATCTAATTTATGTTCGCCACTTGCATTTGAACACGGCATGAATGTTATTCTGTCCTTGGTCGTTTTCGTCCCGGAGCACTTGCTTCAGCACGGTGAACGAATGTTTTTTTTGGTAAAAGCCGGTAAAACAAACCACTTTCATCGGCATTGTAGACTTGGTCAGGAGTTAGGGCTAGTTCATTAATGATTTCTTTGAACATATCTTTGTTGTGGGTCGACTGCAGCAACAACACAAGAAAGTTTTTCACCTGTCATACGTAGAAAACGAATTCCAAAAAGTTTTTTGAATTTTGCAAGCCATCCTTCACTAGCCTTAAAATCGTCTTTCCCGATTATTTTTTCGTAAAATATCTTTGCTTTTTCTTTAAGAATTTCCCCTGATTTTGGTGTGTGCCTATTCCTTTCTTGAATTAACCAAGCATAAAGGCTATCCTCAACCTGAGGGAACTCGTCCTTTTTCAATGTTTTCCGGACACTTTTAACATTGTCACTGCTTTCACAGAAATACTTAATTTTGTCCCGGTTCTTGTGTATGTCATGTATTGTAGCACGGCCGACTCCATATTCATTTGCTAGGTTCGTAAGCTTGTCACCCTTATCAAGTCTATTTAAAATCTCGTTTTTCATAATCAGTGTTAAAGTTTTGTGCTTCCCTTTACACTGAGACAATTTTCACTCATAAATATCTTGAAATATAAATTAATCTACACTATAAAATGTCACCGCACTCGACACCACACTATACACCACGAATAAAACTGGTAAATATGTATGCCGGCGGGTAAACCACTACGGACTTGGACTTGGAGACTGCGAGGCAACTGAGTGATCGCTAGTTGTTTGTTTACAATAGTTTCGGTAACGTGTCTCAACTTGAAACCCCCACCACGCCCGTAAAAATACGCCGGATTACTGGAGTGCCGGACTGGCGCAGTGCCGGATTATAGAGGGTCTACTGTACAATGATTATACAAATTTGTATATTCTTGGTATTTTAATGCTGTTTTACAATCATTTTACCATTGGCCACATGGGTACCTTCGTATGCGCGCGCACAAGACGTTTGTATTATTTTTCGTGTTACAATTGTAATACAATGGTTATACAAATTTGTATATTCCTTGTATTTTTGATGCTGTAATACAATAGGATTACGATTGCTTTGTATGAAATGTCCTGTAATACAATTGTATTACAAATTTTTTTACGAAAACTATACAATTTGTAACTGTACAAGAGAATTACAATTTGTATACCAGTGGCTGTGCTGTCTGGGCATTACCATGCTTAATTGTCCTCCCATACTTTCAACTATCTTTTTTTTTATAAATACCTGACGGGGTAAGTTTTTGAAAGTAAATATTAGTAAAAAGATGAAGTATTTATGTGAACAATTAGATGTATAATATTAACCCGTAAGCCTCATAACGAAACACCAGCGGGAGCGTGGCGCACTGGGTGCGCCATTAGCTTCATATTCCATTTCTTGGTTTTATCGGTCTTCATAATCATTTTCATTATTTGTTTATGAATTACTTAATTCATTACTAAATAAATATTAACTTTTATTGAGAAAAATAATTTCTGCGAGCATTTCTTAGCGATATCCATTCTCGATGAGAAAAATATAATATCATGCATCACATCACATTAATTCCAATGCTGCATGAATTACAACGTATTGATGTTTTAGAATGTAATTTACACACATAAAATTTACCAATATCACACCTAATGGTAGGTACTACTTACATTTTTCCCGCAACACCAGGTTACAAATTTTCTATGTTATTGGATTGACCACTCAATTCCCTCACCATGTTTGACGTTTGGTATATTATTATTGGGATTATTGGCGGTTGCTGTATCCTTCGATAGACTGTTTATTTTAGAACGCTGAACTTGGTGATCTTTCAAAGGCAGGCGCTCTAAAGAACTCTATTTTCAGTTTTTGGATTTCCATCATTTGCAAAAGTAGAGCACTACGCATTTATTCCGGCAATATTCAAGAGAGCTTAATATACAGTCAACGGCCATCTCCTTGTTCTGTGGGAAATAGAATATGTTCCACACATTTGGTCTACTGTATCCGCTCCACCTTTAGTACTGTTATAATCCATGGTAGCATACGGTTTCCCTGTGCTATCTAATTTTCCGGTATCGTTCATTGTTGACAAGGGAATGACTGATTTGTTTTTTTTTTCTGGCGTGTAAGATGCCAAAAATACATTTTTCTGAAATCCATATACATATTGGGGTCCCAATCGGATGGTCTTTTCTCGAAAAAATTCAACAATCATGGATACGTCAATAACGCAATGAAAAGCATAAGATCTCATCTCTGATACCTCGTTGCAGGCCCAGGAAGGATTTTCATAGTTTTTACTCTTGGTTTTTTACTTTTTCTGCTGTGGTGTTTTATTCCCTGTACACAAATTGTATTTTGCGGTAAAGATTTCGTCTTTGCACTCCAATCATCTTCATCCTCGTGGTCAAGTTTCTGCTCAGAAGTTGAATCATGTTCCGAATGAACAATATCTTCATCCTCAGATGCAGATTCACTAATCTGATCGATGGAACTATCCACACTCTCAACCTCGTTCAAGACTTTTAGAATGTCAACGTCTCTGGTGAATTTTGGCCTGGGAAAAGTAAAATACCTTCTTACTTCAAACTGCAGGAGTCTAAATCAAAATAAAATCCTAAATGTGACCTAATATTTGAAAAATATTTTCAATAAGCATATGTAATCATGTATCACTTACATCTCGCTGCATTAGAAAGTTGCAGGTTGGGTTTAGGATCTTTGACATTATTTCTTATTCTCAGCTAAGACAAGGACAACACAGTCCACTGACCATTTCCGTCTCAAAGAATGGAGCTATGTACTTCATCTTCAAATATTGGAACAGAATAATTACTTCCGATTTAGACGGAAATTTACTTGTATGTCCTATTCGAGATGGAAAGAGATATTTTTTGAAAATTGATTTCTAACTTACTTGAGACAGGATTCGAAGAGATAGTATATCAGTGCATGGAACGAAGAGGTTCTTACTTTTCGGTTCATTGTTGCCAATATAACAAACCGTAAGCTTCAATAAGTATTTCCCATTTAGATTTATTTGTATCAAAGAATGACAGAAAACGTTTCAGCAGAAACCCAATACGCTTGAGTCTCCCGTGCAAAGGATTGAAATAAACACAAATTTTATGTTGCTTCAGCAGAGTTAATGTATTAGAAAGGAGTTGAAATATATTGTAAAAGGAAAAAGAGAATATAAAACATAAGGAGGTGAAATAATGCTTCAAAAATGTAATTCTCAGCCCTTCTACGACAAAAACGCGGGCGCACGCGCACTTGTGCACCAAGGTGGACTTACCCCAGTATAATTCTTGCCACAAGAAAATAAACGGCTGTAAAGTTATAAAATCGGCACTAAACGATGAACTATGAATGAATGCAGGAATACGTAGCCATTTATTTATTTTAATACCAAGGATCTTCAGTCGTCGCAAGAATTGCATTCACTGGCGCACTGAGTGCGCCAGCTTAGTGGCACAGAGTGTGCTTAAGGGTTAAAAAAAGGGAAATTCCACCTGAAATCAACCAATTTTAAGAAAAGTGGTTGCCGACACTTTTTTAATTTTCTATATTTTGTACATAGATAGGTGCTTATATGTGATTAAAAATCAGTTCTTGTTATATTTTTAGAGCAAACCATATCTGAAATACGAGTCCTTATCACATGTGCCGGTTTCCATTCTCAAATATGCACAAGAAACTGAATCAAAAATAATTAGGGAAACAATTATTAAATCTTGGTAAATATTTAGAAATTCGCTACAGTAGAATTTCTCAACTACGGTTACTTATTTTTAACAAATTTAGCAAAGGAAACTGATTATGCTGTTCTGATTAATTTTGAAATACCCTCATTCCTAGTATAATTCTGATAAACATTCATTGCGAAAGTTACACAACAAGAAGAGGGTGAATAATTTAAACTCTTTTGCATCTATTTTCCTCTACATTTATTATCATTCATTATTTATACATTTCCAAGAGGAATCAACGTTTATCTTGCATCCACTGGTGACACTGTTACTCAGAAATACGTTCTTTGGCTTTTTATCTTCTTGGCTCCTCCACAAAAAGGCACCTGAAAGCAGCACGATCAGAAGACTTAAATATTGCAATAACAACAAATCTTTCTATTTATTGTTAAAAGCAGGAAAGAACTATTAATAGTTTATAAATTCAATTAATTTACAGCCGCTCCTTACAATTCAATGACCTTCCATCAGGGCATGGCACAAAAAGCATAAATGTGTATAAATTTACAAAGCACACCTAATAAAGTTAACTGAACAAATGATCTCACCCTTTTCTCCTTCTCCACTAAGATGCACGATGCTGACAATGCCATAAAAATTATGTCCGTAGTCCCAGAACCTTGCGAGAAATATTAATGACAATAGTCTAATCTACGGAAAAAAAACGAAACTATTAAGCCAACAATTCCTAAGAGAAATGTGTTCCCCAGGTTAGCATCCTCAGACCTTATCTTTTCAATTTGTACATTGATGATTTAGCCTCCCTACTTCCTTCCTCACAAGCCCACACTTTGCTTTATGCTGACGACTGCAAGATCTTCAAGCAGATAAATAATGTGACAGATTGTTATGAGCTCCAAGGTGCTCTAAATAAGAAATGGTGTGATACTTGGAAACTTACCTTAAACTCAAATAAGTGCACTACTCTTATTTCTTATTGCTCCCCCATATGGTCCATGTCCGCTCCATCTAATCTTAAAGCTATTAACAGTGTAACCAATTTCTTTGGTAGAATTGTGATGCATAGAGTCACACTCTTCCTCTATATGTCCATGGATGCCATTCTCTCATCCCTTTCCATCTGCACTCTCCACAATAATAGGCTTAAAACTGACTTAAAATTAATTTACAACATTTTGAACTCCATTACTGACAGCCCTGAACTCCTATCTCTCATCAACTTCAGAGTTCCATTGCAACCTACCCATACTCATGCATTACTCCATTTACCTGTTACTAGACTAACCTAACGTTTGCACCTCTTCCTGCTCTCCTCCCTATTGAATTCACTTCCCGATGGCATCGATCCGTTCTTATTATCTTCAACCACATTTACTAACATAGCCCTATCTCATCTCTCTCAAAAATAACTGGAACCTTCCTTCCTGTCTTTATATTGTTACTTTCCTTTGTACTTTACTTGTTGATATTATTCTCACCTTGCTCTATTGATTGCACTAGAATAATAAATATAATAGAAATGTTAAAAAACACAAGGAGTACATGATTGCATTAAATGTCATAAGTAATATAAAGCCAATACAGAAATAAAAATAGCACAAAAAATTGAAATACATAGAATAATATTATTATTAAGATAAAAAACAGCCAGCATGTAGACAACTAGGAACAAAATACATGCATTTAATTGCATAAAAGTATCAAATCACAACCTACCATTAATAAAAAATACCCCAAAATTTCATTCATAAAATACACAATAACATGATTGACAACAAGCATTTCAAACGAACTCAATATTTTTATGAAATTCCACAAAACATGGCTTGAAACAAAGAGGTGGTCATCCCTCACAGGCAGGGCAAAAATATTTGGGGTTCTTCGTGAAACATCTAGATGTGCTGTGTGTGCATCGTCGTTGAGAGACACATTTCTGAAGTTCGTCAATGTCATAAGTCTCTGGGAACTGATTAGATAATCTAAGGGCCCTGAAGGACAGGCTGGAGGAGGAACAAGGAATTGGTTCAGAGTAGGAAGGACGGAGGTTCTAATTATGGAGAGGCAGAAGTCTTATAGAGGTGTTATGGGATGGGTTTTATGGTAGAGGAAGTAACTATTAACCAAAACGAGGTGAAGTATGTGAATACCAAGCTTCTTATACCATTTTAAAGTCGTACGCTCAATGGGGTAATATGACATCATTTGATCAAAGTGATCGATGCCACTCATTGGCTCAGTGTATCAAGCAATGGCCTCCAGATTGGAACTGACACCACCCCCTCGCTCTCGCTGGCCATCGACCAAGTTACCTCCGAATTTGGAGCTGATAATCACAACATCCCGATTATCCTTCCACTTCATAATGTAGACTCCATTGGTGCTGAATACGTCCACTACCTCCTCCCATTTCAGTTTTTTCACTATGAGGTGAGGTATATGGGTCTAGTACAACTCGGCGCGGCCACTTCGGTGCGGCCGCCTCAGCGCAAGCCACCTCGACGCAGGCCCAACTCGGCACAGGCCCATCTCGGCATGGGCCACCTCGGCGCAGGCCACGTCGGCGCGGGCCATCACGGCGAGGCCAATGTATTTAATACTGGATGCTTCTAAGTGTGGACATATATATGGACCACATTTAAAATGAAGTGCAGGAGGTAGTTTGTTTACTTGGGTTTTTATCTTAAATGGAAATAGACGCAGTAGGAGGGGAATTTCTTTGACGAAAGAGGTGTTTACTAATATGAGAGAGCTTTTGACGAGAAATTTGAGCATAGATGTATATACTTTTACATCTACGTGGTACCCTGCAAGCCCCCGCGAGGATGTGTGGCAGGGGGTGAGGAACACCAAACATTCACTATTGATTGACTATGCAACTGGAGCTACCATGTAATGCTAACCATGCAACGAAGAGCTACCACTACAGGCTACTCTAACAATTTTTCACCTACCTTTAAATATGCTATGCCACCTATTATATTTTATAATGGTAAGAGGGAAATATGACATTTTAAATCAGTCGGTATAACAAGCCATCTCTCTAATCTTATTTATCTGGTCAAATCTAGCATAATACGCAGGAGTTCTTAATATATACCTAACTACTTCAGTAAAGTTTTCCGTTTTAAATTTCCTTCTGTACATAAATGATATCAATAAGGAGGTAAAAAGTAAGATTCTATTTGCCGATGATGCAGTGGTCTACAGTGAAATTATTAGTCCAGCGATAATGAATCTTTGCATGATGACATATTAGCAATTGAAAAATGGCGTGATACATGGCAGTTGGAAATAAATTTAAAAAAAAATGTGTGGTAATGAATTTTTGGAAAAAGTCTACCTCTCCCCCTATAACTTATTGATAATGAATAGTAAATGTACACACATGAGGTCTGCTAAATATCTTGGAATATTACTAACATATGATCTTCCTTGGAGTAAACACATAAGAGAAATTATGGGTCAAGCTAATCGTTAAACTGGGATTCAGCAAAAGAGTACTGGGCAAACATGATGACTATCTACGAGAAATTAGCGACTTTTCCCTTGTTAGACCTTATTTAGAATACGCTGCCATAATACGGGGTTCTTTATCTAGACGTAACCCTCTAATTTTATTTTCATGGCGTAACCTGCTATGTTACGCTGGTGTTGATAAAATAACTGCAGCTTCTTCAGATAGCCCGTTAACCTTAGGTATATTTTTGCATGTGATTTATTTTGTATTTCAACTTACGATTTTATAATGATTCACAGCTTCTATTACTTTTAATATTTGTAATACTTTAGATACATTGATAAAAAGTGTAATAATTAAATGAACATTATCTTTTTGTCAAGACAATACAACTATATTTTTCAGTTCAATAAGCAAAATTCTAAACGCTAATGTAAAATATAAAAAATGTAGTAAATTACGGGAAACGTCCTTATGAATAGTTTCATATAATTAAACTCACTCTTCTATATGTCCCATAAAAATAGTCGCAATATAATTTATAATTTTTAGCATTAACACGTTGACGACCGGGTATTTAAATCCCATCCTTCTACGTAGGACCGGCTATTTAATAGGGATGTAACCTAAATGACACTACTGCACTAAAATTAGTGTAATATGGTTATTTTTTAACCTTTTTCAATAAAATAAAAAATTTTTTACTCACCATAGATTCTAGTATTTCTTCCTGGTATGATATTGCGTGAAACAAGTCCCTTTATGAAGAGGAACCTTGCAAAACGCACAAATATACCGAGTTTCCTTTCTAATTTTCTTTGCAGAGCAAACTCGGCACATCCGTGATGGATATTTTTTTTTCCCCTTCCCTACTATCTTCTCTAGAGTGTGTTTCGTCATCACGCCCGATAGTCTTGCTGGATGATCCCGACGAGGCGCCCGTTGAGTCGGCCCTTCTTTATCAGCTTCGGTGCCGTCATCGCTGGACGACGCACTTCTCTCTTCTTCACTATTAGCCCAACCCTTGGCTAATTCCAAAACGAATTTTTGAAAAGTCACACGGGAAGACCTGTTCAGAGTTCTGTAGGTTATAAAAGAATTGAATAAGGCACAGTTTATTAGCCACAACACAACTTTTTTCGTCCACTTCATAGTTTTTCTCAGTATTGAGAAGTACGCAAGGTACATATCGGCCCTATCCACTCCTCCCATGTACTTATTGTACTCCAAAATACAAGTAGGTTTTCTCTTGATGTCTCCTGTCCACCTGTTCACTTTTCCTTCACCCATACTCGCGTCATGGATCGTGGAAATCATCCTCACTTCCCTCTTGTCTTTCCATGCGGCGAGCAAAACTTCCCCTTTTCTGCAGAACATGTAGTCTCCTTTCTTCATATTTTTCATTTCGTTCCTAAATTCAGACGGAAGTCCCCTGTTCGCACGAATGGTACCACAAACACGAGTTTTTTTTGAAAGCAGAGTTTCGGCTATGTGTACACTGTTATAATAATTGTCTTGGTACACATGATGCCATCGGTATAAATACGGTTCTAGAAGTGACAATATTGTTTCTTCTAATTTTTTTCCCTCCTCTGTGTATATTTCTATGTTGCAGATATACCCTGTATCACTCTCACACACCATGCGCACTAATAATCCATACTTCACCAGTTTACCGGGATTATATGTCCTAAACCTCAATCTTCCTCTCCAAGGTATTACTCCTTCATCAAGAGAGAGCTCACGCCTGGGTGAGTATACTGTCTTGAATTTTTCTAGAAAATATGCAACAATAGGTCTAATTTTATATAACCTATCTTCAGAGTCAGAGTTAGATTCATTGTCACTAAAATGCCAAGATTTCCAAATTTGCTCAAACCTGTTTCTGCTTAGCAAATTTCCAAAAATTGGCGTCTCGATAAACGCATCTGTGCTCCAATATTCCCTAATTGAGTCTTTCCTGACCTTTCCCATCAATATGATTATTGCCAGAAAAACTTTCATCTCTTTTACAGATACGTTTTTCCATTTCCCTGATTTCTGTGAATGCTTATACTTGCTTTCATTTTGCATATGGTACAAATTTGTTTCATTACACATCATTTCAAACAGATCTTCCCCAAAAAACAATTTTACCACATCCAAAATGCGTTCACAGTTATCAAGTGTATTGATGATTCCCTCTTTGCCCTGAAATTCTTCTAAAATTCTTGGAAAATCGTTTTTGTGCCATGTCTCAGCGGTGTCCTTCACAAAATTACTGTCATTGTCAGTTCCTTCCGAATCACTATCACTGTAAACTAAACGCGTAGATTTTCTTCCATGCCGTCTTCCAGAAGTTTCAAGACCAATTTCACAGTCTGAGTCCTCACTCTCTTCTATGCAATCATCTGGCGCGTCCGATAATACATCAACACAGAGTTCGGTACATATATCCTCCTCGGTCATTCCACATGATGTGCCACTACTCTTTGACTCCATCGTTCAATAATTCTAATATGGCTAAAATTTATTGAGGTAAATTCATTGGAAAATGAGAAGAGTAAGTACTAGTAAACAGAATCGGTATTAGCGCCCGATATAACCTTATTATTCACATCAATGATGCAAAAGCACAATTCAACTCTGGAAATAAAACTTTAGTCGAATGAGTGGCTGCAGATATCCAATGAAGGAAGCACACAACACACGGAAACCCAAAGTGAAACTAGATGCATCCTCGGAAAGAAAAGCGTATAAGCCTAAAGAAGAGGAGAGGCAAGGGCATCCGGTCCTTTTCCACCAACGAAGCTACAGATAGAGTAGGCCTTGAAAGCTATCAGATGTTAGGGTCCCTCTGCTTGGTTTGTTTACGGTCAGATTGTTGATAATATGCCTTTTGAGAAACCTCTTCATGAGCTGGAAGGTCTCGAAGACTGAGATGACACATTTATTATCCTTTTGAAAGACCCCTATACATAAGCTGATCGCAGTATCGGTAAAGAAGAGCTTACGTCTTAGCTCGGACTAAAAGAGAACAATTGGGTCATGTCTTTTACTGACTAAATGAACGTGGAACTATAAATAATAATAGTTCATGAACTTTGGAGGATAGCATTGATCTTATATATCACGGAAATAATATTTATACGAATTTATTTACGGGAGAATACCCAACAAAATTTCGGGTACGGCATGTAATGAACCTCGAAAAACATAAAAAGTTTTATAATAATTAAATAATAAAATAAAATGCATATAACTACGTGACAACTCTATATAATAGAAAAAACATTTTAAAACACATTTTAACAAATAGTAGGCATATATAAACAACGATAAGAAAATAATAAGCGATAAAATACGCATACGTTGAAAAACGGAAATCTCCGTGACCGGTCGTCAACGTTCGGCTAGCTAAACACGGAGATTTCCGTGATCGGTCGTCAACGTGTTAAGGTATGTTGCCTGGCAAGGCATGCTCATTTTCAACAATAGCTTTTGAAAAGTTGTCTGCTGAAGAAGCAGATACTCGGTGCCATTAGTATTTTTACATGAGAATCTGTCCCGGTACTTAACATTCTGTTCTCCGCGCCGAGGTGAACCTGCGCCGAAATGGCCCGCGCCGAGGTGGCCCGCGCCGAGATGGCTTGCGCCGAGACGGCCGCGCCGAGGTGGCCGCACTGAAGTGTCCCATTCCCGGGGTAGATTCCCCTTCCGAGTAGCTCTAAGAGTTCCGGTAAAATAGGTCCTTCGCTCAAGAGCAAGTGGTGGGCCAAGTCAGTTATCCATGAAAAGAGACCATCCAGTGTCCAGCTTTCCTTCCATTTATTTCCATACAACATTGTTGGCATATCCCGGCCCGCCTATATCAGAGTCGGAAGACCCAGTGTAAATAAGAAATCGTAAAACCAATCCGGATGGTTCGGTGAGCATGTAGAGTTTGATACCATAACTGTGCTGCTTACCAGGGTTCATACCAGTCAGGGAAGTCATGGAAATGTCAGGGAAAAACTCCAGAGGCACAGCAAAAAGATGAAAATTGTGGTTGAACGCATGGAGCATGGACTTGGACACAGTCTTTGGTGAGGAATCCTGTTAATCACATGAACCTTGTTAAAAAGTTGTAAAAAAAAGTCTACTGGTCAGTTTTGATGTAATCTCCCCTTTTACCAATATTTCAGTAAAGGCATCTGTGGAGATTGTTCTCTATTCCCCAAATAGCCACTATTGTAAGAGTTCAGTTCTCTGAAGATATTGGAAAAGAATACCCATTGACATCAAGGCAGTGCTTTAATAGGAAGAAAACGCTCGGCAGTCATTACCTTTATTCGCTTTTGCAGTGAGAATAGGTGTATATGTACTAATGATTTCCCTACCCTCTCGGTTCAACCTTAATCACATTACAAGGTGCTCTGGGAATAATTACCAGCGAGTAATATGCTATTTATCTCTGAAATATGTATCTGCTCAACGATAAGGAATGAATTTTGGTAAATGGTTAATGCAAATGATTAATGAAGTATGTACTTTAATTTTCAGCTGTTGTTAAACTCGTTGCTGCTCTGCAAGATTGGGCTTTGCAGGAGAATTCAATAAAGTTGACTGTGGATGCAATGGAAGCACCAACAAAAGTTGGGCGAGATGCTTGGGGACGAAGACGGATTGCTCCATCACCAGCGTATGATCTCCTCATATCATTGGTCATCCCTAAACCAGAAAGTATTCATGTGGTGTGGGATATCCATAAAGCTGTTTCAGGTATATTTTACTCTTATGGTTCTTTTATCAAATGTGTGCAGGTATCCCTTGTTTAACATGAATTTGCTAATGCAAAAATATAATTTAAAAATTCTAAATGTGCATTAATTAACAAAATTAAACAAGAAAAAATGTGATATATTTGAATTTTCTGTAAGTCTTTTGGTAACTTCATAAACACCCTGCAAACTCGAGTGCACATAATATTTTGGTCAACAGCCGGCAGCCATTATATGTTGGAACCTGTGGTAGTCACTTAAGTCTGTTCCTAACATAGTTTTCTGTCTCCTGCAGTACTTACTTTGGGTGCAGAAATGATGTGCACTTGAGTTTAAATACGTATAACAAATTAACAGGACTAGGAGTAGGACTACAGAAAAAATAATCATACTCTAATTTTCCTTATTTCATTCTGCATTTTGAATGGCAAATGTAAATTTATAGAATGTGTTTTCATATTTTTTTACAATGGTTGTAACGTAAAAAGTGCCAGTTTTTGATAGTGTTCAACCAAGGTGCCGACTTTGATGGCTTGTAAACCAATAGCAAGGAGTTCAATTGCAACCGAAGTTTAACAAATATTAGATATGCATTTTTCCCATGAAAAATATGAGTTTCCAGTCAGTAACTTGAATAGAAAAAAAGTTGTAAAAATTTTATAAAAAGGTGACATTTCAAAAGTGGGATTTTGTAGAAGTTTGTTCTTGGTGGCGCTATAAATCTTGTGTCATGAACATAATTAATATGTTAGTATTCTTTGATAGGATTACCTGAGAATTTTGAAGATACCAGAGGACAATAAGTTTAATGTCCTCTGTATCTTTAGCAAACACAAACCTTTGGACATATTTTTAAGAACTGATTCTCCACATTTATTTCCTTGCTTAGAAGTTCATGATTATTTTCTTCTACTTGTCCTTAGAATTTCAGGTATATTTTCAATCTCTTTCAAAATAATGGCTATCTGATTTAAAATATATTTTTGGATAAAAGTTACTCATAGATTTCAGAATAGCAGGTGTGAAACCATATTTTGAAGAAACAAAAAGATTCAGCCACCACAGCTTAATATCCTTAGATCTTCTGTTCATATGCCTGATTTAATGAGAAAAGAAGATGGTAAAAATGAAAATTGTGTTCAGTTTACTTGGGAAAAGGACTAAGAATGATTGTAAGGACTGTCTGTCCAAGTTGTATGGATGTGATAGCACAGTGTTAACCCTTGTTTCATATAGGTATACTGCAATCATGAAATCAAGTTTTTATGATCTAACTGCAGATAAAGAAAACTTAAGTGCACATCTATGTCACCAGTAAATAAACTTGAACATACAAATTGAAATTTGAAGCTTTTACTGGCCATAACTTCACATATATGTATTTAACCAGTGACATCTGGTGGTATGTTTTATCTTCTATTATATTCTGTAGTCTATAGTGTGTGTGTATACATTTAATTAAAATTAAACAATTATTTGTTTGCTCAAGTAATAAATGTGTAGTTGCTAAATTAATTTAAAAATGCATGTTTGAGCTAAAATCCTGAACAGTGGGTTGCGTGATCACTCATTAGCATTCATCTTACTGGGGCAGATGGTAATATGGTTATTCCAACCACAAATTTCTAATTTTATGAATGAATTTCTATAGGCATCATTTTTTATGCTAAAAGTGTTAGTATCTCTGTAAAGCATTACAAATCAAGTCAAAAACTATTGTCTGTCAATGTGAGGCAATTTAAAAAAATGCCATGCGGTGAGAGGGTTAAATGTGTTTATTACTATGTAGTTAATGGCTCCTTTACTTTCTCTGTAGTTGATATTTTTGCTCTTTTAATTGCCGAGGCCTTCAAGTAGGTTATTGCTCTTCTTATGCTGTCACAAAGGCATATTAGTGTAATTATGAAACAGTGGTACTACTTAATATCATAGAGTGAGTATATACCAGAGGATTCACTGCCTAGACAAGACTGTTATAAGTTTTTAGATAGTTTTTAGGTTCTTAGTAGGATTTTTAACATATCCTAATAAATTCTTATAAAGTTAATTGTGTGTATGTGTGTGTGGGGAGTATAGCTTTAGTTAAGGTAAGCATACATTGTATTGTAACTACTATAATTATTCTTCATATTTGATATGAGCTGCTCTCTGTGCTTATTCTTTGTGAGTCATGTTTATCAAAAATTTAATAATAAGCCCAAGTTAAGAATCTTCCTACTGCCCTGTCTCTTGTTTTATGTAGGCAGTGTATGCTTACTCTATGCTAAAATTTATGAGTTTATTTTCAAAAGCTCTTATTTTGCTGTGCTTTTATTTTATTTTTTCAAAATTAGACTACTTGAATTTGTTCCTGAATCATCTTTCCCACCTGGCTGAAGTGAATGTCAAGTCTCAAGTTCTGTATTTCGTAAATCTTGGAGTACGGCCGAAACTAGTTGAGTCTGGTGGACCAATTGGGTTTGGGAAGCATTATTTCATTTCCGAGGATTTTTTGCCTCACATAATAACTCCTTTGGAGAAGAAAATAGGTAAGTTCCAGAGCTTTTAATCATATTATCTTTTCACCCCTCAGTAGTAAGATATCGTAGTAGTAGGTTGTTATATTTGGCCTTAGCCATGGCTGAAGTTTGAATGAAAACTTTTTTTTCTGAAAGTGTCATCAGTGGTTCTGATCTGTTTAAGCCACTTTTTGAGAGAATGAAGGAAATTTGTGGCAAAGTTTGGTGCACAGAATGCAAAATCAGGCTGACATGATTAAATCCCACCATTGATATCTGGTTCGTATTTCCAGCATGGATTTTATGGTGCACACTTTCAAATTCACTGCATTGGTGCACCACTTCTAGGGAGATATCATTTTTGTTTTGATGGTACTGTAGTATATAATCAATTGAATCAGGGGTATCCAAATGATGCCACAAGGTTCTCTTGCAGTGCTGTTGATCCCACCATTGGAAATGTAAATTTTAAAATATTAACTTAGTTTTAATGATTAATTTGAAGTGGATATTTTGGTACAAGCAAGCATGTTACAACCAAATGATCTCATGTTAATGTTAACGTACCTATTACAGTGGAATCCCGGTATAACGAGTGCTCATAATCCCTCGACAATCACTCGCTAAATCGAGTGCTCGTTATATCCGATGGTGTTGAAGAAACCCACCTAATTCTCATAGTCGTTCGTATTTACAGTTTTTCTTTTGTTTCCGTGGTATTTGACGAAGGTAAACAGCAAAAAAGTCATTTCAGGCACAATCTGGTAGAATATCAACATATTTCATGAAAAAAACAGGACATTTTCTATTATATAAAATATTAATTCCCCTAGTTTCGATGTTTTTCTTCCAGTTCTTCTATTTTTCGATCGCCGAAGAAAGCTGTAAAGACAGCGTAACTAGTCAAAATTAAAATATATATAGTGATATTTTATCGGGGCGCGATATCGTGATATTTTTCGGTGCGCGATATCATGATATTTTATCGCGATATTTATCATGGTCACGATATTTATCGTTATGTTTATCGTGATAGTTATCGCGATACCTATTTATAGCGATATTTATCGCACCCCGATATCTTATCGTGCCCCGATATCTTATCGCGCCCCGACATCTTATCGCGCCCCGACATCTTATCGTGCCTCGATATCTTATCGCGCCCCAACATCTTATCGTGCCTCGATATCTTATCGTGCCCCAACATCTTATCGTGCCCTGATATCTTAAGTATCGTGCCCCGACATCTTATCGTGCCCCGACATCTTATCGTGCCCCAACATCTTATCGCGTCCCGATATCTTATCGTGCCCCGATAACATATCGGGGCACGATAAGACGATGTTTATCGTCACGCTGAGTTATCGTTATCGCCACCTTATTTTATGCTAAAATTATCGTATCCCGATATTGAATTATCAATATCGCCCATGCCTAGACCTAACTCGCTCTCCTACTCTCATCTTGCTCGTCGTCTGCCCTCTCCCACTGATGACTGGGCCTAACATAAGAAGAACGTAAAATGGGAGCGCGCAGAGCGTACTGAAGGCCGTAAATCGCTAATGTTTGGACATAACTGGCTTTAGGTGTTGTAAATATGGCACACATCTTGTATTTTTAGTTTAATTAGCAGATAATACAAAACCCAATAGTTTATTTTTACTATGCGGTGCATCGCCCTCGAGAGATATCTGTCGTAATACCGAGCGTATACCGTGGAAGGAACTTTTTGGCCTCGCTATATCCGCTTTATTTTACATGTAAAACATAGGCCTTTTGGCGGTACAAAGACAATCACTCGCTATAACGCGATTCTCGCAATAAGCCGTACTCACTATACCGGGCTTCTACTGTACTTTGGAAAACTATAGGTTGCTATGCCTAATTTTATAAAGGTAATAAAAATAAATGAAGTACTATTGTGGGACATTGGAAAAAACACGCAGTACATTGGAATCCCAATTTAACATTTTTATGGGGGGGACAAGATTTTATGCTAAAAACAAAGTGAATGAACTACAGTTGAGCACCCTTAATCTGGGAATCCCTAATCCGGGAACACCCATAATCTGGCAATTTTGTCTTGGCCAACTACCCAGTACTTCATGGAAAATGCCTAAACATTTTTTACCGAAACATTGCTTCATAAGATGCCGAGATATTATCCCATTCTTAACGTTAATTTTCCCATTCCGAGAATGAGAATAATTTAAACTTATTAATTTCTGGTACTTCGTGTAAACTGGAATTATTCTACTACCGGAAGTAAACATATAAATTTGAAGACATCGCCAAGACTACGACTAATTTCCAGATCGACCACTTTCAATGGTGCCTGCATTTTTGATTGATTTTTAGACTTAATTTGACAAAATTGTTTGTTATCTGCTTATGTTTCTCCCAAATCATGTCTCATCTATACGGTTGTGGCAACAGCGGAGGAGTCTGGTATCAGTACAAAATGTTAACGATCGCAGAAAAAGTCAGATGCCATTGCATCAGTAAAGCATTTGTCTGAAACATATTGCATGGGATCTTCAACAATATAGCACATTAAGAAGCTGAAAGAGAAAATCCTCAAAATTTTACTGTTAAAGTGACATGAAGAAATGGATGACAGAGAGAAAAAGTATGAAGGAAGATTAAGATCCTGATTTAGATCGCGTGGTTTCGATTGCGTTGAAGTAAAGGCCTTATTACTTCAGGCCAAATGCTAATGGAGCAGGATAAACTATGTATTTCAGAAACAGACGTGATCAATCTAAAAGGCATGATGAGGGAAATTTGCGTGTATGGAGTAGTATTTCACAGTCTGTTCTAAAACTCATGTGGTTTAAATTGTGGCCTGCTTTAAGATTTGATGTAGATGCAATACAAGGGGATTTAAAAAATTTCATGTTTCTTAGGATAAAAATATGAATATGGATTTTGCAAAGAGCATCCGTAAACCTGAATTAAAGGAAATGGAATTGGTTAATTCAGAACAAAGGATAGTTAGCGGCCACGATACTCTCACCACACAATATTTCACAGATGATGAAATCATTGAAATGGTAATTAATAACATTAAATCCGAGTGGGGATGAAGATGATGAGCCTGAAATTGTTGAAGGAAGACTACCATTGATGGCTGTCTTTAAACAATCATCTAGTCCGATCGCCCACGACATAGTGATGGGTGACCGTGTAGACAAAACCCACGCGTTGGCATCATGCTGAATCAGCTGATAACAAACCAAGCACAGTAGGAAGTATGTTGAGCAAAGCAGTGCATAAGAAATATCAAATTCTGTATACACTTTTCCAATAATAGTATTATACTTTTAAACATTCAGCAATATGATGCACGTTTGCACACGATGCTTTTATTCCAATATTTTCTCTCTCTGCACAACTTTGATACTCTTAAGTAATAACCTTGATAATTAAGAAACCATTTCTTTCTGATTATTTTCAGTGACTTTTTTAAAAATATGGTTCAGTAAATGGCAAACGAATATATTTTTTATAAATAATTGACTCCTTTCAATAAATACATCCGGACATCAAAAAGAGACAAGTTGCCATGCATGACCCATAGTCCGGCAAAATCCCTAATCCGGCATCACTTCTGTCCTGACTGTGCTGGATTAAAGATGCTCAACTGTATTAACTTATTAGTGCATAAAGTTATTTTTCTTAACCACTCCCCTGATGGGTTTTTTGATAATAATGGTTAAAAAAAGTCATATTTTTTATTGCAGCTTCATCAGCATTATAACGTGGCAAATGTGAAAATGGTTTTCTCAATTTTTTATTCCAAATAACTAATGATTTATTCGTTCATCTTTGAATTTTACTCCTGAACTTAAGAGAATTAGGCCACCAACCTAACAGTGTAACTTTTTCTTCCTTAAACTTTAGCTAGGCATCTAATAAGGAACACATTTAGTTTATTTTCCACATATACATGTATTTAGCGGACAATGTTGATGTTAACTATTAATTTTAGTCTATAGTACAGCAAGATACAAGGGACAAACAATCATGGGAGTTAGGCAACCCGCACGAAAACTACTTTCCTTCTGAAAATTCTATAAAAATAATTTTTCTACAAAAATCAAGAAACTGGGATATAATTCTTTTACTTGATAATTTTTAGTATAATTCAAATGAAACAATTATCATAATATATAAATGCCAAGTTAACTCGCGTCAAGACAAGAAGACAGCGATTCGCCGGCCACTCAAGAAAGCCCTACGCTTACAAAGATGGTGTTTTGCCGGTCTGGGAAGGTGGAAAATGTTTGGGATTGTTGTACAAACAACTGTGTGAAAAAATTTAGATTCTCTGCTCTACCTGGCATAAATCAAAAAAATTGTTAGAAGTGTGGGAAACATAAATTCTAAAACCGTGAATATGCCAGACTACAATAGATGCCGAGGTCTACCAGGCACCAGGCCCCTAACCCATGCAATCGTAGGAAACTGGGGGCCATCTCCGATTTATATTCCAAATCCAACATATAAAATCCATCACCTAAGTGCGTGGAGTGCAAAACAAGAGGAAATAAGGCGGAGGTGACGGGAATGCTGTGCCGCCGTTCACTTACCAAAGTGCTTCTAATTCTATCACACGGTGATATTTTGGATAAAGTAGAAATTACTTCAACGATTGCCATGAAAATATAAATGAACAATTTAAAAAATGATACATAAACACTAATGAAAAACAAAAAAATAAAACTTAAACAAAAAATAAAAGGCAAAAGTAATCTATATTTATAAAAAAAGCTATTTACAAAATGGGTAATTTACCGTTTACTTCAGATATTGGAACTTTTATGATAAATTTGGAAACATGGAACTACACATGGTACGTTGCATGTTGGGCAAAAGTATCTCGTCTCCTTCCTAATAGTCTTTCCGTGAGCATCTTGCTTTCGGCCACACAATACACACTGCTTGCTGTGTGCTTTTTTCTTCTCTGAGGGTGGTTAAAGGTCAGGGATATGCCTCCCCGGGAGACGAAGGGCATGCGGCTCTGATGACGGGCACCCAGTACGAGAAGAAATGACGTTTGGCTTGTACACCTCAATAATTTTTTCTACTAGCCTCATTCTGTACTCAAGCTGTTCATGCTCTCCTCCAGTCTTTTTGTATAGCACAAAAGAATTCCACACCGCAATATCCAGAAGGTGGAAAAAAATTTTCTTATAATATTTTTTTCTGCATTTTCGTGGGATAGGGTAATCGGCTAGATGCTGGTCCACCCTATCGACCCTGTCTTATTGTAATCTACAATGGCACTTGGTTTTTTCTCTCTTCTTCCTATTTTTCCCTCAACCTCCACCATCTCTGCATCATGAACAGTAGAGAGAATGGAAACATCTCTGACATCCCTCCATCCTCCACTTTGCCTTTCTTCAGTTTTTTATTGCCGAGACTACGTGGGAGGTCTTTTCTTCTCAAGCGCACTGTTCAATAGATGTCAGTTGATCTTGAAACTAACAAATCCATCAACTGTGGTGACGTATAAAAATTGTCCGAGGCAGTACCCCTTGTCCAACAATGGCTTCACTAATGTCATTACCACTTGTGTTGACAATGGAAAATTCTTGAAATCTGGATAAAAAAGAGTCCCTTTCCCATTGTATATAATGGAAGACCACACGTAGCCACTTTTTGTCTCAGCGAGAACAAAAAATTTAATCCCTAACCTAGCCCTTTTAGTTGGAATATATTGAATCCAACTCAATCTCCCTTTGAATAGAAGAATGCTCTCATCTACGGTTATGTCTCTTTCAGGAGTGTAAAATTTGCGAAATTTCTCACTCAAAGAACTATAAACAGGCCATATCTTATTCAATGTGGGGTAGGGATGATTTTCTGCATTGTAGGTTTCATTATTAGTGAAATGGAGAAACTGCCGTATTTTTATAAATCTCCCATAAGACATTGTTTGTCCAAAGAATGGGCAAAAAAGTATTCTTCTGGTTGACCAGTTATATTCCTAATCAGGTTTGTATGTAATGCCTTGCAGTATTACAAGTGCAAGAAAAACACAAATTTCAGCTGCGTTGGTGGGATGCCACTGATGCTGCACAGCCCTGGAAGTCGATAGTCTAGCACACAAAAACTGAGTTGCAAAGCGATTTGTTTCGTTGGCAATAAGAACAACAAGTTCTTCATAAAAAAAAGTTCGAAAAATTGGATGATACCACCATCTGGGTCGATTTCAAAATTCACTCCTGACACACTATTGAAAGGAAATCTTTCTGGTGGATGGGATAGGGGACCTATAGTGTTCACTTCACACCACACATGCTCTTCCACTGGTGCAGTGTATTCCGTATCAGAACTCAAATATTCCATGGATACACTTTTTCTGAGCCAGATTCCTCAACAGATACAGCTTCCTCACTACTATCGCTTTCACTGCTGTGATCCATTTTGGGATAAATTTGTAATTTATCACAACGATAAACTGGAAAACCAAACTTCGACTAGAAGGAAAAAGCTGAACCTGTTCACTCGAAACAATGAAAAACTGTGGGAAAATGGGCTTCCAAATATCATTCGAAAGAGTATGTGCGTTTCCTCACGAGGGGATTCTAGGAATTCAGGGAGCATAAGGCATCTGGATAAACCATTTGGGGTGAATGACATAGCAGAGAAGGGCTAAGATGTGTGGCTCCTCGTCCATTGATGCCTCGGCCACCCATTCCCGGCGGTCACCACGAACCCATTCCCTGCCATTCCATCTTCGTCTCGATCCTCTCCACCTGCCAACCAGTCCCTTTATGCAAGAACGGTGCCCAAAACCGTTCAGATGCATTAGTAGATAAAATCGAAGAGTAGAATGAAACAGAAGAAAAGGCGGCTTACACGACGAAAATGACCGCGTGAGCTCCCTGCCATAAAATTTTGAAAAGTCCACACGGACAATACGTGCGTTTCCCATAAAAGGAAGTTCTGGAATTTAGCAACCTAAGGACACCTGGAAAGCCCATTTAGGGTGAACAACCTAGCAAAAAAATACAAGGAGGCATACATGGTTCAAAATGAAGATTTCAGTGAGGGAGAGAAAATATCGACGGAAATGGCGAAAATGACCGTGCGAGTTCCCTGCAATAAAATTTCAAAAAGGCCGCGAGAAAGTGACAAAATCTTATCTACCGATGCCCTCAAATGGCAAGAACACATACTACTATGATACAACGGAAATATACGGGTATGTCTCATAGGGAAACAAAATTTTGGGAAGCCCGGATATACAGTGTGTCCCATTGATCGTGTGTCATTTCTGACCTTTAATTTTAGACACTTCCTTTCGAGCCACATGGTTGAAATTTGGTACATGGCTAGAAAAAGGTTGTAAGTTTTGTTGAGTCTAAGCAAAACATTAAAAATATGACCTTTAACCCCAGAAATAAGGTCCAACCTAAAATCCAAATTTTGCCTTATGGGCTTCCAATGTTAAAATATTCGAAGTACAAAAAAACAGAATTATTTACTGAAACTTTCGACTAATAGGTTTTTGGACACGAAGAATACGATGGAAGAACTATTAAGGTGGAAAATTGCAACCGTGACCCCTGAAAGGTCACAGGGGTTACAAAAAATGAATCACCGCTTCAAACCTGTCATAAGTTTAAAAAGGTACCAAGGTCGATTTTAAGGTCTTCAGATCCCTCATTCCAATGCTTGACCTTCAAGGGTTACTCAGGGGTCAAAGGTCAATGGATGACAAAAGATGAAATTATGCTAAAAACGTATCGAATTGTAGGTTTCAAAAGGTGCCAATGTCGATGGTAAGGTCCCCAGATTCCTCTTTTCATCCCTTGACCTTCAAGGGTAACTCAGGGGTCGATATTTTCATTTTAAATTCGAAGCAGTAAGAATAAAAATCAATTTTTATTCATTCTACGTACCCGATATTCCATGCCAGGCACAATTTAATTCGCGCAATAAAAGCGGCCACAATTTGTCACTCCAGTGACCTTTGACTCCTGAGTCACCCTTGAAGGTCAAGGGAAGAAAAGAGGGATCAGAAGACCTAAATAAGGACCTTGGCACCTTTTTAAACACATGATTCGATACGTTTATAGCCTCATTTCACTTTTTGTCACCCTTGTGACCTTTGACCCCTGAGTAACCCTTGAAGGTCAAGGGATGAAAAGAGGAATCTGGGGACCTTACCATCGACATTGGCACCTTTTGACCCTTATGCCAGCCCGTATATATACGGGTGAGTCAGGGAAGCGGTTAAATACTTATAAAAAATAGGTTGTCTGGCTAAGGGTTGATTTAAACTTATTAATGCAATTTTTTATTTTTATTAATCTATAGTTTAAAAAATACAGACTGACTGATATATCAGATTCTATGCACCGGGGGCAGTTGTGTAGGTGATTATTGTTAATTCGTTTGGAAAATTTTCAAATTTATTTAATAAATAAAAAAATAATGTTGCCATTGATGTGCTATTTAAAGACAATAATACAATAGTTTATCAATAAGATTCTTGATTTATTTTACTATTTTATATGATATTCACTGTAACATTTTAGAGGAATCCCAATGTTGCATGTGGTGCAAATGAATTTTGCTTTCCCTTTACATAGTGTGCAATATCTTTCAATATTCTTAAACAGTGGCCAATGGTTTAAGCCATCAAATTTAACAGAGTTGATGGGAATTGATGTAAATTTGCTTTGGATATATGGTTTACCAAACTTTTTCAGTATTATCAAGGCAAGTGACCGTCTAAATTTTATAAGTGACTCCATTTTCGGATCTGTTATTTTTTGATAAAGAACCCATGCATTTACGACTGCAGCATCAAAAAAAAAGGCAAAAATTGGCCATCACCATTTTTTCTGCCTTATTCTGGGCCTGTATGAAGCAATAAACTGGTCCATTTGAGTTACTCCCTCCATCCATCGATTGTAAGATGAGAAAACTGTGGGGTGGGGGCACAAAAATCTTGCACATTTTCTCTCTTGTCCATCATTTAGTGCAACCAAAGGAAATGTTTTCAGTTTGTTGCCACAGCGATAACTCTATTATCTTTCCATCTGACAAGTAAAGCATTGTCACAACTTTTATAGTCAAATGCACCTCTTTGTTCCCTCTTCATCATAAAATTTGACTCGAGAGGAGAATTATATTCCCTATTTTCCTGTATTGTCCCACTTGCACCAGTCTTCAGAGAAGCAAGGTGCCTATTGAGTTTCACCGAAGTGAAGTAATTGTCGAAAAACCTTATGTCCTCCATCTTTTGGAATATTAGAAGCATTATCATTAGCAGGGGTAAAACAACATATCCACCAAGTCCAAATTGCCGAGGTTTGTGAGCATTTTTACCGGTGTACACTTGAAATGTTGTCATATATCTACCACTGGAACAGAGGGTACAATTTTTAAAACCAAAGCGAATAGGCTTTCCCCTAATAAATTCTCTCCTTTTGGAGTGTGGAGTTGCGTCTGAACTGCTTGGAGACGAAGTCATAGGTGAAGTGTTCCTTCGCTTGATCGTTCCCACCAACTTGAACCTCACAGGTGGTGAGAAGGATTCTTCTCCCGAGGTGGTTGAGTCTGCAACATGTTCTTCATCTGAATTGTCGCTTTCTGAGTTGTTCTTCCGCATCCTCCTCTTCTACCAGCGAATCAACATATATAAGTCTTTCAGCATCCATACCCATCCTCTAGAGCTTCCATAATTTCATTCATGCTCAACCTATAACATTACTATAATACATACAAATGAAAGAATAATTATCTTTTTATTGGTAATTATTTATAATATACCTGTATTCTATTGTTGAATAGAATAAATGTTATTTTACAATTAAAATATACGATAGCAAAATGAAAAAGTAAGGTATAAGTACCAGAGTGGGTATCATTGTATTATGGGCCGATCTATCAGCCCATATGCAGTAAAAGGGTTACTCGTGCAAAAACTGCGGAGGGCCGATTTTGCGGCCCAAGCTATTTTGGTATGTTTCTGAAGGTCTTCATCATCTGTGTGGTGTAGACTTTCTGCAGCACATAAATGTTAGTGCTGACTCATGTGTTGGCATATATATGTATATTTTTTTTTTCTAATTGTCAGCACATCCTCAGACCTTCACTTCAGAAGGAAATAAAGAAAGAAAGGTGCCATTTCTCAAAATGGCACCTCATTTTTAGAAAAATGTCCAAAATTTCATTCCGCAGTAAAAGGGTTAAGCATGCAGTATGTGAAGAAATGTTAAATATGGATAAGTTTTATGTTCCTTTAATATAAAACGATTAGGGACATTAAATATGAATAAATGTTAAATATGAAGATGCTAATGCCAGAGCTGACTGTGCATGCTCATTGCTCCTGATATTCTGTCTATCTAATGGTGTTTCCAAACTTGATCACTACTTGGTGTATCCATCTTTGGAAACACAATAAGGTTTTACAGTTTGGCTTTTTGAAGTACAATTGTTACTTCAATGAGTTAAGTTTTTATGCGTTCTTTTCTTAATTGCATTTTGAATAAAATATAAAAAAAGGTGTGTTCAACCCGAAGATTGGTCTTTGATAGGTGAGAGTAGTGCTCACTCCGTACTAAGCCATTGGCATGTGAAATTCACACATTCAGGGTTGGGGGTCCAGTTCATTTCCCTGGCCACCTGTGATTTCCTACGAAGTTCTGACATGCAGAAAATCAAATCGCGAGGATTTTGGGTGGGGGAGTTCAGAAAGGCTCTTGCCCGGGATTTGAACCCGTGGTCGGTAGCTCAGTGCTCTACCCACTAGGCCACCACAACCCCAAAATAAAATATAGCCTGGGTTTTTTGAGTGTGATGAACTCATCTCGAATTCATTTCCTATATTCAAGTATTGTGCCAACCATAATTCCAACTGTTAGGCTTCTCTCTGAGCTAATGCTCTTCAGTTTCACCAATCTCTGTTGTTAAGTCAAGGCGGTGGAATTCTTTGTCAACTCTGCAAAAGATGTGGACAAAATGAGTGACTTAAAAGTCTTTTGTCTTGTAAAAATTCTCTCTTTCTCCTTTTTGCTTAAAATAATATGAAGATCTTGTGATATTTATGCTCTATATTAAGTTTAATTGATGATTTCAGTTGTGCATGGTGAAGCATTAGTTGGTATACATATACATGTAACACTTTTGGAATTTTGCAGTTTTTTTTTTATTTCACAGGATTGTACTTTCTTTGATAAAACTTTTTTTTCTAGCTTCTCAAGTTGCTCGAAACCCAACTTTAAACTTGGTGATATATGTACCTCCTTGTGAAGAAGCTCCATTGTTCATTTACTCCAAAAGCACGGGTGCACCAATACCAAATAATGCTTTCATTTCTCCGCAATGGGGGGGAATACAGGTTAGTGTGTTGATAATAATCATTTGAATTTTTTTTATGGTCATATATGCATTATATATATAATATGAACAAGCTGACCCGGCCACGCGTTGCTGTGGCTCAATCTGGTTAAATGGAAAGAGCACGTTTATAGTATGTTTAATTTCACAATTCTTATGGGTATACCATATTTTTTGTTGTTCCATTGTCTGTGCAGATATAGACATTGTTTGGTTTGCCGACTCTAGAACACACAACATACACGTAGAACATGCAACACACACGCAACAAAATACACGTACATGTGAGAAGAAATCCGTGTCTAGATCTAAACCGCATAGTTCTAAAGATTGGCCCTCAGCTTTGTTGATGGTGAATGCAAATACCAATCGAATTGGGAATAAAATCACTTAAATTGAAATGGCATATCTGTTGGATACATAGGAATGCGAGGAATGTGGACATCTTCGCCTTTGAAAGTTCCTGTCCAGATTGTGGATTCTACGACGTTGCTCATTAATTTATTTACTGAAAGCCGCGTGCCGTTGCAAAGCTTTGGCTGGTTGATATTTAGCAACATGATAATTGGCACGCCATTTTCAATTTCAGTACGTGCGGTGGCATCCCTGGCAGATCGAGTAAATTCAAAAATTCCGTTCGATAACCAATTGAATCATCTGCTTCCACAACATCGTCGACGGTCTTGTACATATGTGCCTGCGTCGTTTGGAGTGTTAGACTGAATAATATTGTTTAGTTCGCAGAAGTCTTTGTTCTTGGCCGCAAGAATAGCTCGTTCACTTAGCCAATTGTGATCCTTATAATTGATTTGAATATTGGGAAATACTTTTTCAACCATCTCTTCTTTTGACGTTACTAAATTGCAAAATTTATGAGGCAATGAATTTTACCTGAGGTCAGATCAACCGGCACCTTTCCGTTCCCAATTTCCAGCAATTTATGTGAGTATATCTCAGCTGATCGATTGTTTTGCAGCTGGACACGCATATTTGTATATAATTTTAACGTCTTTACATGTCGTCACAAAGTAGAATATTTCAGGCAAGCATTTATTTCATCCGCTAGTGTCAATCGAGGAATTACAGGTAATGTTTGCCTGAAATGTCGTGCAAGCAATATTAATGCGTTCTCAAATGGTCTCAGGAATCCACGGAAATCTTGCAATGATCGATCCAGAGCCTCGAGCGATGCTTTGTGCACCATTGTGCATTCATCCCAAGCAATAAGTTGGCATTTCTGAAATATTTGTCCCGTGCCGGATGATTTGAATATGTTGCACGTGAGTGTTTTAATGAATTGCAAGTTCAATGGGATGCACATCCTGTCTCCAGTGTCGATATTGTATTCTCGATATTGTACAAACCTTCATGGAGTGAACAAAACAACTAACCAAAGCTTCATGGAAATTGGATGAATGTTGAGGTAATGCATGAAGTTATCAATATTGTATCGATACAGTATCGATATTGTAATGATACTATATAAAACTTTGAAAAAAACACCTAAATAATTTCACCTCAATTTTGTATCAAAAATGTATCGATGTATCCATATGTTATCGATATTATATCGATACAGTATCGATATTGAATTATCGATTTTATAGAAACCTTCGCGGAGCGTACTCAACAACTTTCCAAATTTTCATAGCGATCCGATGAATGGTGTAGTAATGCGTAAAGGATAAACACATTACATACATTCGATACTGCATCGATATTGTAACGATACATTCCTTTAAAAAAACTAAATAATGTCACTTCAATTTTGTATCAATAATGTATCGATTTATCGATACTTTAGCGATATTATATCGATAAAGTATCGATATTGAAATATCGATTCCGTAGTCCTGTTTCCGGGAATGTACTCAACAACTTCCCAAAGTTTCATGGCTATCCGTTGAATGGTGTAGTAATGCATAAAGGACACACACACACACACACATACATTCATTTTTATATATATAGATTATGAACATTTATGATGGTCAAATACAGTAGAAAGTCAAGATAATAAAGTTAGATGTTTTAGTTTCACTATTAAGATGCAAATTTGCCAGCCTGACGAAAAGGGTATCCCTAATATATGGGGCAATAATCAACATTATGAAGTTTTCAAAATTATGGAGTAACCTTAAAATGTCATTTTGGTCTCAAAGTCTCAAATATTTGTTTATATGAAAAGGCTGCTGGCATGAAGGAACTCATGTTGTTATGAGAAGTGTAAGTGAATCCAAAAATTTATGAGAAATCTAAGACTACCAATTTTATAAGATGCATAAAAAGGAAGTCCTTGGGCTTTACTCGTTGGAACAGAGAGGGACATCGTGTAAAATTTAGGGGGTCGGAAGAATTAAATGTCCATTCAAACCTACCTTCGCTGGTAGAATACTAATTATAATAATAATAACGACGTGGGCTACTCTGTGAAACTGGTAGTCCTCATCGTGGGCGTGCTTGGTGGTGTCAAGAGCTCACTGGTTGAAAATCTCAAGTGCATCCCGGCGTGCAGGGCGCGAGTGGATACACTTGCAAGTAAGGCTGTCCTTCTCGGATCTCTCCGCCTGCTTCGTGCGCATGACCCTAATGCCGGGTAGCCACCTATCCACCGGTGGCGGACGTGGCTACCCTTAGGCGCGACCCCGCTTGAGTCTGCGGCAATTATGATGGCAACGAAACCTGATGCTAGCCGGAGACTTGGAGGTGGAAGTTACAATTGTAACATAATAATAATAATAGTAATAATAAGGGGTCAAAAACGGACCACCAGCCTCCTTGTGGCATCCCCGGTAACGGCTTCGGCTGGCTAATGGTGGCCATCTGCTTGTGGGGTTAACCTCCCCACTCGCGGAAATACTGGGTTCCAAAGAAATCCAGTAACGCCACCCACAACCGGCCCTTCTCGGATGAGGGCCCTAGCAAAGTTGGGCATGGCAAACCTATGCCATCGAAAAAGGGAGCTTGCATGGAGTGGACGGAGACCCTGAGGGGAGAACTTCTCGCTTGCCATGCTGTCAGTGAGCCAAGTCGCAGGGGATACATGGCGAGGATGCACTCTTTGTGGTGTGAGATGCATCCTGAATATAACCATCTGTCGCAGCAGAATCTGCGCGACTACGCCAATCACCTGCGCAAGAAAACGACACCCCAACCGCAAGATCAGAGTAGTACACCACCGGCCAAGGCTCTTATCTCCTACCAAGGCAGATGTACCTCCTGCCGGTGCTTCCGCCGAACTTTCGGCGAAGGGAGACGAGCCGAAGGCCGATTCTGATCTACTTCAGCGGTTGGAAAGCACAATAAGCTATGATGAGACGACTACCAGGCAGAGAAATATTCATCATAAAATTTCTCTGCGGGACCAACAACTGTCCCAGTTTGAAGCCGTCCGGTCTCTTCCGACCCCTTCCACCTATTGTCCAAACACCACCAACTGTCCCGGAGGTGGAACGCTTCTGGAAGGACGACTACGAGACCACGTAGCCATTCAACGAAGGTACTCCAGCTATTGCCCACTTTAAAGAGTTTTGTGACCGCCTCCTAGCGGATATGGATCGTCCTATCTCAGTCTCGGAAGGTGATGTGAAGAAGGCCTTCTCTGGCAAGAAGAACTTCACTGCTCCAGGAATGGACGCAGTGAATAACTTCTGGTGGAAAAAGTTCTCTTCCACGCACAAAATCCTTGCCAGAATCTTCACATCGTTCCTGTCTGGGATGGAGCCAATTACGTCCTGGTTGACTGAAGGGCGAACGGTCCTAATACCAAAAAAGTGAGACTTGTCCGATCCGAAGACCTACTGCCCTATAACCTGTCTCAACACTGTATACAAGGCGTTCACTTCCATCTTGAATGACCTTGTCCTCCGCCATGGCCAATCGGTATGGGAGCGGAAGTGTATGAGCAGAGCGGCTCGAAGAAAGGCATCGTGGGATGCAAGGACAATCTGCTCCTTGATAGGTGTGTGAGCCAGGATGCTTGTAAATACAAGCGTAAACTGTCAATGGGCTGGGTGGACTATAAGAAGGCTTTTGACACCACCTCTCATGAGGTGATTATAGCCATGCTGAGGTACATGAAAGTCCACCCAGAGGTTGTGTCCTGCATCGAATGCCTGTTACCACTGTGAAAGACGCGCTTTGCCGTACCATCTGGCAAGAAGACCGTCTACACGGATTTGGTTACATACCACCATGGTGTTTTTCTTTGCGATAGCCTCAGTCCCCTCCTGTTCTGTTTATATCTCTTCCCACTGTCCGTTCAGTTGAGACGACTTAGGGGATATATGTGCGGTGTCCCGTCAAAAAGGGAGCATAAGGTCACCCATCTTTTCTATATGGATGACCTGAAGCTTTATGCTTCTAGCGCGAAAGACCTGCATCTGGTGTTGGACACCGTACGCAGATACAGTGAGGATATAGGGATGGAGTTCGGATTGGACAAGTGCGCGACCATCCATCTGGCGAAAGGAACGGTTTCGGGAGACCAGGAAGACGTGCAGCTCGTTGACGGAAATGCTATTCGTCATCTTGATGATGACGAAGTGTATGAATATCTTGGTGTCCCCCAGCGCCGGTTGCAGGAGGTGAGAGCAGTGAAGGAAAGGCTTACAGCGAAAAAGAGGCAGACTCTCAGGTGAATCTGGAGCTCTGACCTGTCAGGCAAGAACAAGGTTCTTACGACCAACACCTTTGCGGTTCCAACACTGCTCTACATCTTTGGTTGCATCAAATGGAATGTCAAATAGCTGCAGAACCTCGACAGGGGAATGAGGAAAATGATGACCATGTACTGTAGTCTTCATCCAAAGTCTTCTGTCGCCAGATTGTATCACCCGAGAAGGCTAGGTGGTAGAGGGCTCTTAAGCCTGTAGTGCCTTCATGACAGAGTAGTCCTTAATACGGCTTGCTGCATGTTCCACAGCACGGACCCCCTTCTGCTGCATGTAAAGAAACACGAGAGTGTCGGCAAAGGGGCGTTCCTATTCCAGGCGGTGAAAAGGGCAGCAGACTCCTCTGTTTGGACTTGGACCTACTTCCAGCGGAGAAGCGTGCGACAAATCAATCTTGTCGCTGAAGGCGGACGTGTTAAAGCTCGAAATAAAGAACGTGGAGCAAAAGATCCTACTCTGCAAGCATACCGAGAAGCTCATGCATGGAAGCTCATGCAAGGTGTCAAGAGCTCACTGGTCGAAAATCTCAAGTGCATCCCAGCATGCAGGGTGCGAGCGGATGCACTTGCAAGTGCAATGCAGAAGGCTGTCCTTCTCGGATCTCTCTGCCTGCTTCGTGCGCATGACCCTGATGCCGGGTAGCCACCTATCCACCGGTGGCTGACGTGGCTACCCTTAGGCGTGACTCCTCTCGAGTCTCCAGCAATTATGAAGGCAACAAAACCTGATGCTAGCCGGAGACTCGGAGGTGGAAGTTACTGATTGGAACAATTTAGTAATAATAACTATTTGACAAGTTTAGTACAACATAGTTTTTAATTGCATTGAAAGTATACTCGCATTACTGTGAGCAGAGTTTTAGTAAACATACATTTGTCGCAGGTCAAGCCTCCTATATGCATGACTTGCCTCCATTGACTTGACTCCATGACATGCCTTCATGCTGTGCGAGGTTTTGCCATAGCGTGGGACAGTGTCACCACAAAAACTATTTCCAACTGTTAGAGATTAGCTGGTTTTAGTGATGACACAGTTCCGGTGACGGAGGAGATAGTGGAGGTTCTCCACTACAAGTCCAGAAATAGCTCAACTAAAGCAATACATCCCAGATGCATCCTCTCATGCTGAGCCAAATTTCAAGTATTACTCTGATGTGATGATGCTTAATTGCCATGCATTAAGTAAAAATGAAGAAAATGCGGAAGAAGTGAGCTTACAAAGCTCTTTTGCAAGCTGTGAAGATGACCGAGAAGCACCTGCTCCCCTTATGATGGATGAATTAAGATATGCTATAAGAAACCTTCACAATATTCAGCTGTATGCTGATGGTGTACCTCATTCATTCAAAGATCACCTTTCAGCCATTGAAAACATTACCACATCCGTCATTGAAACTTCCAAAAAACAAAAATTGAAGATTACTTTTAAGTATAAGAAATTCAGCAGGTCAAAAACAATTTGTCATCCAGTTTAAATTTAATTTTTAAGCTTAACTCTAGTCATGATCATTAAAAAATATATTTCTCTAATTGTGTATTTTTCAAATACAGGTTATCATCCTCAATCGCAAACTGACAGTATTTACCGTTAAGTTTTTGTTAAGGAGAGCATAAAAATATGCCACTATATATATAAGAAATGTTGGTTTTTATTTTCTTTTTGTTGTATTAAACATTTAACTGGATATGTAATTCATAATATTGAAATATGTATTTCCTTCCTTGTAATCCCATTTATCTTTATGCAGTGCGCTACTGAAACTGGATTGGGTTTATTGAGGTTTCGATTGCTTGGAAGATAACCTCCAATTTACAAACCCTCTGATTTACAAAGCTCTAATTTTTGGGTCCATTCAACTCTGTAAAATAGAGGTTCTACTGTATTCATAATGGTCATGCTTATTTTTAGCCACAAAATGGTTACTGGGGATATGTTTTAACTGTGAAAAATACCCGTTTCAATCTCTTAGTAAAGTCAATTATCACAAACCCATAATGCCAACCAGCAGCTGTATATTTTTGGCCTCCAAATCTCTTCTCCTCAGTTGAAAAATGTGTCAGGTCGCTTAGCAAAGATTGATAGGCCTATGTGTAGGTAGCTGCATGTATGTTAACTAAAACTAGTGATTTCCCAAAGAATACACATATGCAACACCAACTCACTAGGTACCTTCATTTCTTTTTCAATTTTGGTGATGATCAGATCAGATGATCAGTTTTTGGTGAATTTTCACCAGTAACTGGCAAATTTTCTCACTAGTTACAGGTGAATTTTCTCACCTGTAACTGGCGAAGAAATTTTTTTCTCACCAGTAACTGATTAATTCGTTCACCAGTAACTGGTAAGCGTTTCAAAAAACTGATTAACTATTCATCAGTTTTGGGGTGCATTAATGTCGAACATGTTTTCAGATGAAGTACTTAAAAATGTATCTGCCTGCAGTGGTAGAGGTATCATGTGAATACCTTGAATGGAGGACAAGAAAATACAAATAATTGCACAGCTTTTCTTCAGCCAGATAGTCTTCTCCACTTTTAATTTAGTGCACTCAAAACCGCAGATTAAATTAGGAAATGATAAAGCTGCTGAATTAGCATTTTTACTCACTTTTTCAGGTAAAATTTTGCTTAGTTACCAGTATTTTCTTCATATTTTGTTTGATAAATTGTTCTTGGTGGTACATATTTTGAATGCACTAATGAATTTATCCTTAAAATAATTTATCTCACAATTTGACGTGATGATATTCTTAACCATAAATGTTTTCGCTATTCTCAAAGGAAAACTTTGTTGTAAAGTTATACAACCTAATTATCATAATACAACATAATAAACCGTTTAAATATGGCATACGGAACCTAAATAACATTATAGCTCCAAATGATACTGATCAGTTTTATCAGCCACAATAATATTTTCATGAACGATTAAATGGCCTTAAATGTTCTGCATTTCAATTAGAACAATGCAAGTATAGCACAAAAAGTTAATAATTAGGTACAGTTTAACCAAAGTATCACCTAACAACGAATTGTGTAACACAATTATGCCTATAAAACAATTAATAACTTATTTCTTAAGTACATTTGCTATACTTACGTTAAAATGATCAGCACAAATGAGTATGAACATGCGATTGCATATGTTGCAAATGCATATGCAACAGCGCATATGAAATGGTCCAAAAATAGCATGGTTTTCTGGTCTCTTCAAGTGTAAATTAACCACTTTCTTCTTAATGCAGGATTATCTGGAGCGTTTACGAAAATATTTTTGGGTGTTGCCACTCTCAAGCTCTTACACAGCGAAACAAAGCCTCATCGTTCCTCATCTTTCTAGCTGTGATTTCATTGCTAGAAAATGCTGCCTTCTTCCATTGCAATGTATTTCCCACAGCAATGGAAATCGTCCTAATAATGTTAGCAGGATTAATAGCAAAACAGTTGAATGCCAAGGCTACAAAGTCACACTCCAAATCAACAAATGGACGGGTATGGGAGATGACATCAGAGCCTAGTAAACATGGCGGACCTGTGTTTTGGCACAATAATAATTTATTAGATTTTGTTAGCTAATAAAACATTAATGATAAGCATCTTGAACGTCAGACTGAAAATTTGGTGTAGGAGTATCGATAGCTTTTTTAGACGTCACTTCCCAAAAGTATGCAAATACTCTATTTGTGTCCCCTTTCTTCTTGTCGTATTTATGATGTGGTGATGCCTCTGGTGATGTTTTATATTTCCTAATTTTATTTTAGATTGTGGATCCCTCTCCATTTTGTTCTGAGAGTGAAAAGGAAGGTCTACATGAAGATAAACCTGTAAACTCAACGTCTGAAGCAAATATCAGTATGCCTTTGCTCACGAACTCTGTGGCTGTTCCTGTTGATTCTGTCCGAGTCATGGGGATTTTTATTGCACAGCTGCGACTTTTAGTTGGAATTCCAGACTTGGTAATGAATGTTTGAATTTTTGTATATACATTTCTGGGGGAAATAACATTTTGATGTGGTATAATAGAAAACATTTAGAGTAGTCATGTAATACCTTAAAAATTTTGCTCCTTTTAAGATTTTCCATTATGGATATAGATCTGTTGGTTACTACCTACCTTAAAAAATATGAATAAGACATGAATTTCATTTGGACCTTGAAAACCAGGAATTAGTTGGGAATTTTGGGTGTTTACCTTGAATTTACAAGACTTTGATGAAATCCTCTTCTCTGTGCAGTAGGGTGGAGTGAAAAAAGTCAATATTTTTTTTTCGGAAACGGGTACCCTTCAATGACTGTGTATGAGACCTAGTTACAATTCTGTAAATTATTTAATTTTTACGACGTCATCTTGAGTCTGCACATTTGGCCCAAAATTTGAAAATTTTTGAAATTTTTTGCATTTTTACAAATTTTTTTTAAGTACTTGAAACAAAAAAAAAACCTGACTGGTAGTCACTAAATTGTTGAAAAAGGTCTTAAATAAGGACAGGATTTTTTATAATATTTTTAAGCTGTGGTTTTAGTCTGCACATGAGGCTTAAATTTATCCAAATATTCGTAAATTTCTGATATATTTAACGTTTTATAGTTTCTGATGTCCTCTTATAATGTTATCAAAACTTGTTTATATAGCTATCGTTAATCAACTTTGCATTGTGCAACTTTTCGCTAGTTCATATTAAAGTACCCAGGACTCACCACAGGGAGGTGGTTGCACTTTGAGTCCCACCCATGACCTCCCAACCACCCAACCATGAGAGCATGTATTTACATCTTTAAGAAAAGTCTTCAACAGGTAAATTATTTCTTTGTGTCATATATTGGATGGATATTTCTATCAAACATTCTAGCTTTGATTAAGCTGTCTCATTTCTTTTGATCACAGACCAATTTTGAGGAAGCAGTGACTTCTTTGACGGCTCTTTCTACCGCTTGAGCGTGTGATGGGAGTTCAAAAAGAGTGCACTCAGAAGCTATGTTTACACTCCCGGTTTCCAGTAACCTTTGCAAATCCTGATTTGTCAAATGGCTTGTGAGAGATGGTTCTGTCACTTCCACATCATTGCAAACAATCTTATCGACATACTCAGATGCTCCAAAATTTATTTTTGGGATTTCAAACCGTCTTAGTGGCTTACTGGCCTGTTCTCTAGATCGAGCCTTGATCATACATCTTAAAGCCAGTCTCTTTATGTGATCTCTCTTATCTACCAACATAGATATGAGCATGTTTTCATGGGGAGCAAAGTATCCATTGTCTTGGATACATTTGTGTATAATTTTCCGATTTTCCTCAGATAGGTAAGTGCAACCCTTTATGATTTCCCACAAGTTTTGAGCTCCATTATAAGCTTTTGGATTACACTTGATCCTGAACCAGCTAGATGCATAAAATTTCACGAGTTAGGTTGCCAACTCTTTTAATGTTTAAGATGGTGTTTTTGTAGCTGCGTATAATCTTAAAATTCTATTAGCTGTTGTCAACCATCTCGCATGGAAGAGCTTCTGGGGCTGAGACCTGGACATCTGTTTTCTAATTCTTTAGATATTTTCCAACTTGAAACAGCTTTACAAATATCAAAAAGGTATTGATGGTCAGTACTCAAACCCTTTTCATCACCATGATCGATTATATCAGTAATAAACTCTTTGGGCTCAAACTGAACTATTTTCAATGCATGACATGTTGCCAAACTTTGACCGACAGGTCCAACAAATCCTTTTGGTATGCTAGTAAATACATCCATATTTTCCACTAAATGCCGTAATGGAAGTTCATTTATATGCAATTGGCAAATAACTCACTGCAGAGGTCTACCAAGTTTCTCTTCTAGCGAGCAAACTACACCATTATATTTTCCTCTGTTTGTAGGGCATCTATCGCAACCAATGCAAACTATTTCCGACATTGCAACATTTTGGTAAGAGAGATCACATAAAGAGACTGGCTTTAACCCTTTCGCTACGAACGCCGTTTATAAACGCCGCAGATTTTTCACTCCTGTGAACGAAGGCCGTTTATAAACGCCGCAGATTTTTCTACGCAAGAGAACGAAGGGCGTCTTAAAACGTCGCTGGGGTCAGGTAGGCAGAAAAGGTCCAAGGTGTCATAAAGGACCCTTCCTCGGCTTCGAGGCGGGGATTATCTCGACCCTTCTTCGCAGCGCGAGCCTCACCCTCGGCAGTTGTTCGCGGTCACTTTTTTGTTTATGCATTTGAAAAACCAAAATCATATTTTTTTCTAAATCGCTTTATTGAGTTCCAGAAGTTAATTCCTTATGTTTTTTTGAATCTCTAGAAATTTTAAACGGAACTCTAACGTTATTATTAACAGAGTTCACCTGTCAATGAGATTCAAATCGATTTTGGAGAATTTTTCATTGCAATGAGGAACAAAGACGTATGTTTTTTTATGACTTGACGATAAGGTAGTACCGATATTTTTCTCTCCGTTTTACTTGTTTATGAACATATATTGGAAAACAACTGTAATGGTAATACCACACAACATACGGCGAAATCTATTATATCTACATTATAGGTTGAAAATCCCGCTGAAGGGTATGGTTTATGCTAATTTATTAGCAGTCAATAAACCTTACGTTCTTGTAACTGAATCTTTTTGGTGTTCAGCATTCAAATTTATTCTGTGTAATGTGGCTAAGAGTGATAATTATGTTGTAATCATTTATGTTAAAACTAGAAGAAAACCGCATGCGTGCGTGTTGGAATATTGTGAGATACAATAAATAATTGCTAGGCAGAAAAATCTATCTCGCGCTACCATTGCGAATATATTTACATAAAAATATTTCCTGATGAAGGTATAGCACCAAAAAGTGCATGTGCTTTTATATAAAACACGGTTATGGTTGGATTATGCGCGGACGTCTTCTATTGCGAAACAACAGAAATAATTATTATTGTAACCATTGATATTATGTCTATTGTCTAAATATCTTAATATTAACATTAGAATTTCGTTTAAAATCTCTAAATGGTATTTATAACAACAGGAATTTATTTGCGTATTAACCCCCAGTTAAAGTCTTACTATTATTTATTTAACAAAAATCACTGAATTAAAAATAGTTGACCGCGGACAGAAGCCGAGGTGGGTTCTCATTTGGAAAAGGGCGAAGATAATCTCTGGTCAGTGGCCGAGGAAGGGGTCGGGAACCCCGCTGGGTCCGGTCCCAAAGCGGAGGAAAGACATACCTGCTCGAAGCCTTGCTTCAAGAGAGCTCCGTACAGGGAGTGGAAAAATATTCTAGAGGAACCCGTGAGAAGGCAAGCATTTTCCTGCGTAGGACTCCGGCGCGAAAGGGTTAAGATGTATGATCAAGGCTCGATCTAGAGAACAGGCCAGTAAGCCACTAAGACGGTTTGAAATCCCAAAAATAAATTTTGGAGCATCTGAGTATGTCGATAAGATTGTTTGCAATGATGTGGAAGTGACAGAACCATCTCTCACAAGCCATTTGACAAATCAGGATTTGCAAAGGTTACTGGAAACCGGAGTGTAAACCATAGCTTCTGAGTGCACTCTTTTTGAACTCCCATCACACGCTCAAGCGGTAGAAAGAGCCGTCAAAGAAGTCACTGCTTCCTCAAAATTGGTCTGTGATCAAAAGAAATGAGACAGCTTAATCAAAGCTAGAATGTTTGATAGAAATATCCATCCAATATATGACACAAAGAAATAATTTACCTGTTGAAGACTTTTCTTAAAGATGTAAATACATGCTCTCATGGTTGGGTGGTTGGGAGGTCATGGGTGGGACTCAAAGTGCAACCACCTCCCTGTGGTGAGTCCTGGGTACTTTAATATGAACTAGCGAAAAGTTGCACAATGCAAAGTTGATTAACGATAGCTATATAAACAAGTTTTGATAACATTATAAGAGGACATCAGAAACTATAAAACGTTAAATATATCAGAAATTTACGAATATTTGGATAAATTTAAGCCTCATGTGCAGACTAAAACCACAGCTTAAAAATATTATAAAAAATCCTGTCCTTATTTAAGACCTTTTTCAACAATTTAGTGACTACCAGTCAGGTTTTTTTTTTGTTTCAAGTACTTAAAAAAAATTTGTAAAAATGCAAAAAATTTCAAAAATTTTCAAATTTTGGGCCAAATGTGCAGACTCAAGATGACGTCGTAAAAATTAAATAATTTACAGAATTGTAACTAGGTCTCATACACAGTCATTGAAGGGTACCCGTTTCGGAAAAAAAATATTGACCTTTTTCACTCTACCCTACTGTGCAGGAATTGGGTAGTTCTGATTTTTGGCATTGTTTAACCCCCCAAGGCCGGAATTATTTTTTTCGTAATTATTTTATATTTATTACATATTTTGCTTCGTGAGCATCTGAAGACAATACTCATGAAATTATATGTTCAATACATTATTAATTACTGAGATACGGGGTGGTGCCAAATGCCATTGCTCGGCCAATTTGAGGTCAAAATTGTCTAGGCACTCTACCTTTGGAATATCATCGAAGTTTTTCTTCCCACTAATTTCTTTGAACATAAAATTATAGTTTCATGCATGTTTATTGGGAGTTAGTAAAAATAGCCCAATTTCATTGAAAATATTAATTCGAGAGTGAGAAATCTTACAAAGCAAAGAATACAAAGTCCAACATTGCATTTACAACATTCAGTCCTTACTTGGGATCTGCAGCATTCTGCTGCATATCGGCACCTGCTGCTGTTCATTGTAGGTCTTACAAAATGGCCAAGTCAAAGCGTGGCTTTACGTGGCTAGAATCACTCCAACCCCATACAGAATTTGGCTGCCCTGCAACTTTCGGTGGAGAGAAATGTTAGATCTATGTCATGGTAGAAATCTAATTGCTAATAGCGAGCATGGTATGTGCCATCACACGTAAGCTTTAATTAAAAGAGAACCTTGGGCATTATGAAAATGCTGGTAACAGGTAAAGCAAAAAATATCCAGGATAAATAATGGCATTAACTATGATTTCCACATTACTAAAGGTCTAAATGATGAGCAGAGTTGCATGCGGAAAATGGTGGGGAGAGACTGGCATATGTGGGAGATGAATGCACTACTAATTCACGCATTTTTTTTGATGCACCATAATTGGCAACACTGATTTGTTAGGTGTCTATGCCGGCAAAAATAATGTTGCTGAAGCAGTTTTTCGCCAAGGTTCATAAAAACGAATTCCATTTCTATCTGGGGACGTAATTCGTAATTTAGAAAAGTAGTTAGTTGTAGATGTAGTGATAGTAGATGTAGTAGATAGATGTAGTTCGTAATTTAGAAAAATTCCTATTTTCAAAAACTTCATATTTTCGAATATTGCCATGTATTTACTATAGGCTTTTCATCGGGACTGGCAGTTTTGCTTTGTATAATTGAAATTTTGTATTATCATGCTTCGTATAATTGAGATTTTACTCTAATAAAAATAACAGGTACTCTTGAAAATATATTTAATACAATGTAATGTGTAAATAATTTGTATTTGCTTTGGCTAAGAAAGTGAGATAAAGAAAGAGAATATTATTGGGGGAAATACCCATTGAAATGATCATTTTAAAATATCTATAACTGTTGCCAAACTAAACAGTTTTGAACCTAACATATACTTGATTATGTTGATGGTGTCATAATCACTAGGAATATTTGAATAAAATATATAAATCATCATCATAGGTCAACAATCCTAGTTTTGACTTTGACCTAGCTTTGATGCAGTCCTCCACTCCATTCTTCTATTGGCCAACCTCTTCATAGTTACATCATTCCTCTCTTTCATATCCTTCACGACCTGTTCCATACATCTAATGCAAGGCCTGCCTTTTCAATTCCGCCCATTCACTTTTCCCTTGACGATTATCATCTGGTCATCGTGTCTTAAGATATGGCCGATTAAGTCGTCTCCTCTTCTTTTTCAGCAGACTTCTCTTTTATCCCACTCTTCTTAGGATTTCTTCATTTGTCACTAGGTCAGGGCTGCTACCAGGTCACCTTTTGTCACCTTTAGTCACTCTTTTAAAATAGGGTCATTTAAATTTACTATTTCACTGCAGAGGTCACTAATAGTCACTTTTTCATCGTAAATAACAGTTGGTCGTATTTTAATTCCGCTGCGATTTCACTAAAGAGCTCTGCGACCGTATTGTATGGTATTGAGCACTCTCAGTGCTGCAGGGGAAGAGGTATAGGCCCGTTACACAATAGGTGAATTTCACAGACGTGGCTTTTTTGCCATCACTGTCGATCTAGTAATGGTGTGAAGAAAACAATGCAAGCCTTCATGCTAGGCTGTAGAAAAATTAATCAGTAGATTTCCTTCCAAGGTGGGTCGCACTGCCACTACTTTGAGTGGTAGTTTTACTGCCACAAGTCAGTCAGTGGCTCACGTTACCAAACGGAGACTTGCACATTAGGGTGGATTTTCTAACGTGTGGAAGCCACCAGACATCCTTTAGAGTTTTTTGTCGTGTGCCTAATTTTGGAAGAGAAGTGAAATCATCAATAATGATTTACTCATTTCTTTGGTGGAAGCAAGACCTGACCTTTAGGACAATGACAAAATAGCCATTTGATAATAATTGAAAAACTTTGTGCCATCATTCCTCAAATATTCAAAGAGTGCAGAATGCTCCAACCTCTGCTCTTCTCTGGTTTATTGGATGGATCCAAATAAGGAAATTGTTTCTTTTCCTGTTCCTCCGGCGATGATGTAGCAGTAGAGCAAGAAGTTTTTGTTGGTCATTTTATGCTTGAAAAATAAAATTATTTTAGAAAACTAGGAAGATCAATGCAGTAACAAAAAATAATTTTAAAAAAGGCAAATAATGCTTTATCACATGCTTGACGAAGTGAAATTTCAGTAATTGTATGCAGTACTTCTAACAGGTATTCTCTAGAACCTCAAACTCAAGTTTACTCTCTGGCTATAAAGAGGCACATCTGGTATCCATTCCACTCGGTACCCTGATTACAGTGTAAAAGACTCTTTTTACTCAAATTGCCCTGGCTCTGCCAACTTGAGAGGTTCCATGGTGATTTTACAGCTCAAGTGTGTAAGCACAATTTGGCCAAAATACTGCCTTGGTAAATTCGCCTAATATGTGACGGGCCATATGGCAAGTAAACATTATGCAGTGAGCTAGCAACACACTGCCATCTCATCCTAGGGGTAGTTGTGGCACCATCCTTCTGCACTTCTGCTTTTTTGCTTCCCCGTCACCCTCTCCTACCTTCTCCACAAGCACTGCCATATTATTGCTTTGGTCAGCGAAGACTATTGTTTCTCTGTATTTTTCTGCTGTCTCCGATAGAAGGTATGCATCTTATATTTTGTGACTGTCAGTGTTGTAGTGCGAGTGTTTCGGTATGTCAGTTGTTTTTCTCTGCTCCTATTGTAGAAGCATAAGATTTTCGGTTTGGTTATCGTTGCCTCCCAGCTGTGTCAGCATAGAGTTCATGCCATGTTGCAAGGTTAACGACAAGCTCCTATCCAGGGACGATGGGCAGGGGCATAAAGTTCAAGAGTGGGGCACAGAGGAGGCCGATGATGTGCATAAGTCACACCAATGTCAATAAGAAGGGCTTCCAAAGTGTGCAGCAGCACGTCAAAACATGAGAGCACATTCAGCAGGTAGCAGCCAAACTTAGCGTAGGTCAGCTACAGCTGAAATCTTCATCCAGCAACAATGCAGACTGCATCGACCCTTGCAATGCTGCTCCATTGGTTGTCGGTCTGCACAGCTTCTGTGATGATGTCACCAAAGCAGTACTAATCTGGATTCTCAAGTGTGTGGCATCTGATTTTTGCGCTATGTCTTGCAACGATATTGGAGAGACTTCCAAAATGTAAATGTACATTGGAGGGGTGGGCGGGGGTCTTCTGGAGCCCCCCTGGCACTTATACCTCTTTAGATCCATTGTGCCAACCCAAATTTAACCTGCCCGCCACTTGCAGACAGGGGACAAGAGCACCACGGTAGAGGTATACCTATCCAACCTCAGTCCGGGCCCTACATTGCTTAACTTTTGTGATCTGACGGGAATCGGTGTATTAATGTGGCTAGGCCCTTGCCCCAAGAGAGACTTCCAAAGTATTTGTTGAAATTTTCAGTGCTATATTGGTAGGATATTTTTCATTGTTGTGTGTTGTCGCCGTTATCACTACCATTCAATGTGCACCAGCTTCGGACAAATAAACTTAATTTATTCACGTACACTAATGATGCTCATCCCGCATGGACCAGCGTTTTGAGTGCAAGAACAAGCGACGCACAGTGGTCCCTGATCAAAAAAAGACATCAAGTCATTTCTTCAACTTTCTACGAGGACATTTTGGAATGGTGCATTCGTATTGTACATTTAATGGCCTACAATATAGGTTATTACATAGACCTACAGAAGCCTACCTACTTCTACTCTCCTACAGAAGCCCACCATGAAAGCTGAATTGATGTTCATTGTGTCCAGTGCACACGTTTACATGCCTCACCGGTTTCTTCCAGTGGGAGGAAAGTGGCCGCTAGTTCTCCTGCTGCACTCCAGGCTGTCTACACTAATCCAAATTGTGATTGGTAGAGCTCAGTGGCGGATCTATGGGGGGGGGGGGCTAAGGGGGCTAATGCCCCCCCCCCCCATTGGGTCGAAACATACACTAGATAAAATCGAAATTTTTGCAGGTTACCAATTTGCACAAAAGTATTTATTTATATTTTTATATTTTCCGCTAAATATACCTACTATATCAAATTAACATACAAATTAGTTTTAAACTTAGGGCCTATTTTACACACTTTTGGTATGTTACAATCCGAAGCGATATGCACTTGCGAAACCGAACAAATAATCACGAATTCACGCAGTAGCGCAGCGGCAGCCTCTGTATTTATTTGGCTGTACACGTGGACATTATAAAAACTCTCAACACAGACAAAACGATATAACAAAAAGAATAAAGGATATATATTTTTTATTATTTTATAGCACCCATTAAATATTCCTCCTTTTATTGTTAAGTGTCTCTAGTTCAAAGATCAACAAGCAGTCAAATTTAAATTAAGTGTAATTACATTTTGAATTTTTTTTCCTATTTAAGCTTCCTGACTCTTGTTTAATGTAAAAAATTTTATAATAAAAACAAATGAACTTATCTAATCATAAATGCGATTTGACTATATTTGTGTTCCTTATCATAAAGTCATACCTTAAAATCTAGATAAAGCATCATCATAAGTTTTTATTTTTATTTTATTATTATTAATACTGGTATTTTTTATTTTTTTATTAATATTACCGGTATTTCAATCTAGGCCCATAATGACCACCATAAACCTTTTACTAATAAAAAGACCTACTACATGTGCATATTAGTGTTTTTTTTATCAAAGAATTAGCCTAAAACCACCGTTTTGAGTCTTGAAAATCCCAAATTTCCAAAATCTCCGAACCCCCCTTCGGCTGGGCGGAATTCCCCAGACCCCCGGTTTGCCCCCCCCTTGCTCCAAACCTAGATCCGCCACTGGTAGAGCTTGCAAGAAATCTTTGGACTTAGGAGAGGTCTTCAAACCTGAGAATCTTCTTCCAGCTGCTGATAACCTTGTGGGGAAGACATTCGCGTGGCCCTGAACCAATCAAAGATCAGTGAAAAGGAGAAACTATTACTCCTTGACCATGCTCGCAAGCACTATGTGGAGGCATGCAAGCATATCCTGGAAAAAAGTTCCTTCAAATCTATGGATTCTTTCTTGAAGAGCTGCGGGCATCTGCATCCAGAGGAGAGAACTTCAGAGAACAGCGTAGGGGACATAGTGAGGGTGGCTGAAGTGATGCCATGGCTGATTGCATCAGATTTCAGACTGACTAGTTGATGAGTGGAAGCTCTTGTAGGTGGAGAAGGATGAAGATGACTCTAGAAATGACCATATTGATCAGTATTGGGTTCAGTTTTTATCTACTCGCACTGCTTCTGGTGATTTAAAGAACCCTACTGTCTCGACGTTGGTGAAAGCTGTGTCTCTCTCTCAGGGACAGGCTGATGTCAGGCAGGGACGGGACTTCTCAAAGGCAGGGAGGATTATAACATATGACAGAACTGCTATGTCTGAATGCACTCTTAATGCGTACATGGTAGTCAAGAGTGTGCTTCACGAGTATGGCAATAAGCCGTTTCTAGTACCTATTACCAAAGATCTTCTTGCAAGTGCACGCTGTGCTAATCAAAATTACAAAACATACTTGGAAGAAAAGAGGAAGAAAAAAGATGAAGAAGCCGATAAGAAGAGAGAAGATGTAGAAAGACTGGAAGAAGAGAAGAAAAAAGTAGAAGAAATCGAGAAAGCAGGAACACTATTTTGGAAAAGGAGGAAAAACTTCAAGGATTGCGGAAGGAAGAGGAGCGTGCGTCTGCTAGGGCGGACAGACTATTTGATGAAGCCAATGTTCGCCTTAAGAACGCCATTGTTAAGAAGAACATCGAAGATATCGCCCTTGCCCAGTCGTTGTTGGAAGGCGTGGCTGCCATTCGCAGAGATGCAACAACTTCTCATAAGCACGCCACTGCTGTCGAAAAAGCGGTACAAAAAAGAAAATCAGACCTCATTTTAGATTTAGCATTTGAGCAAAAGAAAATACGGAAGAACAATCCATAGTGATGTAGTTCCTTCCTCATGCTAGTCATCAGATAGAAAGGCTGACAATGTTTATTTTTGAAAAGAATTATTCTGTGCAATATTTCATTTCTTTTAATTTTCTTTTCGAAAACGAAAATTTGTATTTTTGTCTTGATTTTGTGTTAATATGTTCAGTAAACATATGTATTTAACCCAATTAGTCCTGTTTTCATTCCTCCTCTTAGTCACATGTCCTAAGTCTAAAAGTAGGAAAGGTTTATTCCTGCATGGTGGCCAAAAGTCTCTATTGTTGGTCACTTTTGGGTCAGTTGTTGGTAGTTTTTTGGTCACTATTTGGTCACTATTTGGTCACTATTTTGTTGCTATTTGGTCACTATTTGGTCACTGTTATACCAAGGAAAGTCACTAAAGTCACTATTATTCAGGTCATGGACTGGTAACAGCCCTGCACTAGGTTGATCCATTTTATCTTTATCATTCTTCGGTAGCAAAATATTTTGAATGCTTCCACCCTTTTCTTCTCCGCTGCTGTTATCGTCCATGTTTCACTGCCATATAGTAGAATGTTCCAGATGTATGTTCTGTTGAAATGTTTCCTTACTTCCAAGGTTGTATTTGCAGCTGTAAGTAAGATATTCTTGTGGTAAATGCCCTTTTTTCTTGGGCAATTCTGCTGGCAATTTCTCTTTTACTTCGTCCATCGCTGCTTACTCGGCTTTCCAAGTAACAGAACTCTTCCACGTCCTCGATTTTTTTGTTTTCCTAGTTTAACATTGATCCTGGCTTCCTTTATTTTACTGCTTACCACTACTTCAGTTTTCTTTTTATTGATTTAAAGGTTATATCTGGCCATTGTCCTTCCCACATTTCCTAGCATCTTCCTTCTGTTTCTGCCATGACTGCTATGTCATCAGCAAATCTCAGCTTGCTGATTTTCTCCTGGTGGATGTTCACTCCCAAAGACTTATTTGAATTCTTGGATGGCTTTCTTGACGTAGACATTGAACGATACGGAGACAGTGCATAGCCATGTCTATTTTCTTTACGCATACTTCTCTACTGCTGGGTCCTGATTTCGCTACAGCCACCTTATTTTTTACAAGCTGTGGATAGCTCTTCTGGCATTGTATGATACTCAAATTTCTTTCAGAATCTTCAGCATCAAGTTCCAATCCACGTTGTCAGATCCCTTCTCCAAATTTACAAATGCCGGTAATTTCTTCTCTTTTTTCTTCTCTATAATTAGCGTGAGGGCCAAAATCGCTCTCTTTTGCCCTTTTCCCGAAACCCAAATTAGTCCTCATCCACGAACTCTTCAGCTTTTCGTTCTATTCTTCTGTAGATGACTCTCTGCTAATATCTTTGAGGTATATGCCGTCAGGTTTATGGTCCTAAAATGTTCACAGTTCTCCACACTTTCCTTTTTGGCAATAGATGATGAAGTTCTTCTCTAAGTCTGTGGGCATCTCTCCTGTAAAGTACATGTCGCAGATGGTTTTAGATACCTGGGTAAATGTATTCTCTGCCACATTTTTAATTAGTTCAGCAGGAATATCATCTATTCTAGAAGCCTTATTCATCCTCAGGTCCCTCACAGCTGCATCAAATTCTAATCTTACGATAGGGGCTCCCAAATCATCCTCATCTACTTCATGTTCCTCTTCGATTACTTTTGCGCTAAGATTACTTCCATTGTACCACTCTTCCAAGTATTCATTCCATCTCTTCCCTTTATCCTCATGTTCGATTAAGATTTCTCCATTCTTGTCCCTAATGGTATTGCATTTTGCCTAGCTTTTCTCGCTTTACGGCCTATATCATTCCTTATACTATTGTAGCAAAGTTGCCCTTCTTCGTTTTCCATATTTTTTATTTTCTTGTCTCTTGATCAATTCTAAGACTTCTTCTGTAATCCATGGCTTCTTCTTTACAACTTTTCTTCTCCTCAGAACTTCTTTTACTGCTTCCTGTAGCCCGATTTTGATGCTCTCCCATCTCTTTTCCACTGATTTCACAGTCATATCTTCTTTTCTACTGCCTTGTGAAAGCCCAGCCATTGTAGAAGCTCCTTTAGTTTCTCTACTTGCAATACATTCTTCAATGATTTCTTCAATGTCTTGAATTTTAAGTGACCCTTCATCATCACTAAGTTGTGGTCACTGTCGATATCTGTCCATGGTAGCTTTTGCAGGTCTTCACCTGGTTCCTGAATCCCTGCTTCAGTAAAATGTAGTCAATTTGAAATCTTCTTCTATCTACATGCATATTCCAGGTATATATTTGCCGTTGGTGGTTTCTAACAGTGTTTGACACCTCCAATTTTGTTGTTTGCAGTATTCTATAAGTCTTTCTCCTTTCTCATTTCTATTTATAAGGCCATATTTTCCAGTTATTCTTCCATCTAGATATTTCCCAGCAACAGCGTTCCTGTCTCCTAAAAAAATTAGGTTTTCTCCTCCTTTTACATGCTTTATTACTTTAGTGATATCCTCATAGATGTCTTCCAGTTCTTCACCTTCGTGGTCCAACATTGGCATGTAAACTTGCACAGTGATTGTATCTGTAGGCTTGGTATCAATCTTCACCATGAAAATCCTTTCACTGTACTGTAGGAAACTGTTCACACGCAGCTCTGCACTCTTTCTGAGCATTATGCGTACTCCAGCATTATCTTTCAGTGATCCAGTGTGAATAATTCAATAACTTCCACTCCAAAAGTCTCTTTTCACTGATTCCTAATGTCGAGGTCCATTCTTCGCATTTCCAACTTCAGGTTCTCCAGTCTTCCACAGGTTCGAAGTGATCTCACGTTCCATGTTCCTATTCTAAAATGTCTATCACCTTTGACTGGTGTACTCTCTCAGGTAGGCGCCACCCGAATGGGCTACTATTTTACCACCAGGATATTTAACTCGAGAGGGTTCCATCACATCTTGATAAGAAGAAAAGAGTGGAATAGCTGCGACTCCTCGGGATAATATTGTGGTGGTTTCCCCTTGCCTTCCACATCGCAGTACTACAGTCATTAAAGTAAATATTACCACGCCCGTAGTGAAATAAGTGTCGCTGTAACGACCATTGTGGTCTCCACCTTCACTCATAAGAAGAAGAGCTGCTGCCCTCTCCTCCGGGTGATAGGACGCATAATTGTTGGCGGCCTCCCATTGCCAAGTCACGGCATCTTCACAGGTTTCTGTATCATTTAAAGGCCTATCTTATCCATTGATAGACTAATACCACCTCAGAATGCCATCGCTTTTTGTTCACGACTACTTATTCGCTGAGGAAACTCGCTTATTTCACAGCAAACCTCTATATGTAGAGGTCGACTCACCATCCGCAACTCGGTGGATGCACGCAGTGGCTTTAAGCTGAGCTCTGAGATGGAAATCATCAGAGCATAAAAATTTACTTGTAAAATAAAAGTGATTTTGCCAAAATATCAGCCTGTTTGCGGCTTGCTTGTAGGATTCTCCATAAACTTTAGTGTGTCAGAGATCTAATTTTAATCAGGTACTTTATGTTAAGTTTGCTTTTCGTGGGGGTCAAAACTGGGAACCATGGGGGTTGTTTTTCAATTAACCTTAATAAGATGTATAATTAATGACTTCTAAACAAAATAATTTTCGCTTTTTTAATTCCATCAGTATGTCAGGAAATATCGTGTTCCAGAAACATTGGCCAATTTTAAAATATGCAATACAGATTTGAATCCAGCAGCGTGGCCAAACGCTGGGATTTAACTCCACTGGATATAGGATCGGTGCACGGGGAGAGCTAGCGCCGCGAGTGGCCACTTTCTACATATTTGTGAGGAGTCGTCTCATGAGACCGGTAAGGTAATGCGAAATATTGAAAATAAAAAGTGATATTTGCATTTTTTGCTATGGGCCTAGCCAGGCTTGGCTGAGCTTGAAGCGAAACGTCCGGCGGGCCGTGCAGCGTAAGAGTATTTCCTTCACCACTTGAAGCCAGGTATGACTATTTGAAAACTCGAATGCCCTTCACAACAAATGGAAGTGAGTCTCCTAGCATCTGAAGTGAATAATACTGCTGGCTGCTCCATTCTACTCATTGATGCTGGTCAAAGGTGGATGTTTTCCAGTGAGGTAGCCCAGTTTTCAGAATCAAAAGAGGGCGTTCATGGGCAGAAATGGAGGAAATAGTCTGAAATGCGTGAAAACAGCTGGCAATGCACTAAATTAGTGGAGAATTGACGGAAGCTACACACAAAAAACATGGAAATAGAAGAAATGCACAGAAATGGACAGAAATGGATAGAAACTGATAGAAATGGATAGAAATGGACAGAAATGGATGAGATGGAAATGTGGCATACACTTGTTTTCAAAGTTGCGTACCCCTCAGCAGTTGCAGTAAAATTTGGAGATTAATAATGCAAAGATAAATGTCATTTTGACGAAAAACTAATATAAGATTTGCAATTTTAAGTACAATTTAGGATTGTAAAAATGTGTTGGCCTTACCACACTTGTTTATTTGATATTAATATATTTTTGCTCAAAAAAGCAGAAAACCCATAGTTACATGAAATTGGCACTACAGTATGCTGTTAACATCAGTAACGGTACTCGTGACGGAACGTGCTTACGAGCCTATTTACTTATTTAATTTAGGAATATACCTTACCAAGGTCCTTCTTATATTTTTTATGTATTTTAAATACATATTCTCATTGGCTATTGATATGGTGTAGTTAATGCCAATGCTTTCAAATGGTAGCAGAAGTAGCAGCATCATTATTACCAAACATTTTTAAAAATATCAATATTAATAAAATTCAAAACAAAGTCCTTGTAGGCATTTTTCTGGAGCTGCATTTATTCATTATATAACAAAGCTCTTTTACGGGATTATTTTGATGAAGGATTCATAGTGGAACCACCTTAACAAGTTGACCGCCACAGTGTTTTTCGTACGTATTTCCTGGGAAGCCTTCTGTGTTTTTTTTTGCTGTCGAAGATCACCTTATCATAATACTTCGAAATATCATTGCACATTAGCATAAAATCAATTTTTCAGTGCTGCCATGTACAACGGTCATAATGACAGGCATCAGGCATAAATTTTTTTCGCCTGACACCACGCCGGTCACACAGTGCCATTGTGACAAATATTTGTTGTCTATATATTTGTTATGTATATATTATTGGGACAAATATTTTGGCGCACTAATAGTCAAGCGAGGCGATTGCATAGAGTTCCCCGACAGTGCGGTAGAAGAGTAGCAAAACATGAAAAATATAATCACATTGTCACAGCTCGAGGGGGGGGATTAATTGAGGGATGATCGCACAACTTTCGGCAGTGGAAGAAGGGTATGAATGGCACGATGCAGTGGCATACAGTTGCAACGTGTGACTTTTCCTTTCATCTGTTGGATCCAGATTTATTATCGTAGCAGCCTGGTTCCTGATTTTGGTTCTTAGTCGTTTAAGTGTTGTCAGTTTTAACTTCTTCTACCCCAAATTTTCCCCAACAATCCCTTCCTCCCTTGTCGTCTCAAAACATTTTACATTGGCGTCATGAGTGAGCCAACACCTGCATGAAAAAGGCAGAACTACGAAGTGGCAAATGCAAACAGTGACAGCGACAGTGACTCCGATAATGAAGCATCAGAAGGTGATTTTTTTCCAGTGGACTCGAGAATCATGGGACTCGACAGACTCAGAGCCATTGGACTCATTAATTCCTGTATCAGGTCATTTGAAAAGAATGTGGCTTCAGCAGGGAGGTGCTTCCACATCAAACATTCCGGTCTCGGCAGCGTGGACACCCCTGAGGACGAAAAGGAGGGTGTGTTCCAATGTTCTGAATCAAGCGGCAACCAGCCGCAGTTATCTGATTTTGTCAAACATCTTGGAGACAGCCCAGCTTTTGCTGCCGAAATTCCTGATGGCGAGCCCTCTGATTACTTTTTTTGCTGTGGTAGATGAAAAAAATTTTTCTTCATATCACCAAGCAGACCAACATCTATGCGACTCAAACAATTGAAGCAAAACAGGAGGTTTCGGCTTCGTCAAGGCTAAACAAGTGGACTCCTATGACAGTGACTGAGATCAAGAAATTTTTTGGACTGGTGCTCTACATGGGTCTGGTGAAAATGCCCCTGATAGAATCATACTGGAGCTAGGACAAAACTATATAGGAATAAATTTCCGCTGAAGGTGATGTCAAGAAATCGATTTGAGATCCTTCTATCGATGGTCCATTTTGCTGACAATCAACAAAATCCGGAAGGAAACTGTCTGCACAAAGTTCAAGCTATTCTTGACATGCTGGCTGAAAATTATAAAGCCCTCTACACTCCAGGAGAAACTTCCTGTATTGATGAAACCCTTGTCCCCTTCAGAGGTCGTCTCGTCATGCGGCAATACCTAAAAGGAAAACGGCACAAGTACGGGATAAAGCTTTTCAAGTTATCTAGTGGAGTTGGATACACTTATAAACTTCAAATTTACACTGGTAAAAATGGTGATATGTGTACTGTTGGATTAAGTTTTTATTCAAATCAATGATACAACCATTCTCTTTCGTGTTCAATATCGTTATGCCTCGAATCCTCGTTATCAACAAACTATTTCCCCCATGACCACCATTGAAAAACAAAACATTTATTTTAATTTGATCCGCGATTATTATTTAACAAATTTACTTTGCTTCAAATTCCTCCTTTCGCGTGGCAAATTTTAAATAATTAAACTCAAGTTTGGAATGTGCTTCTTCATTAATGCTTCGCTGACGTCCTTGGTCAAAACATCAGTTTCCAAGTCTGCTGAACCCACGTGATGAAGAACCACCTCACCATTTTTGATTTCATCCTTGACAAAATGATACATTCTTCTGATGTGCTTGTTTTCTTTGTTGATCTTCTCATTGTTATTCCAATTCAATGCTGATTGACTGTCAGTTCGAACTTTTATTGGTCGTTCAACAACTTCAAATTGTCCCAGCTCTTCTAACAACTCTGTCAACCAGATGCCCTCACAAACTCCATCACATAATGCCACCAACTCCGATTCCATAGTTGATAAAGCTACCATCTTCTGCTTTCCGCTTCTCCAACTGATCAATGCGTCTCCAATCTTCACTGAATATCCGCCAAATGATTTCGAATCCAAAGTGGTACACCAACTGGCATCTGAACTAATCTCCAGTCTTCCAACTTCTCTGCCAATCTTCAAACGATACCCTTTGGTCCCCTTCAAATATCTCAAAACTCTCTTCAACGCCTCATAATGAATCATCCTTGGATCTTTTGAGTACTGCGATAGTTTGCTGTAGGTGTATGCCAAGTCCGGCCTCGTCCCTCTCACCAAATATCCAATACATCCAAGTATTTCTTGGTACAAATCCTTGTTTGCTTTCTCCGAATCTTCGTAATCGTCAAGTTTGACTCCACTTGCTGCTGGTGTCTTCACTCCATTGCAATTCTCCATTCCGAATCTCTCAATGACTTCTTCGATGTAGCTTGATTGTTCCATGATAAATCCTTCTTTTTCTTCTTTGATTTTTATTCCTAGGAACTTCACTTCATCCTCCTTTGACACCTTAATCTTCAATTGCTTTTTCAGTTTTTCCACCAGTTGATCAATCTTCTTTTGACTTTCACCAACAATTATACAGTCATCCACGTAGCATCCAATTGCCAAAAATCCCTTCTTTGACTCTTCGACAAATACACATGGATCTGCTTTACATGGTTTCAATCCCAATTCCTTCAAAATTCCAGATAATTTCTTAAACCAACATCTTCCTGCTTCTGGAAGTCCATATAAACTCTTCTTTAGTCTAAATATCTTCCCTTCTTCAATGTTTACTCCTTTTGGTGGATTCATGTACACATGCCTGTCCAATTCTTCGTTCAAGTACGCTGCTTCGACGTCAATGAACTCCACTTTGTAATTTTTCTTCGCTGCAATTGCCAACAGTGTCTTCAATGACTCTTGCTTCATCACTGGACTGTAAGAGCTTTTGTAGTCCACTCCCATTCGCTGTCGTGAACCATCAGTTACCAGTCTTGCCTTGTATACTTCTGCATCTTTGGTTCCCTTTTTCTTGAAAACCCATTTGCTTTGAATTAATTTTACCTCTTTTGGCTTGTTAACAATTTCCCAAGTCTGATAATTTTTCATATTTTTCAATTCCTTGTTCATTGCTTCAATCCATTTGATCTTGTCCTTGGACTCGATTGCTTCTTTGTAGTTCCTTGGATTGATTTCTCGCACCATATTGACAATGCAATCGGGCTCCTTCTTCTCTCTCGTTGACCTTCTTACTCCTCGTTGTCTTAATTCATCTTCTATTCCTTTTAATTCTTCTTGGTGTCTCTGTTTCAGGACATCATTCGTGTCACCTTTTTTTCTCCCTCTTCTTCTCTCTCCAGCTTGAACAATTACCAACGGATTTTTACGAGATGAATCATCATCACTGTCGAATTGTCCTTGAAAACCTTCAACAACGTCATGGATAATTCCTGAATTGTTTTCTTCCTCGTGTCGTTCGTCTCGATTCTCTTGCCTCTCAATTGGGATAAAAACGTAGTTAGTCTCGTCATAACCAACGTCTTCTTCCTTCTTCTGAAAACCCATTTTTTCTTCAATGAACTTTACGTCTCGACTCTCGTGAATCTTCCTGTCACTCAAGTCAAATACTCGGTAGGCTCTCCTGTTCTTCGAGTATCCCACGAACACAGCTTCCTTTGATCTCACGTCAAGCTTCTTTTTTTGAACATCTTCATTTCTGTAGAAGACCTTGCAGCCAAAAACTCTGAGATGTCTGACCGATGGTTTCTTGTTTTTCCAAATCTCAAGTGGAACTTGATCCCTCTTCTTCGTAGGTGAAAGATCATGCAAGTAGCTCGCAGTCCACACGGCTTCTGCCCAAAACATCAGTGTTAATCCAGCTGCAATGAGTAACGTTCGAGCCATTTCCACCAACGTTCGATTGGCTCTCTCAGCAATTCCGTTGCTCTGTGGAGAATAGATCGTCGTTCTCTCGTGCTTGATGCCTTTCTTCTTGAAATGTTCTTGCAATGTGTCGTTGGTAAATTCCGTACCATTGTCTGAGCGAAAATTCTTGACCTTTTGTCCTGTCTCGTTCTCTTTTCTCTCAATAAACTCGATCAGTTTATCGGCAGTTTCACTTTTACTCTTCAAAAAATCGACGAAATATCTTCTGCTGTACTCGTCCACAATAGTCAGCATGTACCTACTCCCTCCAATTGATTCTTGTTGCATTGGACCACACAAATCCGCGTGCAGTCTTTCCAAGATCTGCTGTGCACCTTCGATTTCGACTTCTTTGAATGGTGCTCTCGTCAGTTTCCCTTGAATGCAATCCTCGCAGTTGTCGTCCTTGATCGACACATTTTCGAGTCCTCTGACAAGATTCTCTTTCGCCAATCTAGAAAGATAATTATTGTTAATGTGACCAAGCCTCTGGTGCCATAAATTACTATTTATTTCGCTTGTGCTAAAGCAAACTTCTTTCTTCAGCTCTCGTTCATCGCTGTCCGTGCTCATTCGAAACATAAAAGCATCTGCTTCAAAGATCCCCTGTGCAACTAATTCTCCTGTTTTCTTGTCATAAATTCCAAATCCATCTTCATCAATAACTATTTTCTTGCCCATCTTGACCAGACTTGGAACTGACATCAAGTTGCTGTTTAAATCTGGAACATAAAGTACGTCTTTTATAGTTAATGCTACCTCACCATCGTCAAGATAGCTGGTTCCTTCAATTTCTCCTCTAAATTCAGCGTGAATCTTTCTGCCTGCTTCAGCCGTCACGATCTCCACATTGTCTTTCCTCTTATTAATCAATAACTCCTCTTGATGAGTCATGTGAGATGTGCACGCCGAATCAAGCATCCAAGTGACTCCATTTTCTGCATTTATCTTGTGATGCTCCCTCACTTCAAATGCATGTTGATTCTTGCCTCCTTTGAAAATTCCCTTGAATTTGCTCTTATTCTTGTAAAAATCCTTTGAATTTTCTTTAGTCTCAATTGAATTCTCCTTGTCCTTGTGCCAGCAATCACGAGCAAAATGTCCAATTTTGCCACAACAGAAACATTTTTTCTTAGTCTGCACCTTCGCCTTAAAAGCCTTGACCTCTCCTTCATTGGTTGATTTCTTGTTTTTCTCCTCATATCGCAAAAGTGCTCCTCTCATGAATTCGAAATCCACCGTTGGATTGGAAGAAATCGCTGTTGCAACTTCACTGAAACTCTTTGGTAGACCCTCGATTACGTACATAATTAATTCATAATCTTCAATATTATTACCCATTTCCTTAAGTTGAGTCTCTAATGTTTGAGCTCTAGTTAAATAACCGTCAATGCTTTCTTTCTCTAATTTTTCTAATTTAGCCAATTCAATCATTAACTGAGTCTTTCTATGTTTCTCAACACCGTCATGACGTTTCTTTAACAAAAGCCACAACTCTTTTGCATTGGAAATACCTTGACATGCTAACGCCTGTTCCGCCGAAAGTGTCATAATGATCAGCATGTTGACCTCGTCGTTCTTCTTTGACCAGGCTTCCCACTTCGCCACAGCCGCTGCATCAGCACCATTCTTCTCTGGTTCATCACCGAAAATGATATCTTGATACAATCCTTTCGCCTTAAGAACTGCAACCAATCTCATGCTCCAAAGTCCATAATTCTTGTTTGTTAGAGGCTCGATTCTTGAAACTCCAAAGTCTGACATTTTCCCTTGTCACTTTTCTTGACCTCCTGGAAATTTCACTCGTGTATCTTATAACCACGCTCTGCTACCAAATTGTTGGATTAAGTTTTTATTCAAATCAATGATACAACCATTCTCTTTCGTGTTCAATATCGTTATGCCTCGAATCCTCGTTATCAACAAACTATTTCCCCCATGACCACCATTGAAAAACAAAACATTTATTTTAATTTGATCCGCGATTATTATTTAACAAATTTACTTTGCTTCATGTACTACCCCAACTTCAGTCGTGATGTCTCTTGCCAAACCAATTTTAGGATGTGAACGCACGTTGTGCACGGACAATTGGTATACTAGTTTGGACTTGGCATAGAGGTTACTCGACAGGCAAACGCATCTCGTTGGCACTTTGAGGAAGAATCGAAGAGGAACGCCGAAAGATATTAGCAACAATAAGAAGATGAAAAGAGGTGATGTTGTGGCGAAAGAAAGTAGAGAGGGTATCACCATTTTGAATTGGAAAGATATTCGAAACGTGCTGATGCTCTCCACAAAGCACACGGATGAGATGGTCGAAGTGGAAAATCGGAGGGGAGAGGTTATAAAAAAGTCACTGGAGTACAACAAAGATAAATCTGCAGTAGACTTGTCTGACCAAATGGCCGCTTACTCTACTCCCCTCCGAAGATCCATCAAATGGTACCGAAAATTGGCGTTCGAGTTGTTACTCTCAACCTCCGTCGCCAATGCTTATGTCCTACACAGAGAAGTCACCGGGAAAACAGCTAAAATGTACAACTTCCGAAATAATATTGCAAAGGCCCTTGCAAACAGTGTAGATACAAACGGTTGCATTCGAAGAAGAAGCAAACGATCCTGCAATTCAGCACCCGAGGAGAGTACGGCATGAACTCTAGTGGTGAGAAGGTGTTGCATCGACCCGAAAATACTGCCGCCGTTGTTACGAACTCGCTGTCAGAGACTCAATCAAAAAGCCCAAAAATACCAAAAGTGTGTTCATGTATTGTGCTGGGTGTGATGGAGAGCCACCACACTATTGTTTGGAGTGTTTCAACTCAACGCATCGAGTATAATTTGTAGAATGAAGCAATGACGTTTATTCTTTCCTTTTGAATTTTAATTTTTTACTGCAAAAAGTTTACTGCTATAAATTTTTGACTGAATTTTGTCCAAAGGCAAAAATGATGTGACAAGCCATGCTCCGTAAGCGTTATCCTATGGCCATTATTTTTTCTAAGTTTTTTAATTTTTACTAAGAAACAATTGCACAAACTTCCATGAAAAATGCATTACTATGGTATAAAATAAGGAAGCAGAAGAAAATTGTCAACAATGGCTGATGCTTGGGAGTCTCTGAAATATTAAGGAAAATTTTGAGTGAAACGACTTTCCAAGTATCTAGAAATGCTGAACATGTGTTTTATAAGTTCATTTTCTTTCACGTACTATGAAAAATTTTCAAAAATGATCACCAACATTTACAATTTTTTAAAACTTCTTTTTACAAAAATGTTGACATCTATACGTTTTGTCCATAAGAAAAAGTTAGTTTTGTCATTGTACTGATTTTGTATGAAAAAAATGAAAATATAGAAAATACAAAGAAAAAAATATTAAAAAAACAGGAAAAAACAAAATACCCAGCCCACCCCCAAATAGAAACATAAATGAAAAGTTTACCTGTGCAAACGTTGCCTGACATGTGAATGTTGAACGTGTTGAATGTCACCGGTCACATTCTATGCTTTAGCAAGCGGCCCTGGTCACTCGTGGCATCAGGAATCAACTTGGAAATGATTGCTCAGTGACCAGTTACTACGACCGGTGTGGCGTAGTGGGAACCACTCAACTCTGGTCACTACGACTGGCGTGGCTGTCAACTTGTTAAGGGGATGATATTGGCAATAGACATTTTGGAACCCTCATCACTCATTTCCAGTGTTGCAGATTGGAAGAGCCTTAGGATAGGCACAATGTTCTCTAAGAGCTCTTATTCTTGACGACTTGGTAGGTCAGTAATATTCAAATTGGGCCCTAGACAACACATCAATTTCTTTTGCTCAAGAAATCTTTCAAGCATGAGGAATGTGCTATCCCTTCTTGTATTTTGGTCTTGAGTCAGTTTGTGTTTTGGCAAATGATTTTTTTCCTTGGTAAGTCTTGCAAAGTTTGTTAGCACTTAATGAATGTTTAAAATGACCCTCCACTCTTCTAACTTTTGCTCAAAAATTTGCAATCTGGGTTTGATTGAGCACAGATTCTCTAACTACCAACTCAAGTGTATGAACTGCACATCCTACAATGTTCACAAAAATTAAATGCCCCTGCCATGTTAAAAGTATTGTCCCTGATAAAAAGGTGTACACTTTCTTTCGCTCTACCCCAAGCCTAAGGGTTTCAATGAAAAACTCTGCTATTTTCTCACTTATATGATATGTTGTTCGGAAAGGAACAACTTCAAAACTCAAATTTGTCTTAACATAGTCCTTGGTGATGAAATGTCCAGTCAAGAATAAATAATCGTCACAACAGTGAGATGACCATGAATCAGTTGTAAATATAATGGTGTCTGCCTACTTAATTTTTTGCATAACATTTATCCATGTCCTGTTACACATTTCTGGTATCACTGACCAGGAAAATGTGTCTAAATGGGACATTAAATCTTGGCTCCAAATATGTGATCAAATCTATTAAACCTGGTAAGAAAAAAGAGAAAAATTGTTAGTAAAAGGCTATGTTGGATTAAGCTTCTGTGTATAAATGCCATTTTATTTGTTGCACACTATTTATATTTAGTACATATGAAACCGTGCCTGCTGTTTATATGCATCATTTAAATATAAACATCAAATCAAGGTGAAATAATATCTTATTAAGTACTCCAACATAGGTGATCCCGATATTCAACTCAAAAGCTCGCAGTTGAACGTGTTACACAAACTAGTAACAAAAGAAAAAAACCCTACATTAAAAATAAATCATTTGTACTTACTATTACTTTCAGTTAATGTAAATGGTTGTAAGTTTTCAATCAGCATCCGACAAATTAACTCCAATATCTATTTGTAATGGCAGTCGTTTCTGGTCAGTAGTTTTTTCCAGCATTATCCCAGGGTTCTCTGAAGTCACATTTTATTTTGCTGTTGTGGAAGGAGTTTCTGCAGGTGATGGGAAAGGCACTGAGTCTCCATAATTACTGCTACAAGTTGAAGATGAAGGCTGGGGGTCTTCTAGTAGTTCTTCATTCCAAGATGCGGAAATTGATATCATAAACAACGGCGTAGAATGAGATATTGGTGCTCCAGGTTGAGACTGAAAACTTTGCCGTTCCTCAATGTCTTTTGCATGAAAATTCTTAAGATGTCTTTTTGAATTTGTTGTGGTATACGAACGGGAACTATTTCCACCACGAGACACAAGCATGATATTTGGCAAGATGCACGACTTGGGTCTCGTGAGTTCTTTTCAAAATGCTTCCAAACATCTGACATGATGCTACATGTCTTCTTTCAGGCGATCACGGTAAGACAGATGGCTATTTATTTTGGACAGCTATAAACTTTCCCACTCAAGTTAAAACCTAACAAAGACCACTCCACATCTCCGTTAACTACTCAATGCCTCCTTGCGGTATTCTGATATCAATTGTTTACTTCAAAACAAATGAAATTTGGAATTCGCTGAGCGAAATATGAATACATACGTATGCATGTTCTGAGTAATATTAATTCTTGGCAATTACATCAAAATGATACCAAAGTTATGATATTGGCTGATGTATTTATTGGTATTGGCTCATTCCTAATTGGTGTATGATACATGAATGAATTATTTATGTCATTTTTTAATACAGTCAAGCCCACTTATATCAAACCCATTTATAACGAAGTCCCAGTTATAATGAAGTAAAGGCTATTCCCCATCAAAGAGAGGCTGGGAAAAACTGGTCCACATATAACAAAGTTTGGTTATTACGAAGTAAATATTCGGCCCCAACTTCGTTATAAACGGGCTTGACTGTATCTTTACAATATTACATTTAGAAACATATGTTTTTGGATGTTGGTACCTAATCCTTTTTGATATTGTATGCATGTTATCTGCTACTAGGTTTAAGGCATCATCAAAGTTTAGGCATTGGTTTTTTGCAGTCTTTTTTTTTACTGTCAGGGGATGTTGAGCAGGAATTTTGATTCCCATCTGAATTACCCAGACAAGAAAAAAAAGTCCAAACTTTATTCTAATGCAGTGGATGCCTAAAATATATCTACATTTGGATAAAAGTTTCTTCTTGTCTAACTTTCTTCTGCATTGGTGCCACCCAGAGGCCAGTGCTTTTTCCACATGTTCCTATACTTACAGCTTATCCCTTGCTATGATAAAATTGCATGACTGGCCCTTGATCTATGTGACTGACAACATGTGTCTGGGATTTTGGCTCTGAATTTCCCCTCACATGACTTAATTGCATCTGGTAATCCTATTTGTAAATGGCATAGCAGTGTGTGTGCAGAAAGCATGCCAATTGTTTTCTGTGATAAATATAAATGTAGCATTCATGTAAGAGAAAAAGTACGTTGGCCTTGGTAAAATCACACATTCTTCAGAAGTGACTGTGTAAGCATCAATATACTGTATCAACTGACAAAAAAAAGCATTGTGAAAAATTGCAGACTGGGAGGAGTAAAAAAGCTGTTTTTAATTATATGTTGAACATTGATATAAACTGCTATATCATTCATAAAATTATGTCATATTTGAGAAAAAAACGATTGCATAATCCAGATATGTATTTAAAATGAAATTTCCTGACTGACTGACTGACTGATTCATTCACTCATCAATGCTCAGCCCTAACTACTAGTGATAAAAAGGTGAAATTTTGAGAAAATATCCCTACGAGGTATCATGGAGTAGGGATAGACTAAGAAAGGATTGTTTCTGAAAGCAAATTTTGTGGTTATTTTTACCCCTTTATTGGTAACTTTTAGTCACATCAGAAAAGCATTGAATTCGGTGCTGATGTTTTTAATTTTTTAAATACATATTAGTTGCACTGAAGATATTGATTGAGAGAAGAGATTGGAAAATTTTATCACTAATGGTTAATAGAATGTAGAATTTTCTCCTTTAATTCAATTTCCTTATACTATTCACTTTTTATACTAAATTTATACTAAAAATAGCATTTTAGCTCTAAATTGATCAATTTTTACTTCCTTTTTGCAATCGAAATTCCCTTGGCATGAAAATCCATTTCAATCTGATTTCATTGATTTTAAATGGATAGATATGCACCTGCAGTATTTAAAGTTCAGGGTAGATGACTAATTTGAGATTGTAATAAGAACTTTAACCACTATTTTTATGGTTGAGTTCAAGAATGACTAGCACAAAGTGTTCACTAGCATTGAAATTATGTATATTAAAAGTTCTGATAATCAATAGAAATTTGATATTACAAGGCGATAACTACTGTACCATTGCTGGAATTTATTTGGTGTACATCTGGATTAGCTTTGCCAGTGGGGAACTTGATATGCTAATACATAATTGTCATTGTTGCATTGGTTATTGTTATTGTTGGAGGCTCTATTAGTGGCAGTTTCGCTTAGATAAGGTTTGCAAAGTACACAAAAAACGTGTTTTTTATGTTTTATATCATATATATGAATAAAACACCTCATTGTTATCACTCCTTACAATGAGTTTCACTGCACCATATGTTTTCATATCATTTTTGTTGCTTAATGTTGACATTTATTTTGACTGGGCCTATGTACCCCTGAAATGGCAATACATGCTTCTTTTTGTTGTGTGTGTCAACGGTTTGTTGGAAGCCTCTCTTAGGGTCAGTTATGCATGGATAAGGAGTAAATATGCAAGGTGCTTGAAGATTATAACTAAAGGTACTCTACTACTATTGACTGTTCCCCTGTAAGTACCTACTTAAATTTTCAGTGTATAATACCCTGGTGAAAATAAACCGTGACAGACAGTGTGACAGACAATGTGACAGAAGCATGAACACAGTGTGCTTAGAATGTGACAAGAGTGTGATTACAGTGTGCATACACTGTGACAAAAGCGTGAATTGGGACTCAAAAGCGTGCAGAAAGCGTGATAGACACTGTGGCGGTACAGTGTGTTCACAGTGTGAGGACACCGAGCACACAGTGTGAAGACACCGTGCACACAGTGTGAGGACACCGTGCACACATTGTGAGGACACTGTGACTAATACCCATGTACAGTGTGCTGCACATTGTGGTCACACTGTCCATCATGCTTTGAAGGGAGCGCAGTGTGCCTACACTGTGACTAATAGCCTTGTACAGTGTGCAGCACATTGTGGTCACACTGTCCATCACGCTTTGAAGGGAGCACACTGTGCGCACAGTGTACATACACTGTGACTAATACACTTGCACAGTGTGATACACATTGTTGTCACACTGTCCGTTACGGTTTATTTTCACCAGGGTAAACAACCATTTATAGTAAAATAAAATTAGAAAATGTAATTTTAATAGGTGAATGGACTTAATATGAGTAAAGTCTTCCCCTTTGAGGTGTTGTTAAGAGACCTGTGGGGTTCTTCAAGAATGAACTTCATCAAAGATACCGAGTCCTACACTGAGTGTGCCAAGTGCAATACTTCACCATTATGGGCATTGTGTAAGCCCCCAATCAAAATTGTATAAATAGGTACCTATCTAATTTCTTAAACTTGAAAACCAAACTTTACTTAAAACCCAATAATGCTGAAATATATATTTTCATAATCGGTATTTTTGATTGGAAAATGGCAAATGTTTAAATAAATTTTAATGCTTATAAATATCTTTGAGTAAGTCGTCTGAGAATTTTTGTATATTTTCACATTCAATGGTTAATCAAGAATGTAGAGCTGTGAAGGTGAAATTCCTGTGGGCCAGACATTGACACTTTTCCTGATAGAAATCGAACTAAATACTTAATCAATCCAAAGGGTATGTAATGTACTCTATGGACTAACATGGGGTGGAGTCTGCCAATTTAATACTATCTGCTCAGATATCTACGTTGAAATGAGTAGTTAATCCTACACTGCAATGGGAACTTAATCTATGGTTCTAAATTTTGAAAGCAAATAGTCAGTAGGTTTCATTATTTTATCATGGTGAAAGTTTTTTGTCTCCCATTAAAATTCAATGGGCACCTTCTGCTAGTCGGATATAAGGTTTTTATTACATTATTTCAGATTTATGAAGAAATAATTTTGTTTTTGTACTAATATTTTCTGTGGTGAGTTTCAGCTGTTTTGCACCAATTCAGCGGTACTGGTACCTAACATTATGACGTTGGCAAAAAGATTGTTATAATGGCACTTATTTTATGTTTTCATTGTTATTTTTTCAAATATATGGTATCATATTTTGTTTTGTCTCTCTCTCATTGCTCATATTTGAGTGTTAAATTCATGAATTAGAATTTTACCTTTCAATTCATCAGTTATTTTTACAAAATTTATGAAACGGTCTGTGGAGAACCACGTAAGTCATTTTATTACCACCAATGAGTTATCAGTTTGAAAATTAATTTCAAATTTTGCCGGTTAACCCAACCGCGGTGCATTGTGGTATTGTAAGTTACATCATGGCGGGACTCTCGTGCGATGTTGTTTCTGACAATGAAGAAGAATTAGAACCATTCCTCATTGGTTAAAAAAATCCTAATACGTTTATTATTTGGGATGATGCAGAATTTTTTGTAAGGGTTCGTCTCTTGAAGCCAACGGTAAGCACGTTACTGGCATTGCTCGTTGATAGCATTGAATTCTAGCACGTTTTTCTGTTTTAACTATTGGTGTCAACGTTAATTAATTTCAATGATTTCTAAGTACTTCTATATCTTTCGCTGAACAATTATGTGCCTCGGGAACTTAGCTATGTCCGCAATAAATTAGTTATTGCTGTCTGCGATTTTATACCACTGTGCGATCCTTGGTAACTAGGGAGTCCCTGATAATCGGAGTACTTGGATGTTCTGCGAATAGAAGTGTAAACGTTAACTCAGCTATTGCGACGATCAGTGATTGTTTTTAAAAAAATCGCCCATCTGAGATGGAAATTAGGAAATCTATAAACATTTGTATGCCAAGGCACATGTTCCCGAAGTCACGGTATGAATTGGTTCTGTATTCAGAGACGTCGTTTCCTAGCGACGATACATTTTTTGATTGTATTTGAAGTGTAGATAAAACTACGAGCATTCCTCCGAATGATGTGAAGTTTGGCAACTGATGGGATATGACCAATAAGCCCTGTGTATGAGTAGTATCGTCTCTTGTACGATGTGATTGCACGTGAGGAAATAGATTCAGGTCATTACGGCAGTAAAGTGGGATTAATGAGGCGTTTATGTCGAAGAATAAGAGTTTAATAATAGTAAGGCGGCAAATATTAGAACGAATTGTCCCACTCTATGGGCTTAGCAGACTTAATTAATTTTTTATTCTAGCTGTCGTAGTTTCAGAATAGCGTTATCAGCTATGTTATCGACGGTAAATGGGTTTGATAAGGGCTAGACTCAGAAGGCCGCTTTAAACGATAAAGTTTTTTGTACAAACGCTTGTGTTAACCGAACGAAATTGTATGTTTGTCTGAATGGAATTAAAACAGGTTCTATTTTCCGTACAGCCATTCAGACATTCACACAAGCGTTCACACAATTTGCCGCTTTACACGGTACAATTTCCTTATACAAGCGTTTGTACAAGAAATTGTTTTCTGTTAAGCGGCCTTGATTCTTCTCACAATGAAAGTTTGTGTAAAGCGGCCTTAAATGTTACCACTACGTAGTAACCTTTATGTTGATGGCGTATATACGCCATCATCAGGCTTGCAAAACCTTGGAAACATGGTAACTAGTGGTTAATGAGAGAGTTGTATTGTGCGATACCGTACGGGAATTGTTTGAAGAGAATGTGAGTTTATTCAACGTACGATAGATAATATGTATCTCATGTATGTTATGTGATTCTAACCAACTAGGTACCTATATTCTTAGATACGATGTTAGGGATTTGAAATGACATTTACTTAAGTTGCAGGGCTAACAATTAGTTTCGCAGGGGATTGAATGTGCCAAGGTCCCAAGCCCCAGTGTTAAAATTTTACTGAGTACAGTGAAAGTGGTGAAAGTAGCTATGCCTCTTCTGACGTGTAACATTTCTAGCAGATTTCTAGTGGTAGAGAATTATATTATTGTAATATTACTATTATATTTAAGTGATAGTGATACTTATTGCTAGCAAAGGACAAACAGTGAAATTTTATTTATGAGAAACGCAATTTTGTGGTTACTTGATGAGCATTGATAAATTGACATTGTTATTACTTATACATGTATATTCCATGTGTAGTAGTACTTTTCCCTTCACATAAGATTATTTAGCTGTAATAATAACTTTCCTCAAGACAAGTTTATAATATCATCATGAAATAGATGCATATCTCTAATGGAAGATTTTTTACAATGGAAAATTTTTTGTGGTATGAAGAGAATTCCTTTTATTTATTGCTGTACTCTTTACTTTGTTGTGATGTGTACCATTCATTTTGAAACAGTTTGGAGATACTGCAGCTTTAGTAGTGTTTTTAGTATCAACTACACTCTTACCATCATCATCATTATTCAACAATCCTAGGATTGGTTTGACACAGCTTTCCACTCGATTCTTCTATTGGCCAACCTTTTCATTGTGATGTAATTCTTCTCTTTTACATCCTTCACAACCTGTTCCATGTATCTCATACGGGGCCTGCATTTTCCAATCTTCCCGTTCACTTTTCCCTCAACTAGTCTTCATCAGGCCATCGTGTCTCAAAATATGGCTGATTAAGTTGTCCCTTCTTCTCTTTAGTGTTTACTTTCTTATAATCTGTAGAAATATGATTGATGAAATTAGCTTGACGAATAAATTTTTTTTGTTGTCTAAGAAACTTGGACCTTGCAGGCAATCTTTTTAGAGGTAATAAACCAGAAAGACTCTAAAACAGAAAATTTTAATTTCCTTCGAATGTGCAATGTTGTATTTCAGCATTTAAGTATAATAATAGACCACAAACTCTGGATGTTCTTTAGATATATATTTTGGTAACTCACACATGTCAAGTACAGCACCAAGTATCTCGTGAACAACACTTCACCCGGATGTCACACTTGCAGTGGTGCCAACCTGCGTGTATAGCACGCAGGGTGGCCAACCTCATTGCATTGCTACAACATGGAAGTCTGTAATGTTGCCTCTGTGAATAATGCAAATGTGGTAGAGAGATTTCCAAGATCTGTATGTGACCCAACAATCATTCAGGGTTTTCAGCCAATGAGGGCGTTTACTCGGAACCAAAATCGTAATTTTGTACACGAAATTGTTAGATGGAAACGAAAAAAGAAATGTAGTGAAAAAATTAATCTTCTATCCACAACCATTCACTCGTAAAACAAAATATAAATAAGCAAAAGGTGACGCCCACCGAAAAAGCTGCTCTGATAACATTGATGTCATTTCCTTCCCTTGACTGCTCTTATGGGAAAGGGAGGGAGTGGAGGGGGGTTCTCGGAAGGTCTGCTCATCTAGATGCTGTCATAACTGCTCCGATTGGCAGAGTCGTCTGTGTCTTCCCCATTGCGATAAGGCGAAGTAGCTTTGCGGGCTCAGTTGTGATTGGACAAAGTTGATTAACATCAGAGGTTGCACCACATCCACTTCTCCAAAAGGGTTAAAAACATCAGTTTTTCGACGCCTATAACTCGAGAAATAATTATCGGATCAAAAAATGGGAAAATATGGGTCTTTTTATTTTACAAACTCTAGCATATTCGGCAATAAAAAATATATGGTAAACGACCCCATTCGGGAATGGGTAGATTCAATGAAGGTATTGCATTGTGGGATTCTGGTTACAGTCTAAAAACATGCACCTAAACCTTTAAGGAACCCTAGAAGACCTGAAGATCATAGATTTAATTACAGTTATAAGAGGAGGAGGCATTTTTGCAAGGTTGCTTTGCATATGGAAGCATCAAACAAACAATGGTTATGTCGAAGTCCAGCTTGAAAGCTTGTCTTCAGTGCATTGAAGAAGACAAGACTAAAATAGAAAATCAGCTGATGCAGAACACAACAGAAGGCGTAAATACTGATGGCTAGCAATATTTTAGTCGAGTGTAAATAATTTAAAACGAGCTAAGATCATGACTGAAGATGCCCAGAAAAGGGTGTTTGAGTCTGACTCTGTAAACATGAAATTAATATGTTCTTTTGATTCTGAAAAAGGAGTTCAAAGTAACTGTTGGGAAATTGAACACATTTCTGGGAATGCAGGTCGGAATACAGAATTACTGCTCAATTTTCATCACCAAGAGGCGTAAACAAGTAAAATCTTAACCAGGATCAGCATGATTGAGTCAAATCCAGTTTTAACGCCCAGTGAAAAGCGTGCTTCAGAAGAGGATGATAACCCTCTGGAAAAGAATGTCCCCTACAGACAAGAAGTTGGTAGCTGGCTATATTTGGCAATGTCAACTCGCCCAGACCTGTCATTTTCTGTCAGTACTGTGTCATAAGTCTTAGATCATCCCAAAATGTAAGACTGGACTGTGGTAAGGAGGATCTTCAAATACTTAATTGTTACTCAAAGGCGTGGGCTACTGTACCAAGCATCGTCACCCCTGAAAATGAAATACTATTCTGATACTGACTTTGCCAATGATACAATGAGTCACTGCTCAAGAACTGGAGTTGTAACAACCTGTGGAGCTGCTGCTGTCACATGGCTAAATCGTAAACAGCCAGTGACTGCCTTGAGTATGACTGAAGTGGTATACATTGCTGCTAGTGAGGCCCCAAAAGAGATGGTGATGTTGAATTGCTTGATGAATGAAATTACAAAAGCCTGCCTGACATCCCCACTCTATTGGTTGATAACCTGAGCACCATTCGAATAATTCAGAACCTCGAATTCCATCACAGAACCAAACATTGATGTTCATTTCCATTTTGTTCAAGAAAAGCTATGAATGGAGAATTCAAGCTGAAGAATATCCCTAGTTATGAGCAGCTAGCAGATGTATTCACTGAGAGCTTTCCAGCAGGACCTTTCTCAAGAAATTGGAAGTCCATTGGAGTCCTATGTTTGGGAGGGAGTGATGAAGCAAATTAGGTCACCATTGACCCAAATCTATGTACTAACATCAATTTCTTTTTTCTCCATTGCTGTTGCTGATATTTTCTCTTGTGCAATATAATCTTTTTCTTTCAGGTTAGTTTTGTGTTCTATTTCTTGGAAACCTTCCTCAAACATTTAATGGTTAGTTTTAGAAATTTAGTGATGGAAAGAATATCTGGAAGAGTTATGCAAAGGAAAAAATCTCAGCACAAAAGCTATTGAAGAGGAAAGCAAAGTGGAAAAGAATGATATGGGAGCATCAATATTATGATCTGAATACGACGCTGCACTAAGGGACCTTCAGATGAATAAGGCTTCTGGTATTGATGATGTTCCTGCAGAACTAATTAAAAATGCAGGAGAGAAGACATTAACTCATCTTTACAAAACCATCTGCGACATGTACTCTACAGGAGAAATTCCAAGGGACTTCGAGAAAAATATCAGCATTCCTATTCCCAAGAAGAAGGGAGCAGAGAAATGCGAAAATTTTAGGACTATAAGCTTGATGACACATGCATCAAAGATACTGACCAGGATAATCTACAGAAGAATAGAACGAAAAGCAGAGGAGTTCCTGGATGAAGATCAATTCGGATTCAGGAAAAGTAAGGGTACAAGGGAAGCAATATTGGCCCTAAGGCTGCTCATAGAGAAGAGAATGGAGAAGAACAAGCCGAAGTTCATTGCATTCATGGATTTAGAAAAGGCTTTTGATAACGTGGATTGGGATTCAATGCTTGGAATTCTGAAGGGAATTGGAGTGTCCTACAATGACCGAAGAATTATACACAGTCTGTGCAAAAACCAAGTAGCTGTGATTAAGTCTGGACCCAGCTGTGAAGAGGCAAAAATAAGGAAAGGAGTAAGACCAGGCTGTGTACTGTCTCCCGTAATTTTTAATGTTTACATCGAAAGAGCCATCAATGAAATCAAAGAGAAGTCTTCTGGAATGACTATCCACGGAGAAAAAATAAGCATGCTGTGATTCGCTGATGACATAGCACTCATAGCAGAGACAGAGAGGGATCTGAACAAGATTCTAGTAACCATGGAAAGGACAATGGCCAGATGAAGATGAATAAGAAGAAGACTAAGATATTGGTGTGCAGCAAGAAAGAAGAGGCCATAGCAAATGTCAAACTAGGAAAACAAAAACTTGATGAGGTGAAAGAGTTCTGTTACCTAGGAAGCGGAGTTACCAACGATGGACAAAGCGAGAAAGAAATAGTAGAATAGCCCAGGCAAAGAGGGCATTCTATCAAAGGGAAAATCTACTTACAGCTGGAAATACAAGCGTAGAAGTAAGGAAACAGTTCATCAGAACATGCATCTGGAGCATGTTTCTTTATGACTGTGAGGCATGGACGATGACAGCAGTGGAGAAGAAAAGGGTAGAAGTATTCGAAATGTGGTGCTACAGAAGAATGATGAAGATTAAAGGGATCGACTGAATAAGTCCTAAGAAGAATGGAGTAAAAGAGAAGTCTGCTGACAACTCTAAAAAGAAGAAGGGACAACTTAATCGGCCATATCTTGAGACACGATGACCTGATGAAGACTATCATTGAGGCAAAAGTGAACGGGAAGATTGGAAAAGGCAGGCCTCGTATGAGATACATGAAACAGGTTGTGAAGGATGTAAAAGAGAAGAATTACGTCACAATGAAGAGGTTGGCCGATAGAAGAAACGAGTGGAAAGCTGCGTCAAACCAATCCTAGGATTGTTGACCAATGATGATGATGAGTTTTGTAAATGACAACTGATTCATTAGTAATAGTGATAAAAATTTTTCAGGGGCAAGGATTTTTTATTGAGTCATCACATTATATACCTACTATTAACTTTTCATATTTCTAGCATGATTTCATGCTGTTTATTAAAATGGTGTAATGTCAAAGCAGTAGCCAAAAATATCTGAAAGAAATGGCATCTGACTAATAAGTGACGAGTACCTTAAAAATGGGCTAAGTACAGGGAAGAAAGATGATTGCTACATTCATTCTTCACGTACTAGAAATTGTGGGTGGACAGATGGTTTGTTGATGGAACTTCAAAGGCCTGTCTTCTTTATGAAGTTTTCAACAGGCTGTGCTTCCTATCATTTTTACTATCACAAGCATCCATAGTAATTATTTACGAAGATGACGAGTTATGTTCTCGTCAGTTGCAGAGATTTAAGGGACTTTAGACATTGAAATTCTTGCCCCATTTATTTGACTTTTTTCCACCTTATAACTAACTTCCTATCAAGGACGAAATCGTATATTGATACAGCTAGTAACTAGGTTAATCTAGAGCATAGAGTGTTGAAATTCCATTAACACATTCAATTCGGCATGATGGATATTCCCGTATCCTAGGATCTATCCGGTGACTCATGACAGGAGTTTCCATCACTGGTATATGCGTCTTTCTATCGGTTCCTGCTGCTCTCAGTCATGCGTTAGGGCACTGTCATCACGCTGCAGTCATCACTATGAACCCTACTTTGAGGGAGTGTGCTCAGTGTTGGTTCCGGGAGCTTTTTTTTCGAAGACTACACATCGTTTTGTTGGTGAGTACTGCTACTTAGTCTTTCTTTTTTCAAATATAGTTATTAATGTCTTTTGTGTTTTTCCTTTCATTTTTTCCATATTAAAACAATTTTTAGATCAGGGATTATACTCTAATGAAATAAAGATTTTTTTTACTTGTTTGTTATTGTTTTTTGATCGCTTTTAACTGCATTTTGCCTACTCACCAGGGGTATAAATACTTTTTTAAAAATAATGTTTCTAAACGTTTTTCGAGACATTATATTGTTTCATTGCTATCTTTAGTCACTTGTATATTTAACTATTTTATAATCACAGATAAATATATGCCTTAGAAAAGGAATAGATTGCATGACGTCTTATCGTCTTCCACGACACGTATTCGTTTATCTCTAAATGTATAAATTTTTAGGTTCCATCAGGTAACATTTATAGATTTCCTGATATAATAACGTTAGGGGTGAATTCTGTTTTTATCGACATTACATTTTCAAAACATATGTGTTCCGTATTATATTTATGTTAAATCATTATATACTCTCAACACAAAATTTACCTCTTTAGTTTTATCTACATTCAACTAATAGACTTGGAGCTTATTTGATGAATTAGTACCTGCGATTTTGATCGGTTTCCTAAAATGAAGTGCATTTAATTTTATTTTACAAGGGTTAGTCCGAATTTTTTTCAAAAAAATATTGTTTAAGTTATAAAGTAATTCCATTTTACGCCCCTGTGTTGTCGATTCCTAGATGGTTATGGATGGTGATGGTTTTTTGAACATATTGTATTTTTTGTCGTAGCTTTTAGATTTAAGTGCAAAGTTATCTTCAAAATAAACTTAGAATCAACTATCATATTCTGTCATTTTTGCATTAAAATGAGTTTATTAATTTTTACAGGCTTTATTAAGAGAAGTAAATTGAAGAAATTTTTGAAGGAATCAATACAAAAACGATTTGACGTAAGCAAAGTTTTCCCTAGAATAATAGTCACACTTACTGCTATGAAGCAATGAATGCGGATGCTATTAATATTTCAAATTTTCTAGGTTCCATCAAGTCAAGTGTATTTCCCTTGAGGGCAGGCAACGCTATATCGATTCATGTAAGCAAAAATCGGAGAACTCGGCATTATATATTAGAACTATGATGTTGGGGAGCCCAGAAGTCTCTTCCATGGAATCCCTATCCACAACCTTCCACATCGCTGGTTCATCGCTGCTTCACATTTGGTTCTTCATCAACTGATGATCCCCAGCCTCCTCCGTTGAAGTTACATAAGAAGGTTGATCTGGGGCACCAAATCCTCAGTGATGAGGAATTAGAAGAATATCTGGAGGAAGAAAGCGATTTCAGCGATGATTCTGGGGATACGGAGTGGGGTAACAGTGAGGGGTAAAGCGAAGATCTTGCACCCTCTCCGCAAGCATCATCTACACCCAGCCCTATCAGCACTCCCGGTACTTCTTTTCAGGAAGAAACAACTCGCACACCTGGCAGACCATACACTTGCACATCCCACAGACAGAATTGCACCAAATCCCTAAACGCTCACCCCTGGACTAAGTACTCCTAAACCTGGAGATGAACCTCCGAGACTTTTTTGACATTAATTTGACGGATAATATTATACACATAACAGTGACAGAGACTAACAACTCTGCTGACGAGGAAATTTAGATCCAAAAGCTGGGATTCTGAAACGGAAGCGTCTGGGCCCTGAGGAATTTCTTAATTTCTTGGATTATATACCACATCGGAACCATTCCTCCATTTAGGATTATTGGAGTACAGATTCCTTGATCAATTTCCAATGTTTTCGATGCTACATGAGTTGTGGCAGGTTAATGGATACATTTGCGATGCCTTCACTACCCCAAAAATCCCGAACAAGATAAACCACCACCCTCTGACAGACTTTTTAAAATTCGACCCCTTGTTGATGCCTTTCATACACGCATGGATGCAATAGTAACTCCAACCCAAACAATTTTAATCGATGAGTCCATGATCCTTTGGAATAATATTCCGTATTTTTTGAAGGGGAAGAAACATAAATATGGAATAAAACTCTACATGCTTACCAAACCTTCCGATTTAGTTCGTAGATTTATCGTCTGCACTGGATCTTCTTATACCGATGTAGGAGGCTAAGGTCATGTGGACACTGTTGTGAATAAATTAATGGAAGGAGGGCCAGATATTTATTGTTTAAGGGCAATTATTACAAAAGTGTACAAATGCCACACCACCTATTGAAACGGAGGACGTATTGTACCGGCACTCTCTAATCTAACCGGAAGGGGAATCCCTCTTCCGTCCTATCCGCAAAAGTAAAAAGGGTTGAGGTTGCGGATGCATTCACTTCTGATGGCGTTTGTGTACTTAAGTGGAGAGACAGGAGGGATGTTCTGATGGTCACCTCTCAATATGGGAGTCAAATGGTTGATGTCCCTCGCCGGCGAGGAGCTGGCTCCACTTCCAAACCGGAGGCTGTTGCTGAATACAAGTCATTGGTGGCATTGATCATTTCAATCAAATGATGTCTTACTACCCAATAGAAGTGAAGACACTTAAATGGTATCGGAAGTTGGGCATCCACATTTTCCACCTCCTCCTTTTAAACAGTAATTTCCTTTACTTAAAATCCCACCCTAGGGTATCTCTCTACTCTCTCCGATTCACCGCAATAAAATACCTACTCCAACCCTCTTCTTCCACACCTACTCCTCGACCTTATCCTTCGCCTACTACAATCAAGGGCTTATTGAAACATTTCCCACTCATGCTTAGTTCAAATGAGAAAAAAATAGGAAAAGAATGCCGGAAAAGATGTCGGGAGTGCTATGGAAAGGGACAAAAGAAACAAGTTTTTACTGTCCGGAGTGCGATGGCTGCCCTCCCTTGTGTCTCATTCTATGTTTTGTGGAATATCATAAAGCTATAAGATGTATATAAATTAATTGTGTAAAAAGATAAAAGTTGTGTTTAAATAAATAAAAGATTGATTTAGAAGAAAGTGATAATGATTTTAAAAATGATTTCCTACATAATATGCATCGGAAATACACGTTGATTCTTTGAATAGATCATTTATCTTCTTATATTGAAAACGTAGGTAGCGGACATTTATGGAAAAATATATATTTAATATTAGTTAAACTTTTGTAATCCATGTGCTTTTTCTAGTTTTAGAGTCAACCGGTTTAAAAATAAAGAAGTCTCTGCCTCTTATGTAAAAATTATTATAAAAATGCGTGTGACTTTTGTTATTTCTCGTTGAATTCATTCTTCTTTTGATGAATACGTAAACTAAACCTATTACTATATTCTACAAAGGTAGGTAATTAGAAGACATGGCGGTGTATTTCGGTAAAGACATTTTGAAGCAGGAATATAACTAACTATTAACGAAGGTGTTGATAGAGAGAATCATGTAGGAATTAGTTCTCTCATAGACAAAACTGTTAGCCGTTTTATGAATGTGTAAGGAAAACACATGACCAGAGTCATGTTCCTTTTATCTATTTCCACATTAATCTTTGCTCTAATTCATCATCTGAATGTGCATGTAACCCTTATGAAATAATATGGGAACATTAAAAAAAAACAGAGACCTAATGCAAAAACTTAGCCAGAAATGAAAGGAAGATATCTATGCAACACGCACTACAGGATCATGACTCGTGACAGAGATTCCAGTCATTTTTTAAAAAAATTATATTAATTACAATTTTTATATTACAAATTTTTAAACAATAAATAACGACTTTTAGCATTGAAATCTATCGGAAAATTGGTAAATAAAATTTCAGTCACCGGATAGGTAACTCAAAATATGGTGCCGCATTCAAAGTGTTAAGAGGGCTATATTTTTGATCCTGACATTTGCTAAGGTTTTTATTAGTGGAGTAATCTATTGGAAGAGTAGGAGAGCACTTCAGCACCAAAACTTTATCTATTAAATGAAATATTACATTCCAGAACTCTAGGCACCTTTGATGAAGAGTACTTACGCTGATGCACCATTTTTCTCTATGCATTCTACCTTACTTCCTAATTGTATCTTTACCTTGCCACTCATCTCCCCACAATGGTGTAAATGACCTCATGGAAGTTACCTACCATACCATTACGGACATTCGACTTCATTTTGGTCCAAAAATCAAACTCTTATCTTAATTGCTTCATATTTAAAAGTGCAAAAGAGAATTGTTCAAGACAAATGTGTTTTGTTTCCCCTGTGTAATTCCAATGGAAATATAAAATCCTCTCTGGACAAAATCGTGGGATTTTTGATTTTTTTCTTACTCACTGGGTGTATATGTACTTTCCCTGAAAATTTAAACACTTCTTATGGAAATGCCCAGGAATTTGTATCAATGAGTGAGTTGTGCAGGTTTATATATGGTAGTAGCAGCCATTAGAAAATATAGCTTGCCTTTTGTATCCTCATAGCTACACCACTTTGTCTGTTCCTGATAGCATTTTACTCCTCAAACCAATTCTCTGAGTAGCATCTGCTCTTCACTGGTGATATTAATGGTCCTCTGTATGCTTATTGCAGAAATTATTGATTGCCAAGCAAGTTAACTATTGGAAATTCCCTCAGAGATGTTTTTTCCCATAATTCATTTCTTCCTACGTATGTATTTACTGCATGAGAACCTTCATAGGTATGCACTTCTGTAATTAGGGTTGCCGTCAAGTAACCTGAAGTGTGTTGATCTTTATAAATTCCAACTTTACGTCAACCTTCTCATCAGAATAACATTCTTGGCCACTAACAAAAGGAATTAACCATACATTATAAAGCCAGTCCTAAGTGAAGATAGGGAGAGTAAAATACCACAATTAATTTATTTGCATCAGGCACTAGTTATTATATAATTGGTTTTATTTTCATTTTGACTGATGTTTTTATTACCCATTACAGGATCCTTTGCCCAAGACTGAATTATTGCCTCTCAAGGGGCCGGCACCCAGGGAATGGGAAATGGATCTTTTACTAAGGATGAGAACCATTGAGCAAATAACATCAGCCAAGTTAACTCTGCAGGTATGTTCTCTTGTTTTTTTTACAGCTGTTATGCATATAAATCCATGACTTACAATTAGTGGAATTATTTTTGCCTGGCTGATTCCATTCTTGTCATAGTTTTGGGCTGTTGTTGAAATTATATTTTTTCAATACTTTAATTTATTACATTTTATGATTGTTATTATGCGTGAATAATTGGAATAGAAATCAAAGGAAATATCACAAGCTGTCCAGCACTATCTTCTTTCAATTAATCAGTAATAAATTCTTTAGTGGTGCTAACCTGTTTCTGAAAGAAAAATTATTGAGTCAAGGTAATGTTAACTTAGCCTGCTGTGTTTTTCCTGAGATAATGTTGCAATTGCATGAGAATAAATGCAACAGCATGATAGTGTTTCGTATATGATAGAGGATCCTGCCCACCTAAGCAGGCAACAAGATAATCATGTGCTATTTTTTACAGTATCATGATTCTTCAAAGATGAAATGTACCATTTTTACTTGTATATTATAGTGGAAACTGTATGGGACCTTAACAGTAAGAAATCGATGGGACTGAGAAATTGGCACTTTATACAGTAAAACCTCTCTAAGGCGGCCACTGCAGGTTCCAGAAAAAAGTGGCCGTTTGGAGGGGTGACCGCTAAATAGGGGCTTTCAGGATAAATTACATAAAATACTTGAATACATATGTTCATTTCTAAAATTGTTGTATTAAAGTTTATTTTTAATAAAATTTTATTTCATATTCAGCTAACAAATAGGGTTTATGATTACTTTTTGAAAAAACCTGTCAAAGTACTTTGTTTCAATTGGCTACATTTTCTTTTAATTAATACATTTTCTAAACAATTTTGGAGATTTTCATAGGACTCCATTGAATTTTCATTGAAATCCTTGTCAATTTTTTGGAAGAATTATTTTAATTTTAATAGTGAATCTAATCCTTCCTTTACGCTCATCTCAGTGATATTTTCATTTTCCACTTCTTCTTCTTCACTATCGCATATGTCTGCATCTAATAAAGAAAGAAACAGCTTGTTATGAATGATCTCTTGGTTTGATGAAATTCGTAAGACTTCGAAAGAAAAATGAAACAACCCTTACCTTTGCCACCAATGCGAGACTCCCAATTTTCATCCAAGTCATCGTAGCACTCTACATTCGCCTCTTCTGTGGTATCGTATGATATTCGTGCAGTCGACGCCAACATTTGGAGCTCCTGGTGCAGCGCATTGTTGCCATCAGAGCTGCAGGGAATTTCCTCTTCGCAGTTTTCACCTGCTATTATTCCACAAGAAACAAAGCACTTCCTGATGGTTTCCTTCTCGACATCTTTCCATGTCGATTTTGACCATGACACAGCCTCTCCCACATTGATTTTTTTAGTGAGATCACTAACACATGAAGCGTCGTCCATCATTGCCAGTAGGCTGCGTAGAACCTTTTGCCGGTATCTCAGTTTAAAAGATTGAATAATTCCCTGATCTAGGGGTTGAAGGCGAGCTGTTGTGTTTGGCGGTAAAAACTGAAGTTTCACATTCGAAAGATGTATTTTTGGATGACAAGGGGCGTTATCTAAAAATAAAATAACCTTTCTTCCTTGTTGGATCATCTTTTTATTAAAGGCACGTAACCATTCTTCATAAATTGCAGAAGTCATCCACGATTTACTATTTGCACACCACTTCACGCCAAGAAGATCCATGTTAACGTTTTTAAAGCACCGTGGCCTAAGTGCTCTTCCAATCACTAATAGGGGCTTCTTTTCTCCAACTGAATTACAACAAAACATAATTGTTATTCTTTCTTTGCTTAGTTTTCCACTTTTGCACTCGACATGTTTCAAAGAAAGTGTCTTGTTCGGAATGGCTCTGTAAAAAAGACCAGTTTCGTCCATATTAAAAATGTCTCTGGCCTCATAACCCTCCACAATAGACGACACTCTTTATTTCCATTTCTTACCAGTCTCTGGAGAAACATCTCCTCCTTCACCACTAATTGATCTAAAAACAATATTGTTCCTGGTCCGGAAACGTTCCAACCAACCATTACTAGCTGCAAATCCCTCAATCTGAAGTTGATTTGCAATGTCCAAAGCTTTCTGTTGCAGTATTGGACCACTAACCGGCAAATATTTTGCTCTGGCACTCTTAAACCATTCATATAACCTATCATTAACTTCACTGAACTTCTGATCTCTCTTCCTTTTTATTCCTCGATTCTTGTTGTCCTCCCACTCTTGTAGAATATTGTCCCTGTTTTTAATGATAACGTTTATCTGTGTTCTTCCGCACTTAAATTTTTCGGCAATTTTCCTTGCTGACATCCCATTATCACTGTCAAAAATAACACTTCTTCTCTCTTCCAAAGACAACACCACTTTGCTTCTGCTGCTCATTTCGCAATCCACTGCCAAATCTTCCGTAAGCTCCAACCGCCCAACACACCGTGCCAATCGCGAATACGTTTGATATTTTGCCTCCTTTGCTTGAGGTGTCGGACCGGAAGCAGAAATAGGAAGCAGCTTACAATGTAAGTCGCTTACTTATTTCTTACACACGTATCGCATGGCCTCTTGCGGGCGAAACAGGCACTAAAGTATAATCGAGGAACGGACGGATGGTCCCCGATATTCCCTTCGTCAGAGGGAAGGAAACAATGTAATGCCTTGTCAATGTAAGTGTATCAAGTGTACATGTGAGCATGGGCAATAAAGCTCCTCTAAGGCATACCAGAGAGAGATTTGAATTTGAGATTTCATGGAAGTGGCCGTATCTTGTTGTTACGCTCTGGCCGCTGGTCGGGAAGAGAGGTGACCGCTGAATAGGGGGTCATTTTTCAAGGGGAAGATAGGGTAAAACATTCCGTTCTGGGGAAAAATGGCCGTTTACAGGGGTGACCGCTGAATAGAGGTGGCCGTTTGGAGAGGTTTTACTGTACTACCAAATATTTTTTGGAATGGATTTTCTTTCCCCCTCAGAAAAATTAATTTTTCATTTTTTTTTGTTTTATTCAGGAGTAAACTAGTCCCACCATGTCCCTGCACCCATATGGGCACAAAGTTAATTCATATTGTTTTGATTTATTTTGGTGAAAATTCATCATAAAAATGCAAACTTTCAAGTGTTGCAACTTTCTTTTATGATCTTTTAAGACGTGCGTCTTTAAAGAATGATTTCACGAAAGACCACAAACGATATACAATGTTGCCAAAGAGAATAAAGTTAGAGAAAGCAAAGAAAATATTTTTTCACAACTTTTTTAAAATGTTCAAAATTATGAAGTGCCGATTTTCGTATTATCGAGAGTTTACTGTAGAGGTTTTCTTTATATCCTGTATGACTTAATATTTCTATTTCAATGATCATTTTTTAGGAAATAATGCCTCTCATGTTTTCCTAGTGCTGTGTTGGTCAATGAACTGTCCAATTGACAGTAAAGTTTGTGATTTACCTCTTATGAAGATAAATTTACTACTTTTTGGATTCTTGTATGCTACATTATCAACCTTTGCTGTGGCCTTCTGCTTTGGCATTCCTACTTCATGCATTGTGGACTAGTCATGAACCTGTGTTTAGCACCCATCTGTGCCTCACAGGTCAGGAGTATTTTCATGTGCATATGTAGTTTACAAATGTATTCTGACTGTAGTTTGGAATAAAAAACATGGTAAATTAATTACAAATATAGTTAACCATGCAGCTCCAGCTTTTTTTTTTGGCTCCTGCTTTAATATTTTAAAAAGTTAAATATATAATATAATACAGTAGATTCCGGTTAATTGGGACACATTGGGACAGTGTACTTTGCCCCAATTATGCGGCTGCCCCGTTTATCCGAAGTATTCTGTAAATATGTTTAAATAAGCATTGAAATGAAAACTGAATGACAATTAAAATGCAAAATGTTTAGTAATATACAGTAGAAACTCGAAATTACGAAGTCGACGGGACCGGAAAAATCGGCACTTCGTAATATCAAATTTCGTATCAACGAGTATCTTTTAAAAACATCGCGATGAAGCTCTTTTTCGTTTCCTTAAATTAAGATGAACTCTCGCGACGTACTTGCATGATTTACGAAGCTATAATTCATAAAAGTATACTTAAATGTGTGTTCATGCCCACAAGGTGCAAACAGTTTAACGCAACTTATTTGTCGGAGGTTGATTCTTCCGATTTTCGGGATTTGCACCACATCGTTCCATCTTTTCACGGCGGAAATCCAGAAACTCGGAAGAATTAAACTCCCATTTAAGCCCCGCGGAAATTTACATCGCGACAACTAACTTGCCGTTCTTTTTTCCGATGAATGATTAGGCAATGAAGCGTCTTTGCAAAATTTTTGTGCAGTTTGGAATAAGCCTATGAAGCTTCATGGCGCATTTTTCTATATTATTTCCTAACTGGAGAACTCTTTAACTGAAGCGTGAGCGATGTTTAATCATTAGTAATACTGATTGATGCATACAACAAGGAAGTGTGCGACTTGCGCGATCATTGGCACCTGATATTGAAATTAGAGGAATAAAATTTCGTTAGAAGATAGTCCTTTCTCCGCGTCAGGCATAATATATGTATCTACCTACGTTAAGCTAAGACAGTGAAAATAAGATTCTCTCGCGGATGCTATGCGATGGATACACGTTACGTATTTTGTATAAATAATGCTAAGCCATGTTAATTTCCCGAAATAACAATCGTTTTTCTCCCTTGGATTCAGCTTATTTGTGCGTGGTTATTTCCGAGATGATAGAGCTGAAAGAAGAGCTTATAGAAGAGTCCAGCTGTGTACCTCCTTTCAGAAGTAGGGTGTACAAGCCACGCACTTCAACGGTGAAGGTTGATAGTTCCTTTTACACTTCATCGGCTACTAACGATGCTAACATTACAAATCAATAATTTTCGTTTTTCACTCTACTACACGAAAGCTTCAGTTGTGGTTCTATTCAGATTAGGTCTGCCTGCCTGCTCTTCATTCATTATATCTCGGAATTCTTTTAAACATTCGCTATTGAATTGAAATGTGGGATATTTTGCTAATCGTTTTTCCTTTGCTTACGATCAAGCAAGGAGACCAGCGTCCAAGCATTGCAGCTCCAGGTCAGGCCACGCATCAAGCTGGAAGCTGCCTTCTTTCCCTCCTTTCCCCCTCGCTGTGGGTGGGGGTTACTCCATTCGCCCGCTCACAAAAACAGCTGCGAGGCCCATGGTCTCGTAGTATCTTACGTCTGTTGTGAGGGTGATCCACCTGGGATTCAAGGCCAAGGGCTGCGCGCGAAGAATAAACCTCGAATGAATCATCAGCTTTACGCCGAATAGTCGCATCTTATCTTCCTCCTCCCTTACATCAATTTGCTGCGTCGGCGGAGAGGGAATACATGACTCTGGCGAGTGGAGCTTTTACCATGAATCAAGATATGCCCGCAAAACAATATTTACGCTGAGTTAGACCCATCGGCGTGCACAGATTCCTTGAGATTGGGGAGGGAACTTCTTAAAGGGCCCAAGAGCTGGTATGGGGGGCCTGCAAAGTCAGCGTGGGGCATCTCATGCTAGCCTAGCATTGAGGGGGTGGGACGGAGGGGCACTCGAAGGGGCCTGATATCCCGGAGGGCGGGCACGGGGGGCTTGGGTGTGAGGGGGATGGCTCGTGCCCACTCATAGAGCGGGAAGGGGGGTCACGGAGGGTCACTTGAAGGGGAAATATAGCCAGTGTGGGAGGGATAGGTTAGCCGCAAGTGAGAGAGAAAAAGCACTTTTTCTTAACTTATTTGATTCAACTTCTTGAATCATTTTCACCTTCTCCAACGATATTCCCCTTCTCTTTCTCTTTGGTTGTGATGGTTCCATGTCCATGACCGTTACTCGGAACTCGGAACGGACACTCGGAACTCCTTTCCTCAACGCCCCTACCTAAAGATCCTGGTCAATTCGTTTCTTGCTTCCGTACTGACTAGGTACCAACTAACTCCCGCCTCCATGTCCTCCGGTGGGGTGTCGTCCGATAGCACAAGGAAGAGATGAAAGCGCCTCCAATTGGGCTAGGTTGCAGACGAGGCTTTCTGCTCCTTCTCCGACGGCGTGACTTTCGGCATCTCATAGGATGGTTCCACTTATCCTCTTCTTGATTATATCTCTAATAAGGATTAAGCTACAAAACACTCAAAAGTTTCTTTATCGATCTGCAGGAACGCAGCTGATCTCTCTTTTAGGATATTTCTTCGATCGCTATGTTGGAGTGAAAGGGGAGGAGGGTACACCATTTTCCGATATAAATATATATATGGGTCCTTGAGCGTTTTTTCCCATTGATTATGCATGCGCCCAGAACTAGTCTTCCTTTAGAATTAATTTGCGTTAAACTAAGTGGCCCTATGAACCACGCGAACTCATACTTTCTCTGATTTTCTTTGCTGTTGGAAGAAGGGAAGGGAAATGCGTATGAAGAGCCTTGCTCGATGACTACATCAAAACGCTCAATGAGGACGGTAAATTAAACATGAGTCCTTCGATGATAACTATTGCCAGCCGGAATAATTATGCCGTCGAGCAAGGTTGAGTGTAATCAGTCTGAAATAGTGAGAAGAAAAAAAGCTTCCTTGGGTTATATTCACGACTGAATCTACCGCTCGAACAACATAGCACCATCTCCGATACATGTCATAGTTATTGCAAACGCGCAGCAAAAGATTTCTATACCAGGAATATTCATCATGGATTTATGTTTGGGAAAACTGGTAACAAAAAATGCCAGGGATCATGAGAGGAAAATGCTGGTTGTAGCAATTAGTCTCTCGCCGGCGAGTATATCCGTACACGACTACTTAATATTTTTTTACTCGTTGGCAACTCTGTGGACTCGTGGTTACAAAGCCGAACGCATTTTATGTCAGATTGGTTTCATATTTTATGAGCTACGATGCCTACGATTCAAAGTCGTCCTTAAGGTCTGGTTTCACTGTGGCGTCCAGCGGCCACGTCCAACCGCTGCGTCTCGATGACGCGGCCGGGTGGTTTCATTCAGGCGTCTACATCCTGTTTCCGAGGCTGGTCGATGTGGGAGAATGCGTATTTAGTTTAATTAAAAATTTATTATCGGTTAGTGTTTCCTGAGAATGAGTTGATTTTACGCTTAAATGGATGGTGACGATTTAGTTTTGTTGGAAGACGAAGAAAAGGACGACCAATGTTGCAAGTAGTTTTACAAAAAAGAGCTGGAAAGGACGCGTAATATAAAATGCGGAGAGAGAGCAGAAAAATCACCGAAATTTGGGACTGCCCGACTAGGCGTCTCCGTCTCGACTGCTCTCGAAACAGTCGAAACGCAGACGTCGGGCATCAGCCGTCGAACACGACGGCCGAGACGTATCAGTGAAACCGAACCCATTTGATATAGATTGGATGAGTACGGCAGTGACTTCCGGCTGCTGGACGCGGATGCCGCACGCGGCCGCGGGATGCCCCAGCGAAACCACACCTTTACTATTGTAGCATTGAAAAATGATATATCGTTCAGGTAATACATTCAGTGCATAATGTATTCGGCGACGATGATTAATTAGATGTTTAACTCTGACAAGGAGCGCCGGAAAACGTTACTGTGATCCATCACTATTCGTATAAACGAGTAACTTTTACACGCCGGGACCAAGATCCGAGGTTCGTAATTTTAAAACTTCGTTATTTCGTAATATCGCGTACTGTTACATACACTTAGATACCCTTTTGGTCGGGACCGAAGATTTTGCTTCGTAAAATCAAAATTTCGTAATTTCGAAGTTCGTATTTTCGAGTTTCTACTGTAGTATTAAAACAATAAATTGATAAGAAAACATACATTATAAACATTTTTGGAAACCTTGTGTCATAAAAAAATCTCTTGGCATCGATCTACTTCAGACTCCATATTGGAGTCGATCCTTTCAAACTCCTCAAAGTTCTTTACTGGACGCAGCTCGGAAACGGATTCATTTACACTTTCACATTCAAGTTCTTCTGATATTTCTGCACTTGAGTGCTTAAAACCACAATGAATAAAACAATTTCTAATCGTATCACTGGTAACGTTAACACAGTAATGATACATCCTTTCCTAATGTTATTCTAAAATTTCAAGTCATTCCATTAAGACATAAAAATTTTGTTATTAATTTTATGAAACAACTTTTTCTTGGTAATGAATGGTCCCGAAAACTTGATCTTGGTCTTGTTTTAAAGCTCTTTGCAGCAGTATTGTAATCAAATAAACATAGTTAGTCCAAAATATGTGCCCTATGTTTAACGAGTTAATAAACAACGGAGCATTTTCGCTGCAGTTACGCTGCCGGTGAGGTGGCCGGCTTCGCCGGTGGGTGGTGAAGGTCTGCGCGGGGTTGCCACTTGGAAGGTACCAGGCGGATCCAGTGACTCCCCTATATTTTCCCTGGAATGAATGCGCTTATTTTCGTTACACGTGTTCATCACTTGCATAGCGATTCATTTATTATGTTTTTGGATTTCATCTTTAAAATATTTAACCATTTCCCATCACCTTTTCTAATAAGGGCTTTGGACCTTCTTTGGCAGGTTTAAAAATGGTTTGCTACCTGAATTTTCAAAGGCTTGTCATTAAAGGGTTAAAATATATATACAATAATTCAAACTATTTACAAATCTTTGTCCAAGTCTTCCTAGTAGACATCGTCTTCGGATGCGTCGCTCGTCTCTGATGACTCGGAATTCGAGCTCAGGAAGGAATGTCTTCTAATACGTGGTCACTACGCCAATAATTATCTTCTATTGTTTTGGCATGGTTGATACATTTTCTCCACAATTCAGCTGATACAGATCCAAGAGATTGTGTGCAGAGCTCCTTCATCGCCTCCATACCTCTACCACGCTCCATGGCATTCGAAATATTCACTTTTGCAATTTTATTTTTCACGTACGCCCAACTCAGCTCAATTGGATTGAGCTCACAGTGGGCAACAGGCAGCCAAACTAATTCGACATCAGGTCGCTTTTCTCGAACAATCTGTTCCAGTCTTCTTTCAGGCACTCCAAAATATGGTTTTCCATGAGTAAGCAATTCTGCCTTTGTCATACTCTCATAGCTTTCCGCATTAGGAGGTGGCACGATATTCCTCGATGTTAGCCAAGAAATTATGTCTTTCTTTAGCCACGACATAGTAGGATTCCTTGTTGCAGGGTCCATCATTGTGTGGTACGGCGCTTGGTCTATAACAATGGCAGATTTTGGTGGCAAAAGACCTAAAACTTTAGTGAACCATTCAACATAATGGGAAGAGTTCATTTAATTATGGTAGTCTCCTGTTCCCTTTTTTCCAATGAAGCAGAGCTCTACCCCATCCAGAAATCCGTCTTCACTACCAATGTGTAACATTATAATCCTTTTGCCTGCACCAGAAGGGGATTTAAAACCACCACGCCACCCGTAAATTTGCTGAATATGAGATCTGTACTGGCCATAGTTGGTGAAATTTTCGTTCAGGGAATCTACAATATTTTCCTGCCACCCATAGGTCATGGTATGGTTTTGACCACACCATGTCTCATCGGTATAAAATACCTTGTATCCCTGGGAACGTAGATTTCTTATTTTCCTCAGATATGCATGTCTTGAGGCAGAAACTGAAATGGATTCCATAAGTACAGGCTTATTGCACAACTTCTTAAACCTAAATCCTAATTTCTTTATGATGTTCCGTAAGGTGGACTGAGACATTTCCGGAAAATCAGTCATAGAGTCAATCAGTTTTCTGTGTAAACTCTCCACCGTAGGGAAAACCTTGTTTACGTAGAAATCGTAAATGTTCCTCCTGATGACACCGAGAGTAAAATCATCCAACGTAATTTTGGGCCGGCCTCGGAAACAGATCTTCTTACTTGATAACGGAGATTCATCGCCATCATTTTCTTTTCTTGAAGCACTAACCTTCTTCACTGTGCCTAAAGAGATCCCAAGACACTCTGAAACTCTACGATGCACTGGATATCTTCCGCCTGCATTTTCCCTCTTGAAGTAACACAAAGCACATAAAATCATTGCGATTTCCATCTCAGTCAACGGAGGTCTCGGAGGCATCTTGACCAGCAAACACGACGGACAAGTCAGGAAGAATGCAGAAATGACAAGCAGGCCAGAAAGGTAACATATTAGTCATGTCCACTAATTACCAGCCTTCGTAGCATTGCAGTGGAGAGGGAGATGAGTCACGGGACCAGCCCGGAACCCTCAAGTGGCAACCCTGCACAACTTTCACCAACCCACCGGCGAAGCCGGCCTCCTCACCGGCAGGGTAAACGCCGCGAAAATGCTCCGTTGTTTATTAACTCGTTAAACATGGGCACATATTTTGGACTGACTATGTTTATTTGATTACAATACTGCTGCAAAGAGCTTTAAAACAAGACCAAGATCAAGTTTTCTGGACCATTCATTACCAAGAAAAAGTTGTTTCATAAAATTAATAACAAAATTTTTATGTCTGAATGGAATGACTTGAAATTTTAGAATAACATTAGGAAAGGATGTATCATTACTGTGTTAAAATTTCATAACGATTGCACTCCAACGTTTTGCCTTATGAGAGGTCAAAGAGAGCACTCCCTTAGAAAAAGCAAAAAAAAACCGGTACTTTTTTTGTTGTCATCACGATAAAAATCAGAGGTGCGTTATAAAAATTTTCAGTAAGTATGGTTAAACGCACAATACAACGAGCTAAAATTTGATGTAATTTGCATTCGTGTAAGTTTTATGGTTCATTCTTAATCGGTGCTCAAACTCGAGTCTACATAATTTTTGCACCGACAGTAGTTCCACATAACTGTAGCAAAGGGAGCCATTAGGTGTGGCTCAGTAATACAGGTTAGTTTCATCGGCATTGTACACATCATCTGCACAGAATTCCTGAAATAGGGTGGGTAGCCTCTTTCATCTCCATTCCTCTGCACTTGCAAAATCAGCGCTATGTTTTTCTCCGTGAGCAATTTTGAACTTTATTTCGTTTCTACTCTTACTTCTAGATAGCCAACCATCTGTTGACTCTAAATCAGTATGGCCAAGCCTCAAAGCTAACTCCTCCGACTTTTTTTAGCATAGGTCCACTGACACTAACTCCTCGTCCACTAACAATGGAAAACCATTGATTAAGAGACTTCGTTTAGCGACGGTAAATGAGACAGTGAAGGTGGGAATAGATTCCCTCATGGGGGATTAGCTCAAATGCATAGCGAAAATGTACCAAATGATTTATTAGAGCTTAAAAATTTGTTTTTCTTAAAGGGAGGAGGAGGAAAATACAGCTGATGCATGGCCCGATTAAGCGGCTTCCTGTCCCAATTAACCAGAGAAATCTCAGGGACTTTGTTCAATTGGGTTCTGTTCTTGATGATTTGTCCCAAATAAGCGGCTGCCCCAAATAACTGGTGGCCCGATTAACTGGAATCTACTGTATTAATTATATTATATATTATTATAATTATATTAAATAATATTTACAGTGGAACCTTGATTTATGTTCCCACAAGGATTTGTTTCCCACAACTATTATTCATTTCTCTTAGCTCTATATAGATAATGTTGTAATGTGTATTCCCGCATACATCATTCTCTAAAGTATAATTTTCCCATTTGTATGTCACGGTCCCGACGCAACAATTCCTGCATACTGCATTTTAAAAAAATTAAAGAAGAATTTACGTTGTTTTATTCATGCTGCCATCTCTTTAGACTGATATGTTGGAGATACAGTCACAAATACGTTGAGCACTTTGTAATCGACTCCATGTCTGCGATAGCGTCATTCCCCAAGTTCATTTCATTGCAAGTGGTTCTGTGTCATTCATCCGTTGTTTTCATTCACTTATTGCTATCAGTTTGTGTTTTTTTTATAAGTTTCATTTAATTTTTATTCTGATCATGGATCATCCAAAGAAGAAAGTTGAAACTTTGCGAGATCGTCTCAAAATAGTAGAAGTAGAAAAGAATCCGGGGGAGGAACGTGTGGACATAGAAAAATGCCTCGGGTTGTTGGCTAGAATGTTAAATTCAATCTTTGTGGAAATGGACGAGATCAAATAAATGTGGTATCACGTCCAAGAAGAGAAAAACTATCAGGAAGTCTACATACGCGGAAATGGAAACAGTGCTCCTCCCTTTCTACCACCTGACATGGGCATCCAGGATACGAGGTGATGGAGTTACACTTGAGGAAAAAGCAAAAATTATAGCCACCCAGCTGAACATTGTCGATTTTATTGCATCCAATGGCTGGATAAGTCGTTTTAAAGATCGTCATGATCTAGTGTATAAGAAGCTGGCGGGAGAGAGTGCTGCGGTAAAGTGTAGAAAGTAGGCTGCTAGATGTGTGGGACCAGTAAAATTCCAGCGATGTAGGAGGGTGGGTGGAGCTCATAATCATCTGACCAAACAGAAGGTGAATCAAATGCTGACTGCATGTTAAGGGACCAGGACGTGAGAATAACCTGCTGATCGTATTGTGCCGGTCCCACCTCCCGGGCAGGTTATCCCCTCCCCCCACCCTCCAAATGACACTCTTAGGCGAGGATAACAGGTGAGGCCACACGCACACGTAATTATCTTTTTTCTCTGGCTTAGAGGCACTACTCAAACCTGCTTCCACCAACCTCCAAGACCAGATGCGGGATCGTGAGATTTTGGGCGTCCAGCGCCTTTTTAACTCGCTTAAGGTCCTGAAAATGAGAACAGCGAGGAAGGATCGCAGGGAGAGGTGATGAGGCCCCCCCTCAAATGACAGTGTGCTAGGCCGAGTTCCTTTTGACATACACAATTTAATCAAGCAAAATAACATTCACATCAAATAAACCCTGTAGAGTCTTGAAATGCCCTTTCATTTACATTACACTGAGTGGATTGAGCATTTAACAGGGTGTCCACTGACCGGGAAAACCTGGAAAATCGGGAATTATTCGTGAATTTTCAGTGCAGGGAATTGTTCGTGGATTATTCGTGATTTTCTGGTCTTAGTCGGGAATTTTAAAAATTCTTAATTCAAGACAAAAATCATTATTTTATAAACAGGATAAATAACGATGACTTTAAGATATGGATTTGCCGTTGGTATGAATGAATAAATAAACGACGGAAAAGTAGTTAGGCTCAATGTATCGTCAGCGCTGTGTGGATCGGAGACGTTCGACTGTCGAACAGATGCCTTCAGCGTCACGTCAAGTGCCCTTTGTTCTCATTCAATGCACATCGGACTAAGCCCATAATACGCAAACATATGCCTAACGTGTAGTGATGGCCGGATTGGATCCGTTGGATCCAAAGATCCACGGATCTTTCATTTTACTCGGTTCCGGATTCGGATCCAAAGACACAGTATAAAATCGGATCCGGGTCGTAGATTTCTAATTTTCGCTACTTAGCGATCGAAGTGCCCCGTGAATGGAATGTAGGTGCGGTAGATATTGACAAGAGGATGTGTAACTCATGTCACGAAAGTAGATGAAAATGATCCCGTGCAACTAGAAGTAAAATAAAGAAATATGACTTTTCCCCATTACCCCGGTATCGTGGAAAAACATTACGTGGGATGTCGTGCGGGTAGCCTACATTCGCCGGGATCAGGCGGACAATGAGAGCGTATAGAAATATCTAGATAAATAATAAGCGATATTGTCCTTATTAGTGATATTCAATGTAAATGTTATTAGTACCAGCATTGCATTCATCGTACAGCATACAACAGTACCAATCAATTTTCAATTGACCAATTGGTTTCGAAGTTAGCAGGGGTTTGCGTTGTTTACAACAAATCCATCAATTTTAGTGGTATAACACTTTGTTTTCTGCAAAGTGTTACTAATAGATTTGGCTTCCTTATATCAAAATCGCAAGTTCTTGGAACAAAAACTATGGGAATACCAAGCGCTCAAAGTTGGGCAACTTGATTTTACGCGCAAAAAACGGGTACTTTTTTGAGAAAAAATTAAGTACAGGAAATACTATGGAGCCGAAGATTTTTTGAAGTAAATGATCCAACGTAGAAATAAACTCTCACTCGTATGCTTTTTGTTGCATTGAAATTGATTGCTTCGTTTAGACGATAGAGCTCCTCAAAATCGGGTGTCTTGCTTTTTTTTTACAGACAGTAGTGTACTGTACGAAGTTCGATCCGTATCGCAGTTTAATTTTTCTTTCAGTCATTGCATCGAAAATGTTATTATCTTCAATTTCAAACCATTACATCTGAATACTCACTTTATAATACCTTTGTTGTTTAAATTAGATTTACAAATGTACCATTAATAAATTAAGGATGGTCGGGTTGGATCCACGGGTCTTTCATTTCATTCGCTACTGAAATCATATCCGAAGACAGTAAAAATTCAGATCCGGATCGGAGATTTTAAATTTCTCGGCTTAGTGATCGATGCGCCCGGCGAATGGAATGTACGTACGTATGGTAGATACTGACAAGGAGAGAATGTGTAACTTGGTCACGAAATGAGAAGATTTGTTCCGTGCCACAAAAACAAAATAAAAAAATACTCGTCGTGACTTTTTTATCCATAGGCCCGGATGCGCGAGAAAAAAAATAAAGCCGAATGTTACGCGGGTCGCCTACATTCGACAGATTCCCGTGAACCTATGATAGCGTAGTTGCTAAAAATGAGGACTAGTGTACTGCAGGTCGCGAGTTCGATCCTTAACACTGCCTAGGAATACAGGCTATGCTGGTAGGCAGGCTATACAGGCTATGCAGGCTAGTAGGCAGTTAAAAAAAGTAGATTATCAAAAATTTCATGTGAATTTATAATTAAAAAAATAATAAAATTTGGCATTAGTGAAAGGATTGGAAAATGTTTTTATTGCAGAATTAAATCGTGTTATAATTATGTTAACTTTACAATGTATTTTTGAGTGACGCATTTGTAAATGTAGGTAGTTTAAACGATAGAAGTACAAAAAAGTCAGTATCCACACAATGAAGGATGATAAACTTTTTGATTCAATGGCTGAAAGAAAAATTTTAAACAGCGATAAGAATCGAACTTCATTACCTACAGTCCACCACCCCACTCTGCTATTGTCGGCTTACCTGATTTAGGAGAATACATTCTCCCCACATGTCATTCTACTTTTTTCTTGCAAACCCAGGCCAATGGAGAGAAAATCCGAGACTTTTTTTTTAATTTTGTTTATAGTAGCATGAAGAAAGTCTAATTTCATTTCAAGATCAGAGTTACACAACCTCTTCTTATGAGTAGAAAATTCTCAAATTTCATTTCAAAGGTTATTGTTAATAAGACATTGCAAAATTACTAGTTTAGCAGCTTGAAATACTCTATAATAATTTTTTCGTCTTAAAAATGGAATCCCCGGATATTCCATAAATGGGATCTCTTGGCCGCATTAAATTTTTTTTTGTTTCTAAAAAAGAATTTGAAAGCATTCAAGGATTTGATTAATAATTGGAAAATAATTCCTTTATTAATGAAAATGAACTTATAATGTTTCTTTTAACTGCACATTTGATGTGATCGGATACTTTACTGTAAGTACAATGTAGTTGGCTCTCTGGTAGGCTTTGCAATATATTTTTTACAAACTTTTCTTTAATTTTTTGAGAAATCTAATTGCTGATGTTTGTTAGATATATTCAGGATGCACTTACTTGAATTAGGATTTTTATTACATTAATTTTTGTTAGAAAAAGATGGTGTAGGATACTAAAGATTGTTATGATTTCACTTTTTTCTGTATAGTCTACCTGTACAAAAATGTTACATTCTGATTCTGAATGAACAGAAAATTGAGGCTTTGAGACTTAAAATAGAAAAGCATGGCAAAAAATATTAACTTAGAAAATCATCATTCCAAGAACAGTGGTTGAATGCTGAAGACTTTAGCCAGTGGGTTCTTTAAGTTCCTCTTGTAGAAGAAGTTGTAATTTCTCATTGAAATGCTAATTTAGAAAGAGGGTGTTCAATCAAAAAGTAGTTTATCTTTCCCAACCAATAAAGAGGGTCTCTTACTGCCAATAAAACTACATATTTCATTACTTTAATTTATCAATTATTTCTTATTTAATTACTTTATCTATATTATGCTATGGGTTGAACTACAAAAAATCCATATTCTACATAGAACTTGAAAAACATCACTTTTGACTCGTGCAAGAACCGCGATATATTAGCCTGGAAATTTTTTATAAATTTAGCCTTGAAAACCTTGAATTATGCTTGAATTTTATATTTTGACTTTAGTGGACACCCTGATTTAAAGTACCTTGGGATAATACACTAAATCAAGGCCAATGATTAGCTCTTGGAACTTGATTTACTTTGCAACAATACATGGAATCACTGACAATAATTAATACTTGGAAGTTCAAATACCCTGGGACAATACATTGAATCACTGGCAATAGTTAATACTTGGAAGTTCAAATATCCTGGGACAATACATGGAATCACTGACAATAATTAATACTTGGAAGTTCAAATACCCTGGGACAATACATTGAATCACTGGCAATAGTTAATACTTGGAAATTCAAATACCATGGGACAATACATTAAATCACTGGCAATAGTTAATACTTGATCACCTTCTTTGAGAGTTCACGGTGAAAAATTACGTACACTGATTTCCCTTCTTTCCGTCTACATTAACGGGATCAGGAAACATACCCCAACGCACTCGAGTCAACTTTCGGTAGGAGATATTCGAACAATAAGGGGCGGGATCACTTTCCGGGTATAGCTTACGCGGTCCTTTGTGGGTTGTCATCAGGTGGCGAGAGTTCGCTGTCGGGCTGATGGCACATCGCGTCTTTGAAAAGGCAGCGGCAGGAACCTCTCTCCGAGCTGATCCAATTAACCCTGGAACAGGCGTCGTTCTTTGCTATGACTCCCGTTTCCTTTCTCTCGCACCCTCTGGTCAATGCGCTCCGTCTCTCAGTTCACCATGCTCTCCTCTCCTTGTTCACCGTGTTCTCCCTCCCTCGTTCACCATGATCTCTCTCTCTCGTTCACCATGATCTGCCTCGTTTGAGCCTCTGCTCCACCTTTTAGTCTTCTTCGTTTTACCCATGATCCCCTGCGCGAGGGTCGTCTGCTAGATGCACCGACAGCAGTGGCAGGGTGTACACATTTAGAACTAAGTTGATGCATCCCAGATATGCACTCAGTTACTTAGCAATACACTTAAATATATTTACATAAATAGGCCTTTCAGCTGTCAGGTAACGGGGACCATCACAGTATGTATAATTGAATTTCTTTTAATGCATTCCACATTATTATGCCACTAGTATCAAAGTTTTCCGATATCTCGTCTTTCAAGATGGCAGAGAGTGTGCGCGCACGTATATAGTGGTTATACCCAGCGTGAGAATTATCCGTTTGTCACCAGACTTTGTGCCTGCTAGGAATCGGCAGTGGACGTATTATTTCGATACACGATCAGGTTTTAGCCTCAGTTTTCGAGATTTATCCATCCAAGCCTTCTCCTCCTGCTGTCTCTCCACCGGGCAGTTACAGTTACCGGGAAGGACGAAGGATACCCCCGGAAACGCCAGCGACTCCGCCCAGCCAGGAAACTCATCCTCGTCATCCTACTGCTCGCAGGTGATGTGAATCCAAATCCTGGCCCCAATCCCGAGGTTTACTATCAGAATGTTAGGAGCTTGAAAAATAAAATATCTTGTACAATAACAAGCTTAAGTGAACTGTCTAAATTTAGCATTATTGCTTTATCGGAAACGTGGCTGAACAGTAAGGTTTGTGATAGTGAACTTGGTTTTTCAACGACTCATAATATTTATCGGCGTGACCGGAGTTCTAGAGGGGGTGGAGTGCTGATAGCTGTTGATTCTTCTCTACCCTCCAAACGCAGATCTGATCTCGAAAGTGACTGCGAGATAATGTGGACCGAAGTGCTTACGGGAGTCAGTTCGATGAGAACATCTGATGACGGTAACCCTATCACGGGTGGAAAGTGGTTTGCGGGTTGTTTTTATCGCCCACCCGGCAGTACTCTCAGTGTACTTGAGACGTGCTTTCAATCTGTCCTCCGTGTCCGCGCCCTCAGCCCAAATGTGATCTTAGTTGGAGACTTTAATTTATCCATCGACTGGAGGTCTCATGACGATGGAGTTCCTAAATGCACGCAGGATGAATTTTTCCTAGACCACTTCATCAAAGGTTTAGGCTTGTTACAGTGTAATTTCAACCCAACGAGAAATTTTGCAACATTGGACCTTGCTCTCGCCTCTCACTCGATTCAAAATTTGTCCTCCGGCAGAAACATATTCCAGTCCGACCATGAATCCGTTGAGTTCCAAATTTCCCCTCCCACCTGCCGCCCTCCCAGGCTACCCATTCCTCCCAGAACTGTTCGTGCGTGGAACAAAGCAGACTGGGGTGCCATAAACCGCGTACTTTCCCTTCTGCCATGGGACCTCCTTGATTGTGGGTCAGTGGAGGATTCACTCGATCTTTTGTACGACTTCCTCCACAGTGCCATAAACGATTTCGTCCCTTCCCGCAAAATCTCCAAAAAAAGACCCATGTGGATGTCTGTAGAAGCCACCACCACTCTCCGCAACAAGGAAGCAGCTTGGAGACTTTGGAAGTCCCATCCCAGCCCCCACACGTACGCGGGATTCTCTAAGCTCCGTAAGCATGCCAGGAATCTCCTACATCGTGACTACACCAATCATGTAAGATCAATCACAGAAGACTTACAGATAAACCCAAAAAGAATTTGGACGCTTATCAACTCTAGAAGAAAGTCCACCAGGATTCCTAGTACCTTACGTTTGGGATCAAAGACATTCTTCGGTGACGAACGGTCGCTTGCCTTCAACAACTTTTTCTCCGAAAACTTCGCTCAGCCGTCTCAGATCCAACAGTTTCCACCCATCACTCCTCTTTGCTCCCACTCATTAACTGTTATCTCCACTTCACCAAATGAAATCCTCAATCTTCTTTCCTCCTTACCTGTAAGCAAGGCTACCGGTCATGATGGCATCGGGTCTCTGTTTCTTAAACGCACTGCAAATACCTTACACGTTCCCATCTCAAAGATTTTCAACAGAGCCTTTTCATCCGGTACTTTTCCAATTCAGTGGAAAATGGCTAATGTGACTCCGATATTAAAATCAAAGTGCAAGAATTCCATTGATAATTACCGACCCATTTCCATTCTGCCAGTCCTATCTATTCTCTTCGAAAGAGTCATTCACAACCGCCTCCTTTCATTCACACTCCCCTACTTGTCTCCTCAACAGCACGGGTTTCTTCCAGGTGGATCATGCCTTAGCAATCTCACAGTCATAAACAATCACATCACTGAAGCTTTTGAGCAATCTTCCCAACTTGATGTCTGCTACATAGATTTCTCCAGAGCCTTCGATACAGTTGACCACACTCTCCTATCATTTAAACTTAAAAACCGCTTCAACATTCACGGAACCTTTCTTCGCCTTCTCGTGGACTTCCTATCCAACAGGTCTCAAAGAGTAATTCTTGACGGCATCTCCTCTCCATCCCTCAAAGTAACCTCCGGTGTACCCCAAGGCAGTGTTCTTGGTCCTCTTCTTTTCGCCCTTTATATTGATGACATCACCCAATCACTTTCTTCACGAGACTGTGGGATTCTTCTGTATGCTGACGACTGCAAGGTTTTTAGAAGAGTTGACAGCCACGCCGATAGCTCTGTCCTGCAAGATGCCCTTACTTCCATTTCAGAATGGAGCTCTACCTGGAAGCTTAAGGTAAATCCCATCAAGTCCAAAACCCTGACCTTTACATTACGCGCCAATCCTGTGAAATCCTCCTATAGTTTCTCTGCCCAACCAATCCCAAAAGTTACATCCCATAGTGATCTTGGTGTACTTTTTGACTCCAAGCTAACCTTCGCCCCCCACATTAAACATATCTCTTCCAAAGCCATGGCTCTAGTTGGACTCCTCTACAGATTCACAGAAATACAAAGTCCTCTGGCTCTGAAATCCATCTTTTCCGGCTGTGTTCTTCCAATAATAGATTATTGTTCGCCAATATGGTCCTCTGCTTGTCCTACCAATCTCAAAGCTCTCAATAGGCCTCTTAACTTCTTCATCAGTATCGTCAAAAATCGCAACCCCCCTCTTCGGAATCTTTCGGCTAATTCACTGCTCTCGGACCTTGATATTATTCCTTTGCAACGTCGGCGCACACTTAGTGACCTCAAGTTTTTCCACGGAATCATGAATGGTCGTTTCAGGTCTAACGACCTTCTCCCAATGTTCTCTCTCCGTGTCCCTTCACGTGCAACCCGAAATTCATCTCTATTTCATCTACCTCACCACCGTTTATCTGTGACTCAGAGATCCCTAACCTACCGGCTGCCTCTTACCTACAACTCTCTCAATATCCCTTCCATTGACATAACATCATCCATTTCATCATTCACAACCGCTATCAACAGACTTCCTTCCTAATTTGATTATTCTTGTTTTATTTATTTTTTTTTGTCCTATGTCCTATAATTGTGCTATTTATCATTTGTTAAACAAAATCCAATGTAAAGGTCTCGTTGGCTGTTTTTGGATTTCATGTTAAATAAATAAATAAATAAATAAATACTATGTAGTCCTGTGGGAGACTGTCCTAAATTTGTGGGGGTGGGTAAAGTTGTGCAACCGACCAAAGGCAAGAGGGCTTAATTAAGCATCGCTGGAATTTAGTTAATTTCAGTCACCTCTGAATCTTCATCGTGTCAACATTGTGAATGTGCTCACAGTATTGCGCACTCATTCAGTGCTCTTTCCATTTCCTGTTTCTCCATCTTTACATACCTACCCTTTTTTCCCCAGCACATTTTTCATTCACTTTTTGTCACCTGATTACATGTTCTTACATTTTCTTATCGAATTATTACTTACTTTACCTTAGGATAATATTTGCTTGACTCCATATCCAGTTTTAGGTATAACATCCAAAAATTTTCAAGTATTTCATCAAGGCTTAGGAATAATATGGATTTATTTTTGCCAAGAACTGGTGCTGATATACATTAAATTTCCCATTGTCCGTGCATGATTCTTTACCCATCAGTGATATTTTCTGCGATCTTTAGAAAATAATCTGACACAGGATTTTCATATTTTAATTCTAGTGGAGCTTAAGTACCTGCGCCCTTTTTATGTAATTCAAATTCACCTCATTAAATGTAATTCTTATCCTTGCTTACTCAAGAGGAACGTGTTACGTTTACATCGCCGTCTGCTCTACTATTGCATGAGATGATGAGCAGTGGAAGAAACTTCTAGATTGATTTTAAGTGTTTTTTTTTCAAATAATAACCAGTTGTAAAAAATAAAATGTTGCCAATGATAAGTGTACTGTATCACATAAGTGCTTTTATTGCCGCGGTCTCACATGTGATGAATTCAACCCATAGGAACCGGAGGTTTTCCTCGCTCACAGTACGATGCGAATGATCTTAGCTTGTACCCTAAACCTTGCAACTTCATGATTAATCTGCCGACACAGGAGAGTAGGCGTAAACAACTACGTATTAATTACAATGTTAACAACAATTAGAACTGCACTGCATGTGTACTGAAAACCTTGAAAAGAAGACAGGACACTTAATAGGCCACATCTTAAGAATGATGGCCTGTTGAAAACAATCGTCGAGGGAAAAGTGAACAGGAAGAATGGAAAAGGCAGGCCTCGTATGAGATTTATGGAGCAAGTTGTGAAGGATGTAAAAGACTGGAGCTATGCCAATATGAAGAGGTTGGCCGATAGAAGAATGAAGTGGAGGGCTGTGTCAAACCAATCCTAGGATTGTTGACCAATGATGATGATGATGTACAACAATTAATGTAAAAAGACAAGAGGGAGTAGAAAGTGAATCGTGCTTCCAGTATATGATGGATAAAGACATTGTTTACACCTCGATCGGTCAAGGTATTGGGTGGTAAGAAGGAAGTAGGGGAGGGGAATTGGTGGAGGCGATGGTAACGGGACTACTGAAGTCAAAGTCAGCCACTCTATACAACCAGTTTGTTGTGGAGTAGGGAAAGATGAAAATACGAATACAGTGACATAGTCGCTGCTTAAAGGATTAGCGATCGGGTGAAGAGACCTTAAAGCGGTCTAAACTGACGTATTATGTGCGAAGATAAAAATATATTGTTGTTTTACGTAAATTAGGAGTACCATAAGAAATGAAAGTGAAATTAAACCGGATAATCAACAATTCACTGTACATCAATAAAATTCTGAACTATCGTTTCCGACTGCTGACATGGGAATTTTATTTTGTTGCCCTGGTTATGATTTCCCGGATTTTTCGTTTTCCTGCATTCATCGTTTTTTTGTCCGTCCCCTTGAAAAACGATAGATTGAGGTTCCACTGTATAATAAATAATATTATAAGTATACATATATAATATTTTAAAAAGTTGATGAGATAGTAGATAAGTATATAATAGTTGTATACAAAAATTAAAAGCAGTCTGAAAAAATGTGGCTAAGGAGTGAAGAAAATGTCCGGTCTTCAATGTTTTAAGATTGGAAGCTTGTGTTCGATTGCCATGCTATGCCCCCAACAAAGTACAATGTTAGTATCTAGCTAGCACAATGCTAGCTAGAAGAAGCATCACACAGAAGACTGTTATCATGCTGTCGTGTGTACTTCCCTGGGTACTCAGTTAAAATGTATGTTACTCATTTTCAGTCTTTGTCTCAACTTCTGGGTGAAATTGGGAATATTGTGATCCAGAATGATGTTGGAGCTAGTGTCTGGAAGGCTACTGAAGGTGTAGAGAGAGCAACTAAGCTTCTAGCAGCTGGTGACTTGCCTGCTGCATTTGATGTTTCTCGCGATGCATTTGTATCTGCAGAGAAGGCTTTCACGGATCAATCTCTTTTGGCATTGTTGTATTTCCCAGATGATCAGAAGTAAGTTTTTAGATGTTATAGAGGAGTATTTCTTGTTTTATAAACAAGTTTCTTGCTTCACTAACTCATTGACTAATATTAGCTCTGTAGAAGTGTCTTATTAATTTATATGCTTCCTAACCTTACTCTGTATTGTATTCCTTTCACTATTCTCTAATTTATTAGAAACTCTTCTTTTGAGGTGGTAGGTTCTCAAAAAATCACATCTCTTGCAACATTGGAGTAGGGTAGTAGTAGTAGTTGGAGTAGAGTACTCAAAAGATAGTAGTTACATTGCATGTAAAATTAAGTGGTAAAAGCAGTGTTGCCATCACTTCAGATTCCACTTTCAGGCTGTAAGCATGGTCTTTCTGTAAAATTAAGTAAAATTCTTGTGGTAGGTATGATTATTTAAAAATTCTAAGATTTGTTTTATTTCAAGGTTTAGTTCGTAGTCTATTTACAAGTACAATGCCTTGATCTTTTTGCAGAATTATGAGTACATTAAATGTCCATTTCTGTATCAATTATTATTGTGAACAACAAAGCTAATTGTTAGTTACGGACGTCTTATCATAGGATATTTTGTTTCGATTGTAATATAAATGTATGAAGGATGAGTAAGGATAAATTCATGGATTTATAGGCTTTCTATTTTCATTAGTTTTAAATAGATGGAAGCAGAATTAGAAAGGTATTTAGAAGCAGGGAATACTTAATGGGATTTCTTGGCATTATGTGTGATAATAATGCAAAAGTTTGTAAAATTCTGCTTAAACGTTTTAGTTTACCAATCAATTTCCATTGCTTAACCTCAACAATGATGCTAAGATATTCGAACCGATTGGTAAAATCAAATGTTTAAGTGGAATTGTTCATTAGTTTTTATATATGCTGTTGTTTGAATTGAAGTAGTGCATAAACTAGTTAATATGTAGCTAGCAATTAAATAATCATGCATTATCATTGAACTTAATGGTATCTTCATCCTTATACACTTATACCCTATTATACTTGCACTCCTACGTAGTGAGTATGGCAATTCTTTGTGAGTTTTTAAAACTTTATCATTTTTAAAATTATATATGATAGGTGTAAGTCATCCGATCATCAATAAATTTTGAGAAATCATGAACTGTTAAAAATAGTCCTTTTTCATTTAGATGCTAACCTAACCATTGAGTGAAAATTTAGTTAAATTAGGGTTTAAAATAAGGGTAAATGGCAGTATGTATTAGATGTCATTCATGAAATAATTCTGGGTCTCTCAGTTTTAGTTTTCCTTACGAGCTACCTGTAAGTTTTAATGGTGAAATATATGCAAGATAACTTGTCAAGCAATGATTTGTATTCCAAGCTTGATGCAACCTGCGCAGTATATCTTTGTGAGTAGTCTGCCATTGCAGATGATAATGTAAAGCCAGCAACTCTTGGTGAAATATCATTAACAATAGAAAAGAGTAAATAATCAGCTCACTGCTCTGGTATTTGGGAGAGGAGCAATGAATTTGGATTGATGCCTTTAGATGATTTTTGGCAGATCCTGGTAAAATTTAGGGAATGGGTCATTCCATGTCAAATCAACCAGTGAATTTACCTGACCCTTTGCGATTTTGATGATAATTGGTAAAGTTGTTGGTCCTACAGAGAAACTAAATAATACCAAGTACTACACCCCTCGGCCAGATACTTGGTTAGAAAATTGGGTCTAAATAATGCCCAAAAATCAAATTTTAGGTCTGCAGTGCACTTTTTGAATTGTCGTAACTCTGATACCAACACACTTAGAGAGTTGTGTGTGGTGTAATTTTAAAGCTCTTAATATTGCCTTTCATTTGATAATTCATATGCCGAGGTTAAAAATAATTATAGGTCAAAGGTCAAGGTCAACATAGTTTCACCTTGAATTATGAAAAATGGGATATTTTATTTTGCTTAATTTTTTTCCTTAACAACATACATAATTCATTAATATATGTATCAACTTTCAAAGTGGGACTCCAAGTACGACAGGAGATACGAATTTTTTTTTATACCTAGGACACTGGAAAGTTATCACTTCATCATATACTGAACTCGTATTTTCTCTAATATTCTTGGCTGCTGGTGATGGAAAAAGAGAAGGGCAATGCTTGCTTACGAAGAGGATATCCTTCCTCAATGACTACATCAAAACACTCAATGAGGGCGGTAAATGAAACTTTTTTTGATGGTAACTATTGTCAGCCGGAATATTAGGTGGTGGAGTAAGATTAGGTAATCAGTCTGAAATATGCTGGGAGAAAAAAGCTTCCTTGTATAATGTGCATGACTGAATTTACTGCTCGAACATTATAGCATCTCTTCCAATATCTGTCAAACTTTTTTGAGCTGAAGCCTGCAGTGAACGATTTCTGTACTAGGCATATCCCTCATTGATTTATGTTTGGGGAAAATGGGTAGTAAGAAATGCCAGGGATCATGAGAGGAAAATGCCGGTAGCAGCAATTAGTTTCTCGCGGGCGAGTATATCTGTACTTGACTAATTAACATTTTTTGACTTATTGTTGGTAACTCTGGACTTGGGACAACAAGCCAAATGCATTTTTAGTCATATTGCTGCCATATCTTATGTTCCACTAGCCTGTGATTCAAAGTCGTCCTTAGTATTTTAGCATTGAAAAATGTAAGTACCTATTATCATCCAAGCAATTCACATTTCATGTGTAATGTGCATGCCAGTGATGATTGATTAGGAGCCTTACTCTGGAAAGTAGGGTCTGAAAAATGCTGCTATGATCTGTCGTTAATAGTAATAATGAGGAAATTTTTCACGTGGGAACTGAGACCTGAGGTTTGTAATTTCAAAACTTCCTTATTTCATAATATCGAGTACTGTTACAGTTATTTAGATACCCTTTTGATCGGGACCGAAGATTTTGCTTTGTAAAATCAAAATTTCATAATTTTGAGGATCGCAATTTTGAGTTTCTACTTTACTTGTGTTCTGTCAAAATTTCCTGTCATGTGTGCGTTCCATGTTGTTATGACAAACGGCTGAAATAATGCATCCCTCTACTCTAAAAAAGGGTATTTTTCACTTGTAGGACTAAATTATCTACATGCTGGTATGCTCTATATCTCTTCCGTTTTTGAGATATAAAGTCATTTCGAAGTACTTCTTGCTCTGGTGTTACATGCAAAACATTGTTTGGTCATCATCAATATAATTATTTATGGGGTACCCATCATCATAAGGCATTGCATATATTTTGTAACGTATGCCCTTCATTTGTAAGACCCACCTTGTTTAGCTCCTTGCCCCGGGTAGCTGTGGACAGGATGGATGAATTCAAACAGGATGGATGAATATCCACAACATTCATGAGCAAATTACATTAACATCGGTCTGTGTCAATTTAATCTAGAAACCCCTTTTTATTTTGTAACAATCTTTACTGGCTTGTTATTTTAACAGCAGTGCAAAGAAGTTATGCATGAGATTAAGTGGCCACGTGTTTAAACAAATTGAGTAACGTTCACCAATGCACTTGACTTTGTACAATATCGTGCACATGCACTTTCATTACGTGTCTGGCCATCCTAGTTCCTGTCTGGTAAAGGTTCAGATCCTCCAGGTGGTCGTCCAACAGTCGCCATCTCCTTCTGTTTCACTCTCATTAATACACTTCTCACTCGTATTTGCATCCACCGGAGCCTGTACGGAAGTCAGGTTAACATCACACTCCCCCTAAGCCAGCACACCCCCAAGCATTCCCGATGAAAAAATGCCTCAATCTATTGTTGGAATTTAGCGAGAAACACCCATGGACTTTGAGAAGAACATCATCATTTGCCATTATTGCCAAAAAGAAGAGGGCCGAGATCTGTGAAAATTTTAGGACAATAAGCGTAATGACTCATGCCTTGAAGATATTGACAAGGATCATCTGTAGAAGAATGGAACGAAAAGCTGGGGAGTTCCTGAATCAGGATCGAATTGGTTTCAGAAAAAACAAGGGCACAAGAGAAGCGATTTTGGTCCTCAGGCTACTTATAGAGAAGAATCTACCAATGTTCATCACCTTTGTAGATTTGGAGAAGGTGATTGTCAACGTGGTTGGGAATTTTATGCTAAGGAATCTCAAAGAAATTGGAATATCATACAATGACCGAAGAGTTATCCACAGCTTGTATAAAAAACCCGTTGGCTGTAATCAAATCAGGGCCCAGTAGTAGAGAAGCAAGCATAAAGAAATTAGTGAGATGGCATATGCACTGTCTCCCGTATTATTCAATGTGTACACCCGTCCACAATAAAATGTTACCACCTCGGAGGCCGAATTTTTCAAAGTCCCGAGTTGAAGGAGATTTGACAACACTGTCCCTTGGCGTAGAGTTTAAATGCCCAGAGCTCTCGCTGCTCTCGCCATTTATTGGGGGTACCCTTCCCTCGAGAACAATTCCCTTTTCGCACTTTCTCAAGTGAACAGCCGACCGCCTTGACCCACGACCACGATATTTGCCAGAAGACGAGTCTCCCGAGACACATAGGTACCCGTGGCCACAGAACGGGAAAAGGGGCACGAGATGAATTCCAATTACTTTTCACCATATTTCTAGAAGAAACATGATAGAAAATGATACTCGCTTTATAACCTCTTTCGAAAATACCTATCATTTATTCCGAGACCACTTTGGAGTCCTATGACAACTGGACGATTTTCCGAGGGTAATGATTAATGTGCTAAATGGTCGTTGCGCTTCCACGGGTATTATAAGACCGTAAAATATGCAATGTTCTGGTTGAAATTTTATGTCCTCTAAACTTAACACTTCAAAACGCCTACATTTATTGATCACTTAGTCACCAATTAACTCAGATTCATCCAACGTTCATGTCGCAGAGCGTAGGTGTGAAGAAAGTCTTAGGAAGGTGTAAACAGAAAGCCGTAGTTTTATTATTCCATAGTTTTTTTTCACATGATCACTACTTCAACTGCTCATGTATTACGTCTAAATGAAATTAGATCAGCTACTAATATGATCTTCAGTATTTTTGTAACGATTGAACTCCTGTAATTTTATTCAAAAGCCATTAATTTATGATAATCAATAGCTATCGGCTTATGTGAGCCGAGATTCTTACAAAGGAGAAGTCTCTAAGTTTTTCCAGCCTCATTACATAATTCTCTCTAAAAGAGAGTTGCATAGAACGGCATAATCAGAGAAGCCTTTGAGCCCTTAGCCGATACCCTACTTTCGGAAATAATTCCGATACGTTCAGAAGTCGGTCGGTATATTTTTTCACCCTCAGAAACATTCCCGACACGTTTTATGATACCCACAACCCCGAACAGTAAGCAGGTGGTGAAAATAGAATCAAGCCAGATCACAACAAAAAAAAACTCATCCGCGAAATTAACCACAGATCTACAAATGTGCTGTTATTCGCTCTATTCCAAGCAAGGTTTGAATTTGGGCAGGCTCTCAATTTCTTGACATTTCCATCTTCCGCTATCTAAATAGTGTATTGGAGAAAAAGGGGTATAGCATCATTGATTACAGAAGGAAAATTGTATTGGCAAGATAAGCTTTTAGTCGTAGACGTGAACTGTTGACAGGGGCGTTAAGCAGGGAAGTAAAGAAAATACTAGTGAAGAGTTTGATATGGAGCGTGGCACTATATGACGCTTAAACATAGGCTTCATGGAATGAAGATGGAAATATACTCAGAGCTTTTAAGATGTGAGTACGTAGAAGGATGGAGAAATTAAAGTGGGTCAAAAGGAGGACAAATGATGAAGTATTAGAAATGGTAGGAGTGGAAAGAATTTTGATTGATGAATAGAGAAGATAAAAAGGGCGAGGGTGAATTGAAATATGTGATTGAGTGAAGGATATTGGTTAAACGGGGTAGAGTGAGGCGAAGAACGGGTAGCTTGGATAAAATGATGGGAGGTATGAGGGGCTGAAGAGGGACAGTGTGTGGAACCAAAACTAATGATAATAATGATTCTCATCACTGCAATTACATCACGTGTTTAATTCCCTTGGAAAATATGAATTGATCCTCACCTAGAAATTCATTGCTCTCTTTTTCATACAGCGATTGATGATTCTAAGCACCAACGTAGCAGCATGAGAGATTCAGCAGTTTTCGCATTCCCTTGTTACTCTCTTTTACGTTTTAGATGGCAATACAGTTTTTTCGAATACTCCGACAGTATATTCTCCTTGCATATCCTACAAGCGAGCCCATAAAAATCCTCCGACCTCTCTGCACAGTAGTTCAGTAATTCCAAGTATTCCCGATAATTACGTTGAATTTGTTCTGGTCACATTGCAAAATTACAAGTCCTGTCCTTTTTTTATATTTCAAGTAGCATATACTGCGATATGAATCGCCGAGTATTCATTATAAGAAATAACCAGGCGAGTATGCGAGAGTGCGAGGATTGTGTGTAATTTGAAAGAAATTCTAAATATATCTGCGATAATTTTTCCTAATTTATTACCCAATTAAGCTTGGAACTTAATACTTTTATGCCGTAAAGACGTTCAGTACGTCTTATCCATTGTTATCGAAATCTGCCTGTAACAGTTGTAGCATTATTATTTTTACCATTTACTATACAAGCGCATTTTTCGAGCTCTTATCTCGAATATTTTATGATCTCATTATTTCCTACGACGAAATAAAGTCAAAAACGGAGTATTTGGGAATATTTTTGGAACGATTTTGACTAAGACATATCGACGGTGTTAATGACAACTCTTGCTTCGAGCTGCAATCATATTTGGGTCGTCACTCTCTCAGCAGTCACGAAAGCTACGCGATCATCTTCGAGGGAGGCCCTCGGAGCAGCAATCGAAAAGAAGGCTGCGTTTCGGGAGGCCTCACTCCTCGCAGCCGATTGTCGCAGGGCACCCTTGCGGTCCACCCCCCCACTGCAAAAATCCCTGTCCACCTTTGTCAGTCCTAAGAGAGGAAAAACCGGCCATGCTTTACCTGCTCCTTAAATACCCATTGTGCTTGGGCCCTGAATGAGATTTGAACCGGTAGGAAGAAGACCCGCGGTGTCGTGGATGGAGAGGTGGGTGTCATAAAACGTGTCGGGGATGATTCTTTAGGTGAAAAAATATTCGCTTCCAGACCCATTTCCCGTCTCGGCATTATTTAAGGATAGGGCCTCAGCGAAGTGGTCCGTGGTCACTTATCGCCCATATCTGGGCATGTAGTTTTCTTGGAGAGGGAGAGAGGGGAAGGAGAAATTTTTTCTGCAGGTAATTTAGATTTTGTCAACGGAAAGCAGTTTTTCAATCAGCATCACTGGAATGAGTGGAAAGGATTAGAATGTAATCAGAATATATCTGCGTGTATTGTTAATTTCAAAAATATTTTCGACAGAGTAAAGTGGAAAGGGTAAATGGAACTATTGCGTAGAACAGGAATAAATTGGAAGAACAGAAGACTGAGCCAAAGTTCATGCATTACCGAGAAAGTGCTGGTGAGAGAAGCGGACGGGGAATTAGATGAGATGGTATTAGAGAGAGGGGTTGCGTAAGGCTGTGCGTAGTCACCGGCACTTTTTAATTCACATTCGGAGGGAATGGTGGGGGGGGGGGGTTCGATACAGGTGTATAGGTAGGGGAAAGTTGATAAGGTTTGCGGGTGATCAAGCCCTGGTCAACTAGTCACCCAAGGACTTAAATCATATGAAGACTCAAGTAATGAAATTTTGCATGCATGAAGGGTGATTTTAATTTAGAAGAGAGGGTTTAGATCATAGAGCAGGGGGAGTAATTTAGTATCCCGGTTAGTATGGAAAAGGAGTATTCTGCCAACATTGAAGTCCGAAGGAGAATTACGTTGGTTAAAGAAACGTTTCGTCACAGAGGGGGATAAATGACAGGCTTGGTTGACTCGTCCTCTAGCAGATATCGCGGACAAGGCGGCTTCATTCATTTATTGCTCTCTTTTCCATAACTCAGTTGATGATTTTAAGCATAAGCTTAGAAATTCATTGCTCTCTTTTTCATACAGCGATTGATGATTCTAAGCACCAACGTAGCAGCATGAGAGATTCAGCAGTTTTCGCATTCCCTTGTTACTCTTTTCCGTTTTAGATGTCAATACAGTTTCTACGAAATCCTCCGACAATATATTCTCCTCTCATATCCCACAGGCGAGTCCATAAAAATCTTCTAGGCCTATTTGCACAGTCGTTCAGTAATTCCACGTATTCCTTCTAATTAGGTTGAATGTGTTCTAGTGACATTGTAAAATTACCCGTCCTGTCCTTAATACACATTTCCGTTTAACAATACGAGAAAACGTTATAACCTTTGAGTAGAGGTAGTAGTACTCCAGTGCACGCAGTACTCAAATTCGGCCTGCTGGGTTTCGAACAGGGACCTTCGAATAGGAAAACACTTTTTTTTTTGGAGGAGTTTTGACCAATGCATCTAAGAGAGGCTCAATCTGTTCCTAATAATCTCCTTAATACTTGTATTTATTAAGTGAGTTTTTTTTTATTTTTGAAATAGCATATACTACGATATGAATTGCCGATGAGCATTCATTCTAAGAATTAACCAGACGAATATGCGAGAGTGCGAGGATTGTGTGTAATTTTAAATAAATTCTAAATATATCCGCGATAATTTTTCCTCATTTATTACGCAATTAAGCTTGGAACTTAACACGTATATTACGTAAAGACGTCCAATAAGTCTTCTCTTTTCTTGTTGAAATCTGTATGAGTCAGTTGTAGCGTAAGTATTATTTTTGTCATTTACTATACAAGCGCAGTTTTCGAGCTCATTGCGCAGTCATATAAAATTCACCGATAATTTAAAAATAACACCGATCGTTAACAGAGTTATAAATGCTGATAACAATATTCATCTATGTTATTCATGTTATAAATTCAAAAGTTTCTACGACGAAATAAAGGCAAAAATAGAGTATTTTGGAACGTTTCGGAAATGACATATATCGACGGTGTTAATGACAACTCTTGCTTCGAGCTGCATTTACATTTGGGTAGTCACTCTCTCAAGAGCCGTAGTCGCGGAAACCTAAGCGACCCATCTTCAAGTGAGTAACTCTGAGCAGCAATCTAAAAGAAGGCTTTTTTTCGGGAGGCCTCACTCCTTGGGGCCGATAAATTGTCACAAGGCACCCTTGCGGCCCTCCCTCTCCAATGCAAAAATCTCTCTCCAGGTCATTCAGGAAGGGTCTCACCACAAACCATGGCAAGGCAAGGAGGAGGACCGCGCCTCGGTCTTGCTGGTGCTGCCCGGGGCATTTAAAGGGACAGAGCTGCACTGTTGTCAAATCTCCTTCAACTCGGGACTTTGAAAAATTCGGCCTCCGAGGTGGTAACATTTTATTGTGAACGGGTGTACATCGAGAAAGCCATCCAAGAAGTCAAAGAACGGTCTCCTGGAGTAAATAACCACTGGGAGAAAATCAGCGTACTGTAATTCACCGATGACATAGCAATCATGGCAGAAACAAAAGGAGATTTAAAGAAGACACTAGGAAATATGGAAAGGGTATTGGTAATATATCACCTGAGGATCAATAAAAAGAAAACTAAGGTATTGGCATGCAGTAGGAAAAAGAAACCAGGACCAATGTTAAGCTAGGAAAACAAAAAATTGAGAAGGTGGAAGAGATGTGTTACTTGAGATGCCGAGTAAACAGCGATGGACAAAGTAAAAGAGAAATTGCCAGTAAAATTGCCCAGGTAAAAAGGGCATTTTACCAAGAGAAGATTCTGCTTACATCTTCAAATACAAGCGTGGAAGTGAGGAAACATTTCATTATAGCATAAATCTGGAGCATTTTACTATATGGCAGTGAAGAGTGGAGGATAACAGCAGCAGAGAAGTCAAGGCAGGAAGCATTTGAAATGTGGTGCTACTAAAGAATGATGAAGATAAAATGGATCCACCTTGTGACAAACAAAGAAGTCTTAAGAAGAGTATGAGGAGAGAGGTCTACTGAAAACCTTAAAAAGAAGATGGGAAAACTTAATTAGCCATTCCTTAAGACACGATGCCCCCATGAAGACAATCGTCGAGGGAAAAGTGAACGGGAAGAATGGAAAAGGCCGGCCTCGTATGAGATACATGGAGCTATTTGTGAAAGATGTGAGAGAAAGGAATTACGTTAATATGGAGAGGTTGGCCGATAGAAGAATTGAGTGGAGGGCTGCGTCAAACCAATCATATCATTGTTGATCGATGATGATTATGATGATGATTTTACAAATATAACAACAAACATGAATGTAATTATACATTTCTTCACAAAATAATCCAAAAAAGGATCTCGGCTGCCAATTTATCAATTGGTCTTTTACCAACTCCTATTTTCAATCAATGTGTGTTTTTACCATCAAGTCTAATGTCTGCATCGAGAACAAGCATCTTCTATGGCTTTTATAAGCTCTAACAATTGTCATTTGTTCCATCAGCAGTGCAGAGTTCTCAGTATTGGTATGCTTTCTTACTTATGAAACAATATTCTTTTATAATGCCACTTAACCCGTTAACGCCTAGCGGTACCGTTTGGTACCACTTGGTAGTGTATTCCTAAACTTAATTTTATTAATATTTCTTTAAATTCCTTCTGATTTTTTTAACTTCACATCAATTTATATACGTTGGAGCATATTATTCCGCAAATTGCGCTCTTATTGAACCATAATTAACGCGCATACAGATGTTTGAAATAGGTGAATTTTTAATGATCGCCAAAAAACGATTTTTGTCGTGCATTCATTCCGATTTTTTTAACTTTATCCAGTCCTATCCATATCTACGTAAGTTTTTCAAATAATATTAAATCTCAATACATGTAGCTATGAGGTAGACTAGATTTTTTGGATTTAGATGTATTCTTAGAAAAGTTACAATATGTAATATATCTGTGGTACCATATGGTACCGCTAGGCGCTTCCCATGCTATTTTTATGCGGGGAGCGAATTCCTTCCGCGTTTGTATTTCCACCCGATTCTTTTGCGATATTGTGTTTTTAACACTTTTTATCAATGTATTTATTTATTTTATTATTATTATAATTATTTTAAATGTTTATTTGTATTGATACATGATTATATTGTGAGTTTAATGTATGTACACCTCGCAGATCGCAATATTAGTCCGCATGTGGTGAACCTGGTCTGAGCCGTAAATCACGCAAAAGGCCTCAAATACGCGAGAAATTAATAATTTGGGATGATAAAGAAATTACTGTACGTGACACGATTTTCCATAATCCTGATTATTCCTTGTTTCGTGAATTGTCCACTACCACAGTTTTGAACTGTTTTTTGATGACGAAGTCATTTCTCACCTAGTGCTGGAATTGAAAAAGTATGCCCTGTTCTGCAAATGTACTAATCCAAATATTACACCTAAAGAAGTGAAAGTGCTTGTTGCTGCTCTTTTCCTTCGTGGGCAAAATATGGTTCCTAGTGGAACCGTATTTTATTGGGAGGAGCACACGACATGAGAAATGAGATTGTGTGTAATTCAATGAGGTGAGACAGATTTATTTATTGTTGTGACAATACTGCTGTAAATACCTCGGATGAAATGAGAAAAATGCGCACTCTTATGGACATACCGAAGAAAAAATTTGGCCAGAATTTCAAAGAAGAGTAGTGCTTGAGTTTCGATGAGTCAATGGTATTATATTTTTGAAGACACGGATGTAAGCAATTCATCCGGGGTAAGCCAATAAGATTTGGCTATAAAGTTTGGTGTCTCAATAGCCCTACCTACCAAATTTCGACGTATTCCAAGGGAATAACCCGAGGAAAGTGGAAAGTTACGAAAAATAATTTGGTTAGGCAGCAGCATCTCCAATACGAATGTTAGATGACCTACAAAAGAAAGAACCACCTTACCTGTTCTATTTTGATAATTATTATACAAGTAACAGCTTAGTGAAATATCTCCACAGAAGGAAATACGATGCAACTGGCACAGTGAGGGAAAATAGAATACCCGAAGACTGTCCTCTGTAGTCCAATAAGGAATTGGCTAAGATGAAACGAGGATCTTTTGAAGCTAGAAGATGCGTGAAAGACAACATTGCTGTAGTGAAGTGGGTGGAAAATTCAGTTGTATCAACTATATCATCATCCCACGATATATATCCGTTATCTGGTGTGGGTAGCTTCTCTAAAAGTGAGAAAAAGAGAATCCTTGTGCCACGGCCCGATATTTTTGGAAAATATAATGCATTTATGGGGGGGGGGGGCACCGATCGAATGGACTGGAATATATCCCTTTATCGTGTAGGTGTTAGGGTAAAGAAATTGTGGTGGCTCATTTTTACGCGGATACTAATTGCAATGATGCACAATGCATGGTTGTTGATAAGGAAGTCATGAAGAGGTATAACCCTGCTAGAGTTACGTCGAGCAGTTGTGCAGACATAACTGGAAAGATTCAAGTATCCCTCAAAATCTGTGGGACGTGCATCTGCATCTAGAGGACGTGAAACTGGAATGATGTTAGTAAACTCATCACCAGATAGCATATTATTTTCAATAGATTGCATTTGATTGCTATCGGTCGATTTTCTTTTCTGTGTCACCGATGTAGTAAGGTACGATGGGTACAACTACCTCGTGAAATCCACTCCCCCGCGGCGAAGGTGTGCCCATGAAAATTACACCAGTAGGACAAGAACAGAATGTTTGAAATGTAACTTAGTATTATGTATTGTTTTGCGCCATTCCATTTCTGGCAGTGATTTCTGTAAGCCTTGAAATGAACTTTTATTTACCTTGGGAAAATTGATATTTTAAATTATTATTACGATCGTAATAAATTGTTTGCATGTTTCTTGTTATTTCAAGGACATTATATGTTATAAATTAATATTCGAGTTATAAATTATAAAATACGAAGTATTTTCGACAGCTACAGTTTAATTTCAGGAGATTCTTCCAATCGGTTACATTTTATACCCTCAAGTGCCTAGCGGTACCGTTTGGTACCAGGCTGTATCTCCATAACTACCAATGTTTTAAGAATAAAAGTTGCACGTTATATATCAGAAAATGTAGTTAATTAAAATATTAGTTTATCACTGAATTCCGAGAAACTTTTTTTTTCAGGCGTTACCGGGTTAATATGTACTAGTGAATAAAAAATTAGGTATGTACGTAATGGCCAGAATGCTAAGTATGCCAAAAATTAGACCTTCATTCCCTTGGTCAGAAAACTGACTTTAACAGAGTAAATTAGAAGTCAAAGAAATAAGTTTGGAATAAATTTGGAACAAGTGACAATAGTTACATAATAATAGCCCTTTGTGCTAAGTGTGAATAAAATTTACACTTTCCATCATCATCCTATTTAATTCATCTCTCCTGCTTGAAGGACCAAGGTGGAGCAAATAAGTCATGATCAGTCATGTGACATATTCTGTATGCCACGGATGATTGTCATTACTAAAACTCTGATAGTAAATTTGCAATATTTTTTTTGAGCATTGAAAACTACCAATTGAAAGTTAAAAGTATACTGAATGAAAACTGAGTGTTAGGTTTTGGGTAGGTCTTCATTTTCCTTTTACAATTTAAATTTCTTCCTTCCTTTTAGTGGTCCATTAGCTATCTCCTGTTATATAAATACTTTTGATTTGGTGAAAAAAAAGATCTTTATATATTTGCTATTTTTTGAAGCTATTTTAGTTAGAAATTGCAGTTTGATGGTCAAAAAAATTTATTTCAAGGTTTGCATTTACAGAAAATTGGATGTATTATGATCATCTGGTTGATTATGCTTTGAATAAAGTATGTAAGTTATGGGTCCTAGGATGTTAATTACAATATTGTTTTTTTTTGCAGATATGCTGTTTACATTCCGCTGTTTTTACCTGTTATGATACCTGTTGTATTTTCTATTAAAAATATTGTGCTATGGTTGTCGAAAAAGCTGAAAGGCTTATCAAAAGTGAAGGAAGAGTAATAATTTATTTTTTAATTGTTGAAATGTGTAATGTACTGATGGTATAGCTGTAAGATTGTGTTTTTTAAATTAAATAAAATTTTATACATTAAATAGTATTTTGGCTCAGCAAGTGCATAGCGTAATCCTTAATTTTGATCACTTACATTAATAGATGTTAAAACAAAAATTCTGAATACATGAGTTCATTAACATGTGAGGTTTAATGGATGGGCATTAGGTTGAATGGATCTTCTCTGCCATTTGTTGCATTTGTTTTTCGTGCCATTTACTTGAAGGGAATTTCTTATTTCACTCAAAGGAGCACGATTATGTGTCTTTGATCCAAAACAGAAACAAAACTTTTCTGTTAAATAATTTTATACTTTGGGCATGTAATTATTTTTGACCTGATAATAGCCTGTTTTTTATTTGATGTTATTTTATCATGAGGACCTGAATGGACCTTCAAAACCTGGATGAGAACTCTCAATTCTGGTCATATTAAACTAATAGCTTCCCATTACCACCAAAAAACTATATTATGTGAGATGGTGGAATTGGCTGTACTTCATCAGGTGCCTCGTTATTTAGTCTATATTTACTTTATTGGTAATAAAATAATTTATCAGTATTTTTGATTAAGTATGCGAAAGTGAAGGAATTTGATCAATGGCAATCCACACTATGATTTGACGTGAGGTTGTGGTTGGAACTATTTATCAGTATCGGTCACTATGAGTGTAATTCTTTGTTAATAATGAATGAGATACTCCTTCACTCTCCGCTTTGTGTTTGTGGTAACGTATTTGGAGTCTCTTCAAATCAGTTATCTGAAGGACCAGACAAAATTTGATGGAAGGCGTTCATGCTCTTGCTCTCCTGAGAACAATTAAAAAATGGGGGTAATGCAACCACATGGATTGAACCATAGAACTGTGATTGGGCCCCAGGTGAGGCATGTGCACTGTTTTCTCATCCTAATTTGACCAGAATTAACCCTCTTAGTGCTAGTCTTCTTCTTGAGGTACTATTGAGAACTGTGGAGGGTGATTTAATAAAATGTAGTACCACCTTACGAAAAAAAGATTATGAAGCTATTGTTTTATATATGCATATGCAGTTTTTTAATATTATTTCTGTTGAACTTATTAATAATGATACAATTTTTTTTACTGTGATGGAAAGAAATGCTATTTCAGTGTCATAAAGTTGAGAAATATTTTAATATTGGGCCGATATATTGGCCCGCCGCTCTAAGAGGGTTAAGGTAAGCTGCTACCTTTTCAATGAACTGGTGAGTTCCTCCCCGTTACTGTGCCTCATGGTGAACCAACATTTCAAGTTTGGTGGCATTTTAAGTTCTAATGGGCATGAGTATTCGTGAAATGGAATAGTTTTTACTTGGAGGATGTGAAGCTATTTGTGTATTGTGCAGCCATAATTCATGTCTTATGTCCTGGAGACCAGCTCAAGTAATTTTATGAGGAACTTGGAATCCACATATATGGAGTGAAAATATTTGTTCCCATTCCTAGTGAATAAGTGAAGAATGGCTAATCCTATCCTTTGTTTGCATTAGTCTCTGTAGGGATTTGAAATAAATTAAAATGGGCAGAGGATACAGTAGTGTGGAAACAACATTTTCTTAATTTAAGTGCCATCACTTTGTATTAAAAATAGGGTATTGATGCTTATATCTTCTTACAGAATGATCAGTTTCATTTAATTATATGCATTTTAACTGACCTAACATCCTGTGTCATATACTCTAGTGGTGGCTCATGGAGTAGTATGTTGTTATGTAAAATCTGCTTGATGTAGATAACTCAGTTTTACTAACATGAATATGTAATTTAACAGTTTTTTGAGGAGCAATCATTTCATCACCTAATCTTTCCATTTTCAAAGTGACAGCTAATATATTGTTGAAAGATTTGCCATATTTTTCAAGTATGTTACCTGAGGTAAAGGTCTTACTAAATATTTTAACGGTAGGGGAGAGTTCAAACGCCTGTAAGGTATTTGATGTGGCATTCTCCTCCCACTTTAAGTGGGCCTAGGGACACCTTTCCCTCTTCGGTTAAATCAGCACCTTTGGCCTTAACTCCTGTTTGTCCTCTGGCTGTAGGTCATTCATTCAAATATCTTGCAAACTTGAATCCTAAGACAAGTTGATTTGGAAGCCTTAATGTTAGGTTTGATTTGTGAGTAGTTTAATGGGTACCTTGTGTGCTGTAGTTTTTGATTAAATCGTGAGGAATGACCTCGAATTTTTGAATTAGCGCCCAAGAATCAACTAGGAAGCCACCAGACAAAATTAAATATTCAGATATTCAATTTAGGTTTCCTTTAACGATAAACCGGATGTGGAAATTACCGTCGTAAGCGTAGGACAACTTTTAGCTATTTCCATACAAAACGCGAGCTTTAGCATGGTAAAAAAAGTTGATTACACCTGCTGTTGGATTGAGTAGAAAGAAAACTATTTCTGTCAACGATTGTCTCATTCCGCAAATATGAACAACTTGCTATGTGAAGCGGAACGCAAAAACCTGGTGAAGCTGAAGGGTTCAGCGGTGATAGGATTCGCACGGTGATAATTTATAGTGTTTTTAAGGGCTTATGTTCTGATTTGGAATTAAGACGATTAAAAATAGTATTTTTACTTTAGGAAACGAGCCTGTAACCGTTGTGATATGAGTTAGTTAAAAAAGGCCCTTGTCAGTTACGTGTAATCATCTTGAAATTTTCGTGTTGAAGGTTTTGAATTGTTTTATACCTACTTACAGAATATTTACTACTCCATTTGGTGAGAATATCTAATTTCTCGAAACTTAATTGAAACTCGATGCTCAATTTTTAAGTTTTTTGCGGTCATGTAAGAAAATTATTTCTTCATTATTAATTGAAATGTTTGTTGCCATAGTTGACTGAATTTACGTGTGAGAGTATACTGGGATCAGGAGGGAAACGTTTCGGAAAGTATTCATGACTTCAGTTTACAAGCCAGTAATTTTTCACGATGCCGGACAATTGAGTTAATTTGCGCCATTTAGGGTTTAGCAATTGCTTAGAGGTAGGAGTTTTTCAGGAAATGGAAGAAGGGTAGAGAGAAACCCTGTGTCAGCGTTAGTCGGCTCTCAACGAAAGACAAGGGAACCACGGTTTAACATACCGACGGACGGAGTAGGTACTGAATTCAAGGTTCTCTCCGGTTAACACCCATGTGGGGACCTGTCTACCAGTGAAAAATTTCTGCCGCTGCGGGGATTCAAACCTGGAACCTCTGGGTGGTAGGCCAATTCTCTAGCCACCAACCACCTCTATTCCCAGCTTTCTCGATTGGAGGACGTCATTCCTCATGGGAGATGGTGTTTTCAGGGTTGACTTCCATCTAACAATTCAGCGTATATCCTTTGTTTCTTTGAGTACATAATGACGGCATATAACTGGAAAGCATTAGTTATTTAATTAAGGAATAGGAAACACGAGTGAGCGTCGAGAAACTTAGTTATCGGTTTTATTAACTGCACAATTAATGACGCCTTGTACCATATTGCTTGAATTAATGTCTCTCGGACGTAAGGTTATAGGTAGTTATAGGTTAAAGCTCTTCTTTCTACATCACTTGACTAGTTTAGAATTTTGGAATATGATCCGCTATCATGATAGGTTCATGTGGAGGTAATACACGTGATGTGTGGGGAGTGACGGAGTTCGTGTGTTTTTCTGGAATTTTTTTGAATTGCGAAGGAAAATAAGATCGAAAAATAGAGTTGCGTGCAGCCACAAATGGGAAATGAAAAAATGATAGTGTCTCGAGGATAGGCTTTGGTGGGGCTGGTTGCTCAAGAGAAGAGTGGACGGTCATAAAGGGCAGACTTTTGGGTGATGACGAGGTGGCTGCGAGGATCGAAGGCTGTTTTCTTGAAGCGTTTATATTTCCTTCGAGAAGGTGGGGCTCAAGCAAAAAAAAAAACACACGGAGCCAACTAATAAATGGAGTCTGTCCGGAGGCTGGGAGTGTTTATATGGTTATATACGCTCGTGCATAGGGTGGGAATGGAAAGGGGTCGTAAATTATTCTGGAAATAAGGTGTTGTGGTTGGTGGGTGGCTCTGGAGCCTTTCAGTGTTGTTGGAGTTGGAGGTCATTAAGAAAGGGCCATCTCTTTCGCTCACTTGTCTTTTCCACCTCTATCGTCGACTTGTTTTCACTAAAGGAGAAAAAGAAGTTTTACACCTATAAAGAGGAAGGCCTGAGTTTAGTTCATTGCGAGAAAACTGGGTTCAGAAGTTAATTGCGCGAAAAAAGTATCATAATAAAGTCCGGCGAAGTAATTCATGATGGAACTATAGGAACGTCGTGGACCTAATTTTCAACTTCTAACTGCTCATTGACGGGTCGTAATGTAGCATTGAAAACCGCTTTATTGCGTCTCAGCCTTGAATTCCGGGCTATGATTAATGATGAAGGTTAAAGTGGATTATTTTTCTTGATCTTAGTGAGGATGTAAAATTATTGTGATTTAATAAGGATCTTGTTCAAGCATTGGATTTGAATGGTGCAAATACCTGTAACTGTCCAAATTATTTTCATTGAATGGTGTATGTAGCCGAACGTCTCGACTAAGGGATACAAACCTTCCTACGCAATAAATGTGAGAAATATGAAATGTGCCTTCATATTACATTCCAATTTTATGGTTCTCTCATTGAGCTACCACCGGTTGGGTAAATTGTTTTGTACTTTATTCTAAAGAGACGGTTGAAGACTATTGGATTTTACTCTTCTGGTAGCACTTGGAAGCGAATGTCTCCACCCTAGTGGACATTTTTGTGAGGAAGTCCCTTTGAAATGAACGAAAAACGTAATTTTTGTGGGGAAAGTCTGAGGAAAGTGTAGACACTATGAGAACATTTTTGTGGATAATTTCGACCTTTCATTTCCTGAGATTGTTGTCAGAAAAGAGTGAGACATCGACCAGCTCAGAGAATTTTATGATAAAAGTGTGAGACACCAAGAAGATAGTCATCCCTTTATGGCCAGATGGAAAAACCTTTTCCGTGGGCACAACCTCCCGGCCTCGCTGGGTCTTCGCACGGGAAGCCCTAGCAGGATGACACAAGCGGACAAGATTAAACATTAAAAACAACTTTTTATGATTTTCATTACTTAAAATGACGCCAGTATTAATGTTTCTCGCTGTCAGCCGAATTATTTGATACCGAACACCATACGTTTCCGGCAATTATCAACCTCCGATTTCCATAACTTTTTTGTGCTTGTAATTTTCAAAATGGGTAGAAAAATTGGGGCCTTAACTCGGAACCGAAATCGATATTTTGTGCACGAAATCGTTTGATGAAACGAAAAATGAATGTTAGTGAAAAAAATTCATCTTCTAATCAGAGCCATTCACTGACAAATAAAAAAATTAAAAGAAGCAAAAGGTGACGCCCACCGAACGTAGCTGCGTTACGTCCTCGACTGTTTTTAGGGAAAGGGAGGGGAGTGGAGGCGGTTGGGGGGGGGGGGGGGGGGAGGCTGCTCTCACAGATCCTGTCGCAACCATTTCCATTGGTAGAGTCAACTGCGTGTCCCACAACGTGATAAAGCGAAGGAGCTTCGCAGTCTCAATAATGATTGGACGAAGTGGATGACGTACTAGTCCTTTACACGCCCACCTTTCCGAAAGGGTTAAAAACATGAATTTTTCGCCGCTTATAACTCGAGAACTAATAGACGGATCGAAAAACGGAAAAACACGAGACTTTTTATTTTACAAACTATCAGATTCGACAATGAAAAATATGGTAAACGACCCCTTTGATGGAAATATTGGCACTTATAACTGTACTGTAGTTATTTACCACAGTATCATGTAGTAGGATAGGTAGATAGGCGTGAAAAATTCGTAATATTGTAGGCTCTCAAGATTTGGCAATAAAGTATGCACTTATCAATAAATATATCGTTACCTCCTAACCTCAAAAATATTTTTGGCACATTTTACGAACGTTTTTAAACTCACAAATTCTCATGAATTTGTTACGAATTTCTCAAATTGACCTGGATATTCTCATGAATCTCTTACGGTTTTTTCACTGATTGTGAGTTGCCAAGGGGGTGCGTGAAATTTTTTTTAAAAAGGTGTCCCATTTCTTACTTTTTTCTCGTAAGTTGTCTCACATTTATCAGGAATAATTTTTCACTAGCTAGTGACAAATAAGTGCCCTAGGACACCTATTTGAGATTGTTATATTCCGCTAGAATTGTGCAATGCGATTCGATTAATTATAATTTTTAACGAAGAAAGACGATTACTTACCTCAGAGTTAATGTTGGTACGCCTAGTTGAAATTCATGCTACAGCCATCCTGTTCTCTCAAAGTGTAGGTTAATATTTTGCTGTGGAGAATGATTCGTTTTCATGGTGTTAATAAGCTCAATAGATTAAATGGAATTTATGTGCCCGTTAACCCTTATTTTCCACTCACGACATGTCTTGGGTTCAGTGGGTTATCCTAAAATAGTGTTGTCAGAATTACAACTACGTACTAGTTGTAAGTTTCCAAGTGCCATGCAGAAAATATTAAATATGCAATGTTTAACTTAGTTTCCAGATGAGTTGTTTTTCTCAAAGAAAGTTCAATAATTGGAAAGGATTGATTTACCTCTTCAAAGCACATCAGCCTCACCTACTGCAGTTGAAAGAAGAAGATACAACTTTCATTAAGTTGAAGGTACCCAAGGAAGATGTCTTCAGAGCAAAGATTGTTATCGAAGTGGAAGCGTTGGAAGATTGGCTGGAACCTGGATAAGGTATGCCGTATTTTATTGTAGTTCTTAAATAAACAAAATACCGCTCACCTTATGAATCAATCATAAGTTAAGTTCTCTGAATGATTCTATTTAAATAGGAGTAAATGGCCCGTTTTTACTTTGTGCGAAAAAAATATTAAATGAACGGCGTTATTGCCGACGGCAAGGTAATGGGAAGATGCGAAAATAATTCATATACATGTACACGGTACCTTGCAAGCCACCACGAGAGTGTTTGGCAGTGGGTGAAGATCACCAAGATTGCGCTATTTACAAACAAGCAACTATAGGGTCTCATGCAACTTGTTAGTATCTATAGTATTTTTAGGATTAATACATGCATAATGCACTACAGGCTACTCTAAAATATTTCCCCTACCTATCCCTTTGCTATATCATAATATGTACGCTGGTGATTTTAATATGTGCCTAACTTCTTAAGTAAAGCTATCCGATTGAAATTTCTCAAATAGATTTAATCTGTACTTTAACCTACTCTCTGATAATGATTCCCACCCTAATTATTGTATTAATTCTGAAACACTACTCAACCTATCGTAAAACCTTTTAACGAACCTAGCTGCTGTACGCTGCACACTCTAGTTCTCTGATCAAACCTATAATTCATTCGGATCCCATACACTGGCTGCATACTCAAGGTGGGACTTAACAGGTGAAAAGTAACATCGCTCTTTTGTCTTCTCATCACATTTCCCAAGTACTCTTTATAAATCCTAGCTTTCTCTTTGCTCGGCCGCATTTTTCTCGGATGTCTTCCCCACGATAAAACTTTAGTGATTGTTACACCTTATGTTTTCAAGTATATTGTTATCTTATGGTTTCAACGCTTTCGATCTTCGTGTCACTAATTTTATAGGATCGAATTATTCCTCCTCCAAAAATTGATAGCTACACACTTTTTAAGGTTAAGTTCTAATTGCCATTTGTCGCACCAATCTTGAATTCCATCTAAATCCTAGCTAAGCGATTTCTTGTCTTCTTCTTCTGATATACCCCTATACACTACCGCATCGTCTGAAAACAGTCTAAGCTTACTACTAACTACGGTACCCAAATCGTTTATGTATAAAAGAAATAGAAGCGGACCTACTGCGCTACCCTTGGGAACTCCCGACGTGACTTTGATTGTGTCCGACATGATACCATCTATGTCAACCCTCTGATCTTGCTCACTTAAGAATTCTTTTACCCTACATACAACGTTTATATTTATACCAAAACTCTCTTAACTTCGAGATTAATTTATTTTGAGGAACTTTATCGAATGCCCTTTTCAAATCTAAAAATATCGCATCAACTTCAGTACTGTTTTCGCCGTAGACTAATATATCGTGTACGAATAAAGCTAATTGTCTCGCAAGATCTACCTTTCCGGAACGCATGTTGGCTATTTATGAGCAATCCCAGACTATCCAAATGCCCCATGGCCGAACTGACTACAATGAGCTCAAATAACTTACAACAGAGTGACGTGAGTGAAATGGGTCTGTAGTTACTAGGTTCTTCCCTATCACCGCTGTTAAAAATAGGTGTAATGTTAGCTACGTACTTTACGATTCTTGGGTACTGTGTGGTTCTTTAGTGTTTTATTGAATATTATTTCTAGATAGGAGGCTATTTCAAAAGCTAATGTTTTACATACTCAGGAAGGAATTTGATCGGGTCCTGGTGATTTGTTTTTACTAATGTTTTTTAACTGCTGCTCAATTCCGCGACATGCAATTTTTATTTCGGGCATTTGTTCATTGAATGTGTTCGGCGGTGGTTCCACTGCGTTGTGTGACGATGAGTTGAATACGCTTTGGAAAAAGGTGTTTAAAGAATTGGCTTTTTCTACACTGATGGTGACTCTAATTCCTTTATCATTTTCAAGTTTGTGCATTGTGGACCATAGGCGTAGCCAAGGTGGGGCAGGGTGCGGCGCTTGCCCCCCCCCCCTGCCTCATTAAGTTAAATGAAAAATTATAGGTAACTTCAAATTCAACGGGAAGGAGAAATATAATACATATATATAAATTGTGTTAAGAAATCTTTACATTTTTCATCAAAGGGCGAAAAAAAACCTGTGTTTTGGAGTTAGCTATGGCTCCAAGTCAGTATCGGATCCATAAATCCTCGTATAATTGAAAGCAATGTAAACATAATATTGATGGTTTCTGGCGTCACCAAATGCAATTTACTTGTATTCATTATGAATGGCAAAATAAACTTTGTATTTCCACGCTTATTTATCTCGCACTACTACGACCATGGTTTCGACGATTAACGTCATCATCAGCCTAATGATGACGTTAATCGTCGATTTTTCCGTTAAATACAGAAAGCATGAAATAAATCTATTGACATTAATTTATTTTCCTGATCAAAAGAAAAAAACTCTTGCGTTTCCATAAATAGGTTTCTGGACACACATTCCAATAAAGACATTTTCGTAGAGTTTATAAAAAAAAATAATTGCTGCGGAAGTAGTTTTGACAGAAAGTATTTTATTTTTAAAATATAAGCATTTGAATCGCTACTGCCCCGTTCACACTACTAGCTTTTTACTATGGTAAGGCTTACCATAGTTGGAAAATGGCCGTGTGAACGCAGGTTGCCGCTAAACCTAGTAAACTTTTCTACCATTATTGAGTTACTATAGTTGGCGCTAGTTACTGGTATTTTAAGGACGTGTGAACGCAAGTTGGTAGAAATGTGGGTAGAAAGAAGGTTTGTTTTGAAAATGGAAGTGGAAATGAACGTAGAGTGCTTGAAGACGAAGTGACCGGATCGCACGATATGGATTGGAAATGATTCTTAGTTACAACGATATTTATTTAATCACACTGTAATATATTTTAGTAGTTGTATTACCACGTTCCACTGATTCGGTTGTTCAATAATGGTTTTAAATAGTTTGCTTTACCCCTGAATCCTGAGTACGTACGCTTATATATTTATTGTATGTGATTAACTTGCCGCGATGAAAATATACATGCAGAAATTAAGTAACTAAGAAGTTACAAACTTTCACAGGAAATTCGACTCGTGTTATTTTTTACGTATTCACTCCTTAGGACGGCATTAAAGCTATTTTCAGCATTATTCCCTTAAATAGCTCCTTTCACAAACAGCAGAATATGGTAAACTTGGGATATCGGATTTAAAAATACTAAATATTGATAAGAGCAACAAATTCATTATGTATACTTGTATGTATTCTATTTGGATACATGAACTTGCCTACGAAATGGGTTAACACGAGCGATAACTTATTGAGAGGTGAACAAGTAATCATTTCGTAGCATGGCGTTCCATGGTTGATTGCATTTCTTGGTGCGTGATGCCTGTATATAAGCTAAACGAATAGAAATACAGGCAAGGAAACGTTAATAATTTTTAAGTGTAAAGGTATTAGTTGAAATATGCGAGGAAAAAGAGGTAAAGGTTGAATGTCTTAAATATCTGGAAATTAAAGTCATGGAGGGCGTTCATCGATGTACAACCTTCACATATTTTTAACGTATTACTTTGGAGTTATTCAAAGCAAATGTTAATTGCATTCAATTTTATATTTAAAATTGATGTTTAGCAAAGTAACTAACACAGAATCCGTATCTCGGAGATGCGACCCACTGTCGGTCATGAGGAAGTAATTTAAGAAGAATATTTTGGTTCATTTATAAAAAGGGATCTAGGAAACTACATTGATAATTTTCTATAAAATAACTGCATCTAATTTGCACATAAGTTAAAATACTCTTCTAATCTTAGCAAGACAAAGTCCTTCCGCTATCCTACCCTCCATTGTTATTTTGACTTAATTTCACTCTCCAATAGATGTCACTAGAGTCTTTACCATGGTTCTGGGTAGGCCGTGTGAACGCAGGTTAGTTTTAGCCGCCATATTAACTATCATTCTACCCTAGTAGTGTGAACGGGGCATACGAGGTGGTCCCTCACTAAAACCAATGCGTAATTCGCATCGCTGCCATCTTGAATGACGTCAGGTCCTGGTCGCGGTGCGTATATTTCTATGCGAAGTTTCAAGCGCTTAGGAGATTACAATTGAAATGACTTTCATAAACACACTTTTATAATATGCCAAAGCGTTGCTTTAAATGTTGTATTGTGCCAAAATATAATGACACCAACGGAAATGTCTCCCAACAAGTATATTTTTTTTATTACCCGAAACAGGATGATGTGGGTGAAGAAAGAAGTGCAGGCGAAAGAAAACTATGTCTTTGGAATCAAAGGTGTGAATTTTTGAGCGTCCACTCTGTCTATATTTATTTGACCAATTCTGGAAGCTAAATTACACTTAATTGTATCTTAATTGTGCAGAAACTAGGTCAAAACAAAGCGCCGCTAGTAGTACCATTGATGTTTAATATAGGCTCAATATTATTCGGTAAAGCATTTTCATTGATTGAAATTACTGCTAGGAAATTTAATACATGCACATATCAGTAATCAGAGTACGAGGGAAATGTGCTGGACATATGTCACGAAAAATCTTTTCCATATCAAGCAATATGCTATGTTTGAAAAAGTTCACTAAGTAAATTTCAATTATGATGAAAAGACTGAACCCACTGAACCTATCGCTGCCTCCTTTTCAAGATTAGATGTCCTAACTTTTAGTAATTGCAAGCAGTAAGTAATTGTCACCGGTCAATTTCAATTTTCGAAGGTCAGCATGAACGATGGATGCGCGAATGGCTATTTGTGCACATAAACACAATTTATTACGACTAAATAGCTGTAGACAGAATATTTATTTCTTTGCATTACCTTCACGATGTAACACAAGATGCACGTTTCAACATACCGCGTCTGCGTCGAGATTAGCTAATATGCCAAATACACCAATATCACGCCACACAACTAAGAATATAGGATCACGATCGCATTAGCTTGCTGCTCAACAGGTTAAATTTTGTGAAGTTCCTCGGTATATCCGGTAATCAAGTGTCTTTTTAATCCACCTTTGTCTAGATAGCCCAATATATTTTCCCCAAAAGGAAGTTCTTGGAAATCGTATACAAACTTATCACTGCACCATAAGTTTATGCCACTATAAACAAAAGATTTACACGTTCATTGTATTTTTTATTTACAATCCGAATCCTTGAAAACATCCCATGTGATACATTAATGATAGAATGTGCCTGAAAATAGAGATGTCGTCACCTATTGGAGCAGGAATTCAATGTAAACGAATGGATAAGGTAGATACCCATAATACTCTTACGGTCCCGAACTTGACGTGCAATCCTTGCACGAAAGGCTCACTACCTACTTGTCTTCGCCATCAACCAAATACGTGCTTCCTCAACATATCCCTTGTATATTAGTTTATGCTCGGGGCATACACGAGCACGAACAACACAAACCCTTTTTATCGAGCTTAACCTGCACATGGCCGTGTTTCTCACGAACGACCCTAACACAAAAAAATTCATCATCGCCGTATTATGAATATTACAAAATTCAAATGTGAATATTCACTTTCAAGCCTGACATGCTTTTACTTCGCCATCTTAACTCTTTGGCTTTCCGTTTGAATCATATTTTCTTCGGAGATTGAACGAAGTTTCATTTAAACGTTGCGAAAGCGTTGAAACCATAAGGTATTTAGGTGTAACAATCACTAAAGATTTATCGTGGGGAAGACACATCCGGGAAATATGCGGCCGAGCGAAGAGAAAGCTAGGATTTATAAAAAGAATGCTTGGAAAATGTGATGAAAGACAAAAGAGCGATGTTACTTTTCACTAGTTAGGCCCCACTTCGAATATATAGCCAATGTATGGGATCCGAATGAAATAGGCTTGATCAGAGAGCTAGACGGTGTGCAGCGTAGAGCAGCTAGGTTCGTTAAAAGGTGTTACGATAGGTTGAGTAGTGTTTCAGAATTAATACAAGAATTAGGTTGGGAATCATTATCAGAGTGTAGGTTAAAGTACAGATTAAATATATCAGAGAAATCTCAATCGGATAGCTTTATTGAAGATGTTAGGCACATATTTAAAACACCAGCGTATTATGCTAGATTCGACCTGATAAATAAGATTAGAGAGATAGATTGTCGTACTGATAGATTCAAAATGGCTTTTTTCCCCCGTACTATAAGAGAACAGAATAGGCAGCATAGCAAAGGGATAGGTAGGGGAAATATTTTAGAGTAGTCTGTAGTGCATTATGCATGTATTAATCCCTCAAATACTATAGATACTAACAATCTAGTTGCATGAGACCCAATAGTTGCTTGTTTTCATGTCGGTAGTGCATGCTTGGCAATCTTCACCCCCTGCCACACACCCTCGCGGTGGCTTGCAGGGTATCGTGTAGATGTAGACGACTCCAAGCGATCAGCATCTTTCACACAATATAATCAAGGTACAGCACATTACTTTTTCTTAAGCTAAGCACGGTATCGGCAGTAATTAAGTCATTGTAGCTTCATGTTCACAATAAGGGATATGAAGCTACACTCATATTTAAATAACCTAAACCTACGACATGCGGGCAGTGGGGTGTAAACCTCCTGTCTCCTTATTGAGTCATACGTTCTTTAATTACAAGGAGTGCTTGACTTTACTTAAATGTAGATTGTGATGCTTTATTCTTTGACTGCTTTTTGTCAAAAACGCTGAGATTTTCCGAGTAAGGTTACCGTTGAGCTCGCACATCTTCCTCTATAAATTTACGGAGCGCAACATTAGGACTTAGACCCCAGGAAATCAACCTCCATTGTGGTGATTGTTTACAGCTGTGGTGATAGGTAGGCGAGGATTTTCTCGGTTCAGGATGTAGATGAAGTTGAAAGAATTAAACGGGGAAAATCTTTATCTATCGATGTAAAGATAAAAATTCTTAACTACTTGTACAGTAATCCTAAAATTTCAAAAAAAGAAATAGTAAAGAAATTGACATTTCATCTTCTACGCTGTCTACTGATTTAGCTCGAAGAGGTGTCATTGAAAAAGCTATAGTTAAGGGCAACGTAAAAGGAAGGAAACAAAACAGCTAAGAATAAAGAATTAGAGGACGTGCTTGCGGTATGGTTTTATCTAGCTAGATAGTATGCATCTCAGCGGTCAGCATCTTAAGGAGGAAGCCGAGAAAATAGGTGGTCGTTTGAGTCTTCAAGGGTTTGTAGCTACCAATGAATGGCTGTATCGGTTTAGGAAGAGGAAAGTAATTGTGTACCGTCAAATAAGTGGTGAATCCTAAGTTGTTGATCAAATATCCATTGATATGATGGATATCAAATATCCAGGATAAGGAAAGCCCGCCAGTGACTACTACGGAGTAGAGTCTATGTACTCCTCCCCTTACGAAATTTTTATGGAATGTCAGAAACATAAATCGTAACAACGTACGGAAACTTTTATGAATATTTTGAACTAGGAGTTGATTTTAACTTTTTGTTACAACCAACTCTTTTGATCAACTCCTTGTGGCTTGGCACCACAAGACAACATGAAATTATATTAATTTGATAGAGGTTGCATAATTGTGCATTTCAAGAAATTGTAATTTATAGTGTGCTAGTTATTAAGATTTATAGAAGTTAATTCCTTAGAAAACCATGGGAGTATCTAAAGCCCATGGGTAGAAGATTGATGCCTGAAGGATCTCGAGCATCTGAGATTAAATGGCATCATCTAACATTATCGTAATTATAAGTTAAAGTAACTCTCATGCTCGAGGAGGAATTCGAACCCGAGACCTTATGGTTAATATGCCCGCGCGTTACCGATCTGGCTATCTCGGTCTGCTGTAACTTACAATTTACTATTCTTGGTTACGTGAGATGTGTTGCGGCATTGATGGATGTAGGTTTATCAGATAGGTTTTTCGAGTCTGAGTTGTTTTTATAGTTTTGGTTTTCGATTTAAGGAGAATTAGCTTAACTTTTTCCAGAAGAGTTGCGTGGATGTCCAGTAACCAATGCATTTGGCTACCTACTGGAGGAGGGTTCTGCATTTAAAATCGGGTGAACCTAAATTCCTCGCAGTACAATTTTACGATTGCCAGAGTATCGTAGGTTGAAGCTGAATATGTAAATAACGTATCTCTTGGCTTAATACGAGGTCATCACTGACATCACCTATCAAGCCAACCTCATGGTGGATTATTTAGCTGATTTCGAGGACTAAAGACAGCTTAATATAGTTTTGTTTATTTTATTTAAATCGTTTCATGTCTCGTTTCTCTCCGAAGTTCTGTTGAAGTGCCTCTTTCCAATGTGACCAAGTTCAATTCTTTCACCAGCGGCTTTAGGAAGTAGTATCCTTGAATGTTTTCAAAACTTCTTTGCATGAGTTTACATCTCCCGTCATGTGACTGATTCTCCATGACAATGTTTCGCCAACGGTTAGACCCATCTGACATCTGGGATTTCTACTGGATGGGACTCGAGCTGGCTTTATAAGCTTCCCATTGGTAACGTCTGCGAGCATATTGTCTACACCCCCTGCCACACACCCTCGTGGTGGCTTGCAGGGTAACGCGTAAATATAGATTACGTGCATTTCTGCATGAAGTCGAAAAAAACTGGACATCACCTGTGCACGTAGGTGGAACATGATTTTCTTGAGGCTGGAAAGTGAGACGAAAGGCTAAAAAGTTGGGAACTTGATATGTTAGATGCTACAAATGCACAATGAACATTGGGGGTCATAAATGATCGCCATTACATAATTTTGAGGTGGCGAGTAAAATATCATTCAGCAAATGACGATTCCTTAATGACGAACATTGATGAAAACTGACTGGAATAATTTTATATTGAATAAGCATTTGGTGTATGTCCTTTTTGGTGCAGACTTACGTGCGTGTTTGTTAGGGTCGTTGGATCATGTTCGCTATTCATGGAAAGATTTGTCCCAGTCGAAAAAGTAGATTAGGTCATAGTCGCGGCTAATCTCGATTAGTAATCATCTTGAATTCTCTTGCATTCCTCGTCGCCGCTTACTTTTATTTTAGTGCTTTCATTTCTATGTTTCATTGCATTTTTTTGGCCGTCTGAGCCGATATATTTTGAAGTTTTGCGCTCTCCACGCATGTGCGATTTTTTCCTCCTTTTAAGGTCTTCAAGTTCTTCCTGTTATCCCCTTCGGGAATGAGGTATATTCTGCTGAATTACCCATTTATTTTGAAATTGGGTGTTTATAAGAATCCATCTTATTATTTATTTTGTTATTTCTTTGATATTATTAGTCATTGTGTAAGGGAAGATACCAGCAAGCTGAAGCAGTCTTAAGATGATTGCCCTGAGTAGTGTCATTGGACATTTATTATTTAAGGTGGTCTTTTGTATTTTTTGTGTAGACAAAAATCATCCACTTTCCGTGGTCACCATTTGAATCGTTCCCCTGCATTTAGACGTCCAACATTTTTTTTTCGGAGGGATTAGGCCGACCCTTCCTCTTCTCCTCTCCCATTATTCTTGACCCACTGGCAATTCTCCGTGTCTCACATGCCTCTACCTCTGCACTACCTCTTAATGTACCACTCCCTACCCGCTGCCGTGTTCGTGGCATGCGAGACGGCGACGGGTCATTCACGCCCACCTCGCTCATGCCCTCGCCAGGAATTTCAGGGCTCCTCATTGATTTGGGCACGGGCTTCTACACCTGCCCTTGAACTCCCCGCCCTCCTCGAACGCTCCCCACAAGTCCCTTCCCCACCTTTTCCCTTCTATATTTCCAGCCCGCATCACCTTCCATCTGCCCCAAACGTGCCATGTCCAACAGGGTAGGTGACCCAGCGGAAGGTTTTAAGGGTAAGGGCGGAGTTCTGATGGCCCGGAGTGTTGCCATCAACCGCTGTCGCTGCCTGCTAGTGTTTTAAGTCATGGGCACCAACGCAGCTCCCATTCTGATACTTGGTTCGTTCCGCTATAATTAGGGGGTGGATAGACGCCTTTGGAAATTGACTGAATCGCTCACAGCGCGGTGGTTAAATTCTCAGTAAGTGCCCTCGAGTCATTCAGCGTTTGTTTAGCCCACTGCTAGATTATTGAGTCCAGGGAAGAATGCTAAACTGAAAGCCATGAACCCTTAATGTCGATGGCAGGCTACAGAGTTATTCATTGTTCTTTCCTGTATTCCTTTTTTACCTTAAGTCCGTATCTGAAGCCCGAGGCATTTATGTCTCTTTTTCGAAGATTTTCTCACTTCCAACTCATTTGAAGATGAAGTAATTAGATACTCTGAAAAGACACTCCGTCAAGTTTTGTCTTCCTCATTATTAGGTACAGACTTTGGTCTTGATTATTAAGGAATACTTAGAAGAATGTGGGTGCACGAGAATGCTCGTAGGAACAAGTTAAAAATTGGAGGGGTGGGCGGGGGCCTCCTGGAGCCCCCCCTGGCACTTAGACCTCTTTAGATCCATTGTGCCAACCGACATTTAACCTGCCAGCCACTTGCAGACAGGGGACAAGAGCACCACGGTAGCTGTATGGAGGGGGGCTACCCATCCAACCTCCGTTCGGGCCCAACGTTGCTTAACTTCGGTGATCTGACGGGAACTGGTGTATCAACGTGGCTAGGCCCTTGTCCCAGGAACAAGTTAAGTGGGTTGGTGTACTTGTTATTTAGCCGTTGGAGACCGGCTTAATCGTTAAATCCATGGCTTAATCGTTAAATCCACCTGAATTCAGGTATTATCGTAAGGTAGATAACACTTCCAAGCCGCGAATTCCATCAACTTCAAATTCCCAGAGAATTTTGGTTTTCATTTTACAGGATGATTGGTTGTGGGGGGAGGTGAGAGGGGTGGGGGGATAGACTGGGACTTATGGACCTAAGGCTTTCCTGCTGTCTTCCATAGTGAAATCAGCCATAAGGCTCGAGTCGAGTAAGGTGCGAAATCTCATTGGAAATTTCAACGGTTTTCCTTGCGACAGTTTCTTAAAAAAACCACTGATCTTAAATTTGTCACGGACTGCTAAGATGCGTATGTTCCTACCTAGTTCCGAAGTGACAGTATCTACTGCAGTTTTCCTTCTGGGTCGACAAAAGTTTAGTTGATGACGCTGTCTAACCTGAGTTGGTCTAACCTCTCTCTTGTCATTTTATGTGTGAGTCATTTTGCATTCTTTTGATTTTCGTGTCTTTATTTAATTGCGGTGTCAAATATTTAAGATAGAGCCCGTTAAGAATTTTGCGCTGCCTAGTGCTGCCTATTGCCGTAAGTATTGTGTAGAATTTAATTTCGAGGAAATTATTTCGCTTCTTTCCAATAAAGTGAGCTATCATATTAAATTTCGGCTACCTCACAGTAGTTAAAAATTTGTCGTTGACGGGATGTCGTCCGCAAATCCGCCTTGCGCATACTCGCTAAAAACCAAATCTTAAATTACTCGGAAGTATTCGTTCGGTGAAAATCATCTAAAAACATATAAATTAGAAATTCCGCCATCTTCAACTGACTTACCAACGTGTCACGTATTTGTTTCCTTAGCTGCGACCTTTGTGACAGTAAAAGTGAGACAATAGCCTAGAACTGCCTATGGGAAAGCCTGAGGCGAAAAGCTCAACCTCCTCTGAAAAGTAGATGAAAATCCACATAAGAAGAAAGTTTGCTGAAATAGTGGCAAAAATTAAACTTCTGCCATCAACTCAAGTTTGTTCTGCTCAATGCATACGTTGTTCCGCGTTTCCGCCTACGTTCTGAACTCGATTAAAAAAATATATGAGATCGGCTGAGATGGTATGATACCCCTCTGTACGACTACAAAACAGAATTGTTCAGTTGTTACATGCCTGGTATAGAGTGACCCCCTGCCACACACTTGAGGTGGCCTGCAAGGTACAGTGTAGATGGCATTTATCACCTGCTCCATTTTCTCAGTCGTCTCGTAATATTCTCATAAAACTTCTAGTGATTGGAATACACTCATATGTAGATGGTGGGAATTTCTGAGTGTCGTAATATAATGACAACCGGATACATGACAAGACGGAGAGCAAGAAAGAAAACCAATGAAAATGCTAATAAAGTAACATTTTGCTTGTTGAAGTCACCATGGAATTTATTTTAGATGGTTGATACCATAAATAACTTACAAGTGGTGATAACAATGCGCTTATTGCAAATAATAATACTTGCGGGTATGTTTTCGCGGAGTACGATCATCATTAGTTGAAATCGTTCCTTATCAGTGAAATCAAGCCAATTTCATTTTTTTAAATTATAAAATTTATTTTCTTCACGCAATCGATCGAGCAAACTTCTACGAGATTGCGATGCCATTCTTCCCATCCTCCCTTCACATCCGCAAGGCAAGCGTGCGTCTCATAAACCATTCCTCGTCTATCTTACCCCTCATCATTTTCTCAGATTTCACCTCCTTCCTCTTCCCCTCTCCTTCCCCTGTCGCCTCTCCGTTTCCTTCTCGCCTCAGCCCCGCATTATCTCCCCCCCATGCCCCTCCTCAATGACTCCCCTCCACCTGCCTCCACGCCCCTCTCGGTCTCCCCCTCCACTCGAACTCCTCATTCCGTCTTCCCCCGAGGGCGCCCGCCCCATTGGGTCCCTCCCTTGTTTGCTTAAGACAGCGATAATGCCCCCATCCGCCCCACAGCCTTACATGCCCCTAAACTCGAGCACACCAATTACCTCTCCTTATCTCAGCCCTCCTACTCCCCCTCCACCCGTCTGCCTTCTCCTCCCCGTCGTTCCTCATCCTTCTCGCTCTCTTGGCTTACTCACACTCTTCGGTCCTGCGACCGTTTTTCTTTTTTTTTCATCTTAAATCTCCATTTTCCCTCGTTTCTCGCTCTCCTTCGCTCTCTCCCCCCAGAGGCTCTTTCTGGGCCCACCATGCTTTCTCTCCACCTCTCTATCCATCGTTTCCCTTTCTTCAATTTTTTTCATCCTTAAGTCATCTCGACTCCTCCCCATACACACGAAAATGCTACGTAAGTCATGCGTACCAACTTTGGAAGAGGTCGTTAAACAGAGAATTCACCTAAGGTCAAGCTGGCATTTTTACCATCCTCCCTCGCATTCACGTAGGAGTGAATCGGGATTGATGCGGTTGATGAGAGAAAGGTGGAAGCGAAGGCCATAGTAGTGTATATTTGTTCCCATGGCTCAATCTCTATTTCGTTCTATTTTTGCGTTCTATTTAGTGTGCTCGTGTTGATAAAATGTACACGACTTGCCAATGCCAGTAGGAATTTGTTACTTAAAGAGAACATTTATACCACATCCAGCGTAAAAGTGCATTAATAGCAATTTCCAATTAAATTGTCTCACTTTTTATTGCTTTAAACCGTATTAATTTTGTGCTCCTGTCAATGGGTAATATATAAAATTGAAAATCGCATTTAGCCCTACGAGTATACTCGCCTGGTGTGGGGTCTTCCCCGGCCGCCTACCACACAACCTTGCCGTGGCTTGAGGGCACTGAGTTCATTTAATAGTTTAGTTAGATCTAAATGTAAAACCTTTCTTGCTTATCAATTTATGTTTTTTGATACTTGGAGCCCTATAATGGCTAGTTTGTGTCATATACTTAAATATATTGATTTTCCTTTGTCAAAAATTCTGAGGTAAAATTAGAAAGTAATTTCAATGAATGTTTCCAGAGAAATTCATTCATCTTTCATGCAAATATTGTCCTCTTAAGGGAATTGAATCCATGAATAAACTCAATAGTACACTCGCTATCTTACGTGAAGTTTGAGGTATTTGAATATTCATTTACTAATGCCAGTAGTTTGAAAATGGTTGAATTATTTTCAACAATACTAGATATTCTATTATTAGGATATATCATTCCGACTTAAAGGAGATAAACCAAGTCGTCTTGAATGTACATTTGAGTGCTGAATAGTCTATGTGGAAGAAATGTCTAATCTTTTTGGTGTAATGTTTTATTTTTGAAAAAGCTTTTACTATTGAGTTTGGAATTAACGAGAAAAGATACATGCGATTAAATTTACTTTTCGAAATATTAATCTACCCGACTCTTTGTTCAGAGTTGGTTACCGGGGGTATAGTTTCAGTAGAAATTGTGTTCTGTTAACTTCAGTGTAGTGAAGAGGTTTTAATTGGATTTTAACTCTCCACCTGAGTGATAGCGTCGAATGCTACAAAAGAATGAGAAATAATTTTTGTTATTTATCCTTAAAATGAAAACAGTTATAACTTCAATCCATTTGGTGGGTCAAGGCTGTTTTTGTAACAGTTCTAAATTGCATTGTATATTTATATCTTATTGAATAGTGTATATCATGTAATGAAATTTTTTTGTGCTAACGACAATGGAGTCTTTTAAGCTATAGCGTGTCATTAAATCTCTCTTATTTAAAAAAGAATTTGGATTGAAATATTGGCCTAAATATACACGTTATTTTTTTTGGAGAGACATTTAAGTGTGGCTGACTTATTTGGGTGGCTTTTTTGTTAGTAAAATACGTTGATGAAGCTTCGCTGGAAAGGCATTCCGAGAGATGCAGGAATTTCCCAAAGATTTGCATATCATTCACATCCAGAATGATCACCTTGGTACTGTAATAATAGGATTGATTTTGATTGACAGGCATTTTTCTTCTACTCGTTGTATTTCTGCTATAACCACTTTCAAGGCCTAGGAGAAAAGGAAAATTATGACAATCTTGTGGTTTAGCTGCAAGATAATCGGAAGCTGTTGAATGGTGACTGCTTTGGGCTATGCAGAAAGTTTGTTCAAATTTTTTAACTTCGATAAATTTCAAATTCATCACACGAGAGAGAAATCCATATTGATGCCTTTAAATCCGTCGATAGCCCTTTTGTACTTATTCCTTTGTGAATTAATTTAATTTCCATTTTAATCTTACTCTTTATTTCCATATGTATTTAGGCCTTATGAAGTTATTACAAAATTTCATACGCTGGAATTATTGCTATTTGTAATATATTTACGACTTATGCTTGAATGTGAGCGTTAGCTTGAACATGAACTTGAACATGTTTCTATGAAGTAAAAGCACTGGTTCACACAGTTGCTGGTAAGTAGTGCATGTTTGGTGACCTTCACCCCCTGCCACACATCCTCTCGGTGGCTCGCAGGGTATTACATAGGCGTAAACGTTAGATATATTTCGATTGTTATTTTTATCTTTATTTAAAATACGATACTTTTCACAAAAACGCGATTTTGTTTCATTGAATAGCGTTTTAAAATACATAATTCAATTTTTCGTAGATGCTGTCGTAGATTGCCTTGCTTTACTATAGCTTTGAATAGTATTCCACCTGGGAAATAAGAACCTTTCAAATAATTATTCGCATATTTGCGATGTGTGACTAATTGAACATTACGGTAAACTTGCACGTAATTGAAAAATCATCGTGCAAATAGAGGGTTTGATTATAATTCAGTTTTGAAACTTTAAAATTTCGGCAAAAATTGGTCACTTGTTTCAGAGATAACTCTCTAAACAATTTTGGGAAAAGAACTGTTATGCTAATCGGTTCGTAATTTACAACGCGTGACGAACGAGTGAAATAGGCGTTGGTGGTGGAGATCGAAATTGTTTTAAGAGTTCAATCTACTGTAATGACCCGTGATTGGAACCAAACCGGCGCTCCTGGTTATTATTGGTGATTATATCTGAAAGTATATTGTCACACTATCTTTCCTTTTTGAAAGTGAGTTTTAATAGTGTGTATTCTAGTAACTTTTACGCTCCTTCGCTAGAAAACCATAGTATTAAGCCTAATATGTTACGGGTGACGTGAGAGGTTTCTAAATCCCTCCTCACTTCTCTTATCATTCATGAAGCGATTTTAATATTTCCTTATATGCTGTCTTGAAATGTTTTTAAGGAATTTCATGTGCTTGCTACGTAGTTTATGTTCTAGTCCTAGTTCATGTCCTTTGTACGTACGCTATTTACAATTCAACTCCAGGGTCTTGCAGTTCACGTTATGAAGCGCATTCGCTCATTTTATCCATGGGAAATTGTTGATATGAAATCATCCTCATGATGGACCACAACTTACTTGCCTATTCTTAAGAAGTCTTAGGTATTTCTAGCCCCGCAAGTTTCTCCTTTTTGTAGTGAAAATTACCTACCATTATTCTTTTTTCTCTCCCTTTAAGGATTCCGAAATGGTAAAGCGCTGTGTCACAATAGTGATCTCTTTCTCTCTCTGTTTACTTCAGACATGTCGAGTTCTTACCCAAAAACCCTGTCATGAAGCTTCTAGTCCTTACAAATCTCCGCGATAGTAGGACATAGTTTATTAGGTGATGCAACCTCTCTTCCTCCTCTTCTGTATATTTGTTCTCGTTATAAGTTAGATTATGGTGCATCTAGTTAGCCAGGAATTCTTACAACTTGCACACATTACATCCGGAAAGGTAAATTTAGCGAGACAATTGGCTTCATTCATACACGATACTGGTATGCAGCCACTAGCCACTGTATTGGAGCCGAATGCCTTAGGTTTGATAACAGAACAAGACTTTTCAGCGTAGAGCAGCTTGGGTTGTTGAAAGGTGTTGCATAATTTGATAGGTTTAGCAGCGTATCACACTGAATAGAAGAATTAGGTTGGGAGTCATTATCAGAACATAGGTTAAAATACCGTCTCAATCTCCTGCAGAAATTTAAAACGGATAGCATTTCTGAAGATGTTAGATATATATTAAGAACCCCTGTGTATTATGCTAGATTTTATCAGGTAAACAAGATCAGTCATGTACCGTTGTACGTAGTAAAGTTCCACTTCTTGCTTTTTCATCTACATCTGCGCAATGCCCTGCAAGCCTCCGCGAGGGTGTGTGGTAGGGAACTTTTTCTTTTCAAGTTGGCATGGATTTGCTTTTAATGCAAAAAAACATAATTATTTTGCTGATTGAATCTCTTATTTACCTTGGGTAGATCCAGAGTGACATGATGTTCTCCATTTCTTCAGTAGTGAGGTTTCTCGGAGTTCTAAATCAGTCTATTCCCTTGGCACCCTTAAGTAGTTTTAAATGCCTCCCATCTCCTTCAAAATGTTTGAGTTGTTTACTCCGTATTTCATTGCAAAAACAACTACGCTAGTACCATTAAATTTTTGGACTTAATGCATACCTAATCTAAGGTTACATTGTTTATACAACGCAGAATTTTATTCCGTGGCTGAATATACACACCTTGTAAAGTAGAGTATGTTAGAAGATGATTCGTCCCCTTCGTAAATCCTATATGTGGTTGGCAGAAACTCACTTGCAATAGTTAAATTAAAAATTTACCCTATTCTGCTAAAACCTATATTGTTGACGATACAAGTACAAAAACGTGGATAGGTTAGAACAGCGTAAAATAAACAATCTATTTTAAAGGTAATCAGAGAACATTACAGTATTTTTTCTGGAAAACTTCGATTGCAATATTTTCTCGGGTCTTCTATCTTGGCGTGTATATCTTTCCCGATCATGTACATAATGCGTATATTTGATGACGAACTAAGTATATACTCATTACTCGAGTATCTTATAGTCTTATCTAGCATTTTTCTCGTGAAAGAAGATTGCTTGAAAACTCTGTAATGGAAATTACCAGTCATTCTCGGCGAGAGAAAGCATAATTCAAGCAATGGATTGGAAAAATCATATTTTAATGATCTGGAGAAGTATGGGATATTGTGACTAAGAAAATGAATGAAAAACGGTACCTCATTTTTCCTTCGATTCCGCCACTGTTGGTAACCCCTTTGTCCTTAACGTTCATGCATCTCGCTGGTGCCTTTCGCGGAATATGAGGGCTTGAGAAGGAGTCAAGAGGGATGATGGGACGAAAGTGGGGAGATGGGAAAGGGGTGAAGCGGCGGGAGGAGAAGAGAAGGGGGTCGTTGCTCACTCGCGTTAAGCAGGACCACCGAGAAGGCCCCATACGTCACGGCAGTCGAGTCGAGATGCCGGGAGATGCGCGGAGAGGTGTGGGAGGAGATTGGATGCGAGCAGCTCGGGGGTTGGGGGAGAAATGGGTAGGGGGTGCTTCGGAGGCGGACCTCTCGATGGAGTGCCGGTTGGGGGATGGGGACGGCGGGGGAGAGATGAAGAATTGAGAGGGGGACCATCGTCGACCCCTCTCGCCAGTGTGGAGTCATAAATATTGGCGCTCGCGATCATCTCGGGGCGCACAACTCCCAATTAACTGTCGGTGGGCAATGAGGAGGCTATTCCTTGAAACCTCGAGGCTCTTAAGGGCCGTTAACATCTACATCCATGAAAGTTCCCTTTCCTTCGGAGGAGATACGCCAGGGAATGGAAGAGAGAGATAGAGGAAAAGCGCTAGAGGAATAACAAAGGATAACTAGATAGATTCATGCTCATGACATGCATGGGAATTTAAGATACCACTTCCAGGAAGCCTGATCCTACTACCTCTTACCTGGCAAATGAAGCTTACTCAAATTTGTTTGCTGTTTGCCGGGCACGCATTACTCTTGTGTAGAAATTCGATTCTGATGAGACTTTCGCGGTGGACAACTGTGGCAGGCAAGACAAAGAGGTTTTTTTCTTTATTTTAAATGATTCGTAGGAAATGCGTGAGAGGTGGATATTTTTTTGAAACTGAAGTTAACATATATGATATTTGTGTTTGAGGATTTTTTCTAAGAAATGACTGGTTTAATGCCTCAATTCCACCGAAAACAAAATATGACGCATTGAACGTACGGTTGTAAGTAATTCCCCGCTTTGTGAGCGGCGCAACTTTGTAGGGAGAAGGCAATTTAAGATTCTTAACTTTTTTAGATTGTACGTCATAAAGGGAATTTATGGTGACAAGATGCGAAAATAATCATTGTGAGGTGATGCACAATTTTATGCACATGGACTCAGTTTATCCAACCCTCGTAAAAGCGAGTAAAAAGGTACTCTTGGAGAGCATTCAAAAAGATTTGTTGAATGTGACAGTAAGCTAGGCGTTAACATAATCAGATGCATATGAAATGAACATCAGTTAAAAACGCTTATTTTCATAGCATTATTTGTTGAATGGTGGAAGTGAAAATAAACTCTTCCATTAACACGATCTTTTCAGTAGCTATTGTTTTTTGATCAATATTTGATGCATTTACATGAAGTTAAAGCAAATAAACTTGTATATTTATTGACTCCCCTTGAAGTACTCGATTCACATGTAAACAATAGAGTTTTTAATCAATCTGAGAGAGATTGGATTGAAAACATATCCGGCAAACCTTGAGGTAATGAGAACATCAACTAAGCCCAAAGTTTTCTACATATGCACAATACCCTGCAAGCCGCATATAGTTATGTGGCAGGGGGTGAATTCACACAAAGTATGCATTACATATTGCTTAAAAATTATTAATAGCTATATTCTAGTCGAAACATAAAACAAAAAAAATAGCAAAGCAATCATGCACAAACATGCTGTTAGTTGGTTTAGGTTAAAGCCCTTATACCAACGCAACTACTTATGCAATTCATGGACTCAATTGTATGTATACTACTGAATATATTTACAGCTAATCATATCCATAATTGTACGAGGAAAGAATTTTGAATCTGTCAGTTCGGCAATCAATTTCTGTCATTTAATAATCATGGTCCAGTCTACCATGGTGTTGGACTTCGCAAAATATTTTAACGTCATCAGTGAAAATATTGTCTTCGAATTTAGTTAAGAGTTTAAACCTAAATTTCAACCTATGATCTCATAATGACACCCATTTAGGTTCTTAGGCTGGTTATGCTAATATGGTTATAGTAGGTACCGTCCCATTACAAATCTTGTCGATCTTCGCTGCACAAGCTCCAGTTCGTTATATAAGCCTATTTCGTAAGGATTCCATATACTGGCAGCGTATTCCAAATGAGTTATAACAAGGGAAAAGTTGCAAATTCCTGGTACATGATCGTCGCATTTGCCCAGTACTATTCTGATGAATCCCAGTTTATGATTAGCTTGACCCATTACTTCACGTATTTGTTTACCCCTGTTGTGCTAGTTTGTCGCTAAATTATTTAGGAAATTAGAAATTAACTTTGTGCATAAGAAGAGTTATTAGTGGTAATCCATGTTAAACCATAGGTTAACTGTTTTCTAGAACTTCATATCAAAGGGTTAGGGAAGTACCTACGTATTCGTTGGGCTGTTCTTGAAAAAGTAGAATTTATTAATTATGAATTTTTTCCTTTGTTCTTTTATTCCTCAATAATCTCGTGTTACTTTTAGTGGGTAATCCTCCTAAGTAATTTAAAGAACATATCTGACTATCTTAGAATTTAAAATTAACTCTGAGGTTCTCCTGTTGTACGTCCCTCGGGAATGTTTATCAATTTTTCCCTCGAGGGTGTTGAGTCCGTAGTCTCTTGATGTAGAATGGAGCGTTACAGCTGAGGAACCAGGCTCTGATGACCACTTCGTCAATTTTCTCGAAAATGCTTTTATTTGTCATTAGACGTTCCGGATGAGTATTTTTTTATTTGGAAAGAAGTGGTAAGTCGAGACGAAGCATTTGAAAAATTGAAAACGAGTCGAACGGTAGGTAGGTACCCGCCCTCGCCTTTGGCACTATTCCCTTCGTAAAAAACTCTCTTGACTGCCTCTCTCTCCTCATCCTCCGTTGTCTCTCTTTCATATCCCATTTCCCTTCGTCTCTGCTTCCTTCGAATTTCCACAGTCTCGTTCCAAAGAGTTTACGTAAGTAAAGAGGGGCTCCTATTAGAATAAGAGTGAAGTTTGAGGACTCCACCTTTTGCTACATTTCCAATTTTTGATAGTTTGATGCAGACTTTGTCATAGCCTATACGCTACTTGGTAACTTAGAGTAAAACTATCCTCGATTTGATTCTCCAAGAGGTCCGGTGTTAGTCATGATTATGCTTACACTAGTGGCTGATAATATTTATTTTCGACAAGTGTAAATGAACGTGAATCCGCTTGAACTAAAATATGTTTTTGAAGATGTACCCTATGTCGAGTCAATTTAACGAAAGTGATTAAAGGGAATAAAGAAGGGCATTTCAAGTAATGAATTTCGAAAATACCTCTTGATCAGTGACCGATGAGGTTTTCAAGTAGCGTTGGGAAGTGTTAGAAGGCCGATCGTGATATGCCATCTAAATCAAGAAGATATCACCGTACTTTAAAACATGATAGTAAAATCATTTATGCAAATCAGAGTATTTCTCTGTATATTCATTCGTGACCGCATTTATTTCTTCTTGCTGTCTACGATCTTCTTGCTGTCTGTTGGCATTTCATGCGCTACTATGAGGATAATACTTCAACGGCTTCAGAAAGCTATTACACCTTAAAGGGCTCTTACTCGCTGAAATTTCTACTATTTCCTTAGAAGGTCAGCTAATTTGCGATGACGTCAACTATTAATTTCGTGGCTTACCCCCGCCTATCAGGTTTTAATATAAAAAGGATTTGAATCCCATTTATTTTTGGGCCTTCTATATCCTCTGAGCTTTGATTACCTAAACTGAGTTTACATTTTGGCCGTAATAAATTAATGTATACATCCTCATAGTACCTACTGATAGTGTACGTTGAAAGGATGAAAGAATGGCTGGGGTTAACCAAGAGAGGAATAAAAAATGAACAAGATTTCCTAGCCATGAACTCAAGTGCCTTTTTGTTCATGTCACTTTATTTGTATTAGATTATTAAGCACTGTGAGATTGATTGCATTGCCAGCTATTGAAGTGTCATCCCGGTGATTTACCTCTGCCATTTAGTGAAGAATTAATTCTAATAATGCGTTCGATGAGCGAGATAAAACGGTCAAATGCAATGTAAAAGACCCAATCATATCAGCGTTGTTAGTGCAGCACATGCAGTAATTTGACGGTGACGAAAATTTCGGATTGATACTCGATAATGCAACTTGAGATGAACTCTCTGTTAAGTACTACGTGCGACATTATGGTGCCGGCTGCGGTAGCCAGAGCGTCAACGCTCTGACCTGTCAACTTAAAATCCGCGGGTTTGATTCCCACTCAGAGCATTGATATTGTTTGTGTCTTAAGATGAATATATTGGATTAGACGGTGCGATATGACCTTAGCCGTTGGAGTACTGAGAAACCTATTTCTATTACGACGACACATTAAAATAAAGTGTTAATGGGCACCGATTGTTAACTTCCAAATAAAGACCTCAATGTCCCAGGATATCGAAACGAAAAGTTACAAAAAAATATAGGCTGAAAAAATAAGCTGACCGGGTGCATATCGAGTTCGCGAATGCTACTGTTGTTTGAGGCAACAACCGGACGGAGCGACGGCATCTGCTTCCCCGGCTCCGAAGATTCTCCTCGAAAGTGCTCTTTTATTCCACTGGGGGAGGAAGAAGGGGGGATTGGAGATCACCTCGTCGAGGGGGAGTGGTTTGGTACTCGTAACTCATGTACCTTGATTCGAAAAGGAGAGCGATGGCGACAAAAAAGAAACCGGGAGTTGGGGGATGGGATCCAGGCAGTGAGAACGGCTGACACGAGCGAGGTGAGCAGGGTAGGGAATCATGCATAAACACACGGAAATTATCATGGGTGGGAAAATGAGCGAGGAATGAGAAAGATGGTGTGTTGGTGGTGGGAAGAAGGAAGAAGGGGAAGGTTAGAAAGAGGAGGCTGAGAAAGTACGACCCGAAATGGGGACTGCTACGGGTGAGGGGAGGGACCCCACAAGGAGGCGTGAGGTTGGGAGAAGAAAGATGCGGAAAGAGGGATAGGGGAGTGGGTTGAGGAAAGGAGTTGGTGAGGATGGGGTGAGAGATGGCCCTCGGGAGATGAAGAGTAGGGGAAGGGGAGGGTTCCGATGGGATGGAGGTAAGCAGAACACCTTGCGAGACACACACGTGGATAATTACAGCCCTGAAGCACCTTTCCCGCCCTCCATCGTTTTTTCCTTCCCACTTTACTCCTCCCCTTCTCTCCCTCGCCTCCGCGTTGAGTTCTCGTATCTCCATGCGGTGTTCTCACCCTTCTAACCGATTCTCGACTCTGCTTCTCCCATCAATCGTTCTCTCTGCACGGGAGTTCTTGGAGATCTTTTTTCATAAGGTGTTGCTTCTTGTAGAGACATCAAAACCGATGAGAAGGTGAAAATGACAGATTTGCGGAGAAATCTAGGCATTACCAAATCCACCGTCTTATTGTTTTGTGTTGAAAATGCTAGTTTCTCAGGTAATTTATTGTAAGAAAGACAGTAGTGCAGTAGACGTAGTAGTTCTATACTCGATTTTAGCTAGGTTAGCTCTAATTAAAGGCCTATTAAACATGAGCCTCCGCAAATTTTGTACTAGTGCCCTAAGTACATCTACGTATTTCCCTTCAAATCACCACGAAGGCGTTTAGCAAGGGGTTAATTTACACCAAACATGTTTAACCTATCGTGCTTAAAGAGAAATGGTAGCTATATCCTAGTCGAAAAGTAATTTAAAAAAGATTTAAACAGCAAAGCTAGTATGTAGTTGGATGGGTTGGCTTAAAGTCCTTAAACCAGCATGCCTTATACCAAGTCCTAATATGAAGTCCTTATACCAAGCGTTTAATCATAAATATCGACTAAGTTTTCTGATCCAATAGGGATTTTATTGTTTCAATCTAATTTATATTCCTAAAAGGTACTTTGACACGTTTGTAAATAATTATTTGATTATGATGAACTGTGCTTTGGTAATGGTGACATTATAAAGGAAAATATAATTTTGCGCTTTTATTGGATTGCCCTTTATCATCCACTTCGGTCGTTATATCAAGTAAGTGATTTATTCTCATTTCTTATAGAAGTGATAAAATATTCTGATTACGTTGAATTGCATTTGAATAAAATATGCCAAGTATAATGTGTGGAATATATGTCGTTATTACATGTTGCATAGAATTCCGAGCGGTGGCATCTCTACTTGTGGGGTCGGAATGCAAATGCGAGTTATGGAATGCAAATATGTGAACCCAAATGGATGGCGCATTCATCTTCTGTCAGGTAATTTTTTGCCCGTCACGTCATTGAAAACAAATAGCAAGACGTAACTACCATGTTGGGAAAAAGTTCCAAGTGTCTATTCAAAGAAGAGTCTGAGTTATGAGAATGTTTTAAGCTGCTCAAAGCCAATAAAACAGTGGCCATTTATCATCACCAGGGTTACGTTCCGGCTCACGTTCCAGAAAAACTACAGCTATGTCTAGATGCAACTTCGAGCGTTTCATTCCTCTTATGCGGGTTTTCGTCCAAATGAAAACAACGCTTCTTTCTTAATTGTTAAGTGTAAATGATTGTTTCTGGCGTTTAGTACTACAAGTACCGCTGTTTTTGCGGCTGTCGAATATATATGCGGAGTAGCGACTGTGAAAGGACAACGTGACTTTTTAAAATCCAATCGCAATTAACAATGATTTATCGTCCTGGGAACGATTTGCTATTCAAAATCATTGTAATATGTAGGTAATTTATGTGCGTCCGTATTCCCCATAAGCTCACTTTCTTTTAAAACCTAATTAAATTGTGCCTAATGCAGGGGATGGAGGTGTCGTGAAACCACATGGGATCCGGTATCTGGATAAAAAGAATGAAGCTCCTCCTCATCAAAGTGCATTGATGGTGGGATGTACCCCGTAAAAAGACTGATAGCTCTATTTGATCTGCCGTTGATTTTTGATTCTACCTGACTTCGCACCTAGATAATAGTAAGTACCTTTAAAATGTTTCAATATTGCCAGGGTCGATTTTTCTCGAAATTGTGGTATCATTAGCTTCGCTTTTATTTAACGATCTCACGGTGTAATTACGCTGTAATTTTCATCAAGGTCATTTGAATTGTGGTGAGAAATTGCAGTTATCTCTGCCATATTTTTTCTGGAAGCCATTTTTCGCATGACATATTTTCTTTTTATTATTCCTGATGCAAATTCATATTTTTATTTACTTTTCTCTTCCTAAGTGACTTACTTTAATCCCGGGTTTCTGTCTGATTGTATGGTGTTTTTATCAGCCGTAGCACTTGATTGAGTCAACTCGTTGTCGCACATTTCAGTCTGCGCATTGAATCAGCGCCTTCCAGTGTGTCTACTTTCGCGATTGAGTCGAAACTTGGAATCTTAGCTTAAATAATCGGAAAGATGATGACTTCTGACATCTTTTACGTCATCTTAGAGGAACTGAGGAGATTGCCTGAATGTTGGGTTATCTCCTAATATGTGATGCATTTCTCGTTTCGTAGTTTCACGGCATGAAGGCTCGTCTATAATAGCCTTGTTTCTCAGAGGGAGCTCGAGTTAGACCAACTGTAGTTAGTTTGTCAGAAGTTGGACCTCCCACATAGCACGGATGAAGGAGGGTGAGGTATTTGGATAAGAGGTGGTTCGGGGCAGGAGGAAGATGTGGGGGGATGGGAAAGTAGGGAGGGAGAAGGAGTGGTTAGAAACTCCTCACTATTTTGCCGGGTCGTGTGCGTGAAGAACACGGCTTGCGTCTCGAGAGGAAAACAGAAGGTTGAAAAATAAGAAAAAGGCGAGCGGAAAATTGGTGTCGGAGTGACTGTGAGGTTGGGCAGTGGAAGGTGCTGCAAAATGAGTTGGGACTCTTTGTGCCCCCAGGTGAAGGGTAGGGGGCTGGTTTGGGTCGGGAGGAGCGGAGGTAAAGTGGGTGGAGGAGGGGGCGGATCCTACGTCGCTGGATCTCACCCCAATCTACCTTTCTCATCCATCTCCTCCCGCCCCTTCTCCGGCCACCCACGGACCTAGCCTGTAAGGTAGCTTGGTACGGCTCAAGTCTCTTCACTTCGATATCGCGAGCAAAACCCGATTTATTACTTCATCGAAAATGAAGTTTTCCCCTCCATCCTTTATCTCTCTCTCTCTCTCTCTCTCTCTCTCTCTCTCTCTCTCTCTCTCTCTCACGTGAAGCAACGATTCTGCAAGTTTATTCGCTTTAAAGACATCAAGTCCTTCCTGCAACAAGAATTTTGGATGCTAAGGGCGGATTTATAACTTGCCCCGAAAGTCGAACCAATGCGGTGGTCCCAGTACAACCGGGCATCCCGTGCATTTCCAGGTGCGCGCGTTTCTCCGCTGTCAGGGAGGAATTATGACGTCAGTGCTAAGCAGCGCATCATCTTGGCGTCTGCAGGAAGAAAAAGGAAGGGGTGGCAGATGCGAGAGGGTGGGGCTGTTTAAGAAGGAAATTGGAGGAGGGTACAGGGAAGGGGATAAGTGGGGGAATAGATTGGATGGTCGAGAGAGGGGCTGGAGGAAACGGAGGAGCGTGGCGGACGAGGGAATAAGTTAAAAAGAGAGATGGAAACTGAAAATACTGGGAAGATATTAGAGAATAGACGGAAAGAATAGATAATGAGGCTTCAAAGAATCAAACTATTGTAATCAGTATTTTTTTGCTTAATTTTAACATTGGAAGTGGCGTCTAGATCCACCACTCCACCTTTTTTGCTTCTGAAAGTTTTTATTGCTGATGGAAGTTTGGATTAGTTTTATAGATGTTGTAACTACCTATCTTAAATTCATATACTTCATTTCAATTGCTCACTAAATGATTTGGCGAAGGCATGAAACATCTTTTTATTCAATATGAGGTTTATTTGGTAAATGGAATTATAAAAAGAAGCAAGATTTGAAATAATTACCTTTTCGTTGAAATTGAGAATTAAAAAAAATTATTACACTATGTAATGGTCCACTGTAAATGTGTATTATTATGACCCTGGTGTCGTTCAATTAGTGACATTTTCAGGTTACCTTTTCTTTTGACCTGGGAACTTGGAACTCCCTATTAAAATTATGATAAGTGAAACTTAGTGCAAATAATATCTCAATATTAAATTTTTACAAATTTTTCTTGGAATCAATAGGAAAACAGCTTGACATCGATTGTCCATTTAAAAGTCTTACCTTTAAAACTTTGAAAATTATTTCTTGATTGACGATGACGGTCGATGAAGAGAAATTAAGGAAAGTCAGATCGTTTGTAAAAATCAAGTGAAAAAAATCCAGGGATGAACATTTTATATTTTTACAGTGGAGTGTTTCCACAAAGTCGAACCGGAATTAATTTATTTTGATTGAAATTATATCCCGTTAGTGTAGTTATTCACGTGATTGTGTATTTATTAGTTAGAAAAATTCTAAAAACAGTTATGGAATGTGGAGAATTCACTTTCTGGCACTGTCCCGAACACTTTCTTTTCACGACCACTTTTACATCTACATAATATCCTGTAAGTCATTGCAAGAGTGTGTGGAAGGTGATGAACCTTCACTAGGCATGAATTATCAATAAGAGAGAGCATTTTGTAACATGCAGGTAGGAAAGCAATACTACTTCGTTTCATGCACTCCTTGCAGGAAACAAATTGGCACAATACCGCTAAAAATCAGTTTTCAAACCAATGGTTGGTTTTTGATAGGTACGGGTAGAGCTCACCCCGTACTAAGCCAGTGGTGTGTGAGATTCACTCATTCAGGGTAGGGGGCCAGCTCCTTTCCCTGGGCTACCTGCGATTTTCTCACGATGGACTCTCAGAACGTTGAATCACAAGACTTTTGGAGAGGGGGTGTCTGGAAAGTTTCTACCCGGGAATTGAACACAGGACCTTCCAGTCTTTAGCCCTGCACTCTATACCCACTAGGCCACCGCGATCCCTTACAATGCTACTACCCCGAGGAAAACATTAAGCATGGAGTTGCGAGACACTTGAAATGTTAGCTATAAGTGGCGCTTAATTGTTAGTTAATACAAAGTGATGTATTAGTTTTTGATTAGTTAGTACTTTATATGAATTAATTAGGAACTTATGTTTCCTAGAGCATTCATGAGTTAGTTGTTTTAAAACAAGTGCAAGCTAACAAAAAAAGAAATCACTACATTTTAATGTCTATGCCAAAATCTACGATGCCTATTGTGATTTCATGTTCATTCGCTGTACTTTAGTACTGTCCCAAACAAGGCACGGGAAAATTCTTGAACCACTCCGCCCTACTATCTATCTCTCTAATTTTATCTTCGTGGTCTAACATACACTGGTGTTTTTAATATACTGGGAACATCTTCAGTAAACGAGTCCGTCTGAAATTTCTGCAGGAGATTTAATTGGTATTTTAACCTATGATCTGTTAACGATGCCCAACCTAATTCTTCTATTGATTTTCATACACTCCCAAACCTATTGTAACACCTTTTAACAGACCTAGGTGCTCTACACTGCACATTGTCTAGTTCTCTGATCATGCCTTATTCATTTAGATCCCATACACTGGCTGCAAATTCTCTTCCAAAAAGTTATCGCTACACACTTTTTAGGTTTTAAAATGCCTTATCGTCACACTCTTGAATCTGCATTCTTGTTAACATATCCTGCGTCTGAATCCATGCTGAGTGATTCCCTGTCTCATTCATTTGATGTACCCCTCCCTTGTGGTCGTACGTATATATGTGCTTGCTTGGTGATAACTCACCCACTACCACACTCCTTAGAGGTGGCTTGCAGGGTAGTTAGTACCTAGATTACGATGTAGACATCCCTGTACCCTACCGCGTTGTCCGCAAATAGTCTAAGCTTATCACACTTTACGGCACCTAGGTATATCGTTGACGTATAAAAGAAATTGAAGGGGACATTTCACGCTCCAGATGTGACTTTGATTGCGCTGGACATGACACCAACTGTAACGACTCCCTTTTCGCGCCCACTTAAGAATTCCTTCTTTCAAAATACGTATAACTTCTTAAATACCAGAACTCATACCAATATTTAATACCAGAACTATCTAACTTCAAGACTAAATTACTATGAGGGAATTCAAAGACCGCGAACTGGCCGCGGAAACTTTAGCGGCGTCACCCGCTGAAAATTGCAAGTCCCGGTCAAGGCGAATGATTTTTTCTCTCTGGAACTTCTTGCTATAGTACTATGAGGGAATTTACCGAATGCCTTTTTAATGAATGTGTTCTGAAGTGGGTGAAGGCTACGGTTTTGAGGAAGTGTGGACGGGCGGGAGCAGCAAAGGTGATAATTATTATAAGCAGTGGGGAAGGTCAGACTAACTGGGCTGTGGGGGAGAGACCATGGTTATTACATTTGTAATATCTACATAGAAGAATCCTCAGTGACTTGGAGACCATAAAAACAGAGTGGAAGGCGCCGAGAAAGAGGGAAATTGATGGGTTAGAGAATTTCAGAGGAAAGAGGACGCATTTTGGATTTGGGTTTTCGTTCCATTTAGAGAGGTTAGAATGCGGTTTTAAGGAAGTATGGACGGGCGAGAGCAAGAAAGGTGATAGTTATTATATGCAGTCGGGAAGGTCAGACTAACTGGGTTGTGGGGGAGAGACCATGGTTGGGTCTTGGCGTAGCATCGCTGATTTAGGTGCACCACGGCCTTTGGACCTAGAGAGATAGATGGGTAGAAAGAAACAGAGTGAAGAAGGTTCAGAAGGTTTCTGGAAGAATGAGGGCTGTGGCGAGAGACTTATAATTGAATTTGCCCTTGACTACTTCCGGTTATCCTAAAAAGCCATTCTTTATATCCTTACCACTGAACATTGTCAGAAAATACCTTATGTAAAATATATACGAGAAATAAGTATAAATACCATGGTCCCTTAATAAGTGACCGTGATAAATACATAGGTAAAGAATAGTATCTGCTCTACCCGAGCCCTTGTCTTCATTTCTAGTCGCTTATTTTTGAAAAGCTAATTGTTCTCGTCTTTAAATGGTTTATTATTATCCCAAACATGTCACTTTGTGCTTCCAAATTTCCTCATTATCGACCCTTGACTGACTGGCTAATTATTCCGGACCATTCACCATTGTAGTTGATTTTATCAGTTCTGCATCTGCTTTCATGTTTATTCATCCTTTGCCACCTTTTCCCCTCATAATTCCTCTAGATCACTAGTTAATAGTTAAAGATGAAGTAGACAATTCTGTCTCACTCCTCAGCTTTTCAGCGACAATTCATAATAACCATTTGCTCTCTTTTCCTTCACCATCTGATTGTGGTAGGAACTCCTAACCAAACGTCTACCGAACTATCGGTCAGTTCCTAAATTCTGTAATACTTAACTGAATTAATCGAGGTATTGTTTTTAGAACGACTTTGCGAAAAAAGCGAAGATACTTCGGCAACATTCTTAAGTTTTTTAAAGTCCTCGTGTTCTACCCTCGTTATTCTCTCTGTTGTAAACCATAAATAATCATCACCTAAGCAGTCTTACATTACCCTCCCGTTTCTCTCTGGTTAAAACCCTTGGATTAATTTTTGGCTCTTTCAATATTGATTTGCCACAGTATCAATGTGTAAGGTAAAAGCAGATGTCAGGAAGGAACTGTGGAGTAAGGAGCGGATGGGTGAATATGAAATTGTCCTGATGCTTATCATTATTGGCAGACTTCCTATGCTGACCCAACTAACAGCATGTTCATGCATGCTTGGTCTGCATTTTAAATGTCATTTAACTTTATATAATTCAACTAAAACATACCTAATTATCATATTTAAGTATGATGAGTAGTGTTTGGTGAACATTCATCCCTTGCAACACATCTTTATGGTGGCTAGCAGGATATTATGTGGAATCGACGAACTCATATAAAATGAAATAATTTAAATATATGTAGGTTCGAAGATTTTCGCGGCGTTGATTCTGTGATCTCTGCATTCTCTTCGGGTTCTCACCGCGTCCGTTGGCTTTTGCTGACAACATATTCGCTGACATTTCAGTCAGCGAAACCTAAGTGAGAACCCGAAGAGAATGCAGAGATCACAATTCAAATATATATTAGTTGCTAGCCAAGAAATCATCAGGAGCTGGTGCCCGATCACGGTTTTCGTAAAGCACTCGCTTAATCGTAAATTTTCAGTTACAATAGAATCACGTCAGCGTAATTAATAGCCGATGTTTAAAATGGACGTAGGGCTTCATATAACTAATTTTGATGTAAAGAGCAGTGAATGCAATCAATAAAATTTTGGTGATTACTCTTGACGCTTTCACGACGAATAATTGATGGCTTCATATTATTTCCGGAAATCTCCGTCGTATTACTTGTTTTAAGGATCACAGTTTAATCCCTCATCCTGGTGGCGATACCCGGAAGTAATATGAAGCCGTGGTTCAGATAGTTTCGTGTAATAGAGTTTGATGCTGGCATAATGAAGGAAAGATATGTGATCCCGCCCCTGCTTTTTTATGCCTTCATCAAGATATCATCATTTTAGACGTTAGTTTGTATCTTCCGCGTACCATTTGATTTCTGAGCTGTGTTGATGTACCTATTTAAGATATTTTCTCGCTAATTGTGTAGTATAGTTGGTGAAATTTGGTATTGACATTCAAATCTACTCGATAACGTTTATTGTTTGATAGAGACAAACCATTAGTTTACCAGTTACTTGTTTGCACAGTTGAGCATTCCTCAGAGTTTGATGAAAAGAATCTTTTTGCAAGTTATTTTAGTTAAATTAGCGACTTATCTCTCGTATTAAAGGAAATATTTAAAATGTTTTAGCTCTAACCAAGCCCATAAGCATTTTATAATATTACGATCGATTTTGCGTATGCTGGTTAATATAATACCTTTCTATTTTGTCTCCTACTAGTGGAAACATTAAATATGTGGAATAGATGTGAACATCATGAAAATAAGGGTAGTAGTAAGTAAGTACTGCCTGAGATATTTCGGGATACGATCGGGACTTCTGGCTTCCGCAGTTTTTCTTCAGAGGTTCCACGAAACGTTCTCCTCAATATTCTTTTATGCAGTTACTAGTTTCTACAAGGTGGTCTTTATTGAAATTTTGCGTGAAAACATCATAGACTGATTTGGCGTTGATTTTAACTTTTGGCCTGCATCTAATAGCGCCTCCTTTTCTCCCAGCTCCTCCAAATGTGTCATGCGTCTTGGGCATGAGAAACAAAAGAATGGCGTATCTCGATCGATCACTTTTTCGTGAACGTTTTTTGGGGTCGTGGGTGGCCGGCCGGCGCACGGACAGAAGAAATTTAATGGCCAAACTTGGAGAGAATAATAGCGCCAGGCACTAAGCACCCATCAGGAAAAAATTGCGTTTTTAGCTTGGAGAAAATGCTTGGTGTGGCCGATGAAGGAAAAAGATTGTGGAGGGGGAGGAGGAGTCATTTTCTTTTTCTTTGAGTAATTTTTGAATATATGCTGGGAAAGTTTTTTCCGCTAAATATCAATTGGCTCGAAGCATTAGCTTCTACATAGATTAACTTAAGTGGGTGAAAGGTAATCCATTAGGCATCTCTTATTAGTAAAAAAACGTGAATAAATTTGTATAATTTTGAATGATCGTGAAAATGTCCATTAGTAGTTAATTTAATTTTTTCCTTTTCATTGGGAGTCCGTGAAAATTAGCATTATGCTTATGATTCGTTTTGAATCACTCTTATAATTACATCTTTGCTTATTACTTAGGCGTGGATAATTTAACATTGGTGTTAATTTACTGAGTACCTCTTATTTTATTTTATTTATCATCTCTAATATTAAATTTTTACTAAACCTTTTTAGTGCCTTGACTGTTTCCCAGTAATTGTAATATTTAATCACTTTTCTTTTTTTATGCTTTATTTTGTATTTCTCCTGACTGATATTTATCACGATGATTGGCTATTTTTTTTTCTCATGAACGAAAGAAGTCGATGCCTGTTTCATCTAATATTTCTGAGTGCTCGGCAAGGCACCTAGAGGACTAGTAGTAGATGTTTCTCAGCAATGATGTAAAATGTCTTTCGTTGATCTCTTCATGTTACTACCAGCCTTCATGAGTAGTATGTGTTTAAAGTCCCGTCTTGAGGACACATATTTGTCGATATTATTTAAAATTTGAAACTTTTTTCGTGTGCGTTATTTAGGTTTTATCGTGATGTTCAGTTTTGACAATATGGTTGAAGTTTATTACGCTATATTTCAAATTTTATTTAACTTTATGGCCAACTCTGTTTATGTTATATAATACTTGAATCCTACTAATTCCGAATCGGTTCATACAAATTTGGTTTAAAATTTCATTCCCCATGGTAGTTTAACGTGGAAGTAACAACCTAAGGAAGTTAACGTACTTGGGGTTCAAATAGCGCCGATGCTTCTTTGAGCGTAATCACTCATTTACCGATTAGGAATTTGCGTATTGATAATTTCATATCCAGTAGAAAATCGAATAGGAGAGTGTGCGGAAATATTACCGACTGCTGCGATATTGAAGGTAGAATAGATAGATGAATATCATGGGAAACAAAATAAAAATACTTGCATTCAATTGACCTTAGCACTGGGTGCTAGTCATTATGCTCTTAAAAAAACAACGAGGAAAAACTTTTGCTTGATGGGATTATCACTATTTCCAATGTGCATTAGAGCAATTTTTACCATGGTTGTACTAGGGTGTTGTTATTTGTTTAACGTGAATGCCATTAGTAGCTATTTAAAGGCATAATGCAAAGTGCTAGCTCAATATTCACATGCGACTTAAATACGGAGCACCTACTTAACCTTTATTGAGATTCCGATAGCGTTGCAAGTTTGTTCGTAGCTGCCCACTGTATTAAGGTCTGTAATTTTAACGACGACGTGGTATTGTACAGGGTTATATCAAATAAAGAAGATAGGCAATCGCTAATCAGGTTCTAGCAGCAATTCAAGAGTGGTTAAAGAAATGGCAGTTATAACTAAAAAAACTTAAAAATAGTGTAGCTATAAATTTAAGGAAGAGAAATAGTTTAATAGACCGATCCTTTAGTATTAGTAAAACAAGTATTGATAGCGTTGAATGCGAAAGGTGCGTTGGTGTTACAATGGGGTCGTTTACCAAATTTTTTTTATCGCCGAATATAATAGAGTTTGTAAAATAAAAAGACCCGTATTTTTCCGTTTTTTGATCCGTCAATTATTTCTCGAGTTATAGGCGTCGAAAAACTGATGTTTTTAACCCTTTCGGAAAAGTAAGTGTTGTGCATGCAACCTCTGACGTTAATCAACTTCGTCCAATCACAACTGAGCCCTCGAAGCTACTTCGCCTTATCGCAAAGGGGGGGGGGGGGCACAGCTGACTCTACCAATCGGAGCAGTTACGATAGCATCTGTGCGAGCAGACCTTCCGAGAACCCCCCTCCACTCCCTTCCCTTTACCATAAGAGCAGTCAAGGACGAGAGGAAAATTACGTCAATGTTATCAGAGCAGCTTTTTCGGTGGGCGTCACCTTTTGCTTATTTTAATTTTTGATTTACGAGTGAATGGTTGTGGTTAGAAGATTAATTTTTTCACTAATTTTCTTTTTTCGTTTCCATCTAACAATTTCGTGTACAAAATTGCGATTTCGGTTCCGAGTAAACGCCCCTATTAAGAAAGAATTATTGTGGAAAAGACAAATCCGGAAAATATGTTGCCAAGCCTAGAGAAAGTTAGGATTTTTTAAAAGAATCCTAGGGAAATCCTAGAGAAAAAGGAGAAGACACAAGAGTGATGTTTCTTTTCACTTGAAAGGTCCCATATGCAGCCAGTATATGGGATCTAAATGAATAAGGCATGGTCAGAGAACCAGACAGTGGTCAGTGTAGAGCAGCCAGGTCTGTTAAAAGGGGTTACGATGGGTTTGGGAGTGAAACAAAAATCGATAGAAGAATTAGGTTGGGAATCTTTATCAGATCTTAGGCGAAAATACAGTTTAAATATCGTACAGAAATTTCAGACGGACTCGTTTACTGAAGATGTTCCCAGCATATTAAAAGCACCAGTGTATGTTTGATCACGAAGATAAAATTAGAGAGATATATTAGACGGAGAGGTTCAAGAATCCATTTTTCCTTGCCTAGTTTGGGAGAGTAATAGATTACTGGGAATGAACATGAGGAAATCACAATAGGTATCGTAGATTTTGGTATAAAAATTAAAATGTAATGGTTTCCTTTTTTTTAACACGTACATGCATAAAAACTGCTTCATGCGTGCTCTGTGAAATATAAGTTCATAATTTAATGTATCTATAGAAATGATTATATTGTTTTATATTTATTAACAATTCCATATCCTTTGTGGATAAGAATGTCTCTTTGCTAGGTTCTTTGTGTTTCCCTCGGGTTGGTAGTATTAGGCTCTTGGTTTTATGTAAGCAGTGTTTAAACGAGGTAGTATTTTTATTTTGCATTCCTGCATGTTAGTAATAATTCTCCCTACTTGATAATTGGTAGTCCAGGAAAGCCAATTGATATTATTTATAATTCACCGTGAAATTATTTCATAAGAGTAAGACCAATCAGTATGCTGAGGAGCAAAAAGAGCAAGAGGGAACGCAGAAAGACAAACTCGTAGAGGCAGCACCGTAAAATACAGTAGCGTAGCGTAGAAAGACGCATCAGAAAAAACTCCTAATAAAGCCTTATATAACGAAAACTTCCACCAATGTGGATTGTATGACCCTTAGGAAGCACAATCGGAAAGATGCGTGAGAGAGAAGGACCTACTTTTACATGCAGTGATAACTGACGACCCTCAGGCCGAAAGGTCTGAGATAGAAGGAATTGGAGAAATTCTAACTCTAGTATGGCCAGGTAATATGGAAAAAATACCGAAAAATTCGAGCGAGAGTCATGTGACGGCCGAAAAGACCTCTACATCCACATCCACGTAATACCCTGCGAACCAGCTTGGGCGGCAGAGGGTGAAGATCACCAAACATCCACTACTTCATATATATCTACATCTACATAATACCCAGTTAGTCAACTTAAAAATGTGTGGTAGTGGGTGATCACAACAAACAAGCATTGCATTTCATACTTAATAAGGATTAGTAACTATTTTCTAGTCAAAACTTTATATTTATATTCCATTGTATTCGATGGAAAATAGTAAAGCGACCATGCAAAATATGCTGTTAGTTAGGTTACCTTAAAGTCCTTATACCAACAGTCAACTAATTACTTATGCTATCCATTGAAACATGTGTATTTATACTATAGTATATATTTACAGCTATTCGTATCCCTAATATTACTAGGAAAAAAGGACATTTTGAATCCGTCAGTTAGTCAATCTATTTCTCTAATTTTAATAACATGGTCCAGTCTACATTGTAAGTTGAAGTTCGCTAAATGTTTTTAACCTCATCAGTGAAACTATTTTCTTGGAATTTAGCAAGAGATTGAGTCTAACTTTCAACCTACCGTCTGATAATGATTCCCATTTTCGTTCATGTAATAGACTGGTTACGCTTAAGTACTTATCATACTACCCCTTTAAAAATCTTGCCGATCTTCGCTGATAACGCTCCGTTATTTAAACCTATTTCATAAGGATACCATACTGACATTGTATATAAAATGAGGTTTAACAAGAGGACAGAAGCTAATTTCTCGTTCATGGCCGTCACATTTGTCCGTTACTTTTTGTGTTTACCAATATACGATTTGCTAGACCAATGATTTCACGGATGTGTTTACCCCAAGAAATATCATGTGTTCTTATTAAAAAATTATGAATGGAGTTAGCGTTGGTTAATTTTTCATTCCTGATAACTACTAATTGTTAGGAGAACTATTCTTTTTGCAAAAAATCATTACTACGATACACATTTTTTCAAATTGAATTCCGATTGCCATTCATCACACCAATTCTTCAACCACAACTTCTTCTAGGTCATCATTCAATGCTTCTTAATCGTTTGGGCATATGAATTTCCCTGTATACCGCTGTGTCATGGGCAAATTTACGAAGCTTACTTTTTATCACCTTATTGATGTGATTTATGTACAGAAAGAACATGAGTGGTCCCCTGTGGCACGCCCGAATTGACTTCAGTTGTCGGGGAGGTAAGTGGATATCACATTTCATTAATTGCGTTCTATAATTTTCAATTATCACGTTACGCACTTCGGTAGGCATATATTTACTATTTTTTCATTTTTGCATGGCATACTCACTGTGTGCGTCCACCGGGTTGCGGATGGTGGGTCGACCTCTAGATATAGAGTTTAGCTGCGAGAATAAGCGAGTTTACTCGTCGAATAAGCAGTCGTGGACAAAAAGCGACGGCATTCCGAGGGGGTATTGGTCTATCCCTGGGTAAGGTAGGCATTTAAATAATACAGAACCTGTGAAGATTCCGTGACTTGGCGACGGAGGCCGCCAACAATAACGCTTCCCATTACCCGGAGGAGAGGGCAGCAGCTCTTCTTCACGTGAGTGAAGGTGGAGACCACAGTGGTCGGTACAGCGACACTTATTTCACCACAGGCGTGGTAAAATTTACTTAAACGGCTGTAGTACTGCGATGTGGAAGGCAAGGGGAAACCACCACATTATTATCCCGAGGAGTCGCAGCTACCCCACTCTTTCCTTTATTATCAGACGTGATGGTACCCTCTTGTGTAAAATATTCCACAGGTAAAATAGTCCCCCATTCGGATCTCTGGGCGAGGACTACCCGATAGAGTACATCAGTCAAGTGTGATAGCCATTTTAGGGTAGGAACGTGGATCGTGCGATCACTTCGGACCTGCGGAAGACTGGAGAACCTGAAGGTGGAAATGCGGAGAATGGACCTCGATGTATTAGGAATCAGTGAAATGAGATGGCCCGAAGAAGGAGACTTTTGGAGTGGAAGTTATAGAATTATTCACATCGGATCACTGAATGGTAACGCTGGAGTAGGCATAATGCTCAGGAACTGCGTGTGAAGAGCTTCCTGCAATACAGTGAAAGGATTATAATGGTTAAAATTGAAACTAAGCCTACAGATACCATTGTGGTGCAAGTTTACATGCCTACGTCGGACTACGAAGATATCACTGAAGTAATAAAAAAGGTAAGAGGAGAAGAAAACCTAATTATTTTAGGAGACTGGAACGCTATCGTCGGCGAAGGACAAGATGGAAGAATAACTGGAAAATATGGATTGGGAAACCTAAACGAAAGAGGAGAAAGACTGCTTGAGTTCTGCACACAACATAAGTTAGTGGTTACTAACACATTGTTTAAAAATCACAACCGAAGAAAATACACGTGGAAGATACCAGGAGACAAAGGAAGATATCAAATAGACTACATTTCAGTGAAGCAGAGGTTCAGGAATCAGGTGAAGGACTGCAAAAGCTACCCGGGTCCAGACATCGACAGCGACCATAATTTAGTGATGATGAAATGCCATCTAAAATTCAAGAGATTGAAGAAAACTGCAAAGAACATTTGGCAAGTAGAAAAACTAAAGGAGACTCAACATCAGCTGGAATTTCAGAAAGCAGTAGAAAACAACATAGGAGAGGACCTGACTGAAAAACCAGTAGAAGAGCGTTGGGAAAACATTAAATGTGGACTACAGAAAGCCGCAAAAGAGTTTCTTGGAAGAAGAAAAGTTGTTAAGAAGAAACCATGGATCACGGAAGAAGTCTTAGTGCTGATTGAAGAAAGAAGAAAGTACAAGAATGCGAAAACTGAAGAAGGACAGCTTAGCTACAAAAGAATAAGGAACGAAGTAACTCGCAAAGCTAGGAAAGCTAGAGAAATGTGGATGAACAATCTGTGCGAAGATGTACAAAACAACCTTTCCATTGGAAAGATGGAAGCTGCCTATAGGATAGTGAGGAACCACTTCAAGGAACGGAGCGCAAGATGCAATGCTATAAGGGACAAGAATGGAGAACTTTTGATAGAAAATGAAGACAAAGTGAAGAGATGGAAAGAATATCTGGAAGAGTTATACAACGGGAACAATCTCAGCACGAAAGTAGTTGAAGAGGAAATCGAAGTCGATAAGGATGATATGGGAGCATCAATATTGAGATCGGAATTCGACACAGTAGTAAGGGACCTTCAGATGAATAAGGCTCCTGGAATTAATGTTATCCCCGCAGAACTGATAAGGAATGCGGGAGAGAGGACATTGGCCCATTTCTACAAGGCCATCTGCGACCTGTACTCAACAGGAGAAATACCCAGGGACTTAGAGAAAAACATCATAATTCCTATTCCCAAAAAGAAGAGAGCGGAGAAATGTGAAAATATTAGGACAATAAGTCTGACGACACATGAATCGAAGATATTGACAAGGATAATCTACAGAAGAGTAGAACGAAAAGCAGAGGAGTTCCTGGATGAATATCAATTTGGATTCAGGAAAAGTAAGGGCAAAAGAGAAGCAATATTGGCCCTCAGGCTGCTTATAGAGAAGAGAATGGAGAAGAACAAACCGACCTTCATTGCATTTTTGGATTTAGGGAAGGCTTTTGAAAACGTTGATTGGAATTTAATGCTTGGAATTCTGAAAGGAATTGGAGTGTCGTACGATGACCGAAGAATTATCCACAGTTTGTATAAAAACCAAGTAGCTGTGATTAAATCTGGACCCAGCTGTGAAGAAGCAAGAATAAGGAAAGGAGTGCGACAAGGCTGTGCACTGTTTCCCGCAATTTTAAATGTTTACATCGAGAGAGCCATCAATGAAGTCAAGGAGAAGTGTTCTGGAGTGAACATCCACGGAGAAGCAATCAGTATGCTACGATTCGCTGATGACATAGTACTCATAGCAGAGAGAGAGAAGGAGCTGAATAAGATGCTAACAACCATGGAAAGGACAATGGCCATATATCAGCTGAAGATCAATAAGAAGAAAACTAAGATATTGGTGTGCAGCAAGAGAGAGGAGGCCAAAACCAAAGTTATCCTAGGAAATCAGAAACTGGAAGAGGTGAAGGAGTTCTGTTACCTGGGAAGCAGAGTAACCAACGATGGACGAAGCAAGAAAGAAATAGTGAGTAGAATAGATCAGGCAAAGAGGGCATTCTATCAAAAGAAGAATCTACTCACAGCTGGAAATATAAGCTTGGAAGTAAGGACGCAATTCATCAAAACGTATATCTGGAGCATGTTTCTTTACGGCAGTGAGGCATGGACGATGACAGCAGCGGAGAAGAAAAGGGTAAAAACATTCGAAATATGGTGATATCGAAGAATGATGAAGGTAAAATGAATCGACCGAGTGACAAATAAAGAAGTCCTAAGAAGAGTGGGAGAAAAGAGAAGTCTGCTGAAAACTATAAAAAGAAGACGGGACAACCTAATCGGCCACATCTTAAGACACGATGGCCTGATGAAGACGATCGTCGAAGGAAAAGTGAACGGGGAGAATGGAAAAGGCGGGCCCCGTATGAGTTACATAGAATAGGTCGTAAATGACGTGAAAGAGAGGAACTACGTTAATATGAAGAGGTTGGCCGATAGAAGAGTCGAGTGGAGGGCTGCGTCAAACCAATCCTAGGATTTTTGACCCTTGATGATGATACTCACTGTCGTCTCAGGGATTTTCTCACTTGACTTTGTACTACCTCGGGTAATTGCTTTCCTTTTTAACTCTACTAGGGATATATTTATTGAACGCAGAGCGCGTTATATTTTGGAACGACTTCCAAGAACCCACCGTACATAAGGTTTTGGAAGAGTTTTTAGAATCCGTAAAGGAATATTTTAAATAATTTTTAATGTTAGCTAAGCCTGCTCTTTAAAAAATGTAAATCTTTCTTTTTTGTTTACAATAAACTACGACTATACAAGCGAATAAGTGATACAATGCTACTACAGCATGGAAGAGCTACAATGGTACTAGTACATGGGAGAGTTGCAATGCTGCCCCTATATGGGAAAGCTACAATCTACATCTACACGATATTCTGCTGTGGGTGTGTGGCCACCGCGAGGGTGTGTGGCAAGGGGTGAAGATCACCAAAACATGCACTATTGACATGCAGCTAGGGTCCTACATGGAAACACGTTAGATATTAGGGTCACAAACAGCTGTATGGTTAGTATCTACATAGTAATACGAGGATAGTTTGATACGTCAGTGAATTTTTGAATTAAAAATATTTTTTCGGCAAATATGCGCTTTATTTCTCAACATTGTATCCTTTTAGCTCTTTACATTTAGTCCAGCGTTTTTCCAATTTTTTTATTCCTTCCAAATAATAGGTTTTCTCAAGGCCCTCAAAATAGGCGTTTGTTTCAGTCATGACCCCTTCAATCGACCCAAATCTCTTCGCCCAGCCATTTATTTGTTCAGGTTTGGTAAAGGGAAATAGTCGCAGGGGGCTAAATCTGGAGAATATGCTGGATGGGGTAGCAGTTCGTAGCCCAATTTATGGATTTTTGTCATGGTGACTGCACACGTTTGCACCCGTGCATTGTCTTGATGGAACAGCACTTATTTCCTTGCCAAATGCGGTCATTTCTGCTTCAAATCAATATCGAATCTGCCCAAAAGCTCTGAATAACATTCGCCGGTGATCGTTTTACCCTTTTCAAGCTAATCAATTCGAATCATACCGCGTGCATCTCAAAAAATTGTGGCCATGATGAAGATAATCGTCGAGGGAAAAGTTAACGGGAAGAATGGAAAAGGCAGGCATCGTATGAGGTACATGGAGCAAGTTGTGAAGGATGTAAAAGAGAGAAGCTACGTCAACATGAAGAGGTTGGCCATTACAAGAATCGAGTGGAGGGCTGCGTCAAAACAATCCTAGGGTTGTTGACCGATGATGATGAACAAAGATATTACTCTTTAAAAATTGTACGTTTTCGGCAGCTTAAAAACATAACGTCATCGCATGACTCACGGTACGGTATCAGTATGGGCGTTGTTTATCTGTTTGACGTGGGGGTACGTTGTTAAATAGATACTTGGCATAAGGTATGTGCTTTTTACATTTGTTTAATTCAATAAACTAATGTGTTTCGATTTTTTATTTAAGTAGAATGGATCGTAATGAGAAAATCGTGTATAAAATATATCATACCTTTTTAGTGCCCTGTTTTTTTTCACTCCTCGAATCTATACTTCAACAAAACAATCGCTATTTTTAAGAAAAATGCCACCATAAGGGAGTCAACCAAAGGAAAATTGTCGGATTTTGCTTTCTTAAATCCCTTTTTAGTCATTGCTAAGTCACGGGAAGGCTAATATCCTCAAAAGAATATATTCGCTTCGTTTTCTTCTAAAATAAACGGCTGTTTTCCTAGCAATATGGAAACTATACCGTGCAATGTCGTCAGGAGGGGTTTCAGATCACGCGACTTTTGTCAATTTTGATAACATTTTAATAGCTTAATAATATTAGCCGTTGGCATAGAATATTTTGGCTTTGAAACAAATTTCATCCATATTTCCCATTAATGCACATATTTTTCACGTTCTTGCACCATATTTAAAGCTACTTCGTACGGATTCTATATATTTAAGGCGTATTGTAAAGTGAGGTCTACCGTGTGAGTACTAACGTAGACTCAAGTAGAATTACGTCATCGACACACGCAACGTGGCATTTAGGTAACGAATCATAATTATAGGTTTTTTAGTATTAGTTATGTATTTGCATTATTACATCTATTTAATTAGAGAATTGTGTTTGGCGGTCAATTGAGAGTCAGGATGAGATTTCTAACCCTAGGATTACTAGTGGTACTACCTGTATTAGTAGGGGAGACCGGGGCAGGTTTACACGGAATTTGATTAAAAATTTTCTTAGCTTATTATCCCTATCGTAAACTTGTCAATATTTTAGTAATACTTGGGTAAAAATATATTGTAGTACAAAACCGTTCGTATCTACTCTCAGATTTACTCCTGCAAGTCGAATTTGTTGAACCGCAGCTTCTATGATTTTGGGATCAATTTAGCATCATACTTTCTCTCGTGGTTACTGGCCATTCTAAAAAGTTCAAGAAATTTATCGACTAAATTTAGAACAGAATAAAGCTCTAATTTTGCTAACTGCGTATGATTTGTGCGCGGGAACTGCCGACTGTGTATGTAGGTATACATGCCCTGTCAAGTATGTGGAAACGTATCTCATCACCTTGTTTTTAATTTACCCCAAGCTGATTTGAAATTTGAAAGGCTTTCAACTGATGCACATATTACGAAGCAACAGATATATACGTGCTGTGTCGGAAAATAGATATTATTCTTCATTATAACGTGAGCATTTACAATGACCAACAGAAGTCACCACGGAAAAATACTTACCTTGGAATAACTTTCTGCTCACTGCGCAGCTTGCTCACTCCCTCTCCCCTATCTTAACTCTATGGACTGTTCAGTAGTGAGCTCTACCATTTTGATTTGAAGTAAAGGCCAATGTGTACACGTCACCCCTAAAGTTCTTAATGCTAGTACAATAAAATATGTTTTAATACCCAAAAAATAATGTGGTTATAAACAAGATAAACATTTGAAGCATTTGTTAGCAAATATTTTGATTTATCAAAAACTTGCCAAGGGAACTAATAATTCGCATTGGAGTGTGATGGAGACCAAGATTCTCAGTAGTGATAGGTGGAATCAGTGTTTTGGTGGAGTGGCCCAACCTCTTTGTTTTAGTTTCCATAAATACCCTTCTCACTTCAATTTTCGTTCTACCTCTTTCGCCTCTGCTACTCCTCTCACATTTCTGCATTCATTCTTGCTCTCCCTCGCCCTTGGTGGCAGGTTCAGAGGATTAATGTTCCCTGTGTCTCCAAGCCAGTAATTACTGGATCACATCCTTCGCTTTTATTTTTTCTTTGCTTCCCCTCCCCTTGCTCTTTACTGCTACTTTTCGTCGGATAGGAACGCCTCCCGGAAGGGAGGCTAAAAGAATGACTGAGCGAGGTCGAGGGAAGAAAAATGAAGCGGAAAGAGAGGGAGGGATGACTAAGGAAGGAAAGCAGGGAGAAAAGCTTCATTGAGCAGAGGAGAAAATAAGGGGAGGAACGAATGAGTGTGTAAAAGGTAACGAAGGAGAAGAAGAAAGGCGGAAAAATGAGGGTGTATGATGGGGATTTAAAGAAAGGAATGTCCGAAGTGGGAGGAAACTTATGAAATGACTGAGTTAGTTTACTCCAAAGGACGGTATGTAACCTAGTGGGTACATCGTTTTTGTCCTAGCCACAGGACTCGGGTTCAAATCCGGGAGAGGCCTTTTCAGACAAAGCTAGCGAAACGAAAGGTGAGTCATTTCATGAGTACTTACTAGTGGAGGGATTGCAAATCTTTTCCGACTTTTTTCGCTACCATCATCCAGTTCGAGAACTCCGAAGTACATTATTCGTAAAAAATATTCTTGCGACTCGGATTAAAACTCAAATCTGCAATATGAATTAACAGGCATAGTTAAATGAAGGGCAAGCATATTTAGGCTCTTCTGTGTCCAATGGAAAAGTAACAGTAACGCGAGATTGAGGATTATGAAGAGTCGTCATCTTCCTCTGTACTTGTATATGGGATCCATAAGAAATAGGCCTAAATAATTAACTTGAACGTGTTCAGCGAAGATGGGCAAGATTTAAAAGGGACGGTATGATAACTATATTAGCGTAACCAACCTACTCAATGAATTAAAATGGGAATCATTGCCAGATCGTAAGATGAAATTTAGACTTTATCTCTTAATACGTTCCAGGATAATATCTTCACTGATGAGGTTAAAATTATTTTGCCAACTCCAACTTACTATGGTAGACTGGACCATAATCACAAAATTAGAGAAAGTGATTGCCGAACTGACAGATTCAAAATGAAGAAATTTCTCCCTCGTACAATTAGGGATACGAATAGCTGTAAATATATCCAATAGAATAAATCCGAGTGTATCAGTGGATAGCATAGGTAGTTGAATGTAGGTATAAGGACTTTAAGCTAACCTAACTAACAGCATGTTTTTGCATGCTTCCTTTGCCACTTTTATCTTTTTTAAATTATGAAGTTTAGACTAGTATATGTATTATTACTAATCCTTTTTTTGCATGATATTCAATGCATGTTTGGTGTGAATTCACCTCCTGCCACACGCCTTTATGCTGGCTTGCTGGGTGTTATGTAGATGTAGATGTACTTTTGATTGCTAACCTCACCAAATAGACCAACCTTTGGATTGAACACTCAATCTGAAAACATCTTCTAGAAGTTAGTCTGCATTCACTGATAATGTTCATTTATATCTATATAATATCCTGCGAGGCTGTGTGACAGGTGGTGAAGATCATCAAATATGCACTAATTACATGCAGCTAAGAACTACAATACTATTACTAATACATGATAGATATAAGTGTCACCCGCAACTGGACGGTTAGTATTTAGATAATAACGAGAGGATTACTGGTTATAAAGGTATTCATCCACGAATATGTATCTGTATTTTCCTAGCATCCATGGGTTTGTAATGTTAAACTCAATGTTGGTTGATTCGAGGGAACTATATTTGAAGAAAAAAATGTCATCTAAAATTTACGTTAACGGAATAAACGGAAGAGGAAATACAATGAGCATGGGAGGAATGGTGCTGGTTAGTTGACTGTGTCGTTTTCAAATAGAATGAAGTAGATTTTGAATTACTTATAACTGTGGATAATCAGTATAAATCAGTGGGTAAGTTATTGAAGAGGAGAGAATTAGATATAATACCTCTAAGGTCGTAGTAACCATAGGAGACAAAATTATAGAGTTCACAGATACGGTATTCCTTTCCATGCGTATACATTGAACAGGAGGAATTATGGAAGGAGTCATTATGGAGTAATGTTCACCGTTAGTATTTTATTGCTATTAGGAGTAGAACCCAATGAGGGTACGCTGAACTTTAATACGCAATTATTAATGGTGGTAAAAACTTACTCAAATATGATGTCGATAGCAAAACTATATGCTAGCAAAATTAGAAAGACAATATATACCGAAAGATAGTTTTGATTTGATGAGAGCGAAACAATAACTTTCAGGAAGGAAGATATAGTACATTTATAACGAGTGAAATATTACCTTGACAGATAAATCTGCCTTTGCCTCCCCGATTACGAATTGACTCGAAATCTACTTGTTTTCAGAAATTGATCATAGTATTTAAGCTGTAAGGCGTATTTATTGGGAACATGTCTTACAGTTCATTCAGTTTAAAACAGTAACCTCTCAAACATATAAGAGTGAAAAAACGATGTTCCTGTTTTCTTTTCATGTAGTACATAAATCATAGCATGCATTTGTGCGTATTTTATGCTTGATGGTAGTATATTTTGTCCGAACCGCAATCTGAATAAAATTCTACTCCTTCAATTTTCCATGTCACAATTCTCAAAGATAACCCGCCATAATTTAATGAGACATCATCAGCACTAACTGTCACACACTTTTATCCGGAGAATGGTGGAGAAGTATGTTGAAAAATTTATTCCAATACCCTGATCGTGAGTCATACTGAGTCCTAGACGCCTGTATACGTCGCATTTACCTTTTCTCACAACCCTCTTGACTCTGAAATATTGATGTAAACCTCGTTTCCTTAGCTCAACTCAGGATTTGTGATAGGGCAGGAAGAGAAAAAATAATTTATAATTAGTGACTAGAGTAAATCGACTGAGGAGTAGTAAAAGCAAGAAAGTAATTGAAGGATACGGTGTAGTATCCAATTGCTTGGACTGTTCTGGTTTCCGACGGTAGGAACTCCCCTGCCACACGCTTTTATGGTGGCTTGCAGGGTTTTCATGTAAATGCAGATGAAATGCGAGTGTGAACTGAGGTTATTCATGGGTAGCCTCCCTAGGAGATAAGGGAAGGTTCCTTGGCAGAATAAGTTAATGTATATAAACGGTGAGGATGATAAATAAAGAGAGTAGGAGAAAAAAGGATGGTAAGGGTGGGGGAAGGGAAAGAGATAGAGGCGTGGAAGCTCCGCCCCTATGCCGAAACGTGGCTGTCATTCATCATGCGATTACTCTTAGCGAAGGGTCTGGGCGTCTGACATCGGCGCCTACCGGCCGGCCCGGGAGTTGTGGGGGCGTTACCGACGCCCAAAGGGTGAATGCGCGGGAGGCGGTGGCGGGAAGTGGGGTGGTATCGAGGGTGGTGAAAAGAGGAGAAAGAAGTGGAATGGATGGAACAGGATCCAGGGATGGCTCGCAAGGATGGTCCCAACCGGAATAGCGTTCCGTTCTTAACCTTTGTGTGCGTTCGAGTTTTATGGTGCGTTTGGGAGATCTGTGGGATAATTCTCAATTAAATGAGAGATATTTTCTCGTCTCTCTTATATCTTTGGGTGTCTAGTTACCCATGCAGGTTCTGTATATTCCAAATTTCCACCCAATCGAATGCGCAGGAGGGGTAGGCTCAGCACGCTCTAAAAAAATAACTTTTGTCTTCAATTTTCATGAATATTTGATCGCGTGAAGCTATTTCAGCGATCGTCACTCACGAGAATGAATTGTCGGGTTGAAGTCGATGTTTCGTACGTACGGAATGATGTAGAGATCGAATTAGTTGTAGGTATATCATTCTACGCTGGAAGGATGCGAAGGAAACCATTGTTCTGTCTAATTTTACTCTATTTTATTTGTATTATTCTCGTATTTTATTGACCTGGTTTTTGGAAACTCTCTTGCCTTGACTTTACTTTTCCAGTTGGGAATGTGACGCATTCAGTGGTGATAAACTCAAGTTGCTTAAGAAAATATTGAATAACACGGTGTTTACATGAAGACCAGAGCTTGCTATCCTTTTTGGCTACACTTCTAATTGGAACAGAACATAATTAAGAGTTGCTATATGAGTTGATTGTAGTTTTTATGCAAACTGTTGCCTGAAAATTAAATGAATCGCGCATCGTTTATGTTCTGCGAAATCCTGGAATTAAAATCTCTTTGAGCCGTTGCTACGCTGAATAATTGGTGTCAGTGATGAAAAGTAGCCTATAGTTTGATTGCATCAATTGCTCATTTTTTTCGGCATAGAAATGTAACATTTCTTGGGTATAGTATTTACTTTATGCATCTATTTATTAAACTTTCGGGGTCTGCTTTACAGAATTGTAAGTGACATGTTTATCAATTGGTTCATGAGTATATAATTATCTATTTTGCATGGAGAAATTTCTCATTGTAGAGATAATGATGCATTTTCTATTTCAATAAATGCATGTTCCGAGTATGCTTTCAAGCAGGGGTCTCCAAACTTTTCAGCTCGAGCGCCACATTAGCTATCAAACAGCAGTTTGGGGGCCGACTACCAAATAAAAATGAATCAAAACATAGATGTTGTTTTTAATTATTTATTTAATATTATTTTAACCACTTATTATTTAATATCACATTAATACACTACACATGAACACCTGTATTCGTGGGAATGGTTAAATTGTTTCCTGGATGCCAAAATAGCAGACATTTGTGGCTTTAGATTTGATGTCCCTAACATTAACATTGACCTGAGATTATTATCTAAAAGTTTGTTTTCAAATTGTTCTCCAAGTATTTCATTCTTGAAAATGTTTGTTCACACAAGTATGTTGTTCCAAAGATTCAAAGATACCTTGATGAAAATGTTTTGACATTAGGAAAGTCTTCCTTGGCAAAAAACTGGTAAAATCCCACCAGTCCTTCTTTGAACTTGTCCCTAAGGAGGTCATTTGCTTGCAACTCAATGAACTACAGCTGCAGTGCAACTGGGAAACTGGACACATCTGCTTCAAATGGGTTTTGAAACAGTCTCACTTCTTCTGCCTTTGAATCCAAGTTAGAAAACTGCTGCTGAAACTACAACTGGAGGTCTTTGATGATCTCGCATGCAAATGATGTGAGGAACAGCATTTGCTTCAGCCATGAAGACCTTGCACTGCTGAAAGTACATCAATTTATTGGCCTGTACTTGTTCCAAAACCAAGACAAGTTTAGATCTGAAGGCCTTTAGGTGGGAGTATAGATCAGAAACTAGATTTTTCTCTCCTTGTTGTTTTAGGTTCAGAAAATTTAAATGTCTAGTTATGTCTTCAGCAAAGGCCAATTTCCATACCCGCTCTTAATCAGACAGTAATGGCTGTGGCTTGCCTTTACTTTCCAGGAAGTCACCTACTTCCTTTCTTAATTCAAATACTTTGCTTAGAACTTTCTCACAACTTAGCCATCTTACTGCCATATAATATGAGAAATCTTGCGATTCTGTCTGTATCTTTCAACTTGTCTCTGAACTGTCTATGGTTGAGCCCATGTGACCTTATTAAATTCACCATCTTCACCACAGGATTCAGTACACTGCTATTGTCCACATATTTAGCACAAAAAGCTTGCTGGTGAATAATACTGTGCAGGAACATTGGTTGTGGAATGTTTTTGTCATTACACATCTGCTTCACTTGGCCAACCAAGCCTTTCTTTACGCCACTCATGTTCTTTCCTCCATCAACAGCCAGGCAACTGAGGTTAGTCCAGTCCAAGTTTTAATCAGGAAATGTGTTTTTCAATTCATTGAATATATCCTCTCCGGTAACAGTGCCATACATGCTATGTAGGGAAGCCAGATTTTGTGTTATGTTCATGTCTTCATCCACACCTCTAATGGACACAAGCAGTTGAGAGGTGGCGCAGCTACCCAGCGGTTCATCCATTGCAATTGAAAAATGGCAAGAGTTGTTTGCATTTTTCACTCTTCGTCACAAGGTTTACACCCATGTCTTCAACACGGCGGGCAATGGTATTTGCACCCAAAGCTACATTTTTAGATTGTTTCCACTTTTCTGGGCAAAGTTCCTCGGCCATCTCCTACAAACATTCCTTCACTACTTCACCATCTGTAAACAGTTTTCCACTTTTAGCCAGGACGTAGGCAACTTTATAACTGGCCTTAGTTAAGGATTCATTTTCATTTGGGGATTTAATGAACAATGTCCTCTGATATGTTGATTTTGTAATTTTGAAAATTTTTCGGCACGGACTTTATCCACCAACAGTGCATATTTCTCCTTATGTTTACTTCGATGATGACGGCGCAGGTTGTATTCTTCCATCACAGCAGCCACGGTTTCGTTGCAAATCACACACAATGCTTTCTCGCCGGATTTGATGAAGTATTTCAAACTCCATTCTTCTTGAAATTGCCGACACTCATCGCCTCGTTTGCTTTTCCTCTTCTCAGCCATCGTTGGGCACTAAAATAAAGTGACTTCACAATGAATGAATAGTGAAACTGAAATTATGTTGCACACAATATCACTCAAAAACCTGATTAATGAACTAATATCTTCGTAATTATAGCTGAAAATGACCCTAAACAATTTTTTAAAAATTTCAATGATTTCTTAAGTTAAACTTACCTGAATATAGTCTGCAAATATATCCACTTTTTGTAGAGAGATTGTTGCTTTTAATGTTTCCTTTTCAGAATATTCAGAAAATTCTTGTTAAACTAACGACATTTCCAATACATTATACACACTCTTATACACATTATGTACTATAGTAATTACGCAAAGGAAATTATCTCTAAATAAAATAGAGTGCAACATGTTTCGCAATTAGACGCTAACTGACACCAACACCTCACCACAGCAGTCAACCGCAACTGGCAAACTGTGATCAAAATAATCAAGTCTTAAACAAGCAGCAAACCATTTAAACTGGCTCTAGATGGCGTTACATCATCTCATTGACTTTGAACAGAAGTAGAAAAAGTAAGCTGCGAATAAGGTTTTGCAATGTAGTGATCGGTTGGAAAACAACGCAGTACTGCGCGCCTCTTATTTTAATTCGGTAAAAACGTAATGTCCACGAAAGTGGCGGCTGATCTTGGCAGGATACACGTAACTTTCCGTAATTTTTTTCCTTGAATAAAAAGGTCTCTAAGGTCCGGATGAGAGAGCCTCGCGGGCCGCATCTGGCCCGCGGGCCGTAGTTTGGAGACCCTTGCTTTAAAGCAAACTGATTGGACGTAAATTCAGTAATGCAGTATATTTAAAAAGCGATAAATACTGTATAGGTACATACAGTGCATGTCGACTGTGACGTCAACTGAGAAATAGTATTGTTGGTAGTAGTCATGCATTCTGAGTCAACGATATTTCTTTGGCCGGAAATTGGATCCAACTCATCTGTGGGTTATGACATACAGGAAGTGGAATATAAAGTTTGATGCGTGCAACTTGATGAGAAGAGACGTTCTGCGTTCAACTAGTTGGTAGGATGTTAGTCATTTGTTGAAAACGGATTGTGAGGGGAGAATAAATATAAAAATGCAACTTATTTGGTGATTTATGAATGGGAGTGTGCATGAATTATCCAGAATTAATTATTTCCTGAAGTAATTTTTTTATGGTACGATTAAACGACTGTACCTAAGTGTGGACCTCCTGTAATGAGGTTTAGAACTTTGGCGACCTGGAGAGCTTTAAGGAGGCAATTTAAGGCTGGCATGAATACAGATAGAAGTTCAGTTGAGACGCACCGGGATTAGAGCCATTCAACAAGGTATGTGAAGGGATGGGAGGCGTTCAAGGTAGAGAGGCAAGGCCGTAGGAGGAAAAGGAGAATGGAAAGGTTCCTCCTTGGAAAGGATGGGGAAGGGCGCGTGAGGTTTGAAGTGGAAAGGAAAAAAAATGGGATGATGATGGGGAGTAGAATGTAGAGCCGAAGGAGGTGGTCCGGTCAAGTGGGGGGAGAGGGTGTGGGAGGGGTTGTGGGAGGGCAGGGAGAGTCAAAAGATGCCTGAGGAACGAATACATATTTAAAGAGAGGTTTGGAAAGGTGGGAGGAGAGAAGAGTGAAAAACTGTGGAGGAAAAAAAGCTGACTTACGAAAAGAGATAAAAATGAACACCTTGGCGCCAGAAAGGTGGTGAGATCGTGAATGAAACTAGCCTTCGTTCATGTTTCTTTTTTTATCATTTTTTCCCTACAGTTTTTTTAGTCCGTATATTTTTTCTGCGTATCATTTTTCTGTTCGGTTTTTATTTTTTCATTCCGCCCTCATCGTGTGGTGAACCTACCCCTACGAAAGCACTTGCTTAGTTTCCCCCGAAAGTTTATCCGACTGAACGGGTGGGTGTCAGGAGTACGGGAAAGCGAGAAGAAAAAGGGCATGAAACCTCGGAGAATGATGAGGAAACGAGTGGTTAAGTAACAGGATGGGGGAACGGCGTAAAAATAAAAAAGGGAGTTGACGAGAGAGGCCACGGGTGATGATTAATTTTAATGCCTTTTGCGATAGGGTGAGATGGCCTTTAAAGTCCGTGTTGCTTAGTATTCTAGCCGTTCCCGTACCCGACGTCTCCGCATTCCATCTCCACCGTATCTTCCGTAAGCCATTATGTGCTCATTGGCTCAACTTTGTAAAAATAAATGCACAGGGTTGCAATTTTTTTGTCAAAACTCCGCTCTTGCGTGACCTCACATTCAATTTATTTTTTTAAACGAGATTTCTATAGTATGAGTTTGAAAATAGGCAAGTAATGAAAAACCAGTTATTCTTTTTACTACCTTCAGAAAATGTTAATAATTATCTATGGATCGGGGATGGGGAAGAATGGTGACGCCACTTTTAAAACTAGTATTTGAAGAGGGCGCTGTGACTGTGACTTAGACTGTGATCCATTGAGTAACGAGAAGCTTTGTTCTCACGCTTTAACGTCAGGTCAGAATGTGTTGGCTGAATTAAATGGCATCGCCTAATTTTAAGGGTACCATTACTCTTATTCTTATATTAGGCGTGAGCGGAGAGCCATGGAGTGCCAACTGATTGTTTATACTTGTGGCGATATCATTTACGATCAGGGTGATTATTGCTTGGATTATGTTTCGTTACGGCAGTGAGGCATGTACGATGACAGCAGCGGAGAAGAAAAGGGTGGAAGCATTCGAAATATGGTGCTATCGAAGAATGATGAAGATAAAATGGATCGACCGAGTGACAAATGAAGAAGTCTTAAGAAGAGTGGGAGAACAGAGAAGTCTGCTGAAAACTATAAAACGAAGACGGGACAACCTAATCGGCCATATCTTAAGACACGATGACCTGATGAAGACAATCTTTGAGGGAAAAGTGAACGGGAAGAATGGAAAAGGTAGGCCTCGTATGAGTTACATAGAACAGGTCGTAAAGGACGTGAAAGAGAGGAAGTATGTTAATATGGAGAGGTCGGCAGATAGAAGAATCGAGTGGATGGCTGCGTCAAACCAATCTTCAATCCTAGGATTGTTGACCCATGATGATGATGATGCGATTATTGCCGTAAACTTTACTCTCTGAAAACCAATTAAGCTTACAGTTTTAGACAAATAATCGCCTATCGTTTTATTTAAATTGGGTAATATCTAAATAGTCATAGTCAACTCATTAATAGAGCATTATTGAAGTAGAATATTAATTTTTGGGAAGAAATTATCTGTTTAAATCGGAAAAGGATTGTCGTGTTACTCAATAATGCTTTCTTTCACAGGATCTGACTCAAGATTTATGGCCTTGTTGTTTTATGGCATATCTTTAAATTTAGGTGTTACCTTTAGAGCATAAAAATTGTGACGAAAAATAATATACTTTCGGCGTGTAAACAAAAATTATTTTTTATTTTTGGCAATGATGGTTTAAAGGAATATATTCGGGTGCATGGAGTTATTGTATGTAAAAAGTTGTCTATAGTTTACTTTGTCTCATTTTGTGGTACTTGGGAAGAAAACTTTAAAGAAGCTTCTATAGCGATTCGTATCTTTCTATATATCTGCAGTTAATTGTAATTTATGATTCCTTGGGCCGTTTAATGTGGTTCAGAGCTTTCAACGTTCTCTAGAATTGATTTTCAAATTTGGTTCAATGATAGCCGTTCCGGATTTAAATTATATGGGTTATAAATGACTGCTAATCAGCCGAGGTTTGTTTAAAGCATTGAGAGAATTTTGCTGCCTGGTTTTTCACAGTTGCTAGTACGTACAGTAAACCTTTAAAAGCCATTCCGAATTTCACATTAGCACCGCTCTCTCCGTGAATGATTTCTGATGATTGTCCCCCTTAGCTTATTGTGATGGTTGTCTATTTTTCCTCATTTGCATGACACGTTATTGTATCAGCAAACAAACAGGTGTTTTTATAAGTATACCTATCTACTGACTACCCTGTAAGCCATCTTGAGGATGTGTGGCAGGAGGTGAGTTATCGCCAAACGTGCATTAAAGTTTACTTGTATTACATACCTAATTACAGAAGTTAATTACCTAATTGAGAAATTACAATGCGTGTCAATCGGAACCAACACTAAAAATTCCATTTATCATCCAACATGCTAGGAAACATCTGAGGAATACTACAAATATACATTATCTGTACTACGGGTTCATGCAGACATCCTTAGATTCTCAAAAATCCACCGTTGCACACGACGTTTTGAAATCAGGAGAAAGTAATATACAAGTGGTTTCAGTATTCTTAGATTTTTAATAAGAATTTGACTAATTCCCATACGTGTAATTTTAAACAAACTCCTATCCCACGGGATCAATGAGAAAGTGATATTCTGGCTGGAGATGATCAAAAGGAGGTGACGACAGCTCACACACAACCTTGGCCATGAGAGGTGAAGGTAAGCCCCAGGGAATGGCGAGACTCGGGAGGAGGGAATGGACGTGACGCTGTCCGGTCGTGTGTGCCCGCCTGTGGAACGTAGCTCGAAGAGGTGAATGGAACGTCTCAAGGTATTGAGTCAGATGGATCTGGTGGACGAAGATGAGGAATAGTGGGGGCCCGGGACGAGCTGAAAGGAGAGGGTTCCCTCGGGGATCGGCTGGTGGGGGGAGTTTGGAAAACCTCCCACGGAGATATGAGGCGTGAGATGAGGACTTGGGGGTAAGGAGTGGAGCGGGAGGTGTCGGACGAGGAGGGAGATGAGGGTGAAGGCAGAGGGCATTCGAGTTCAGGAATGGTGAAATCGGCTGGAGGTGGTAAATTTAGAAAATGAAAATGAGTTAGACAGTAGAGCTGGTGGTAGTTGATATCATGAAAAGGATGACCGAGCGGTAAATGGGACTTTGTCCCCATCGGGATGAAGGAAACGGGTAAAAATCTGAAGGCAATTATGAGAATTGGAAAAACCATCTGTGCACTTAAAGAAAATTTGGGGTCAGAAGGACCATAAGCCAGTTGACAACTACCGGGGTAACGTACATCTTCGGAAACTTCCCTTAATTAAATCCCTTAATATTTTGATACACTGGTCAACACTGCATCTACGCAGTACCCTGCGAGCCACCACGAGGGTGTGTGGCAGGGGGTGAATATCACCGAACATGTACTATTGACATAGAACTAGGATATTTAATGGAGACATGCTGGATAATAGGGTCACAGCAGCCAGATGGTTGGTGTCTATGTAATAAGAAAGAGATTATTGGTTGTTAATACATTCATCATGCACTACAAACTACTCTGACAATATTGAACAAATCTGTTTCGAATCTACTTAAAAGGTTTAACCTAAATTTTAACCTGCGTTCCGCGACTGAACTGTAACTGTTCTGCGCTGTCACTGAAAGCTAAAACATATTGCTCATCTCTATCACCAGAGGAGCTGAAATTCTTTTCCCATGACGTTTCATTTCCCATAACTTAAAAGTTCATCATTTTACCGTCAATTTTGTTGAAACATATATTGGTTTTTATTTGAGTAAGCTTTTTCACGACCTGTAGCTTGGTACACGACGTCAATTGCAAATTTATTAACAAAATAGTACTTTAATAATGGATTTTAGGCCTTCCTCCACGTTATTGCACATTTTTGCGACAACAGTTTCTCCAGCCATACTGCTGGCGTCTTCAGGTCTTAAGTGACGATGCGTTGATACTTGGCCGCCTTACTTATAAAAGGAGAGCCCTGGGTTGGCCCTGATTGGTCAAGATCTTTAATGATGGATCTAAATGACTGATGGGTTGTTGGTATTGGCCTACAAAAAAAGACCCTACTGGTCTATGTTTTGTAAGCCGAACTGACTGACCGACTGAACTGAAACTGGTATGAGTACTTAAAGCTAACCCTACTAACAGAATGTTTTTGCATGTTTGCTTAGCAATTTGTATCTTTTTTTTTAAATAGTGTTGTTCTGACTACTATATTAATACTATTCCTTTTTAATGCATGATATGTAGTGCATGTTTGGTGAGAAATCACCCCCTGCCACACACCCTCGTGGTGGCTTGCAGGGTATTATGTAGATGTAGATGTAGAAACTGACCGACGCTACTAGTAATAAGCGCTAACATTGGTCTAACGAAGATCTATTTTCCATCACCCTCTCATACTAGCAATTCTCTTCTCACATTCATTATGTATTACCAGCCTCTTGTACCCTCCGCGTCGGCGGCCTCATTGTAAAACTTTTCTTTCCTTTCTTCTTTCCCACAGTGGTACTCTTATTGATCGTACAGAGGTGTCATGATGTATGGTCGTATAGAGGCCACAAAGTATTCTGTATTATATCAAGATACTAGAGAATTATTTAGTGATCTTTTTCTTCCTGTCCTCCACTTTTCTTATGATTACTCTTCTACTCCACTCGTATATCTTTTTTATGACATCACCAACATAGGTATTGAATTTTATAACTATTAAGACTATGTGTAATGATGGCTATGAATACTATTGGTCACGGAGAAATGAAATAGTTTTTGTCCCAATAGCAGTCCTTTTTTGGGGATAATTACCAAATTGGACAATGGGATTCTATAATTGAGAGCAAATGGAATATTTTACAACTGTCAAAAAACCTGTATGCACTAGAGCAATTATTAGAAGAGGGCAAAAAAGTTTTTGTCTGGTTATGTACGCAGTTACTCATTGGCGAGGCGTATTTTTTTCGTAGGTTACTTCCTAAGGCACCTCGAAGATTTTTCTTCTGGCCCTTGGGCTTGGTTTGAAACCCTTTACGATACAAAAACCATCATTTTATCTTTGCGTGTGCAAGAAGATTTCTCTCTGGCAGCGCAAATATAATGCAATATTTTGTATCTCAACCTCCACTTCGCAACAGAAGTCAGAGAAAGAAATAACTGACCATCTAGGATTGTTAATAGGTTACCTCTTTTTAAATATGCAACTGTAAATAATTCAGTGATTAGGAAGTAACTCAGTGTTGATAGAATGTATTAATATTCAAAATACAATTGCACTTCCCTCCCTTCACCGTTGATTGTCCTCCATATAGCTACATCCGTTCTCAAATCTATATTTTAGCCCCTCTTTTCCATTCCGCTGTTCCCATTCCACTGATCCTAACCAGCGTCTACCTCATTCCCAATGTTCGGACCTTGAGTAATGGGAAATACCATGAATGAATGGGACGTGAGGCTTAGGAGACGACCCCACGCGTAGCCACGGCCAGCAGTCAGTGAGAAACTTCCCGCGCCCTCCTAACCTCCCCTCTTCTCACCAACCCTACTTCGCGCTAGGGGTTTTCGAGCTCGCTCATAAATATCTCTTTCTTTTTGTTTTTTTTTTGCTGTCTGTGTCTGCGTCCACGAGACGCCTTTTGACCTTGTGAGATATATAAAGTTTTAATCGCCGTACACTCTCAGTGTAACGTGTATTTCCCTAAAATAAAATGTACTAAAAAAGGCTTTAATGATTACGTTGGTGAACAATCATGTATGTGATATTAATATGAAAACAATGAGCCCCTGATTTTTGTCGTGAACTATAAGTTTTTCTTAATATGCACTTGCCTCCCACAATTTTCCTGTGGGTGTGATCTAAAGTGAAATAATTTAAATTTGCCAAAAGCTCTGATTCATAACCGATTTGTTGGAATATTTGACATTCCCATTCATTTAGAGCACCTTTGTGCATCGTTTGTGCATTTCTCAAATATGCAACTCGTTGAGGTATGTTCTGAGGTCGCGAATCAGAAAACTGCGAAGATGAAGAGTAGGATACACAAACAGTTAAAACATTAAAGTTGGATGAGGGGAAATCGAGGATGAATAAAATTGGAGGCAAGTGGATAGATGATAATGGTCGCGAAGGTTGGGAGAAGCCAGCGGCCGAGTCGGAGCGTGGGGAGGAGGGAATAGCTCAGGCTACGCTGTTTTGGGAAGGGTAAAATGGGATGGGGGGACAGCGAGGAACATAAAGAGTGAAAAAGAAGTAGGCTTTAAGTATAGGTTAGGCATTTCCATTGTTTGCTTGTTAGATGAGGGGTCCCTGTGTCTGATCGCAGGCTCTCGTTTCTGCAGGCGGTTCTGAGGCAGAGGGAAGGGGAAAACAGGGGAGTTGGGAGCGTTTGAGGGCGTGCGGTGGGAGGAAAGGGTTTGGGCGGAGATGGGGGTGGAAAGGCTTCTCGAAGGGGAAGGGGAAGGACCGCTATATTGTGTAGAGATGGGTTAAGGTGCGCTCACGTTGTGAATGTAGGAGGGGATGACGGAGAGGGAGGTCGGGAGGTAGAGAGGGCGAGACGTAGAACGGGGAAGGTTAGGAGGGAAAGAATGAATGAAAGGTAAAGGAGTGAGCGGGAATATAAAGGAGTGAGTAAAGTGGTGAGTGTGGGAGTATGGTAGGGGAAGGATGGAAGTTGAGAGGCCACTTAAGTCTTCTCTCTCTCCCTCTCGATTGAGAGGATGAATGTTGAGGAGAGAGTGGGAAATACAATGATGATATAGACATCTAGTTATAGCGGAGAGAGATGAAGTGTGGAGAATCTAGTGGAAGTAGAAAGTAAAGGATTTTGTGCAGAAGTTTGTAAAAGATATGCGATCAGAAATAAAATGTGAATAAAAGGTACAGGCAGTAGGAAGTGAAGGGTTCATATCATTAGATTTATAAAAAGGAAAAAATTGGATATAAATGTCAATTGATTAGAAAAGGCTGGATAGTTAATTGTTTGGGGAAGAGGAGAAAGCCTACTAGAGATCTTGTTCAGAAAGGTACATATAAGATAAGGTGGAAGAAGCTATCAGTTAGAAGCGAAGGCATTAAATGACCGGAGACGTTTACAGATGAGCTCAACGCCTATTTTTCAGCGAGTTATAAAATGTTACAACAGATAGTGTAAGTTTAATCGGAATGACTGTGATTTTATCAAAATTGATGAACGTTTATTATTTTGAAAATTATGACCCATGAAGCTAACTGGTTTATATTGAATGGTAAAAACCAGAGCCAACTTCCTAGAGATTCATCATTAATGCCTCAAGGAAGTCTCGTTCTTCGGAAGGAATCGAGATGATGAATAAATACTCAGAAATAATTGATAGCACTTCGGGGGGTTATTGATTTAGAGGTTTCATAATTTAGTTACGTGTCGTGTAATTTTTGCTAAGCTGCTCACGCTTTACTAAGGTTTGACCACTCGATTTAGCCTCTTGAAAGATCTGGAAAATTCCGCAAGTTAAAAAAAAATCCTCAAATGTCTCTATAACTGAGATTTCCTTTATAGTGAATGGAATTGGCTGAGCTATTTTGTAGAATGATCCGTAAAAAGAAACGGAATAGACGAGTCAAGAGATGTCAAAAGGACGTTGATTCCTGCGTAATAGCCGGGGATGAGCGGAAGAAAGCGGACGTGAATTCGGCGAGGGAGTTTTGAAGGGTAGTGGATATGGTTTGGAAGGAACCCCAATTGGTGAGGTTCTTTTGGATGAGGGGGCGGATGGGAAGGTGGGGACGGGAAGGAACGGGTAATAGGCTAAGGAGGTCGTGTTTGGGGGTGAAGGGCGATGTGGGAGGGCGCAAGCGTTTTCCTCTGGAATGTGAGTTTTTTTTTGAGGCAGCGTGAGTGCTCTCACGCCCGCGGGTGAACCGGATGTGTCGAAAGAGGAGAAGCAGGGGGAAGGTTATGCGGGTGCTAATAATAATGCTTTAAGATCCAAAAGTTAGGGCGTGATATGAATTTAAACCTCAGACATATCATATATTGGACTCAATGATTAAAAAATTTAAGACTTCAGTTTAATAGGAAAAACTAACAATGTGTTTGTTCATTCTACTGCAGTCCTTTAGAATGTCATGTCTGCTATTTAGGTGTCTCACGTCAGTTCAGTCATGGGAAACCATGATTTATTGACCAATGTTCATCATGGCTTCCGGAAGAGCAGATATTGCGAAACTCAACTTGGACCCTTTTCTCACGATATTTTAGCTTCGGCCGAAAATAATATTCCAGTGGATGCTATATTTCTCGATTTCAATGTAGCATTTGACTCATAACAAATTACTTGTGAAATTAAAAATCTTATGGCTTGTTAGACTGTAATATTCTATCATGGATTACAAATTTTGTACATGATCGCGTGCAAAGGGTTGTTTTGGGTCGGTGTTACCTCCCCGACAATTGAAGTCACTTAGGGTGTGCCACAGGGGAGTGTGATAGAACCGCTTTTGTTCTTTCTGTATATAAATGATAAAATAAGGTGGCAAAAGGTAGCCTTCGTCTATTTGCCAATGACACAGTAGTACATAGGGAAATTCGCAGCCCAAACGATAATGAACCATTGAATGATGACCTAGAAGAAATTTAAAAATGGTGTGATACATGGCAGTTGGAATTAAATTTGAAAAAAAAGTGTAGTATTGAAATTTTGTTAAAAGAATAGTTTTCCTCCAAAAATTATTTCGTTAGGAATAAAAAATTAACCAACGTTGAATCCATTCATTATATTTGAATGAGAATAATGCATGCTCTTTCTTGGGCTAAACACATCCCTGAAATCATTGGTCGAGCAAATTGGTAAACATCAACAAGTACTGGACAAATGTGACGGCCGTGAACGAGAAATTACCTTCTTTTCTCTAGTTAGACTTCATTTGGAGTACGCTGTCAGTATGGTATCCCTTCGACGTAGGTCTAAATAACGTACTGGAGCTTGTGCAGTGAAGATCTGCAAGATTTGTGAAGGGGCGGTATGATAACTGCATAAGCGCAACCAGTGTATTACATAAACTAAAATGGTAATAATTATCAGACCGAAGGTTATAAGTAAGACTGAATCTCTTAATAAATTTCTAGACAATATTTTCACTGGTGACGTTGAAAACATTTTGCGAACTCCAACCTACTGTGGTAGACTGGACCATGACCATAAAATTAGAGAAATTGTTTGCCGAATTGTCGGATTCAAAATGTCCTTCTTTCCTAGTAAAATTAGGGATATGAATAACTATTAGTGTATACAATAAAATAAATGTAAGTACCTTAATGCATAGCATAGGTAAGTAGTTTAATGTTGGTATAAGGACATTAAGTTAACCTAACAAGCAGCATGTTTTTGCATGGTTGCTTCACTATTTTCATCGTTTGTAAATTTCTAAGTTTAGAATAAAGTTACTAATGGTTTTTAAGCATGGTATTTTATGCATGTCTGGTGTTACTTCACCGACTACAACAGACCTTTATGATGGCTTGCAGAGTTTTATATATATGTAGGTGTAATTCATTCACTGTAACACACCCTCGGGGTGCCTTCATGGTACTCATAGATGTAGATGCATTTACGGTGCTGAAAAATTGTATATTTCCCAGTTTTACGCAAATTAAAAATTTGCCTTAGTGCTATACTTTTTCGACTATGGGGCAGCCATTAGCTGTGCCTCATGTTATGCAGTAATTTGGTTAAAATATTTCGGCTATCTATGAAGCTGATCGTATTTATTTTATGCCCTGTTGCGAATCCTGTATCTTAAACATTTTGGTCTTCTGCTTGACACAGACTATGTAATACCTTGAGTAGATTGGATGGCGTTTACTATCTTCATATTTTGTGTTTAAAACATTTATTTAGTGAGAAGATAAGCATTTCCGGTTTAAGTGAGTGGTGTCAAAACACTGTATTTTTCTTTTGGCATGGGGAGATGAATTCACTACGATTGCAAGCCGTGTGCACTTTTTCCAACTCCTTGCTCTTCGTCGTTCTTATCCTCGGGATAAATCTGGGGAATTATCTAATATGCTTAAAAGATTAAATTTTAATTGCTTGGAAATTCTACCGAATACATCAAAGATGTATTTTCTCTACATCCAATAATTTTAAATATTGGCAGTATTTTTTCAGACTGCCTTCATTGCGTGTTTGAGAGAAAATTGTTCTCCGTGAAGGTAAACATGTACAATGTGTATAACAACGCTTAGCACCATTATAGTTTATCATATCTGCAATGACATGTTCGCGATAGATGACACGTTTTTGAGTTTGCATAATGATTTTCCCATGTCTCTCCTCGTATCTTTATCAGCTTGCAACAAGTTAGTAACTTCAGCAGCCTAAAATAATTGGATGCTATGGAAAAGCAAAGGTTACTAATATCCAGTCGTGCAAAATGTTTTGGCAGAAACATTTATATAAATACCTCGTTTCCATATTTTGACAAACAGTAACATTAAATTTTGGAAGATTCTTCACTATTCAACTTGTTTTTTTTTATCTACACGGTACCGTGCCAGTCACTGCGAGGGTGAACACCGGACATACTTTATCAGCGAACTGTATGACAATTTTTAAACAAATTATCTTGATCATTATGCATAATTTCTGCGTTGTATGTTCCTCATATAGTTTTTAATACATGTACTTAGGAGCCTGGATTAAAGAAGAGAAAAAATAATATCTTTGTAATATCTTACCTTCCTGGCGGAATAGGTGAAAATTTTCATTAAGATGTCTCTTACAGCATGGAGTGTGTCAGCTTTACATTTGTAGCATTTTCCCGACAGCATACTAACAATAGTTAAGTAAATTTATTTTTTCTGACTTCATGAAAAGTATCTTCGGGCAGCAATCTACCTATTAAAAATTTCGTGTTTAAATTCCTTCTACGTGTTTCTTTTCCGAAGACCCGAGAGCACGCGAATGAAAAAATTCCTGGAAAAAATGTGGTTTTTTGCCTTCCCTGGCGATTGAAACTGGGAAACACTTGAGGGTGTAGTGGCAAGGGTGAGAAAAAAGAGGGGTGTGAGAGAGGGAAATGGGTGATAACGACGCAGGTAAGATTGTGAGTGTGGGACAGGTGACGGATGGGAGGAGGGAAAGGAGCGAATTTGAAAAGCAGTTTCTTCGGTGGGAGCGGAAAGCAGAGGAAGGCGAGATTGAAAACTGTTTCGAGAACCCGAGAGGGCGATAAGAGAGGGAGTCCTTCGAAGTGACTGGGGCGGGAATCCATTCGCCTCCACTTGCGCTTGTGTGCGTGTTTGGGGAAGAGACAGAGGTGGGATTGTTACCGGGCCGGGAAGGGAGGTGGATACTGGTGGAGTGATGGCAATTGAGGCCGCTGGTGATTAGATGCGACGCCGTGGTGGGGGGTTGAGGCGAGCGGAGGATAGGTTGGAAGGAGGCTGCCCGAAGGAGGGTGTCTTGAGCGGTGGAGATGGGGGGCTGGGAGGTAGGAGAGTCAGGGAACTCCCAGGGAGGTAGGAGGGGAGTTGATGGAGGTGATGAGGGGAGGACGAAAATTGCAGGGTACATCCGTACGGGTTACCTTACCTCCCTCCACCACCCCCTTCCCTCCTCTTCCTCATTATGCTCCCCACTCCCCCTCTCTCACTCATCCTCTTCCGCCCTCCCAGGCGCCAGAGCTTGGTGGCGTGGGCTGGGTGTTGCCTCCTCGCCTGCCCTCGGGGGTCTCGAGAGGTAAAGGGTATGGGTTTGTTGGTTTTATGTCTGCGGAAGATGAGTGTCGGGGTTGGAGGTGGGGAGCATGGTTAGCGGAGAGAAGCGGGGAGTGTGGGGGAAGGTCTGTCTCGGAGCAGGAGTGGAAGGGGGAGAATGCGAGGGGGAACGGGGAGAGGAGAAGGAGTGGAATGGGCTCGAGCCGCGGGGTGGGCGGGTGGGAAGGAGTTTTGAGCATGATGTGAAGGTGATTAGGCGAGTGTGCGAGGAATGGGAGGAGAGGTGGGTGAAGTGTCGGGGTAGAGAGGAATGGACGGTGGAGGATTGAGTACGAGGGAGTGGCCGGTCCGTTTCTTGAGAGGGAATGAGGGGAGGGTGGAAGGGAGGAGTTGGTGAGTATGACAAGGGAGCTCCACGATGGAAAAGAATGCATTCTTATGAGGAATAACATCGTAAGAATGTGTCGATGCTCTCGACGAGGACGATAGAGGTCGTGAAGAGAGCACGAGATTGAACTGTTGATACTAAGGGGTAAAGCGGTTGGCTTTGTCGTGGAAAATAGATTTCTATCAGAGGGTTATCTTTTGTGCCAGCATTTGTAAGTCATTTATTTCGCTCGTAGAGCAGATGTAGCATACACTTATTCTTTCTTTCTATACCATATTTTGATGTTCTTTTCGATAATTTGTTCCACTTACCCATCGCGCGTTTTGAATCAGTGCTGTGCTTGGAAGGAAAGCAGTTTTTAAGGATAGTGTAGCACTGTGGAGAGAGTAATTCAAAGGAGAATTGTCGTTTACTACATTATTTTACGCGGCAGCGAAGAATACTTTTATGCTAGCAGACTAGCATTTCATTTTTCGTTTCTTCAGTTGTAGAGAGCGAGAGATAGGGAGAGGGTGGCTGTGTTCTAAATGCTAAAACTATGAATCCATATTCTATAGGGTTTTAATAACACCTCTTGCAAAAAATATTCTGTAAGCTTTATTTGTGACAAACTATCTTTTTCATTTGATACGAAGTTCTTTCTTAACACCATTCTTGTTAATCGTCAATTATTTATTATTTCAGTGACAGATTGGTATTTAAAACTTCTCGTATCAATGAAAGCATATTCATTATCGTTCATTCATAAGATGTTTTTCAAGGTATGTTTATAGCATTGTAAATAGAAATTACTTTGCACTCTAAATTTCAGTAGCCGGTAAAGTAACCGTGATTACATTCGGCGCAGAAGTTCAATTATAATAACAAACTTTTATACTTCTACATAATACCCTGCAACCCACCGCAAAGTGGTAGGGAGTGAACCATCACCAGGCATGCATTTTAAATTAAAAGAAAATTAAAATCACTATTAATATTATGCCAGTATGCAAAAATACTAGCTCTGCTACCTACGATGAACTAGGAACTATTTTCATGATTTGTTATTCTCGAATGATATCCTACCAAAATATTTTTACCGTAAGAATTTGTACAAACCAAATTAATTCAATATCTTCCTTTTATTAACCTTTGTAGTCAAATTCAATTTTAGAATAAAAAATAAAAATTATTAGTAAATTACTTACTTGAGTACTCGGATTTTTGTCTTGTAGTACAAAGCAAAATCTTGTAGCAATTTCACCATCAGAGTGATTTTTTATTGGTTCCCGTGGATAGTAAATTGAGCAACAGAAATTTATTTTCCAAAATTACCAGTCTACGATTTAAAGTGAAAATTTTCATTTAAAGTTGGAAAATTTAAAAAAAAATGTTTCTTTCTTCGTAGTGTTTTCTCTCCAAATTGTTTAGCTATTTTAATTATTTTTTGCACACTCTATACATGATACTTATTACATGATGATCCGTTTTTATTCATCTATGTGCGAATGTGATTATTTTATTTTCTTTCCGTTTGCCTCAATATGCTTAGATTTCAGTTCCCCAAAGTCTTGGTAGGATAATGATTGACGAAAACAGGCAATGCATACTTGTTAAGTCCAAGTTGTTATTTCATAAATGCGTGTAAAGCAGCCCAAAATATATGCATTTTCATTAAAATAGTAAAAGAAAAAATTTATTTGCCGTGTTAATGCCTTATACTCGAGTTACCTTTTGACAAATATACCCAAAATTCAGTGCTCACGGAAGTTGGACTGTTATAATTTATGCCATCCATTAGTTTCCAGGAGAATGATCCTTTGGTTTGGTTTAGACCTCGCGTACCATGTCGGGAAGTAATACCGGTCGTCATTATTCGTGAGACGCTTATGACAGCTGAGCATTTATTTGCAACGCAGTATATAAAATATATGGATATATTGACAAATCGTTGACGGTTGCAAATGTAACAGTATTTCCCTAAGAAAATTTTTGTAGTATCCGAGGACATTTTTTGGATTGCCATTTTCGTCAATCTAAGCTAAACGCATCACTAATCCTATTATAATTCCCCCAACATTGACATAGTATGAACCTTTCTCCTGCATCCTAGCTTGAGGTAAGAGATAAGGTTTGATAAATAGCTTGTGCAGAGTGTAAAACTAAAGAAAAGTATTTGCTTGTATTGGGGTAGAGCAAGACTAGCTAAGAAAAGGTTAATCTGGTGATGGCGCCTCGGGATTTTGGGGAACTCGGGTTGGAAGAGGATGAGACTGAGGAGAGACGCGGAACTGTGGGTGATGAGATCGTCTGATCGATGGAGATGGAAGCGTTTGAATAATGGAGTTTCGAGAAGCAAATGAGAAGAGTGGAAGGACGCTGAAAGGAGGTGTTGCTTGGGGAAGGAGAGGGATGTTTGGTTAGATTTTGGGGTGGTTGGGGGGCGGGGCAATGTGCTGGCGCTTACGTGTGCATATGTGTCCGGAAAAGAAGTCGTCGGGGGAAGGCGCCCAAGAAGGACCAAGGAGATAGAGAGGATCCGAAGATATTGCACAAAGGAGTGTGTAAGGGACAGAGAGGAGGGGAGGGGACGATAGACTGAAAGGAAGGGAAGCGGGAGGTTTGAGAGGGTGGGAGCGTCGGAGGTTAAGAGATTTGTTGATGGTCGAGCTTTAAAAGTTGTGGGAAGAGGAGGAGTGGAGATTGATTGATTAGTGATCCATTTGGGGGAGTTTGGGCTCCAAGCTGTAAAATTCTCCTACTCCAGGGAGACAGCGACTTTTAGGGGCGGGAAAAATTAAGTGTGAAGGATTTATGAGTTTTTTACACAACGTTTTGGGTGGTAACATTTACCTGGAAGAGATCATGAGCAGAAGAGAAAGTTGAATACTAATTTCCGTTGCATGCAACATACGGCGTACCTACTGCTTATAATAAACTGAGTAATAATTTCTGATGGACTGCCTATTTTTCATCTGACTGATTTTCCACGATATTTTCCATGCATTACTTTTAAGAGATCCGATAGTTTTCGTTAATGAATGAAAAAATACTTCTTTCTGGAGCTTGCCATTTCATCTGGTCTTGGAATTAAATGAAGAAGATAAGCATTTTTCTTTCGTCATGATATTGTTTAGAATTTGAGGGATAATATGTTCTGATGGCTAAGGAATTCTAGATTATATATTTGGCTAAATCGGTGTGATAGCGACCATTTATTTTCACAGCACCTCTTGTAATTTTAATTGTATCACTTAACTGAATATTGCTCTCTTTCATGGAAAACGTTATCGGGGCTTCTGTTCATTACATTGTACAGAACCTCACATGCTATCAACACGCGACGGCTTTCAGTGAGAAAATACACTCAGTTAGTAAACAATAGGGAGGCAAACTTTCTGCAATTCTTTGGCGGTATGATGGTCACCTTCCTCTGGGTATTGAAAATCTTGGACATCTTGTAAAGGTTGTGATAAAACCTTCTCCAATATGTGAAAGCAAAAATAGGAAAAACTTTGCGACTCAAGGCCCCTACTTTCATCACATTTAGAGAATCAACTGCTAACCACGTTAAGGGGAGATAGAGGTGACTCATCACCGAACGTGTACTGGTATAGGCACTTGACAGAAATATCGTCTGCTGGTAAAAAGTCTGTCTAGCAAAACTAATTTGAATACTTGGCTTGTAAAAAATGAGACTTGAACTAAATATCTGATATCTAGCCACCTCGAGGGTATGTGGCAGGGGGTGAGTTCTCACCAAACATGCACTACATATTATTTACCATGTAAAGAAATTCACCTGGACCGGGAATCGAACCGCAGACCTTTGGCTTTCAGCGCTGGAATCAGGTTCACCTTTGGTCTTGGCTTCTTTGAAGCCCTTTCTCCCGTGCGTTGCCATCCTTGATGGACCGCGAGGGCTCAAAACCTAGCACTTTGAACCTCGGTAAAATTGCCATCTGAAATACCAATCCTTAATAGCGTAGTGGTCTGAGCAGTGGCCTTGAAAGCCAAATGTTCGTGGCTCGATTCCCGGTGTATGATTTTTTTCACATGGAAAATACTTACGTGAATTTCACCGCCCTTCACGCGGCACGTTAGAAATGAACTACATAATACAACTAAGGAATGAATATTTTATGTGGCTTATGAATTCATTTTAATTTCCAACGCTATTTACTGTATCAGACGTGCAAGTAGGCCATTCATATTTATTGACACAAAAACGTGACTTAGGAAACAATTCCTTAGAATATACATTCAAGGTATTATTCTTATGATGGAAGTGAAGCATGAGCTATAACAGCTGCAAGTATGTCAAACCTTGAAGCATTAGGAATGTGGTGTTATAGAGGGATAATTAGGATAAATAGATTGACTGAGTGACTAACGAAGTCGTAAGAAGAGTGGGAGAAAAGGAAAGTCTTGTGAAAACCGTAATAAAGACGGAACAACTTAATTGGCCGTAATTTGAGACATGTTGGTTTGACCAAGAAATACGCTTTCATGACTCAGTAGCTATTACTTACGTGTAAGTAGCGCTAATAACTAATTTGGTGATCCTCATGCCTTACCACACATCCTCGCGGTGGCTTTCTGGGTATTACGTAGATGTTTATGTAGATATACTAAAAACGCCCAACGGAGCAGTTAGTGAGCTTTAGTGGAGTTGAGATGCTTTTTTGCATCAAGTTGTGCAACCTCCTCACCGTCTTTACATAGTACTGCCGTATTCAGTGTCTAGGATAACTAATTTTACTTAGTAATATTCAACAGAAAGTTTTATTTACTCCGACACAGGGTTTCGACTATTGAACAGTCATTATCAAGGTCTTTTCCAAAATATCGAAATGTGGTTCCACCAAGTTAAACATAACAATTTGATTCATATTTTTTGAACTGTTGACCATGAGTCATTACACAACCTCTACATCTACACATCACCCTGCAAGCCACCATAAAGGTGTATGGCAGGAGGTTAATTCACATCAAGCATGCATTACATATAATGCATAAAATAGATTTAGTAATAATATTGTAACCAATCAACATCGCGATAGTGAGTGGCCAGGGACGAAAAGAAAAAAAAATAATAATTGCGTGAGAACGACAAAAAAGTGCAGAAAAAGAGAGAACAAGAAAGGGCCCTGGACACCGGGAGTTATTGAGACAGAGGAAACCAAACAAAGGTGGAGTATGCGACCGCAAGGATAATCTGGGAGAAGGAATTGACGCCACCCATAGCAGATGATACCTTAGTATAACCTCCTGAGACGAAGCTTCGTAATAGAAGTTAGCACGGGAATGATATCCCGCAATGTCGTAACGCTCCCGCAATTTCTAACACTGCTGAGAAGATATGACAGGATCAAGAAAGATGAAAGGCGGCCCGAAACAGGACTACGAAGGTGGGAAAACCGAGATACGCGTCAGCATGAAGAGCGAGCTGGTCCAAGGAGACCGGAGGAGGGCCAGCCCGAGCAACCACAATACCAGCGTTATGAAGAACGTCGATTCCCGTGAAGACAAGGAGGGAGGCGATCATATGAGACACAGGGACTTCCCAACGCCCTAGAGAGGAAAGGGGAATACGGGGCCGAAAGAGTGAAACGGAGGAACAAACGGAAATTGGTAACTTCCAAAGTTGGGGATAAAATACTTTGTAACGCGAAGGTCTGCCGCGCGACGCTGAAATGCAGCTATTATGATTAGTCCGAGAGGCAAATTGATTGATAGCGAAGGTAATTACGTCCGGGAGAAGAGACACAGCGGTGGTGTGACTACGTTACATTGTACACATAGGTGTGTTTAAATTTTTTTAACGAACAGTTACTTAAGTGATTTGTTTAATAGTTATTAAGTAATTGGTGTTTATGAATATGTTTGGTATGAATGATAACAGTGAGATTGAATTATTGAAGTGAACGAAAGGAGAAGTGATAAGTGAAGTGGGCGTGGCAGATAAACAGAAGGTGCCGGTTGAACGATTGGGGATTGACAGTGTTTGTGTGTAGAGGGGGGAATGAAATGCTATCAGGTGTGTCAGAAGAGGTATGAATGTATTGTCAACGTCGTGGTTTCACATTTTTTCTTATGTTTTCTGAAAGTTATTAGTTACTCAGCAGGTTGTTTACAAATGCCGAGTTTTGTATCCCATCAATTGATCGATGAGGCATATATTACCTATATATATTAGTTTATAAGTCCTATGAATGAATTTAGTGTAAGAGGGAAGGTCAAAACTGAAGGCCTTGGGGCGTTTAAGAATAAGAAGGAAACAATCTGGTGTTTGTCGTTGAAGGCTTTAAAAGAAATCGTTTACAGTACCTTACAGCGATATTTCTTTTAATGGGGCTGATGTAACCAATCAACATCGCTTCAATGAGTGGCCAGGGACGAAAAGAAAAAATAAATAAGTGCGGGAGAATGACAAGAAAGTGCAAAAAAGAGACAAAAGAGAGAGAAAAAGAAAAGACGTAGGAGAACGAGGAGAAAGTGCAAAAGGGAGAAGACGTACGCGGACGGAGTAGAGCAATAGAAGAAAAGCGGTGACCAAGGAAGAAAGTTAAAGAAAGGAGGAAGAAGATTGTTTTAAAGACCTTGACCGGGGTAGGCGTTACATTATACTAGTCTAAACTTCACAGTTTACAAAGATAAAAATAACAAATAAATCATGCAAAAACATGTTGTTAGTTGGGATAGGTTTAAGTCCTTATATCAACATTCAACTGCCTATGCTATTCATTTAAAATTTATACTATTGGATATATTAACAGCTATTCATATCCCTAAGTATACGAGGAAAAAAGGGCATTATGAATCTGATCTGTGCGGCAATCAATTTATCTAATTTTGTGATTATGTTCCAGTCTATCATAGGAAATTGGAGTTCGTCATCAGTGAAAATATTATCTTGGAATTTATTTAAGAGATTATGTATAAATTTCGACCAAAGATCTGATAATGATTCCCATTTTAGTTCATGTAATCGTCTGGTTACGCTAATATAGTTATCGTACCATCCCTTTACAAATCTAGCCGATCTTCGCTGCACACGTTCAAGTTCATTATTTAGGCCTGTTCTATAAGGATCCCATATACTGGCAGTGTTTTACACATGAATAACTAAATCTAGGGAATATTAACTAATTTCTCGTACATGATCGTCACATTTACCCAGTACTCTTTTGATGAATCCAAGTTTACGATTAGCTTGACCAATAATTTCACGTGTGTATTGACCCTCGCGGCTGAGCTTAAAGCCTCCGAGTGCGACCACCGGGTTTCGGATGGTGGGTCGACCTCTAGATACAGAGTTTAGCTGCGAGATAAACGAGTTTACTCGTCGAATAGCAGTCGTGGACAAAAAGCGACGGCATTCCGAGGGGGTATTGGTCTATCCCTGGGTAAGGTAGGCATTTAAATAATACAGAACCTGTGAAGATGCCGTGACTTGGCGACGGAAGCCGCCAACAATTACGCTTCCCATCACCCGGAGGAGAGGGCAGCAGCTCTTCTTCACGTGAGTGAAGGTGGAGACCACAGTGGTCGGTACAGCGACACTCATTTCACTACAGTCGTGGTAACATTTACTTTAACGGCTGTAGTACTGCGATGTGGAAGGCAAGGGGAAACCACCACATTATTAACCCGAGGAGTCGCAGCTACCCCACTCTTTCCTTTATTATCAGACGTGATGGTACCCTCTTGAGTAAAATATTCCACAGGTAAAATAGTCCCCCATTCGGATCTCCGGGCGGGGACTACCCGATACAGTACATCAGTCAAGTGTGATAGCCATTTTAGGGTAGGAACGTGCGATCATTCAGTAGCTTGTGGATAAGTGTATCGGGGAAGAGGAGGGAACAATAGATGAAGGGTGGGCAATAATAATGACGGGATAAGAAGTGCAGCTGAGGAAAATGTAAACACAGAGCTAGGCAAAAGGCGTTATAACAAAAGCCTTCGTAAAGACACAAAGAAAGCAAGAGAAAAGTAGTGGAGTTGGCAATGTGAGGAGATGGAGAGGCTCCAGAGAGAAGGAAATAGGCAGTCTGAAAGGTTAGAATGTTGTCGGACATCAAGAAATGGAAATCGGTCCCGTGCATCAAAGACAAAAGAGGAAATTTAGCAATGGAGCCAGAGGATATCCAGCGTCAGTGGTGGGAATATGTCGAGGAACTAAGTGTACGATAGCGAAAATAGGCCCAGGAACTTATACATAGAAGAGGAAAGGAACCTGGATGATCTGGGCTCAGGAATACTGGATAGTAAGATAGAGAAGGCATTGCGAGAAATGAAGGAAGATAAAGCGGTGGGGACAGGTGGACTGTTTAAGAACCTAGAATGAGGGGAAAGGGAGAAATTTAATTTGTTGTTTGCTTGAATATACGAGGAGGGGGCTTGACCGAAGAATTTAGCAAAAAACTGTACTGATACATACAACGAAAAAGAGAGTAACAAAAGAATGTGAATATTACAAAACGATAAGTTTGATTTCTCATGCGTCAAAGGTAGTGTCTAGAATCATCAACAGAAGGATGGAAAAGAGAGCATAGGAATTTCTGGGCGAGGATTAGTTTGGATGTCGGAAGGGGAGGACTCGAAGTGTGATTGCAGTGATGAGCTTACTAATGGAAAGGAATCTAGAATATAATAGAATGTATTCGCGGAATTTGTTGATTTGGAAAAAGTGTCCGACAGAGTGAGGTGGGAAAAGTGTTGGAAAATTGTGGAAGATGGGTGTAAACTGGACTGATCAAAGATCCAAGAACATGTAACTAAATGAATTGTTACCATGAATTACTATGATTTTTATAAATGGGTGGCATTTGTTTTAATTCTATAAAATATTTTTTAAATTTGGTATGGCAGGGTATCATTGTCTATTATGCTCTCTCAACATATGAATCTTCAAAATACGCTGCAAGCTACCGCAAGGGTACTGTTCGATTCTACTATTTAATTTTAATCCTATAGGTGGAATTCACGTAAGAAATAAAGTAGTTTCGCACGCGATATTGATTCTATTGAAAAGCGAGCGCACCCTGGAATGGAAATAAACATAAATAAAATTATTTTACACTTGTCGACATTCATGCAAAAAAATTAAAAGGTAAACATTTAAATATTATTTAATAAGCTTGGAAAAATCAAGCAAAAATCCACATTTCCTATCCAATTTTACCCCTGATAGCTTCGATCTAATGTCCCTGTTTGTAATGGGAAGAATGCATTTTTGCACTTGTCACTCGCTTTTCACGCAAAGACAAATTGGATTTAAATCCGTCGAACTATGGTCTATCTATCTTATCTTCTTTTCCTGATAGAATTTAGCTTGAGACTTGGCTGTTAAAAAAATTAGCCCTTTCGGAAAAGAGATAAGGTACAATTTTATTTCTAACTTCAGACTATTTTAACGTAGGGTTTGCTCTCGCATACGTCTGCGTAGTCACGCGTAAGCGTTGGCCTATTTTCTCCTTTACACCTCGTCATTCCACCTTTTAAACGCGCAAGGAGCTTTTAGACCGGATGCGTGGTGGCGACACGCGGCGCGTCTACTCTGTAGTCGCCGCGTCGGCCGCTTTTATTGCCGGAGGAAGCGTTAATTCAATCCGCGAGGATGCCTCCCGCCGTCCCTTTTGTCCCGGACTTCCGGCGTTTCCTTCCCACTACTGCATTTCTTCCTCTTTATCCCTCGTCCATTCGCCTCCCATCGTTTTCAATTCACAAACGAACGTCTCCTTCTTTCCCTCTCTTTTATTGGCCACCTCGAACGAGTACTCGGCCGTAAAGAAGGGATACATGGCCTCCTTGAGATCACAGTGGTTGAGTAGGAGATTTGATGGCACTGAAATAATACGGTCTTGAATATAACGGTCTTCCATGATGTGAAAATTGTATGCATAATTTATGAATGTCTTGCGGGCCATTGGGTATAATAGAACACACGAAATTGTTACATTTATGCTAGTTCTGTCCTGCAAACATTTTCTATATTTAATTTTGTCAAATAGAAATATTCGAATCAAATTTTTAGCACACGGAAAACGTTTATTCTTATCAAGGAAACCTGTTATGTGTCTTCAGCCAAAAAGCTGCTCTTAAACATGGAACATTTGATACATTCCTAAACATATCGTAAAACCTTTTAACAAAGCTAGCTGCTCTACGCTGCATACCGTCTAGTTCTCTGATCAAGCCTAATTCGTTCGGATCACACAATGGAAGCATATTCTAGGTGGGGCCTAATTAGGGAAAAGTAACATCGCTCTTTTGTCTTCTCGTTACATTTCCTTAGTGCTCCTTTAATAAAGCCTAGCTTTCTCTTGGCTTGTCCACATAGTTCTCGGATGTCTTCCTCACGAGAAGTCGTTAGTTATTGTAACACCAAAGTACCTTATGGATTCAACGCTTTCAATTTTCGTTTCACTTATAGTATAGGATCACTCTAACGAATTATTCCTCTTCCAAAAGCTATTAGCTGCACATATTTTTAGGTTTAATTCTAATTGCTTTTTGTCGTACTCTTGAATTGCATCTAAATATTTCCTAAGTGATTATCTATCTCCTTTCATAGGTCCATATGTCGATCTCTAGGATATCCCTCAAATGTATCTAGTTGGACGAGTCCCAGTAGGGCTCTTCCAATTTGAACCTTGGACCTGAAGACAGTTTTCCAACACCCTTCATTCAGTCATCACACCGACATGTGAGTAATTGCTTTGAGAGTTGAATTTTAATTTTTTTGATATCTGTTTCGGTTTTATGGATGTGTGTTCAAACGAAAGGCTGATTTTTGATAGGCGAGAGCTGAGTTCATCCCGTACTAAGCCATTTGTGTGTGTAATTCATACATGCAGGGGAGGGGGGGCATTTAATTTACCTGAGCCACCTTCGATTTCCTGCCAATGAAGGATTTCTTACTCGCAGAAAATAGAATCACTAGTATTTTAGGTGGGGGCGTCCAGAGAGGTTCTTGCTCGGGATCTGTGAATAAATTGGTTTCGAATCTACTTAAAAGGTTTAACCTAATGTTAACCTGCGGTCTGATAGTAATTCCCGTCCTATTTCTTCTATTAAACTGGTAACACTTATACAATTATCATAACGGTCTTAAACAAATCGAACGGATCTCCTTTGCACACGCTCTAATTCCTTTATCATACCTTCCTCGTACGGATCCCATATACTAGCGTCATATTCTTAATGAGGCCTGAAAAATGTAAAATAGCCTTTTTCGTACTCTCATCGCACTCGCCTAGAACCCTTCTTACGAATCCTAATCTACGGTTTGCTACACTAGTTGTTTCCCTGATGTGCTTCCCCATGACATGTCTTCATTAATGGCCTAGAAGCCTAAGTATTTAATAGATTCTACGTTAGATATTTTCTTTTCTTTAATGCAATAATTATTCCGAGGAAAGATATTTTTTTCCGAAAGTTCATCATCGCGCATTTCTTCAAATTTAATTCAAGCTGCCAAATAACACATCAATCATCAATCGCATCTAAATTCTTAGCTAAAGACTGACTGTTCTCTTCATTTTTAATTTCCTTATACACTACTGCATCATCAGCATAAAGACGGAACTTGCTATTTTTAACTAGCTATTATATTAGCAGATACCTTACCAGAGTTGCTGTTTTATTTCATCAATAAAAGCTAGAACAATTGATAGCTCTATTTTGTCTCAAATTAGTTGATAGTGATTTTTATAAAACATCAATGTATTCCTTCTAGTAATATTTAGCCCCAAAATAGGGAGAATGTAATGAAATAGGGTCACTATTTGCCACTTTACTTTTATTGTCAATTGGTGGTTGACAGTGGAGACCATGCAACGTTTAGTTACCCTTTTGGCTACGGAATCGCGTGACCTTCCACGTTAAATCATTGCCAACGAGGAGAAAGGAGTGGGAGAGGAAACTTCTCCTGAATCCTCGGAATTGATATGCAAATAATCCCAACTGCCTAAAAGCATGAATGGACGAACGGGTTTAATGGCCACGAACCCAGTCGAAAGATGTACGGGTATTTATGAGGCCTTTGATCGTCAACGGTGTCCCCGTGGCGATTGCCCAGTATTATGCAAAGGCGGGAAATAGCGGATGTGTGGGCAGATAGGAATGTATGAGGGAATGGGGTAGAGATGAAAATCTGTTTGAAAGGGGCTGGGAATATCAAGTATGGACGGCGGAAGCGTAGGCGTCCGGAATTAGAGAGGCAAAGGAAGGTGGAATGTACGATATTTTGTGAAGGACAGATGTTCCGCTGGCGGTGATGCTATAATTAAGAGATGACAGGCCGTAATATCTCGATATTTTTGTGTCACTCGAAGATAGCTCATATGTGTGACTTTCAGAATTATACACAGTGCTTTGCACTCTTATCCATTTTCGGTGTAATTTTATTGCATAACTTAGGGGACATTTTCTTTTTTATGTTCTCACTATTTATTCTAGTTTATGGGTTGTCGAATGTTCTTATCTGTTATTTTCATGATTGTGCTTTAGGGTAAACTTTAAGGCACCATAGTGTATGTTCAAAACAGTTGACCATTTGGGTTGAATCGCTTGCTATATTGGAATAGCAAATTACCTGTAGGAATTTAGCTAGTAAGTGGTTGCCGTGATTAGACACTCTAGTTGCACGTTTTATTTTTTTACGCAAGGTTTTTCGGAAAAAAATATTTAGAGTGTTTTCATGCTGTTTTAACTGTAAAATTAATCTAATTTCAAAACAAAAGAGTCGCATAAAACGTAGTGGTGATAGAAACTTACAAAATTCCTTCTAGAGTACATAAAACGTAAGCATCTGAATTAGCACCTACCTAGAAATTATATCAAATGAAACAACGAAGAATTACAAAGAACCCAAAAATTGGATAGTAACTAATATTGCACCTATTTTTAAAGGCGATGATAGGGAAGAACCTAGTAACTACAGACCCATTTCACAAACATCAAACTCCTGTAAGGTGTGGCGCACATACTAGACGGTTCAATCACGGAGCATTTGGATTGTCAGAGATTACTCATAAACAGCGAATATGGGTACAGGAAAGGTAGATATAGCGAGACACAATTACCTTTAATGGTAAACGATATTTTAGTCTAAGACGATAACAGTACTGAGGTTAAAGTGTCCGAAGATAGGAATACCCGAATGCCAATTAAAGTAGGGAAATTCCTGTCCTTGGACATTTTCACTTTACTCAATTAGAAGCTCACCCTAATTCAGCTAGTACTGAGTTTGATTGGATATTTTTAGACTTTGAATTTTATTTGTCTGGTCGAATCTAGCATAATACGATGTTTTTTTTTAAATATATGCCTAACATCTTCAGTAAAGCTATCCGATTAAAATTTCTCTAATAGATTTAATGTGTACTTTAACGTATGCTCTGATAATGATTCCCACCCTAATTCTTTTACTAATTCTGAAACGCTACTCAACCTATCGTAACACCTTTAACGAACTGTAACGAACCTAGCTGTTATAGGCTGCACACTGTCTAGTTCTCTGATCAAACCTAATTCATTAGGATCCCATGCACTGGCTGCATACTCAAGGTGGGGCCTAACTAGTGAAAAGTAACATCGCTCTTTTGTTTTCTCATCACATTTCCCAAGTACTCTTTTTATAAATCCTAGTTTTCTCTTCGCTCGGCCGCATAATTCCCGGATGTGTCTTCCCCACGATAAATCTTTAGTGATTGTTACACCTATATATCTTATTGTTTCAACTTTTTCGATCTTCGTGTTAATAATTTTATAGGTACGCGCTATCGAATTATTCCTCCTCCAAAAATTGATAGGTACACACTTTTTAAGGTTAAGTTCTAACTGCCATTCGTCGCACCACTCTTGAATTGCATCTAAATCCTTACTTAGCGATTTCCTGTCTTCTTCTTTTGATATACCCCTATACATTAACGCATCGTCTGCAAAAAGTCTAAGCTTACTACTAACTACGGTACCCAAATCGTTTATGTATAAAAGAAATAGAAGCGGATCTACTACGCTACTCTGGGGAACTCCCCATGTGACTTTGTGTCCGACATGATACCATCTATGACAACCCTCTGCTCTCGCCCACTTAAGAATTATTTTACCCAACATACAACGTCTTTATTTATACCAAAACTCTCTAACTTCAAGATTAATTTATCATGAGGAGCTTTATCGAATGCCTTTAAAATCTAAAAATATCACATCAACTTCAGTACTGTTCTCGCCATGGACGAAAATATCATGTACGAATAAAGCTCATTGTGTCTCGCAAGATCTACCTTTCCGGAACCCATGTTGGCTGTTTTTGAGTTATCCCTGACTATCCAGATGCCCCATGATCGAACTGACTAAAATGTGCTCAAATACCTTACAAAAGAGTGACGTGAGTGAAATGGGTCTGTAGTTACTAGGTTACTAATGTTAGCTACTTTCCAATCCTTGGGTACTGTATGGTTCTTTAGTGTTTTATTGAATATTATTTCTAGATAGGGGGCTATTTCAGAATATAATGTTTTATATACTCTGGAAGGAATTTGATCGGGACCTGGTGATTTGTTTTTACTAATGGTTTTTAACTGCTGCTCTATTCCGCAACATGAAATTTTTATTTCGGGCAATTGCTCACTGAAAGTGTTCGGCGGTGGTTCCACTGCGTTGTGTGACGATGAGTTGAATACGCTTTGGAAGAAGGTGTTTAAAGAATTGGCTTTTTCTAAACTGCTGGAGACTCTAATTCCTTTATTGTTTTCAAGTTTGTACACTGTGGACCTATTTCCCTGAATCTCTCTCACATATAATCAAAACGCTTTAGGATTGCTATCTAAATATTCCCCTAGCATGTTGCTCTTGAAATGTGATAACGCTTGCCGACACGATTTCCTTGCTAATGCTCTCGATTTTTTATAGTTTTGAACTAACTCATTTTTTTCCTCTACCGATAGACCCCGTCCTGCATTTTTCAGTCTAGCGTGGCATACCCTTTGTCGCTTTGGTGATTTCCTAACCTCCGCGTTATACCACCTTGGCTCTGTATTATCACTAATGAATTTACTTGGTATGTATTTATTAACTGCTTTACTGGTGACCTCAAGAATTTCTCTCCACGAATCCTCTGTATATAATCCTTTGCTTTGTTCGCTAAATACATTAAACGATTCCATTAAATCCTCTTTCATACCATCGTAATTAGCCTTGCCAAACAAGTACCTATACCCTTCTCCTTCGTTTATTATATCTTTCAAGGCCTACAATAAATTTCGTATGCACTGTTTTATGATCACTAATTCCTGTGTCTGTAATTGTATTTAGAACTCTTTCGGGTATATTTGCTGCTAATAAGTCTAGAATGTTGTTTCCCCTGGTCGGTTCTGTTACTATCTGTTGTAAATAATGTGACGTAAAGGTGTTCAACAGTGATAACAGTGATTCGCAGAGTTCCTTACTCCTGTTACCTACTTACCTACCTACTTACCTCCTGTTATAAAACTACACGTATTCCAGTCTATCGAAGGGAGATTGAAATATCCGCCTACTATTATTCCTCTATAATTTTTCCGGGAAAGTAATGTACGTATCACTGACTCTAGTTCCATTGTAGAATATACGTTTGCGTCCGGTGGCCTATAGTATGAATGAATGAATGAATGAAATATTTATTAATGCTCTGGGGTAACCCATAAGAGCAAATACATTATAACAAAAATGCACATTCTGCTCAAATAAACACAATTCAGAATTACACATACATAATTAACATAATAAATACAGAAATTAGACCAGTTAAACGCCAAAATATATTAATGAACGAAATTGACACAATTTAATGTCGATTATTTAAATAGAAATACAATTTCATTTTGAAGGATTGGAGGGAGGAGGAGGATTTAATGTGGAGGGGCAGCGAGTTCCAAAATCTGGAAGCCGTTATAAGGAAGGAATTAAGGTAGAGGTTGGTACGAGCGTATGGAATGTGAAAAAGGCTAAGGTCGGTGCGAGTTATTCTTTGAGAAACACATGACCTAGGAGTGAAGAGGTTAAGTAGGTACTCAGGATTTCGATTGCGGAAGAGGGAGAAGAGGAAAGACCCCAAGAAGTATTTCCTTCGGGAGTCAAGTGGTAGCCAATTCAGCTCAGCTGCGTACTTAGATACATGATCATCTCTGCGTAGGTCGAATATAAATCTAATACAACTGTTAAGTAATCGCTGAAGATGCATATTTAGAGTATTTGTTAAATCACTATAGACTAATATACAGTAATCCATAATTGGAAATATAAGTGAAGTTACAAGCATAACTCTGGTAGAAAAAGGAAGATTTTTCTTATGCAACTTGAGTAAATAGAGAGTCTTATTACCTTTATTACATATTTCAAGAACATGCTGATCCCAGGACAAGGTTGATGATAGAGTAAGTCCCAGGTAACGAACAGTCTTTTTGATTTGAACAGTAGTCGAACTAACACGCAAAGGTGGAAGGCGATCATAAACAATACTGTTTAAAAGTCTAATATTACCAAAAATGATTGCTTGCGTTTTGATTGGGTTTAACTGAAGGCAGTTGATTTTGGCCCACTCGCCGATAGAACAAATATCACAGTTAATTTCATCGATGTAATGTGGGAGTTCATCAAGAGGGGAATGAATGTAAATTTGTAAGTCATCCGCATAAAGCATATACTTAGAATATTTAATACTTTTTGGCAAGTCAAGGGTGTACAATGTAAACAGAAGAGGTCCGAGGACAGAGCCTTGTGGGACACCGCATGAGACCGGAAGCCAAGAGGATAACTCGTCTCCGGGGCCCTTTACAGCTTGAGTTCTCCCGGTCAAATATGAATTAAACCAATTTAAGGCGGAGCTGGAAAGATTCAGGGATTTCAGTTTGCGTAAGAGTAATGTATGATTGACACGATTAAAGGCCTTACTAAAATCGAATAAAACCATTATTGTTACCAATTTTTTATCAGTGGCTAGACGAATATCATTTGTAACCTTAAGAAGGGCAGTCTGGGTACTGAATCCCTTACGGAAACCCGATTGGAAAGGATCAAGTTTACCAGATGATATAAGGAAATCAGTAAGTTGAGAGTGAACAATCCTTTCCAATACTTTCGATAGAGCACTGAGAATAGAAATAGGTCTGAAGTCAGAAGAAGTAACAGGTTTCTTTACCTTTTGAAGGGGAATAATAATTCCTTTTTTCCATGCAACTGGAAATTGACCATGTGACAAAGAATAATTAAAAATCTCAAGGATACATGGAAGCAGGACTTCAGTGGCTTTATGGACAAACAGTATTGAAATTTGATCATTACCTGGAGAGTTAGATTTAGTCTGCTTTAAGTACTTCAAAGCAACCTCCCATGTAATGTGATGAAAATAGAAATTATTTGAGTCGAAAGGGACGTGGAGATACTCTGAAGTTAAATCATCTGAAGGAGAGCTAGTAGTATCATCTGACAAGGAAATGAAATATTGATTTATTTCATCGATGGAAATTTGACTCGGGAGTGTATTTGACTGCTTGCGTATCAGTCCTAGGTTCCTGAGTTCACGCCAGGCAGTCTTTTGGTCCACGACTTGAGTGAGTTTTAGGGTGTAGTATTGACTCTTTGCTTCGGTAATGCGGGCTTTGACCAAGTTCCGAGAAACCTTGAACGCTTGAAGGTTGGCAGGCGTTCTAGTACGATTATAGGCACGACGAAGTGTGTTACGTACCCTTATTAATTTTTGGATTTCATCATTAAACCATGGTGCTTGTATGCGCTTAGGATAGCATGTCACTAGAGGAGCTCGGACATTAATACATTTCAACAACTGTGAGTTAAAATAATTTACCTTCACATCAATGCAGTCGGACTTGAAAATCTCACTCCAGTCCATAACCGCTAAATCGTTTTGGAAATGTTGTTCGTTGAAGTTTTTAAGCCTTCGATAATTGAAGGGCTTAGGGGGAAAAGAATAAGATTTAAAACGATAGGAAATTTGGATTAGATCATGTGCTGACAAAAAAGGAACAGGCATTTGAGAGTATGAAGTAACTTTATCAGGGTCGTCGACAATAAATAAGTCAAGTAGCGTATGACTTGTTGCCGTGTGGTGTGTCGCTGTAAAAGGAACAATGTGAAGGTTATTAGAAAAGGTAAAATTTCTAATGAACTGACTATCAAAGTTATTCTTAAGGAGATCCGCATTGAAATCTCCGACTATTACAACATTGTTATAAGTAGGAGTGAAACGAAGACATTCATTTTCAAATACACTCATATGTCCAATTTTAGGGGGACGATAAACAACACATAATAGTAATTTTGAAGAATTCGGGTTAGTGATTTCGACAATCAAATATTCAGGTTGAGAGCAATACACTGGAGGGGAGGCAGCTAGGACAGAGATCTGGAGATCATGGCGAATATAAAGGCCCACCCCACCTCCCAATTTGCCGAGACGGTCGTGCCTTATAAGATTAAAATTTGGCATAGACACTAATTCATCCGGGATATTTGGATTTAACCATGTTTCAGTGAGGCAGACAATATCATAGGAAGAATTTGAAAAATTAAATACAAATTCATCAATGTGGCCAAACAAGGATTGACAATTTACACAACATATCTTAATACAGTTAGATATAAGGACATCACGCACACGATGGTTACCGGTGGAACAATTACTTATATCCTATTTCAGCTTTTCAATATCTTCTTCTGAAGAAATGGTGATACGCTCGGATCCGTCTTCTTTCCGGGCATATATTCGACCATTACGCACCCATAAGAACTTAATTTTCCCACTTCTTTTTAATTCACGTGCCACTGAGTATAATTTTCGGTAATAAGAGGTGAAAGATTCGTTCACATATACTGGTACCGCTGGGGAGATAGTGAAGCCTATATCTGTAGAAGTTAAGTTCCTTTTAACCTTGCGAGCAGCAACGATCTTGGTGGCAAATGCATTCCGAAGAAAGCGGACTATCACAGGGGTGGATGAGCCGGACCCATTGCCGCGAGGTTTAGGACGGTACGAGTAGTCGAGGTCAGTGACATTGATTTCCACACCAAGCGCACGGCCAATGTTGCACACGATTGATTCGATAATTTCACCTTCGACGAAGGGAACACCACGAAATTCAACTACATTCCGTAGACACTCTTGCTCGGCCCTATTAAATTGAATTTGCAGATTTGACACTCGGTTTGAGATCAAAACATTCTCATCACGCAGGTTGTCCAAGCGTTGCGTGAGACTAGTAAGGGAGGTCGTGATACCTTTAAGAGTTTCCGCATGATCAGTTATGGACTTCTGGATGTCGGAGAGGGTCGATTTCAAGTCCAAGTAATCCACTTGGAGTTGCTTCACCCTGTCAAGGAGCTCCTTGACCAGGGCAGCCAGGGATCCATCAGAGCTTCTCTCCGGGCCAGTTCTTATAGGCGTCGAGTCACTGCGAGAAGCACGCAACCGGGAGGTGCAGGAATCGCACACCCAGGCTTTTTGGAGATCTTCAAGCGCTTGCAAGTCTCCATCGGACACAGCAACACAGGGCGGATGGAAGTAGGTATTGCACTCGCCACAGTTGAGGCCTTTTACACCACGACGAGAGCAGATTCCACAGGTAGGCATGTTAGTGAAATTCCTACATATGTCCTACATTAGTATGCACCTACATATATCTCTTTTGCATTACTACTTTTACTTTTAACGGAACACCAAATAATTTCTACATTTCGCTCTGAAATAAGTTCTCTTCTACTGACATACGGGTCCTTCACAGCTATAAATGCTCCTCCTCCGTTTCTGCTTACTCTATCCTTTCTGTATACGGTAACACACTTCGGAAATACTTCATAATCTGATATGTCCTTCGAAAGCCAGCTTTCTGTACCTACGATTATATCTGCATCAGTACTTTTTATGAGTTGGTGAAATTCTGCTACTTTATTTCTTAAACTACGACAATTCACTACTATCACTAAAATTCTTTCTCCCAATCTGTTTCTCTCTTGGTGCTCTTTTCCAACTAAAATTTTCCTCGATAATTTTTTAACGGACCCACTATTTGATCTACCTACCTTTGAAATACCTTTGATGATTTACCTTGTTCGTCCTTTTTAAGCGTTTTTCTCTGACCTTATAAAACTACTCTGCATATTCTGTCAAATTCTTCCACGATTTTCCCCCCGCTTATTGACCCGCACTCTGGGCTACCTCCTGAGCTAAAGCCCTTAGACACTCATTATTGGTAAAACGTCGGAGCTTGCTATTTGTAACAACTGTATTCAAGTCATTTACGTATAGAAAAGATAAAATGTTGCCTATCACTCTTCCCTGAAGTCAAGAAACGCTGCGTCTACCTTAACGTTACCTTCTCCCGAAACTAATGTATCATGAACCAAAAGACCTAGTTGAGTTTCGCATGACCGACCCTTTATGAACCCATGCTGGTTTGTTACCCATAAATCCTAGCTATCGAGGTGTCCCGTTGTGGATGTAACTAGTAGATGATCTATAATTTTACATGATAGTGACGTTAATGATATTGGTGTATAATTATATGGCTGTTCCCTATCGCCGCTTTTGAAAATTGGAGTTACTAGTTTGCTATCTTCCAGTCTTTGGGAGCAGCATGTTCTTCGAGGTACCTCTTTGTTAAATATTGATTTAAGACACGGATCCGATTCGGGAGCTAATTATTTGAACTTACGTACTTTGAATACGTTGAACTTATGGTACTTAGGTCTTACAATTAGTAACGATTTATCGTGGGGAAGACATATCCGGGAAATATGCTGCTAAGCCAAGAGAAAGGTAGAATTTATCAAAAGTGTACTAGAGAAATGTGACGAGAAGGCAAAGGAGTGTTGTTACTTTTCACTAGTTAACACCCATTTAGAATATTCTGCCGGTGTGTGGAATCCGAATGAAATAGGTTTGATCAGGAAACTAGGCAGTGTGTTACTCAGAGCATCTAGGTTTCTTAAAAAGTGCTACGATAAGTTTAAAGATAGATAGTATAACTTGTTAGATCCTATTTGGAGTACGCTGCCAGCATTTGGGATCCTTACGAAATAGGCCTAAATAATGAGCTTGAGCGTGTGTAGCGAAGATCGGCTGGATTTGTAAAATGACGGTATGATAGCATAATCATCTATTAACGTTAATAAACTAATGAACTAAAATGAGAATCATTGTTAGACCGTAGGTTGAAATTTAGACTTAATCTCTTAAATAAATTCCAATATAATATTTTCACTGATGACGTTAAAATATTTTTCCAACTACAACTTATTGAGGTAGACTAGCCATAATCACATAATGAGAGAAATTGATTGCCGAACTGACGGATTAAAAATGTCCTTACCTCGTACAATTAGAGATATGATTATGTTTGTGCATGGTTGCTTTGCTATTTTTTCTTTCTTTAAATTGTGAAATTTAGACTAGAATATAGTTACAAATCTTTTTATTCGTGATGTGTAATGAATGTTTGGTGGGAATTCACCCCATGCCCCACATGGGGCGTCATGGCGTCATTATGGCGTCTTGCAGGGTATTGTGTTGATGTAGATGTAAGTACCGGCCAAAAATCTGGACAAGGTATCCGATGCCACGGAGACAAATGACGAGTTGTCTCTCCAAACGTAGGTCCTGAAGGACCTAAGCCGGTGTAGAACCCGAAAGACCTTCATACAAATAGATCCAGTGGTCCACATCAGTTAAATCATGGGTTAACATTTTTTGCAGTATTCACGCACTATGTACGTCTTCATGCTCAATTAGTCTTTACCTTGTCTGCTCTCCGCGCTTACCTTGATAATGATTGTCAAACAATCGAAACCTAGATCGGTGGTAAAATAAATTTGTGGAATTTTACCAAGTGATCATTCTATTTACTACCATGCGATTCCACCAAGTGAAGCCTGATGATTTCCTTTTTAATGTGTTCGCCTAAAACTCGAGAACCAAATTTAGCACAGCTTTGAAACTTTAAGGTTTATTAAATGTCATCCCTGGACAGATTAGAGTATAGATTTTAAACATCATTTTCCCCGCGTACCATTAGAGAGCATAATAGGCAGCATAGCAATGGTATAGGTTGGTGAAATATTGTTAGATTTGTCTGTAGTGGTAACTTTTAGCTCCATGCACGGATTAATATACATTCCATGGTATACGGGCGTGGTATTCCATGTTATACCACGGTTCCATGCCTTTCATGGTACATATCTCTTAAATGCATGGACCTTGGAGGCTTGGTAGCTCATAGTTGCATGTAAATGGTGCATGTTTGGTAGTATTTAACCAATGCCAGTCACCTTCGTGGTGGCTCGCAGGGTATTACGTAGATGTAGATGAAAAAGACTACACGGTCGGGATATAGGCCGCGTACAGAGATGACAGGAGATGTTAAAGTGTTTGAAAAATGGGGACGATATCCCGCTGTGAGGAGAGGGAAGTTTCCCCAAACGGCTGGCGAAGGCAGTGAGGAATGGCGGGTCCGAAGTAATGAGTGTTCTTCTTCCTTTTAGCCGTTTATATGTTCAGGGGGGCGGAATGAAGATAGTACGAGGAAGCTGAACTTGTGAGAGAGCGCTAAGGAAACTTGGAAAGTAGTTAAACAACAGGACACTTTTTGAATTGATAGCTTAGATATTAGAACATTTGTTTTCAAAGACTATGGGAATTGCAATAATTGTGGCATTGAATTGATGGTGTGGAATAATGAGAAATTCATATTATTTATAAAAAATACATTCTGTGCTAGTACTAGTTTAACTGTTCCTGTCATTAGAGTAATCAAAGAATTGGGTCGGAAAAGATAGGCTTAAGGGTGCAGATTACAAAATATTCTACTGATTGCATTATTGTCGATATACTTAGTTTTGATTTCACGTCAATTTTCCAATAAAACGATGGCGTGATAATTATTATATGAGGTTCACGTTTCGTGAGATAATTTAGGATGTTGTTGGTAACCGCTGTGCGGTGATAATGACGCTACGTTGAACAGCAACGAAATGTGGCGTGTGTATAGAATTGAAAATAGCATTGAACGAAACTTGATATGACAAATTATATTTATAAATTAACACGTATATCCTAAAAATTTTATGAAGATGTTGGAGCCACCACCATGCGAAGTCAAGGAAGATGATCCGAACGGGAGGAAGCACGCGAAGAAACATGAGTGGGTAGGACCATCCAACGCTGAATGCGAAGCGGTGGGTGGACACAGGGAAGAAGTGTAGGAGGCAGTATAACAAACAGCGTGTCAGCAGTTCATGGCCCGGGTTGTAAATGGATTAGGAATGAGCCGAGAGGAGAATAAGGAAGAGGAAGTGGTGGGGAGAATTTGGAGATGGCTAGGAGAGTGTTGGTTAGGGGTGAATAGTAATAAACATGGTCTACCTCCGTAGGCGTTGACACTGCGCGCGTCAAATAATACGTTATTAATATTTAATACCCTAGCGGAGTTGGGGAAGTGGAAAACGGAGGCAGAATGCAATAATTTCTAAGAAATCATTGGATATTTGTAGAGCTCTATGAAATGGTTCTATTGGCGTCAATATCCACAACAATATGGATATTAATCATGCATTATTTAAGTACATTGACCACTTGATCATTAAATAAGCTTTTCTTTTTCAAACCTTTGATGTCCTATACATTTGGATTTTAATTCAAACGTGCTGGGACTAAACTATTGGAAATTCGCTTTCCATTATGGTACTTAATGACTCACAGTTTTAGATTTTTGGCGCACTTCAACATTAAATTTGGATATAGTGTTAGAGCTGATTATTTGGAACGAGTTAACGAGATTCTAGTTCACCGAAGTTAAGCAACGTTGGGCCAGGACGGAGGTTGGATGGGTGTCCCCCTTCCATACCTCTACCGTGGTGTTCTTGTCCCCTGTCTGCAAGTGGCGGGCAGGTTAAATGTGGGTTGGCACAATGGATCTAAAGAGGTCTAAGTGCCAGGGGGGCTCCAGAAGGCCTCCGCCCACCCCTCCAATTTACATTTTTTTTAACGAGATTCTAGAATCAATTGCACACCAGCTTCAAGATTTGTGTTTTATATAATATATGCAATAAATTTCAAACTGCTTATCGTTGATTATGAGATGAAAAAGTGCAGATTACTAGTAATCAGATCCAACAAATGAAAAGCTTGATATTCACCAGCTGTTTGCGAAAAAAGCTATTTTATGTAATTTAGTTTCCAAACGTATATGTATCCTCCTGTGCGTGTGGAAATGTGACTGGAATGGTTGTGTAATTTTATCTGCATTAATAGTTTCTAATTTTATTTGCTTCATCTACTCTGCCATAGTGCGCTGGAATATTTAATATATTTGTAAAATCTGCAGAGATCTTGCCCGTCTTAAATTTTTGCAGGATATTTTTCTAGATGATCAGGATGTAGGTCCTGATAATGATTTCCAACCTTATTCTTCTAATTATTTCGATGCGTTGCTAAGCCTACCATAGCATATTCAACACTACTATACATATATTAGTGATGGATAAAATAAATAAAATGGGACCTGCTACTCTTCCTGTATGAACAGTGGATGTGACTATGATTGTGTCAGACATGATTTAAATAATAGCGGCCCACTGTTCTCGGCCACTTAAAAAATCCTGAATCTATCAAATACTTTCTTTATTTATCCCAAAACTCTCTAACTTCAATATTAATTTAAGATGAGGAACCATATCCAATGGCTTTTTATTATATAATAGTATTAAATAAAATACAGTACTCTTTTCGTCGGAGACTAAAGTGTCGTGTACGAATAACGCTAATTGTGTCTCGCAAGATCTAACTTTCTGGAACCCATGTTGGCTGTTTAATGAGTAATCCCTGACTATCTAAATACCCCATGATCGAATTGACTACTATGCGCTCAAAAACCTTACGAGAGATTGACGTGAGTGAAATGGGTCTGTAGTTACTAGGTTCTTCCTTATCACCACTTTTAAAAATAGGTGTAATATTAGCTACTTTCCAATCCTTCGGTACAGTGTGGTTCTTTAGTGTTTTATTGAATATTATTTCTAGATAGGGGGCTATTTCAGAAGCTAATGTTTAATATACTCTGGAAGGAATTTGATCGGGACCTGGTGATTTGTTTTTACTAATGCTTTTTAACTGGTGCTCTATTCCGCGACATGAAATTGTCATTCCGGGCATTTGTTCACGAAATGTGTTCGGCGGTGGTTCCACTGTGTTGTGTGATGGTGAGCTGAATGTGCTTTGGAAGAAGATGTTTAAAGAATTGGCTTTTTCTAAACTGCTGGTGATTCTAATTCCTTTATCGCTTTAAAGTGTGTGCACTGTGGACCTATTTCCCTGAATCTCTCTCACATATGACCAAAGCGCTTTAGGATTGCTATCTAAATATTCTCCGCTTGCTATTATATATTGCTCTTGAAATATGACTACGCTTGCTGACATAATTTCCTTGCTAATGCTCTCGATTTTATATAGTTTTGAACTAACTCATTTCTTTCCACTACCGATAGACCCTGTCCTGCATGCTTCATCCTAGCGTGGCATACCTTTTGTCCCTTGGTGATTTCCTATCCTCCGCGTTGTACCACCTTGGCTCTGTATTATCACTTTTCAATTTTCTTAATGTACATAATTGTGTCTCGCTCTATCTACCTTTCCGAAATCCATGTTAACATTTGTGATTAATCCTTGGATATCTAAATGCCCCATAATCGACCTGGCAACTATATGTTCATATATAACGATTATTTAATTTTATCTGCATTCATAGTTTTTAACTTTATCTGCGTTCATAGTTTCTAATTTTATTTGCATTATCTACTCTGCCATAGTACGCGTGTATTCATTCACTAGAATTCATGTGATTGATGTGAAAGAAATAGGCCTGCATTTACCTTGTTCTTCCCTGTCGCCGCTTTTGTTGTGTTTGGTACTTCCCCCAGTATTTCGGTACTGAGTTTTATTGAATATTATTTCCTCCTAATAATATCATCCGAAATAATATTCAATAAAACTTAGTACCGAAATACTGGGGAAAGTACCTAACACAGCAACTCTATCTAAAAGCGGTGATGGGGAAGAACAAGGTAAATGCAGGCCTATTTCTTTATTAGAGGGAAGGGGGCTATTTAAGATGCTAATACTTTGTATACTCTGGCATGACTTTTATGCTGCAAACTCGGATAAATGTTCTCGTGAGCCCCAAGCCATTGTGTCCATTTAGAAATTTTGGCTGATTGCACTAATTATTCATAAGTTTCTAGAATTTTTGTCTTGATATGAAAGCTCTAAACCTCCACCAACAGAGTTGGGGTTATGTGTAAGACGAAGAGGTTCAAGAATTATTTTTTTTGCGTATAATTAGGTGCAGTAGTAAATTACAGCGAAGACACCACGAGGTAATTAGAAGAGGCATTCAGGATTTTGGTGCAGAAGAGTAGACAGTAGTAATTTTTTGTTTATATTTCGACATTAATAACTCACGCTAGCTTTAAAAAAAAACGAATTAATTAATATACGTAAAGGCTGAAATGGAGATTTCGTGTTTCCACACGATATCTACATCTGTAATTTAATTTTGAAGGCTCATCCTTTTTTTAGAAAAGGGAAAAGTTTATGCAACGTCGTGGGTACCGGAAAACTCCTTGTATATCTGAACACCAGGTACCTTCGGTCGCTTGTCACGGGAGGAATGGCGAAGGAAGGAGGGTGAATATCACGCGGAAGCATGCATTATAAACGCCTTCCGTGAGTAGTCAAACGGAATGGATCGCAAGGGGCGAGGAGAGAGAATTTTACAAGGCGGGGAGCGAGGGAGCTCGGGCATAAACGGGCTGCACTGTTCTCACGTAATTTTCGAGTTTTCCCCGTCCTCCTCTCCCTTAAAAGTGCGTCAACCTAACCGCCTCCACCACTATTTCAGGACGCGACGGAGATAGGCCGTACCAGTCGTCTCACCTCGAAGATAAAGATCAGTGGCGGCAAAAAAGCAAGCAAGAGGCAGCGGGACTTGATAGTTCCTGTACGTGTGTGTGTGTTCAGTGAGGACAGCGATCTTTCACCGCCATGGCAAGGTTGAGAAAGAGAGAGTGCGAGAGGGATAGAGAGAGAGATAGGGAGGGGGCGAGACAGCAGATTGGTAGAGGGAAGGAGTTCAGTGATGGTAGGTATCGTGCGAGATCGTGGTAGCGAGGGTGAGGCACCGCAGTTGGAGGGGAGTGGGCTGTGAGAGAAAAGGACGAGGCGAGAAACGAAGAAATCAGCTCTCCCCACCTCCCTTAGCGTTGACCTTACTCTCTCCTCACCCCTTACGTATATTCTTGCCGAAGGGATTACGGTGACTAGCACGGCCATGCTTACAGAAGGGCTTTGTTAAGTTATACGAATATATGGTTCTACAAAGGGGTAATCTCTTTAAGGTATTATTGGAGATTTTCCGGTGATAAATTATGATGATTCCATCGCAGGAAACTTTTCGTGAATTCGTAAGGTAATGGAAGGGGTAAAGTTGGTTGAGGAAATAAAGTTGACTTAAGGACGTTGTTTGCTGAGTGGAGTGTGTGAAGTGAATGTTGATGGCTTAGGTGAGAGAGGTTTTTATATAGGTACCTATTAACTTGATAATGAGTTAAATACAGCAGAACTTTAGAAGCTTTAATACTGGAATACAGAAATAACTAGAGAGAAAAGTCGATCTAATTCAACATGCGAATAAAGGAATTCAATTCCGTTCGAATCAGATAGACGAGCATGTCGAAGGTGCTCGACCTTTAGTTTCGATAATACGTAATAACCCTTCGTTATTTAATATTACTTGGCGATATGTTTTTTATTACGGCGCAAAAATTAATCAAAGGAATTATAATTCACTTAACAACGTTGAAGAAGTTACAATTGACATTATTTTAACTTTTAATTTTTTGAGCGTAACTATCGTAACTAAATTTTACAAATTTAGTTACGATTATTCAGTCGTTTTGCCAATATTACTGCTATTTTAGTACACCAATTCTATGTGTGTTGCTTTTAAATATGATTGTAAAATTTCATAAAGAATTTATGTAGTTAATTTATGTATTGTGCATTTATAGTAAGCAGATAAATTAGCAATCATTGGCATGTTAAGTGATGTGTAACATTATTTTAAGCCGCTTCACAATAACATCCGGAGCAGTAAAAGGGAACTTCGTATTGCGCTTCGATTTTATTTTAATTGGGTAATGTATAAGAACCTGACAATGGAGTTAAATTGGATTTATTTGCCGAATGTGAAAGAAATTATGAAACCATTGATCCCATGAAAATTCTTATTTGCTTAGACATTCATCTCCAGTTTTAGAAAAAAATGTTCTAGCGCTTAAATAGTTAAGCTTGGCAATTTAATCCATATTTTCCCTGTGAGATTTTTTTAATTTCCACGTTGTGTTATAAAACTTTGAGAACACCCGCATATTACGCTAGATTCGATCACGCAAACAAAAATAGGGACTGGCGTGCAGTCTTGTCATTCTTCCCGCGAACAGCAATAGTAGGCACGATAACAAAATAGGGAGACGTAATATAGCTAGCCTACTCTGTTTTGCACTTGATAGATTAACCTTAATAAATCAGAAAAACAATTGTTCGGAATGAGTTTTGTTATTTCCTTCACGAAGACTGTTCGTTGACTTCCTCAAAAGTATATTTAGTCTATTTTTTCTCGGTTCATGCTATCGAACTTTCTGTTTATTAAGGACTTCTCGATATTAGCAGTTTTTTTGCGTTTTATTCGATTTAATTTGTGATGCTGCTTTTAGAAGTGGAAGCTCATAGAGGGTAATATCTGATGGGTGTAACTTATCCACTTTTAGAATTACATTCATTTATAGATGGTAATTCTATCGTAAAATCGGCGAGGTCCCTGTCGATTTGAGAAGGGCGCTATGTGGTATGAGAAAAAGTATGAGTACACATTTACGTTTAGAATTTTCCACGGTCTGCTTCACTATACTGTCTCCGTTTTCGACACTTTTGAGCACATTTAGTAGAAATATACCGCATAAAATTTCGTCTCAGAACACAAATTTCACAACTTCAATTATGATTATTCATTCATTTACCAATACTATTGCTATTATCGTACTTTACTTAATGCACTCAAGACGATTCCAGCGACACCTTAACCAACGTTCTATGGAATCGGAATCCAGATATACATGTACTAATTTTAGTGCGCGCGCCGAGGGGCGCAGGAAGTGCCTGTCCCCCCCGCTCTCTCTCGTCGTCCCGCGGTGACTTATGTAGTTGTGTGCTTAAATAGTAAAATTTGTAACTTTTTTTCCTTTGTTTGCCAAATGGTATCGAATCTTAGAACCAGCATTTTTGTCGTTTAGAAAATATTGCAATTTCAAACTTACACTAATTGTAAGACGTAAAGCTCGATTTTCTGTTCGAGGGTGACTCCTGCTGGCCAGAAAGGTAAGACATATTCTACATCAAAGACCAGGTCTTTTTTAGCAACGAAATTCATTGGCGAAACCATTGGGTGTATCATGGGACTGCAATAAATACCTAAGAGCTGGGAAGTTGAAATGAGTTTACGTCAGCTTTCCCGTATCACCCCTACCTTTAATCTAAGAAGATTTATTCCATCTATGAATTAATTTGTTTATTTTGCGAAGTACCTACCTGGCTGATACGTAATATCTATCAATGCTACAGCTAAGATTCCTGCATAGATGGATATTTTCGTTTATTAACTAGCTTGAGATGTGTATGAGCAAGTAATAATTATACTTCCTATCACCTACCTATATGCAACTTCGAGCAGTGGTGCCTGTCATATACTACCTTTGTCAAAACAAGTAGTGCTGCCTGAGTGCTTTCGCATGCAACATCAATAAGCTTTGTGGGAAAGTACTTTAATCGTTGTTGCGAGCTCCTAAATAAGTTTAAACTGTATTTGGATATGAGTTGCCTGTCTCAAATGTTACAAAAGGGTTACTTCCATCAACTTATATTTGCCATGAAACTGTAGATATGAATTTTATTGATATTGCTAATTTTTCACTTTAAAATCGCTTAAAATAGTTAGAAAAGTCTCATTCGCTAAATTTTTGTAAACATTCAAAAGTTAACTTGCAAGACAATAGTTACACATGCCACCATCAGTTAAGAGTATGTGTTTTTAATAGAAAATTTATAATTAATCACTAGCTAAATACCACCTCCATGGGGGAGTAGGCAAGAAAGAAAAAACTACAACATTTAGATCACTCCTTAGGCCTCCACGTCCACTCATTGACCCTCTTGCTAACCTTTCCAGCATACCTTAACGACTTCTTACTGGAAAAATTGCAACGGACGGTTTTGCAAACATCACGAAGCCACGCGGTTGTTGGCTCCACCCACTTTTACATCCAAACCGCCATTCTGCTTCGCCTAAAAACCTCCCCCTCTCTTTTCATTCCCATTACTTCATCTTCCTGCCCTGTTTCCTCCCCCTGATGTTCTCCCGCCCATTTAAGTGCATCCGTGATTTTTCCTTGTGGCAACGATCTTCGACCTTTTGGCATTATTTATTTTTTATGGAGAGCATATTATTATATTTCTTCACCCATGCAATGCCTTGTATTGTTATCTACTGTGAGAAGATGCACATTTATGTAGCCGTAGACAAATAATATTTCCCATTGCTTACTTTTTATCGGCAGTTTGTCTCTGATTTTACTCCAGTAAAAGTGAACCCCAGATGGAGAGCGCATTCTGCCAAAACGAGAATGTACTCGCGGCTTGAAATATTTTAAGTAAGGAAACACTTACTTATTAGAACCGACCTCTTGGGCATACTTCTTTTTGGATTTAAGGGATGGACGATAACAACAGCAAAGTCAAGGCTGGAAGCACTCAAAATGTGGTGCTATAGATGCCTGATGAAGAAAAATTGATTAGACCGATGGACAAACGGAGTCCTAATAAGAGTTGGAGAATAGGGATATCTGCTAAAAACTTTAAAAAGACGGGAGGACTTAATCGGCCATATTTTAAGATGGTAGGATAAAGACAGTCGTCGAGGGGAAGTGGAATGGATAAGGAACACCTTACATGGAATACGTGGAGAAAATAATAAAGGATGTAAAATAGAAGAATGATGTTAGTATGATGAGGGTGGCAAGTAAAATGAACGGTTGGAAAGATTCTTCAAACAGATCTTAGGTATGATGACTAGTGATGTTGCGATGATAAAGCCCAACGTTAATTTGAGTGATGCAATAATTTTCCATGCATTGATATTCATAGTTATCTTGTTTCTGCATTTGCTGCAATTGATATTTCAAGTTTGTTTGAAATTGCCAGATTGGAAAGAAAATGAGGACAATATGGTCAAAACAACCATTTTCCAACTAGCCATTTGAGAGTGAGTTTGAGCTAAATTGTTTGCCCACAAGAAATGAAAAAAAAAGATTCACTAGAATGGTCAACTATGGTCACTAGAATGGAACGGAACCAAAATCGCTGTTTTGTACACGAAATTTTGTACAAAAATTAATTTTTCGTTTCCATTAAACCATACCTACTCTTTCAACCAGAGCCATTCACTCGTAAATCCAAAATTAAAATAAGCAAAAGGTGACGCCCACCGAACAAGCTGCGTTATGGATTACTATGTCAACCACCTCCTTTCCTTGACCTTGTTGAAGAAGAACGGGAAGGGAGCGGAGGTGTGGAGGAAGTCTGCCGGAAGAGATCCTGTCACAACCACTTTCATTGGCAGAGTCAGCTGTGTGTCTCCCATTGTGATAAGGATGAGCTTCGTGGTCTCAGTTGTGATTGGACGAAGTGGATGACATAAGAGTTCTTTGCACGCCCACTTTTCCGAAAGGGTTAAAAGCATCAGTTTATCGCCGCTTATAAATTGAGAACTAATTGACGGATGGAAGAGCGGAAATACGGGTGTTTTTATTTTCAAAAATATCAGATTCGGCAGTAAAAAAATATAGCCAACGATCCCATGAATAAGTTCGACGGAAAAATTCATTGATATATTCAGAATTCTCTTACTTCATAGGGACCACATCTTATAAGAAAGGGTTTAAGGTATTTGTAATAAGTTAGGGCAGCTAAATGTGGAAGGTTAGAATTTTTTCTCTGCCTTTCTATTTACTTACACAGATTCAAGGGTGCTAACTATTGAAGTGCTTGAGCTGACCAATATTATCTCCGATTGGCGTGATAGAGAACCGGATATTTATGTTTAATGGCGGAAGTATTTTGAAATGAATATCATAGTGATGATTTTCAACAGAATTACGTGTTTATAATGTGCAATATTAGTATTTGTCCATATTACTGCGCATAGGTATTTTCAATAATATTTTCATGCTAATTTATTTTTTTTTGGAATTCAGATCATTGGTTTTAATCCAAGAAACGCAATTTTTTAAATAATTTTTATAAACTTTAGCTCATTTTAAAGCTCATTTGCATCATGCCCACTCACCACGCGCATAAACGTCAGTTGCACCACCCGTACAGGTCTCACGACTTCATCTGATGACCTATAAGTGTAGAAACTCAAGGGATACTGTTAAAAGGATTAAATATTTTTACTGCCACTCGTGATAATGGCCGACTGGGAGTTTTCAGTTGGATGGACAGGACAAAATACCCTACGAATGGGTAGGGATTTCGCAGTTCTGGGCTGGTTGGCGTCAGCCATCCTGCTATTTTTCTACCTCAAAGGTACTAATGAATTGTACCACCAACATTCGCCTACCACAGTATAGAGTATGTTTCGACGGAATATTCTCATTTCTCTTCGCATTTTCTGAATGGCTTTCTCCCTGAGCTATTTTCCTCTTCCTTCAACCCATCTAAATTGCCCTTTTTGTACCTAATCCTCGCATAATTAGGATTATGCCTTCGGTGCAATCTTCATCAACGCATATCTACAAACTACTCGGTCCCAAAATTATGATTCCCTGCATTTTTATAGTTGTCACTCGCATTATTTAAAATTAAATGATTTTGTGTGTCAATATTTTCACCCTTCGTTTAAATGGAGCCATTATTTTCAAGTCTATTCTCATTAAGGATATTCTGATTCTTCCATTCTATAGTATGGCTGCCGTTTCCATCTTTGTAAATTTCATTTATTTTTGTGTGAAACAATGTTATATCTTTTGTATTATTTTTGAATGTATCTTCCTGCTTCATACAATTTTTCTTGTCAACTGAAATCCTGTCAAATGAATTCTCTCATCGAAAGAGTTTTGAAATGAAAATAGCAGTGCATAGAATTTGTTTAGATATTTAAATCTTAATCGGCCACGATTGACTCTTAGGGCAATGATGCCGATTATCATATTAAAGCTGAAGAAGAGACAGAATAGTCAATGTGAATGAATTATTTTCTTAAAAGGAGTAATCGCAAATAATTATATAATCTTCGTACTCCCTGAGTTACAGTTTTTACCCAGTAAGATAAGTAAAAAAGAAAGGAATATTTTTAATTTCGTATTTTATCAAAAGAAAGGAGAATTACGTCCGTTGGCAAAAGACGTCATTTTTTCGCATATCACTAACTCAACATTTCACATGATGTTGCCAACACGCCGAGGCACGCGGCAATAAAACTAGTGTTCAACATACTGAAATTTTGACCTTAATGAGAGTGGTGTTCTGATTTGGCATCTCGCGGTAGTCGATATCTTTAGCATTGTTTTAATTTCGAAGGAATGTATAATGATGCACTTGATTTCTATGGTACTTGCACACATTTTTTTAACTCATGTGGATAATTATACTAATTTTCAATCAAAATAATCTAGCGTATTGTGTAGTGATGTGTAATGTAATTATGTAATCAACCTTAATTTGTTGATTTGTGTATTATATTTTATTTTTAAAATGAGTTGACTTTTCTTCATTAAGATTTCTTTTCTAACAGGATGCTACTCGAAATTATACCCTCCAAGACTGAAACTTCGTGCCGTGTCCTACCTTGAACGGATTATTCTAATCGTGGTGGAGTCACAAGTTTTTCCGTCTCTTCGTGTGTTGGTAAGTTTATTGGCTTAGCATTCCGTCGTTGTAGGTGTACTCATATTCATCATAAGCTGTGCTTAAGTTAAAATTAGCAGTCTTTGTGGAATTTATAGGTTTTGTTTTAATTTTATTATAACTAAGTAAAAGATTTACACATGAAATTGTTAAGGGTATTATGATATTTAGTACAATTTACTTCAAATGGCTTTTCTCAGTTCAAAACAACCTTTTTTGGGAATCAGGTATCATAGGAATCCTCTGAAGGCATGCTTACCTCAAGCAACTTTTGCTCGCAGTATCAGACAGTAAAATTTATCCTTTGACCTTGTCTGTGTTAATCTCTGCGCAGAAGTTTCAAAAGGAAAGTACACAGCATCGTATGTGATTAAAAGAAGCATATTTGTCTCAATATAAATCTCGTTCCTGTAGAGGTGTTACTCTCTTTACCAAAACCAAAAATGGTGGAAAAGAAAGAAATTTTGCGGATTTCACTAAACATTTTTTATGAACGACCCGGCTTTAAACAGTTTATGTCATCTTCAAGCGACATAATATTAATAATTATATTAATATTCCATTTCAGTTTCATTGATAGTTATAATTCAACTCAGTATCTCATTTTGTCTCCCCTCCAATCGAGGATTCATACATATATAAATTCACGCTCTGAAAAGTATGAGTTCTGGTTTTGAACTGCAAGGACATCGACTTTATTTTCCTGCTCTCTCAGTGTTTGCCTTCTCTCCATCCTTTTTCTTCTCCTACGGCCTGATTTCTCCCTCTGACTTTTCTATCTCCTTCTTAACTGTATTTATTCGTGTAGCGCATAAGCACGAAAAGAGATGAACTTCCCTCCTCATCTTTCACCTCGTTTTCCTATCCCCTCTCCCAATTCTCCTCCCCTTTACCGTTAGCGAACCTTTCTCTCCATATCCCTATCCTAACACCCACCCTCTTTTTCTCCCCCGTCACTTCCTTTCCTCGTATCTATCTAACTTCTTTTTCTTTTTAGTCAAATCTCTTTGCGCCGTGACTCCGCCTCCCTTCTGCATTCTGCCCTCTTCCCACTCTCGTTTTTTTCATCCGGGATTCTTTTGTTTTTATTTATGGCGTTACTCCTCCCCCTAACCTCCACCTCCTATCTGCAAATCCCCCAATGTCTCACAGACTCCTTTCTTTCCAGACCCTTTCCCTCTCCCTCACTCTCATCCCCCCATCCGTCTCTCCGCTGGCTCCAGGAAGAGGAGAGGGTGTGAGGAGAATGGAGGGTGTGGTTTTAAAAACCGACGCGCAAAAGGGAAGAAAGGGGGTTAACGCTGCGACGCGGGGTGGGTGATGTGTGTAGCAAGAGAGGGAGGAGGAGAGTGGGGTGGAGTGAGATGGGGAAGATGAGAGAGGGGACAGGGAGAGGGTTTTTTGTATAAAAAACTGAGGGAGGGGGTGCGGAGAGATGAGGGTGAATGTTGGTTACGTGAAGACATCAAGTCTGAGAGGAACACGAAGCTCAGTTATTTCCAGTCCATCCTCGGTCATAAGGTCTGGAGGACGTTTTATGGGTCCCATTGCGTAATGCAAGAAGATGTCATTTCAAGGGATGACGACCTTGGTTTCTGCCAAAATGCGATCCGATTGTAGCACAAATGCCGTGGAAAAGTCACGGAGTTTTTGGTGCCGAGTTCTCTCGATTCAAAATAGCAATTTTAAGTAGCGTATAGTGCTCTCTCCGCTCGTTTTTAAATTCATTTAAAATGGTTGCTGAAAAATGCATATATTTACCATTTTTACTGCTTCCATATTCACTGGAAAAATAGGTTGAGGCCATGGAATCAAGGGCAATATGCGATAGGAGCTGTCATATTGTCAATTAATTAAAATCTCAATTCAGTGAAAAGGTGGAAATCTCATGTCGATCTCAATGGCGCTAATGGAACCGGAATTCCGGTATACTTGCGTCTACTACAGTTATAGAGTTTCCTGATGGTTTCAAAACACTCCTTGATGAGGTAATAAAATTTTATAAGAATATAAAATAAACCTAAATTGTGTTTAGGGTTTTCGATAAAAAAATATTTTGAATTATCTACCCAAATTTCGTTAACTTTCCTTAGTAAATGTGTGCCGAGAAATAGGTATCGAGATTCCCGATTGTACCCCCGATAGGTATCGAGATCTGGCATTTTCCCATAATTGTAATTGCCTAGTGCTATTAATATTTTTATCACAAATGATTACCATAAAATGTTTTTGGAATTATGAATTATATTAGCAATGTGCGTTTTATCGTAAATCTTAATGCATGCATTCACTGTAGAGCACTTTTTACGTTGGTATCCTATCACTTAAAAATTACCCATTGATGCTTACGGATTGTCTTCTGCGTCGTAATATTTCCAGATTAAAGCCATTGGTACTGTCATACTTTGCAACCTGATTTCTAGAAATGTACTTTGCTGGTTTTAAATAATTTATTCCTACTGATGATACCGCAAAGAAATATTTAAAGCATTTATTGAACTTAATGTCTTTCCATAAAGCTCATGCCATTAAATCAAGTGGTATCTGGCATAACTTTGTGGAAACGCTTCATTACGAAATTTTGACAGTTGACTTCATTTTTCCACATTGATTTTATCAACAACCCTTGTTTTGTTGGTATACTTAGACAAGGAAGTTTATTCGACATAGTATTTACCATATAATTCGTTTATCGATTAATCGTATTCATCTTGTCTTATTCAGAATTCACATATTAGCCGACGAGATTATAGTTAAGTTTACGAGATTGATAGTAAAATCGTGCTGTTAAAGAAAAAATAAAAGAATGCGCCTATCCACCCTGATCATTGCCTGACAGGAATTGATCCATAAAAGGCTGCGTAACACTAAAAAATGTACCTACCTCTATTTTTGGGTGAATAACCAAAGTTTATCTCATAGATTGGTCAGTCCATCTGAGCACAATGAGAGGGGTGTCCTCTCATTATTAATTTATTTAACACCAAAAAAAGCACCTAGGCCTTTAAATTAGGTATTATAAAGGCATGTATAGTAATAAATTATAGCAATAACAAAATGATAACAAACGGAATTTGAACAAGAAGACGTAATTATTAGGTTGAAAGGCGTTATAAATGGCTGTTGACGCTGCTGCGCGGGGCGAAGAGGTCAAGGGAAGGGCAAATGATCGAAAAGGCATTAGAAAGGGAAGGTACCGTAGAATAAGGATCGTTGGGAAATTGATAGTCGGAAATTGGGCTTGTGTCATATTCAATGTCTCGTTTTACGCTATTGAGGAGATGTTAGTATATAGCACACACAGGGTAGTATCTTTGTATGCCTGAATGATAGTAAGCGTAAATTTATACCTTCTTATATTTAAATTACATGCCTGGTGATGGTTCACCACCTGCCACACATCCTTGCGATAGCTTGTAGAATATAATGTATCTACTCAAGTTAAGCCTAGAGGTAATCTCGGTTAAGTGTTGCATTGCGGAATTAAAAAAAATTAATAAGCATATCGCTCTCTAACAGTTTTATTTCCTATTCATGCCTATTGTTCTTGATTTACCGTTTTGAAATTCGTATATTATTAGTTTAATATTTTTTAGTTTTTTAATTTTTAGTTTTAGTGTACATTTTTAGTAGATAAAAAGTACCGTAGTCACAGGTTAGGAGAAAGACTTCTCGTGGTAGTTGTTGATTCCCGTAGTTTAAGTTATTAAGTAGCGGAATTTCACCGCCTCATTCAAAGTACAGATGCAGATATAATCATAGGGACAAAGAGTTTGTTTTGGAAGGACGTATAAGCTTATGAAGTGTTTTTGAAGTTTTTTTAAACAATTTTCAGAAAGGAAAGATGCAGTAGAAACGGAGGAGGGGTTTCTATAGCCGCGAAGGATCCGTACGTCAGTAGAAGAGAAATTATTTCGAAGGGCAATGTAGCAAGTATTTGGTGTTCCGTTAAAAGTAATTATACAAAAAGGATATATAATCAGGTGCATATTGCAGGTCACCGGATGCGGACGCTAATTCATTAGTGGAACTTAGAGTCAGAGATTACTTTTTCGGAACAATGATATGGGCATATTTATAGGTGGGGACATCAATCTCCCTTCAGTAAACTGGAATACGTGTAGTTTTTTTATAATAGGAGGTTAGTATAAGGAACTCTGCGCATCGCCGTTGAACACCTTTACGTTACATTCTTTGAAATAGATGGTAACAGAGCCGTCCAGAGGAAACAATACTCTAGACGTGTTAGCGACAAATATACCCGAAAAAGCTCTAAATATAGTATTAGACACTGGAATTAGTGATCATAAAGAAGTGACCATTTCACCCGCTAATGTCCTAGTACGGGGTGAGCTCTACCCTCACCTATCAAAAGCAGCTTTCGGGTTGAACACTAATATATCTGACAAAGAATATTATTTTCATGATAATTCTTTGGAGTTTTTATTGAGCATGGGGCTTTATTTTAAATTTTCAAATGGGTGGTGGAAATCAATTCTCAAGAACTCATATTAGTCTCAGAAAATTTATGACATGACTTTATAGCTTGAGGCAGAATCGTTCATAAAACTGAAAAATATTATTCATGAAGCTTTATTTATTGTTTATACATCCTGAGTTGTGTGGAATTTCATTCCTAATTTCAAACAAATCAAGTATATTTTATGAAGTAAGCCAACTTCCCTGGTTTGCTAGGTAGGCAGTAATGCGTTCGGTCAAGCTAAGCATAGCCGATTTGATCTCCACTCCTGGCTGTGATGCTATCGATGTCTTCTGATTTTTTATTCAAATACGTATTAAATGGACCAGCCTTTGAGTTAATCACTAAACTCGCGGTTGTATTATGCATGCTCACGGTGCCAAATGATCTCAGTAATCCATGCTGCTAAAACATCACCTCTACTTCCTCATCCATTGGCGGAGTGGAGGATATTGTCGAGTGGCGAGAGGGATCTACTGAACTATTTCCAGCACCCGGGGACCCAGCTCTCCGCAAGCCTCATCCCGTTTTGGTCCATTTCAACAATGAAAGCCTCATGAGTGAGATTCGGACGGGGGGTTAGGGGTTGGGGCAAGGGTAGCAAGGAAGAGAGACAGTGGAAGGGGGAAGGAGAAGTGAGGGATGGCGTGAGTGGCCAGAGGGCGCCCATCCTGAAACCGAGTGGGCGAACGGATAGGTGGGGAGAGGGATCGGGTTTGTGTGGGATGAGGGAGGGAGGAAGAGAGGTCACCCCGCAGGGGTGGACGGCGCTGGACGCTGTGGAAGGCATTGGATCGTCGGAGGGGGAGATCAGAGAGTGGACATTATGGGGTCGAACAATGGGGGTTGACTTTTGCAGGAAAAGGGATGTTTAGGGCACCAGTGGAGAGCAGGGCTGGTAGGTGTCGGAAGGGGAATGAAGCAGGGGAACCCGGGAGTGACCGGGGGAAGGCAGGAAGGAGAGTGTTTTGATCCTGGTGGGAGAGAGACGGAGGGTGAGGTTGGGTTTCGGTATACGCGGATGACAAAACGGATACAGACTAAAGCTGCTTACTTCCTACTCAGGGATAAATGCCCTCGGCAGATGGAATGGGGATCATAGGAGGAGCCTAGAAGGAAAGAGGACGTGTTGTGGAAGGAGACAGAAAGAGGGAATGGGCGAAATGCGTGGCGGTTTGAGTTCGATGTGATATTTGGAGCACTTAGATGAGTGAGATGTGAGTGGAAAGGAATATGGCGTGGAAAAACTTCGGGAGAGGCTAAACAAAGGGAAAGATACCTAATGTGCGCCTGAATTTGGCTTAATCAACATCCAAGACCAATCTGTATTTGGTTTCATCAATAATCCAGTTCTGCATTATTGGCTGATAACCGATGTGAGACGTGATAGCACTTTTAGGAAGCTGAAAATCATTGTTGCATTAATTAATTCAATAACATTAAGATATTACAATTACGCCCTCTCTTTTGCCGTTATATTCATTTCCGTTTTATTTTTCATGCTCTCTGGAGACAAAAAGGAAATGGAAGTATTTACCTTTCTCAATCCAACTGTTTCTTTCTAATGTTATAGTAATAATAGAAATGAATTTCAGATTCTTTCTAATGTCATAGTAATAATAGAAATGAATTTCAGACACTCCAACTGTTGTGGTGTTATCTAATCACCTAGCGTGAGGTGAACACAAGAGCCATGCCGAGCAGGATTCGAGCTCGGGACCCTTGGGTTGCCAAGCCAAGGAGTCGTGAGGAATTTTTTACCGCTGTTGGTCTCCCCATTTTTTGTAGAAAAACCGTTGAATCCGGTGACGGGGGATCCTCATTATCTACTTGATCTGTAAATCAAAGTATTCAACTGACTGAACACAGCTACACATGCCACCTGCGTTTTTATCCGGCACATTTTTTCCTTTGAAGTAGCTTATTTTTTATTCACATGGAACTGGTACATGCTATGTTAATTTGCCGTGGCTTGCAGGGTATCTCGTAGATGTGGATGTATCCCCTTTCACATTACTGCGGCGGCATGCGAGGCACTATGCTAAAATGTGTTGCAGTCGATGTTGTTGAATGTATTCTTCAGGTACACACATGAAATGAATAATTCTTCATATTTTTACCTTTTTCCCTAATAACCTCCAAAGAGCTGAAATAGATTCCCATGATGTCTCTAACCGTCCCAAAATTGCACTATTCTTCATCCTCTCCCTTACGTTCCTGTCTTCGGTAGATAATCCTTTTGATTGTCTTGGAGCAATGTTCCGTCTAGCTGTGGCATATGTTATAGTTTTTAATTTTTACAATTGTAACTTGTTCATTACCTCTTTATAACGTGCTTACACTTTTTTCCTTACGTACCTGTATGATTAAGTTCTTCTGTAAGTCCGAAATTCTAGAGATATGCGATGTTATGTTAGCTTGACAAGATTAGTGGGTGACGTCAAAAATATTTGGAGAACCCCGCCTATCAAGTCTATTTGACAGTTTAAATTAGAGATACACTGCCGTTCTGGTGGATTTAAAATAGCCTTCTTCCAGCAAAAAATGAGAAGTCATAAAAGAGTTGTAAAGATCGAGTAGGTAGATGAAATCAAGTTAACTTAGCTTGCAGTAAATCTGGATGAAGTCTCTCGTCCTACTAATATGACTGCACTCTTTCTTGCACACTTAAATTAAAATCACAGTGAATGCTCTAGGCATTGATAATTTTATATTATTTCTTAGATATTAATCATTTAATCGTGTTAGGTGAATGTGCAACGAACGGTGGTTTCCTTACTTCATTGTGACGTCCAGTATAGGACATGCTCCTATTTTGCGATGCTTTACTGTATTCCACACACACTCGGGGTGTCATTCAGGGAACTATGTAGGTGTGGATATCATTCTGTTGTGAAGTTTACATTCTGTTTCCATGTAGTTGCTCTTTTTGCTCATCGACCTCTATCAGTCCGTTTTTTAACTTTTGTCATCTATCTTGTACCGATTTCTCATCCTTTTTCTATCACTGGCCATCGATTCTGAAAGCCTTTAACTCAGCTACCCATTCGATTCCAGTGTCGGTTAACGTTATATTAACCTGTTATTCCTCTTTTTTACTCTTTATTACTTGATATCTTATTCTCATCTCAGTTCTTCTTTTGAAGTCTACTTCTTCATGAACTTTTCTATCTACTCTCTTGAAGCCTCGAAGTTTACTTTTCCCTCAAGAACTGCTGATGGTCATGAAATCCGTTACCTCACATGTTCATGACAGTTGAGCTGAATTGTTGGCAGCAGTTGGTATTTATCTGCAATATTCAATTGGACTAGAATGGTGGCGTTAGTTCTTCTCTCCGTCCTTGGTATGCGCATCATTCTGCGATAACGATACAATTCGAACGCCTCAGTCTTCTTGCGCATGGCATATGTGATCATCCAAGTCTCCGACCCAAAGGTCATGATTGGAAGACCATTGACCGAATTAGTATACTTTTGGTTGACATGCTGATTCTTCTGTTCTTCCATATTTTTGCAGCTTTTCAACTGCAGTCTTAGGCATCGCTATTCATGCTATTACTTACGAGGCAAATTTCAATCGTCCTTTCTTTTTGTAGGCATGCACTCTTGTTTAGTTATTTTAAATTTAACCGGAGAATATAAGATACTGCTTTTGATGAGGTGCTACTGTTTGAAACTCCATTTTAGGAAAAGTAACTGATCATTTACAGTGCTCCTGAAAGCCCTCAGGTGACTCGTAATAAAGCGGAAAAATGCAAATGAGGGCAATTTTGAAGATGTGCATCCCTGCCATGAAAGGTTTTTGCAGGCATGCATTGTTTGCTTTGCTTGGGTAGGGAAGAGTAGCAGGTAATTCCTACGTTTGCCGTACTCGATTATCGGAGGCTCTTGGGAATTGTTTTTTTTTTTAGAATTTTAATTTTTCGGTAATGGTTTTTCCATTCCTTTTGTATTTTAAAGGTTTTATAAGATTTAAATAAGTCGATTCCTGCTTCATATCCCATTTTCGACCCATAAAATACTGGGTTGAATAATTACTGATTTTAAATGATACTTATGGATTTCCGTGATCATGTACGCGATTCTCATTGATTTATTGGCTGATATTTATGTCATTCACTTGGTTTATTTTTAGAATAGTCTTAAGAAATCCTGTAAAAATAGTATGTGTATCCAAGCCTCAACCGAAAACTAGTATATTTATCTAGCGAAAGAAGGGAGTTCAGCCGCTAAAATGAGGTAGTCTCGGTCCAAATTCATGGCATTCGTTGGTGGTACTTTTAACAGGGTAAGGCCTGTTAAATGCTAATAAACTTATGAAGAGGCCGTTGCTTGGCGATGGCAGGTATTAAAAAATATCCACCCAAATTGATGGGGCCTCTAACTGGCCTCGATTAACCTTAACGTATTTACCTGTTGCACACTAAATGCAAGAATCCCATAGAAGAGAAATATCCGCATTGGCAGGGAGTTGAAGCGATCGACGAAGCAGGAAGAAAATGATATCGACAAGGGATAAAGGGAGTTCTACCAGAAGAAGCATCCACTAACGGTTGGAAATATAAGCTTAGAAGTAGGGAAACACTTCACTAGAACTTATGTACATCTAATACCAATAGCAGTAAGTACGGAAAATAACGGGCATAGGAAAAGCTGGACTAAAAGCGTTTGAAATGTGCTTTGTCGGAAACATAATGAAGATCTACCTAGCAACTAACAACGGCGTAGTAAGCGGATTGAAAGGAAAAAAAATCTGATGAAAACTGTAAAAGAAGGCAATCTTATCGGGCACATCATGAGATATGATGGTAGTCTTCGAGAGAGAAGGGCTTGGGGAGTGGCAAGGGCGGTCCGGTTGGCGTGGTAGCTAGAGGACTGCATTTCAATCTGAGAGCCCGGTATCAAATCCCAGCAGTGATGAGATTAATCATTGCTATACAGGTCCCAATTTTAAGGCTGTAAGGTGAAAACTTCAAAACCATCCCTCAATATGTCGGAACGGGGGACCCCTTGGCGCCTATCGTTGAGAGTAGGCTAATGTTGACGTCGGGTTTCTATCCACCTTTTCTCCGTTCCCTATACAATTTCTTCCACTACACACTTAACCCCCTTTCCTTAATGACCATTCCGAATAACCACTACTAAGTACATGGAATTCAAGGAAAGGACCATTTTATGAGCTATAAGGAGTAGGAACTTAAGTGCGCAAAAGAAAATAATTATGTCAATCTTAAGGTTAGTCGATAGTAGAATTAGGTGAAAAGCTGCATCAAATCAATCTTGAGGTCGATGACTGATGTTGTTGATGATGATCACGTTACTGTGTTGCCTTTGATGTCGATTGATATGTATTTCTGTCATTAGGTCATTGGTACTTCTGTCATTAGGTCATTGGTACATTCAGGGCTGAGATGATTTAATGAATCTCAATATAAGGCTGAAACGATCTATGGATACGAAGGTTTTTGGCATGCTTTACTTGAACCTCAAAGTATGTTACTGTCACGTCTACATTTTTCTATTGCAGTTCTATAGTCATAGTCATCCATGAATGCTGTTTCTTCCGAGTAAAAATTCTCTGGCTGCTCACGCTTCTAGCATCAGATGCATAGTTATAATTAGAAATGGAAAAATAATTTCAGCAGGACACACATTGTGTGCAGTAAGACCGTCAGTTACGACTTAAAGATTAGCCTGAAGATCTAAAGGTCTGAGGAAACCTCCAGATATTTTTGTTATCTTGTCAGAGATCGCTCACCGAAATGCTAGTGGCTTCAAGCGCCAGATGCGTCTCCAGATGTGGACCACCATCTACCGTCGCAATTCCAGGAGGGATTTATAATTATGCATTGTTGGCCCATATATAAAATGGATGCCATTCTTCCTGGTTTTCACTCAATTGGCCCTGTAGTATTATTTAAAATGCCCTGGCCCTGTAGAACGCGTGTACTGCACTTTATGGACACATATACGGGAATATAAAGGTGTTAAACTAGTAATATTGTGAAATATTGATATTAATGTAACGGTAGTTTGGATGTATTAGTTGTGAAGTTGGAAAAATATCTTATTTTTACATGTTTGGATAATTGCCTGATGATGGATGCTGCATTTAATATTTAGGACCATTGTTCCTTTAACAATTTGTCTTTTAATTCATCTATTCATCTATAAATTTTCAGCTGAATATACGCCATTGAAATTTGAAAGAGTAATGGAGTAAACGATGAGAAATATTTAGCAGATGTAACCCTTGCAAGTAATTCGATTTTTGGAGTGCTCACACGATGGTTACTGATATGTATCATACTCCATGAAAACGGACTTCAAATTATTTTGTAACGCATCCTATTTATCACCGCATGTTCGTAGCCTCCTGGCATCCTTCAGAATATTGCGAATCCCTAATGACTGAAAGTCATGAACTTATCTTGCTTATAAGCAATAGCATGCACATCAAATATACTTAATTGAACGTTTCATGTTGTCTATGTACCAACCATGAATGGACTTTTACTGAGAATTTTTCATAATGTTTAGGGTTTTTTTGTAACTTTCACAGTAAGGGTACCTTCGTTGTTTGGTTTTTCAGTCTGCTTTAAAAACTGAATACACACGAAGAGAATTTAATAGAACTTGCATTTTTTGCTTCACTTAACCAGTTCTTGGATCGAAACTATTCGTGAAATTCACCTCGACGAAATGGAAAGATGGCCCCTTCTATCTCTTGCCCGTATCCGAACTTGTCATCTTACCTTAAGTATAGCCATTAATTCTTCGTACCGGAACGGAACAAACACTTGGAATTACAGAGTCGGTGGGTGGCAGGCATAAATCCCATTGCTCATCAGGGATTTCACCTGGCCCTTGCAACAGAACCAAGGGCGAGAGACCCTTCCGACACCTGACAGCGGAGGCTCACAAAAAAAATAATGGGTCAGGTATTAGGGGTACCCGATGTTAAAAGTGTATAGAGCAGAAAAATAGACACTGGAGATACAATCGATGGAAGTTAATTGTCTCTAAATTTCCTGGCTAAGGGCCCTTTATTCGTGGGGAGCAGAGGGCAATTAGGATTCGTGCTCAGACATGGACGAACACTCAGAATTAATTGCGGGTTTCTAGAAGAACAGCGGCCAGGAAATGGGTATAATGTATTTTTTCGAAATTTTTGAGCTACCAAAAAATTATTAGGTGCATCTGGAATAGAAATCAGAGAACACGGCAATAATGGGAATTAGCAAATAGTTTAAATTTATTTACCAGTCATCATTCTGGAGGACTGACCCAAATTCACAGGTGAACAAATACAAGGCTATTTATTCCTGTTTTTTCTGACTCTCTTTTGTAACATCATGGTATGGTATTTTTCATGCTCGATCAGTTTGGTTGAACCTGAGCCCCTTTGGTCACCTAAGTAATTATAAATTCCAGCTATTCAAATTGATTTGGGTTTTGCTTACTGATTATTAAGTGGGTAATGACACGTGTCATAACATGGTTTAAGTGAAAAAAGAGGATATTTTACGATAGTAGCTCGTTTAAAAAAATGTTTCTGTAATCATGTTTAGGTGTAAAACATATGGTAATGTTCTATGTAATTGCAGATCTATAATGCATTTTTTAGAGCGTACTCAGCGATTTCCATCATTATGCTAGCATTGCGAATGACTGAGCATCCTAAAAAACTTTATCTCTAATTTCTGTCATCCCCAAAGTCGTTGACATGAAAATCCTATAGATAACGAATAATCCCATTGATAAATTCTACCCTGAAGAGGCCTCCAACAGCGAAGAGTAAAGTAGGTGGACAACTGCGACAACATGGAGCAACCCAAAAAACCACATCACTATAGACTTGAACCGCGAAAGTTTGAATCAATTAATCTATAGATAACGTTTTATATTTCATGTTACTATCTATTTAATCAAAAGAACTAGAAGTAGTGTTCGAATTCGTCGTGTTCAAAGCTCCAAGAGGATTTATGTACCTTTATATGTACTCTTCGAACCACTCGTATTTGGAATAGTGTTCTAAAATATGATTTAAGGTTTTAGTATAAATAGTTACCTTAATTTTACTCATTTCTTGAGCACATCTACCTCAGAAACAAAGTATTTTTGTCATATCCTCCTGCACATGAGACCCCTTTTATAGAGAGTTCTATGAACTCATTCTCCCATAGCTTTTCCAGTACTCTTTATCTCCCGTCATTCATTCCGCCATCGTACGTGTCTGGGAAAATTACTGCTGCCATTTCTCGTAATATGACTAAGTCTAAAGAGTGAAGGGGAAGAGTGGAGAGGAAAAAAATTGCAACGAAATCATGTAAGGTTTGCTGACCAAAGAAGTAACGTCAAAGCAGTGAGAAGAAGTGAGTGAATCCAATTTAACCATATTTTATTATTCATTATCTTGTAAACTTTGTGTATCTGATGAAGAGAAATTTCATTTGTATTGTCATAACACGGGTTACCATAGTGACATGAAATTTTCGGTTTTAAATGCCAAAATTAAGAGTAATCCTTTATAGTCATGAAAATAGTAAAGGCTGGGGCAGATCCATGTTATTTCTCATTCTTAAATCACTTTGTTGTTTCCGCAGAGAGGAAAGAGGTCACGCCAAATTCTCGTTGCTAACTTATGCGTTCTATCGGTTTCAGATCGCACATTGCACACCAGTCGATCGTTCTCCATGAAGGAGAGGTTGTGTGATTTATAGAAGTGAAGGCACGGCGTTTAGTTTTGATTGCCTTGAAAATTGTCCTTTTATATATTAGGGCCATAAATTTTTCCTAACGCGTTAGTTTACGAAATATCTAATTATTGTTATTTTTTACACTCAATAGTACTGTCCGCGTCAAAAGTGTATAGATACGAGATTGAGGCTTGATATTTAAAAAATTTATGAGAATAATTTTATGCAAAGTATATCAGCGCAGAGATAATGTAGTCTCACATTTAATGGTGGGAAAGGATGTTTCATAATTACGAGGTATGTTTTTGCAGTAGTAATGAAAAATGAACCCATTTTTAGAGAGTCGCAGAGGAAACCGGTACTTTGGTAGTTTGTTATAACAAAATGAAATACCCAAACTTAGAAAAATTCAATAAAATGTGAGTCGTGATTTTTTAATGAAGCACACGAAATTTCAAGTTTTCAACTTGATTTGTTCACGTTATTCTATTCAATTAACGAAACCTTGTTTTCTCCTTAGTATGTAACTTGGAGGCACGTTGCAAATATCTTCGTTTTCCTTTTGAACTTTTATTGAGATGTAATTTTAAACTTAAAACTGAACATACGATAATATTATGCATACTATTTTATTTTTTGAAAACGAGTGCGAATCGACGCAGTTCTTAAGTTATATCTACGGCGTTGCCTATATTGCAGAATTTGCTCTGCGCTAGTATTAAAAAAATATGAAATTCGATACAAAACATTGTGTTATTGTAAGTTTCAAGACGTAAATTACATCGCTATGGAAATTTCAAAAGGAAGACGAAAGTATTTGTTTCGTGCCTCCAAGTTGTATAATTACGGAGAAAACCATGTTTATTAAATCGAATAAAATCACGTAAACGAAGGATCAATAGTGTGGCATGTTAAGGCTCTCCCATCCCAAGGTCTCAAGCAACGAAGTTACACTTACCACCTTTTCATAACAATTTTTCACAAATATAGCTGATCCAGATGCTGACATGTACTGTACGAACATATCCTCATCGATATTTGAGATATAAAAGCCTCAAATCGAGTGTATATACTTTTGCGCGGGCAGTAGCTGGTCATTATTCATGCCTTCCGTATTTTCATGCCACAATTCTCCGTATTCACCAATTTACTCGGTGTTCACCAATTGAATTCACCCAGTTTGCTTAAGGAAATCATATTCTAAAATAGAGGGACATGAATCTAATGTAAAATTTTCAAATCAGTAGTGGGTATTTGGAATTTGCTACCTTTAAACGTATTGCACTAGCTGAAAGCCGGTCTATATATCCATATTTATTAAGTAGGCAAATTTACGTATGCCCTTTGAGCGTTTCTATATGCGTGAACGAAAATGCTTACTATCCTTTGCCTGGCCCATTTAACACGTGGCAGTAAATTGCGCTGCTTGAAGTAGCGTTGTGTCGTGGTAGAATGAATGCTAGCGTGGAAATAAAACGGGATTTTTTCCGCACAGTTCATGCACGCGGAAAATTTTCCATAAAATTCACTGATTAATATAAGTTTACTCTGCATATCTCTTTATGCTTTAGGCTGTGAAATGACAAGCATCATATTATACGTTCTTTGGGCATACTCTAATTTCCTATGAATATAGTGGATACATTTTATAGAAAATACTAGGTATTTCCCTGCAAGTTCATCATCTTTCGTTGAGCACGCCAAACGTCACTAACCATTTATGTTCAGAAATTGACGATGGCTTTTTAGTCTCGTATGTCAGAAGCTGTTGAGCACGAAAAGGTTGTCTGTACTGTATCAAAATGGAGAAAAAGATGTGTAAATTGAAGAATCCGTGAATGTTTTGTCGGTGTAACTCATTAATGATTAAACGCACAAACCTCCATAACAGTCGTTCCCTTTGAGTTAGGCAGTGTAGATCTCATTGTCAGTGTTGAGGTTAGTTGTTGGTAAGTTATGATGACTAGGAGAGCATCAGCGATCGGCGACCAGTGAGTATCCTTAGACCCTGCGCGCTTAGTTCCCCTTGTCGCAAACCATACACCCAACTATAAGAGAAATATGTCTTGTGGAGACAGTGCTCGTCTCATGTAGTGAACACCAGCATCGGGGACTTTGGGAGCAGATATGAAATTTCCATACTTGGGAGAGATGGAGGATTGGTGAACGGATGATGTCGGAGTGAGATGGTGAGGGTAGTGGATTGCTTTACGAATTCCCTGGAGGGAGAAATCGGTCGAGGGTCGCGTTATCCGATGGCTGCGGATTGAGCACGCCGTTACTCGAGGGTACCCCCTGGGAGACTTGAGGTACTTATTGAAGGCTTGCGTATTGCGGGCACGACCGGTTAGGAGGAGGCGGTGTATATTGGGGGTGGCGCAGGAAGCTTAAGGTTACAAGCCATGATGTTCGGAGGACAAGGATTTGGGGAAGACATCCTATCGGTCGGGACGAAAGCATTTTGAATACAGAGTATGTAATATTTGCCTTGAGTATGTAATATTTGCCTTGAGTATTCTGGCCTATGGACTTCGAGTGAGCATCTCTTTTGATCGGCTTATTTTGAGCAAAAGGATGCATGAGTTTCTCGATGCATGAGTTCGCTTCAAGCTCTGTATTATTAGTCGGTACTATTAATGTGGTCAAAGTCGTAAAATCATAAAGTGTAACTTTGGGGAAAAGGAGGATTGTTGCGATCGACGGAGATAAAATTCTGGGTAAGCAATATGTGTAGATCATTGGTCGAAAGGAAAATAGATAGCTTTGAAGTCGTTGCTTCGATTAAGTGAGACCGGTAAGGAGGATCGTGTTGAAAGTATCGACGTTATGCGCAATTTTGACATGCAATTTCTGTCCATAATCTAGAGTAGAGGCTGTTATAGTAGTGAATGGTAAATATGAGGGATTGAGACTAATTCACGAATTCAAGTCCTTGATTGTGAGCCCCAAATTTATCCTATAAGTCGAAAATGAAGTTGCCTTAAGGTTCAAATAATGTATTTACTTGGATATTGCATCGGTTGATGGCCACTATAATATATCTTTACTACGGTGATTGTCGTCACACCTACAGAGTTCCTTATAGGCGACAATTACATACAGCCAACTAGGAAACACTACAGAAAACTGGAGAAGTTCTCTGTCTGTTGAACGCAATGAGAATGATACAATACTTCTCGGTAGACTCTGCGCTGAAATTTGAGGAACAATTATCTATCATTCATGTACAATCTACGTAATACCCTGCGAGCCACCGCGAGGGAGCCATACTCGTCGGGAGGGTGCGATTGTAGGTGCAAACGTTAGATGCGTACCTAGGGAAAAATACATACAGCAAATTGCAGAGGGTATAGACTGGCATTCCTACCTGGAGTTGAAACGATTGGCTTAAGATAGGGAAGAGTGGAGAGGAAAAAAATTGCAATGAAATCATGTAAGGTTTGCTGACCAAAGAAGTAACGTCAAAGCAGTGAGAAGAAGTGAGTGAATCCAATTTAACCATCTTTTATTATTCATTATCTTGTAAACTTTGTGTATCTGATGAAGAGAAATTTCATTCGTATCGTCATAACACGGGTTACCTTATTGACATGAAATTTTCGGTTTTAAATGCCAAAATTAAGAGTAATCCTTTATAGTCATGAAAATAGTAAAGGCTGGGGCAGATCCATGTTATTTCTCATTCTTAAATCACTTTGTTGTTTCCGCAGAGAGGAAAGAGGTCACGCCAAATTCTCGTTGCTAACTTATGCGTTCTATCGGTTTCAGATCGCACATTGCACACCAGTCGATCGTTCTCCATGAAGGAGAGGTTGTGTGATTTATAGAAGTAAAGGCACAGCGTTTACTTTTGATTGCCTGAAAATTGTCGTTTTATAGATTACGGCCATCATTTTTTTTTAACTGGAACCGATTACTGTGTGGCTAAATGTCTTATTCGTCTCCGAAACTGAGTGGCCATAAGAATAACGATTTTCTGTCTACTACCTTATAGGTGATGCGAAATATGTTTTCGAAGCAATAAATCATTTGAAAAGCTACTTTCCTTTTTGTATCCTTGTTTGATGTTATTAGTTTCGTGTTAAGGACAGGTTGCTTTTAAGGCCGAAATTGAAGAAAAAGTTTTTAATAAACGAGCTTTTTGGTCGAAATTCTTTACCCGAGTTATAAATGTTGTATTTATTTTTGATAAATCCTTTGGATTTGGAATTTTACTCCTAATAGAATTTCATCTATTTATTACTCATCACCATAGACAGAATTGTTTTCCATGTATCAAACCTTTACATATCTACTGACCTTTCCTTCGGAATCCTGCACATAGTCATAAACTGGAACAGACCCTTAGCGCTCTCTTTCATCCATATTTTTTCAATTTGCCTTAGTTCTCTTTGGTAACTAATGCTACGTTGGAATGAATGTTTTGCGTGAAACTTAATTCTTATCAATTGTTACACCTCCTGTAACTACCAAGTCAGCTTGCGAGTTCAGAGGTGTCGACTGCTCAATCGTCATATAAAGATATAAGTGCCTAGCCAGAGCAGTTGGAGGAAACTGTTTGTCTGTATGAAGCAAAACTGTTAATCTACAACTACATCCACGTAAAACCCTGCAAGCCACCGCGAGGGTGTGTGGCATGGGGTGAAGATCACCAAACATGCACTATTGACATGCAAACAAGCAACTACATGGAAAAATGCTAGATAATAGGGTCACGTCCAGCTCCATGGTTAGTATTTACATGGTTATAAAGGTATTGGTTGTTAATACATACATCATGTACCACAGACTACTCTAATAATATTTCACCTACGTATCCCTTGCTATGTAGCCTATTGTGTTCTCTTGTAGTACGGGGGCCAACAATATATCTGTTCTAGCTATATTTTCTCTTCAAGTTAAAATAATTCCTTTAATTTTATACACTGGCCGTTTGTGACTTCAGCCAGTTATGGTTTGGTATCGAGCAAACTCAGTTCCTTTCGTGATATCCAAATCTTAGTTCGTTGCGCCTCTTATCTTTCATCTTATGCCGAACGATTGAGTGTTTTTATTATAAATCGATACATCGATGTAGAAAATATCTCTTTCAGCCACTCCTGCTGTCATGGTTCCCACACTTTTTCCTGGAGTTGTTCCATGTTTATATTCATATGCACTCTGGGAAGGAGGTATCTTCTTTCGGGGTTTTACATTACACTGAATATTTCGTTGCTTCAAGTTTTCATTGCCCTTTCCCATTTTTTTCCCTCCGTCACATGATTGTACCAATAGGTTATTTTTTCTGGCCATTTTATTGAAAATATTTTTATCTAAGTAATATTTTTTCACCATTGTTGCGGATGCCGTTCGAAAAGTCGTCATAATCTGTAAACACTTTTGTATGCAGAACGCTTGAAAGGAGATAACTTAAGCTTCTTATCAACCTGATCTTATAAAAAGAGCATTGAGATTATAGAATACGGTCATGGTGTCCTTATAAAAGTATTATTAAAGAGTGATGTTTAATAGTTAGGCTAGGTAAAATAATCTTGTTAACTGGATCCTGGAATGCCACCTTTATTACGTATTTTTATGAATAAAAAGATAATTGGTTCTAAAAATAATGAAAAAAATTCTAGTCTGTTAAGTAGGATGATATTTTTTGTGTTTACCAAGAAATTATTTTGGCGTGTCTAGTAGTAACGAGCGTGTGCCTTTTAAGTCATGGTAACAGACATATTGTTCATGTATCTGGTGTATAGTTATTAATGATTCATATTCTGTCACTCATTTCATGGCTTGCAGGAATATCTGGAGAAGTAGATTGAAGGTTGCATGCCATGTGTTGGATAATATTGGAAATACGTTTATAACTCTTAAAATATAAGCATAGAACTTCGATTGAATTATACTTTCATTCATACTTGTTTTCCTGGTGACTGGCTATACAGGTTCCCTTTTCAACTACGTGATACACATCTGTCACTCTTCTTTCTTAACCAAAACATTGCCTGCTTACAAAATTGAGTGCATTAGTTGTAATTAAGGAAATGAGACATCTCAGTACCTGAAAATTTGAAATGTTCTATAGAAAATAATGGTAATTATGCTATTAATTTTGGCGTTGGTTGGAAATACAATATTTTTTACTCCTAGGTTGTAATGAATATATAACCTTCTGGTGTGGCCACATATATGAGAATCTTAGTTTTTTCAGCATAGCAATCACCTTATGCTTGAAAACTGGAAAAATGTTTAAATTTCCAAAACGAATTTTTCCAACAGCTGAGATTGAAATGATAAACTTAATACCATTATATTTAGAAGTCTCCTAAGTTCTAACACCATGATTTTATTTAACAGGTGTTTATGTTTTCGAAATAAAAATCTCCTTAAATTAGATGCAATAGATCCTTATCATTTATCAAAATGGAACCCTCTGGAGTAAAATATTTCGGAGGTACAGTCCCCATTCGGATTTCCGGGCGGGAAATACCCGAGAGAACATATCAGTCAGTCAGTTAAACATCTTCTTGTAGGAATATGGAACATGACCTCTCTGTGGACTTGAGAAAGATAGGGGAAATACCGACGACAGCGTTCCAATCTCGTAAAACAATTAAGTTTTCTTCTCTTTTTACATGCTTTATTACTTCCGTGATATCCTCATTGACGTCTACCACTTCTTCATCTTCGTAGTCCGACTTAGGCATGTAAACTTGAACCATAATGGTATCTGTAGGGTTGGTTTCAATCTTCACCATTATTATCCTCTCACTGTACTGCAAGAAGCTCTTCACACGCAGTACTGCACTCTTTCTGAGCATTATGCCTACTCCGTCGTTACCATACAATGATCTGGTGTGAATAATTCTGTAACTTTCACTCCAAAAGTCTCCCTCTTCATGCCATCTCATTTCACTTATACCTAAAATGTCGAGGTCCATTCTCTGTATTTTTCACTTCCAGGTTCTATGAAGAACATATCGAAGTAGAATACTTATAGGGGACTCAACATAAGTTGGTCGTTCAGATGGCAGTGGCTGGTAGAGAACGTGACTAATAAAATCAGTAGAGGAGAGATCGTAAAACATTAAAAGCTGAACAGAAAGCTCTTTAAGAGATATATTTGGATTTTGATAAAGGCAATGTTTGAGGGACAAGTGAATTGGAAGAATGGCGAAGGAAGGCCTCTAACAAGAGAAATAGAGCAAGTATGAAAGTATTTGAAAAAGAATCATCATCATCATGGGTCGACAATCCTAGGATTGGTTTGACGCAGCTTTCCACTCGATTCTTCTATATGCCAAGCTCTTCATTGACATTAACGTAGTCCCTCTCTTTCACGTCCTTTACGACCTGTTATATATAACTCATACGAGGCCTGCCTTTTCCTTTCTTCCCGTTCACTTTTCCTTCGACGATTGTCTTCATCAGGCCATCGTGTCTTAAGATATGGCCGATTAGGGGTCCCGTCTTCTTTTTATGGTTTTCAGGGACTTCTATTTTCTCCCACTCTTCTTAGGACTTCTTCATTTGTCACTCGGTCTATCCATTTTATTAGAAAGAGAAGTATTGTGTAAATATGAGAGGTGATCCGATAGGAGAATCGAATATATAGCTCCGTCTGACGTCATTGATGAATGATGGTGATAAGAAGCTATTAATAGAGATATGGATGGCTTGTAAGAACTATAATATATATCCTCGTAGGTCCTTGAAATCAGAACATTAGTTTCAAGTCCTGCTATTATTGATGGATGAAATACAGGGTAAATTCTGAGGTTTCAGGCGTTATTGAGTGGAAACGAAACATAATAGTAACTTGAAAAATAGGCAACTTCCACAGAAAGAAACGTTTATTACGACCAGGTTTAGCTTTTTACAGCATCTCCAGGTAACATATATCTGTGTGTACGGGATCGGGTTGGTGTGTGGCTAGTGTGGTGTGGGCCCGGGTTCGATTCCCGGCAGTGGCGGATTTTTCAGTGGAAAACTGGTCCCCACTTGAGTACCTAGTGGAGGGCATTGCAAGTTCAGTACTCCGTCCGTCGGATGGAACGTTAAGCCGTGATCCCTTTGGCGCCTTTCGTTAAGAGCAGGCTAATACCGACGCCTCTCCACCCTTCCTCCGTTCCCTGAAAACTCCTACCATTACCCAATTATCCCCCTATCCTATATGGTGCAAATGACCTCAGCTGTCGGTCGCCTCCCCTAAATTACAAATAACCAACCAACCAACCAACGAGCTTATATAGGTTGGCAAGAGGAGGGGTGGTGATACGGGTTGACGAATGAAGGGTGAGGAAAAAGGCTGAAGATGCTGTAAAAAGCGAAACCTGATCGTAATAAACGTTTCTCTTCGTGGAAGTTGCCTATTTTTCAAATTACTATTACAGGGTAAATCTCGGAGAGATATATAAGGAAACTTTTTCCGAAGAAGATTAATACCCTTAAAAATTCCGTCCCAGTATACTAGGTTAGTTCATAACATTAGAGAGATAGTTTACTTAAGACAGAAATGTTTAAAAGTTATTCTACCTTTATTATATGGATAATGGTAACCCTGATGTGAATATCACACTCCGTTTGGCTCAGTATTTAGCGTACACTTCCCTCGCTTACCAGACCAAAGTTTGGGTTGAACGCATCACTGCAATGAATAGGACTCAATGATAGCGAAATCGAAGCTTCGGGGAGGTAACTGGAAGTTAGGGAATATAAATGTTTGCCTTTTTTGCATGGCTGCATGAAAATCTATTCATACAACGTTTTAATGTTTTATCGCCTTGAACTATTGGCATAGAAGAACAAACCGATCTACATTGCATTTGTGGATATAGAAAAGGCTTTTGACAACGTTGATTTGAATTTAATGTTTGGAATTCTGAAATGAATTTCAGTGTCGTGCAATGACCGAAGCATTATCCACATTTTGTATAAAAATCAAGTAGCTGTGATAAAATCTGGAGCCAGCTGTGAAAAGCAAGGAGGAAGGGAAACTTACATCGAGAAATCCGTCAATGAAATCAAGGAAAAGTCTTCTGGAGTCACTATCCACGGAGAAAAAATAGGCATGCTACGATTCGCTGATGACGTAACTCTCATAGCAGAGACAGAGAAGGGTCTGAAAAAGATGCTAACAGCCATGGAAAGGACAATGGCCAGTTATCACCTGAAGATCAATAAGAATAAAACTAAGATATTAGTGTGCAGCAAGAAAAAAAGAGGTCAAAACCAACAGTATACTAGGAAAACAGAAAATGTAAGAGGTGAGAGAGTTCTGTTACCTAGGAAGCAGAGTAACCGGTGATGGACGAAGCAAGAAAGAAATAGTGAGTAGAATAGCCCAGGCAAAGAGGGCATTCTATCAAAAGAAGGATCTACTCACAGCTGGCATTTCCAAGCTTGGGAGTAAGGAAGCAATTCATCAAAACGTATATCTGGAGCATGTTTCTTTACGGCAGTGAAGCATGGACAATGACAGCAGCGGAGAAGAAAAGGGTGGAAGCATTCGAAATATGGTGATATCGAAGAATGATGAAGATAAAATGGATCGACCGAGTGACAAATGAAGAAGTCTTAAGAAGAGGGGAAAAAAGAAAAGTCTGATAAAAGCTAAAAAAGAAGATGGGACAACCTAATCGGCCATATTTTAGACACGATGGCCTGATGAAGACAATCGTCGAGGGAAAAGTGAACGGGAAGAATGGAAAAGGCAGACCTCGTATGAATTATATAGAACAGGTCGTAAAGGACGTGAACGAGAGGAACTACGTTAATGTTAATGAAGAGGTTGGCAGATGGAAGAAATGAGTGGAGGGCTGCGTCAAACCAATCCTAGGATTGTTGACCCATGATTAATATGATTATTGGTATGTAGCTTGAAATATGTTTTTAGCAATTGCGAAGTATCTGCATTAGGGTCATTATAAGCTATATAGTAAAATTTTATTTAATATTGTGAAAATATTTTTTTTCATAAGTGAATACAGTTTATTGAAACCAACAGTGTGGTCGATAATGTGGTGAATAGCAAAATAATTGTGTTAAATGCATACATAGAGTTAATTAAGGCCTGTCGCACAGTCTTGCGGCTGGTAGCAGAGTACATGGAGAATATAATTTTATTTCTGCAGACCTGTCTCAAATTACGACGTATTCGATTTTAAGGACAAAACTCACCAAATAGTTTTCGTTTACCATTGGGAGCCTGTGAATAAAAGATGATATTCCTTGTCATTCATGCAACGTACTTGCGCCCTTCGAAGAATTTTTTCTTTATTGCCAAGGATCCGTTCACGACTATAGCTCTCCACTTTTCTCAACGAGCCCGTTCTCATTCATGGGGAATAGGAATCGTGAGTGGAGCTCAGAGATGGTTGCGTCAATGGAATCAGGAGGCGGGGGAGAGATACCGATGAGATTACTCCGTGTCGACACGACTAGATAGAGTTGGGGTTGAAGCATACCTCGTGACGGTGCAATCTCACCCGCAGCGGTCAATTAGCTGCCCTCTTTGCTTACATGTGCCATTGGCGATTTGCTATTTCCATATCCCTCCTTTTACTCCTTGCATACTGTTGCTTTCGAACACGCCTTTCCAATAGACGCTGTGGGAAAATTGGTAATCGCAAAGGATGACGAAAATGTCAGGAGGATTGCGAGGCACCGCGTGATGGACCGCAAGCTTATTCTGGATGCCTTGTTCTGCCTGTTCGTAAGTGCCATTTATAGGTTTTAGTTTGTCATGACTTTTTGTGAAGGATCTCTGTGCTAAAAGCACCTTAGGATACTCTTAAACCCACTCATTTGGCGCCTACAACGGCCATGCCTATGGTGCTTCTCTGGCAGGATGGTCAGGCATGTCAAATTTTTAATTGTTCTATTGCTCTATTTTCGCATTGCTTCTCCAATCAATCAGCTATCCTCATTTACGGTCTGAACAATTTATGAGTTAATAATAAGAAACCTGTTCCTCCAGTGCACACGTATGCCTCTAAGTGGCTTCATTAGATTTTCCCAGCATGTAGCTCCCTCATATTCAACTATACTCTTCATAGTGTCCTGATTTCTAAAAATATCGCTACTAATGATATTAAGTAGAAAAGACCTTTGGTGTTGAAGGTCTTCGTGCTGGAAGGATACAATTGGCAATTAATGTTGAATTTATAACTGGAAGAGGAGTCGTATTACAATTGCCAAAGATGTAACGTGATTATTAAAGAGGGTTTGACTAAAATAGTCTTCATGCAGTAGACTCCTTCCAATCTTATGGTAAGGCTTGCTCATTATTAGGTCCATTTTCAAGACATAATATAATCATTTCTGGCAATACTTATTGATGGATAAAGTACTGTTATTTAGGCTAAGAGAGCCATACATATCGGTGTTGGCAAAGCTATTTTCGCGTCCACATGCCGTAAATTTGGCTTCAGATATTACTTATTTAGGTGCTGATGCATTTTCTGCCTATCTTTGCATAATGTAGCGGAAAGTAAACTCGGGAGGCTTTTGAAAGTAAGGCAAACATTTTAGTTGCTTATCGCTCTCATCTCCTAAAATTATACATTAGATTCAAATTAGTAATGTTGTATGTATTTTTTGCGAAGTTATCATTTTTAATTCTTTGTTTATATCCTCTTAAATTTAGGTGTTAACTTTTTGCAATAGATTGATTGCATTGGTGCTGGAATAAGGTGGTAAAAATGCTATTTTAATATATATATTATACAATTATAGTAATGTTATCCTTTAACCCTAGAGTGGTGACGTCCGGTCTCACAGACCGAAGATTAAATCTCATCGGTGTCTCAAGCGAAGTATATAATGATGCAGTTTATGCTTTTCAGTAGCTTCCTATTTTACGCTGCTCTTCCAATATATGACCCAAAAAATCACTTCGTCAAAGTAAATTGTTACTTACTGCTACTTTCGGTCTGTGAGACCGCGCGTCACCACTCATGTTCCGAAATTTTATTTTGTTGCCGGAGTGGTGACGCCCGGTCTCACAGACCGAAAGTGTAACATTGATGTATCATGAGAATAGATTACAATGATGCCGCTTTTACCATGCTTTGGATTCCAATTTCAAGTCTTGGAAGTTACATGTACCGTATATAAGGCCAAGGAATCCTTTTTCCACGAGTCAGTCACTGTGTGCACGCAGTTATTAGACATGCTTGTGGAACGACGCCGCTGTCCAGGAAAAACACCCGTGCACAACGACACTAACAGGTACGTTATAAATTTTGGAATGCATTCATTTGAAATTGCTTATTATCTTCACGTAAATAATTAATTTTACAATATTTATAAATTTTTTTTGGTTTACACTTATCTCTGATTCATAATAACTGAACGAGATGAATGGCATTATATGTAATTACTTATAGTTTTATCATTATCTCGACAGGGTAAATAATCGGCCCATCTACGTTTTTTTGTGAATCTCCTTTTGCAACTCTTGCGACAACTCAGACTGCACTTATCTCACTTGGTAAGTACGCTACGCAGCAATTTCACTTTTGCATTTTTATACCTTATGCCGTACATTACAGTTCCATGTGTTGCGTCCAATTTTCCTCTAAATGTATGTGAACATTTTTTATTACCGAAATTAGTTGGAGTAATGAGTTATGAAGAGGAACATCAGAGGGTGTCACGGTTGCTGTCCGAAGTAGAGAGAGAACCACAAGAATCCCTGCATTTTGATGACGACGACGACGATGACGAAGAAGATCTTTTGGAGGTGCGAGAAGAGAGCAGTGACTCCGAGCAAGACTGGGACATGGACGACGGAGCAGCAATGAAAGTGGATGATATCTTCACCGGGAAAGATGGGACCACCAGATGGAGAAAGAAGGCACCAAAACAAAGCGTAAGAACGCGTTCAAAAAATATAATTACACAATTACCAGGGCCTAGAGGAAAAATGAAAGGAATAAAAAGTTCTATAGAATCATGGCGATGTTTTTTTGACAGTACAATAATAAATGTGATAACCGATTGTACTAATAAAGTCATCGAAAAGGTTTCTCCTAATTACGGGCGTAGCACGTACGCAAGACCTACTAATGTTCATGAAATTGAAGCACTAATAGGAATGCTACTGCTTTGTGGTATCAATAAAAGTAATCACCAAAATGCCGAAGACCTCTTTAGTACCAAAGGCAATTCAATTGAAATATTTCGTCTTGTCATGTCACTTCAGCGTTTCCGATTTCTGCTGCGTCATCTAACTTTTGATGACAAAGAAACTAGACATGAAAGACGTAAAGTTGATAAGCTTGCCCCCGTGCGAGAGATATTTCATTTGTTTGTTGAAAACTGCAAAAATAATTTCAGCTTATCTGCCCAGGTTACCATAGACGAGAAGTTGGAGGCATTTAGAGGTCGCTGTGGGTTTCGTCAGTATATACCTAATAAACCCGCCAAATATGGAATAAAAATATTTGCTCTCTGCGATGCTAAAATGCATTACACGTCCAACTTAGAGGTTTACGTTGGAAAACAACCCGAAGGGCCGTATTCAATGGACAATAGAGCACTTGCCGTGGTTGAACGCTTGTGTAAGCCAATTTATTACACTAACCGTAATGTTACCATGGACAACTGGTTCACTAGCATTGAGCTTCTTGAGAGACTGCTGAATATCTATCAGCTGACTTCAGTGGGCACAATCAGAAAAAATAAGCGCGGCTTACCACCAGAATTCGTTCAAAAAAAGGGACGTACAGTGAAATCATGTCTGTTTGGTTTTAGGAAAAATTGTACATTAGTTTCGTTCGTCCCCAGAACAGGAAAAAATGTTCTCTTGATTTCAAGCATGCACGACAATGACCAAGTGGATGCAATAACTAAAAAACCTGAGATCATTTTGACCTATAACAACACGAAAGGTGGAGTAGATATAGTGGATAGGTTGTGCGCTAACTACAATTGCGCTAGACCAACAAGGCGTTGGCAAATGGTCGTGTTTTATTCATTATTAAATATATCAACAATAAACTCTCAAGTAATATACACTATAAACAACAAGAAAGAAAACCTTGTACGGCGTAAATTTATTGAAGGAATTGCATTTACCCTGATTGAAAAACATCTTAGGAATCGTGCATCTATGGAAAACATACCACGAATCACTCGTTTACGGATAAATGAACTACTGACCATTAAGCCATCAGAACTACCTCCTAATCCTACTGAAGGGCAGATTGGGCGCTGTAAATATTGTGACAGTAAGAGAAATCGTAAAACGCGATACTCTTGCAAAATTTGCAACTCATTTCTCTGCCTTGAACACGTAACCTTGCTATGCGAAAGGTGTTATGCCAAAAATGCAGAAGCCTTCTTTTGACATTGATATTTTTGAAAAATGCCTGATTATGTATGATTGAATATCTTTTTAATTTCTGGCCAGTAATGTAAATGAAACCTATTGTTAATTATCAATACCTTGTATTGGATTTTTTGGTGTACTAATGAAAAAATGCTAATGTTTAAATATTGATTCCTGTTAACATTCAAATGAATAAAAAATGAAAAACATTTTGTTTGTAGTGAAAATGTGAAATAAATGTTTATAATTAGCAATGCAATTTTGTTATTTAAAGCTAATTCAAGGAAATACTCAATTAATCTTCAAAACAGCATAAGAGACCACATCGGTCCAGGAGACCGACGTCACCACTCATGAACCAAAAATTCACGTCACCACTCTAGGGTTAAGGAGGTGTATTATTTCAGCTCCATACCGTTTATCTCGTTTTCCCACCCGAACTACTCTTTGAGTTCCTTCATCCCTGATGTATCTTCACGCGGTGGAACCCGTGGGATAATTCGAATGGCGAAATGTGGCAACAGTGCTCCGGACTGCAATCCACGCTGTGCCATAAGATCGCTCATCGTGCTCCCCTTCGTTCATCTCCTCCTACGAAGTCTTCACACCCCTCCAACTCCGCTCGCGCACTCCACCTCCTCACTGTGGGGCAGCGAGCAACCTGTTATTAAGTGAAACATTAGAAGTGGTCGTTATCACAAAAACTCTGCCAGCTCATGGCGGTTCTTCGTTGGGATGGGGGATTTTGGAGTTAGGGGCTGTTGAAAGGGGGCAGTTGTAGGCGGGCGAAGGGGGATGGAACTTGAATAGATTGCTCTGTAACTGGTTATGGGAGGTGATCTTTGGGTGATTTCGTTCCACAGATTATGGACCAAATCCTCTCATCCATTTATTACTTTCACAATGCTCAAATATTTTTTAACCGCGTCCAAGCGACTTGAATTCTAATTTTTTTTATAGCTCTACCTCCTTGTTTTACATTATATGGTCGAATACGTAACCCAGGAGGACAGGTTTCCTCTTGCATTAAATTAATTCGTGGTGCTTTTTTCACAGCTCGGAGACTCAGAGGGAGGAAGAGGTGTTTTTGTGAGAGGTCTGGGGGAGACTTAAGGAGAATGTCATTGGCCTTCATCTTTCGATAACTAACTGCATTAATGAATACTTAATGTTGAGCTGATGGGGATTTATTGAGTTTCCACGTCGCAGGGTTTTGACCATGTTTGAAATAGTCGGAATGAGTTGACTAGCCGTGAGTAACTCAAATACTCAACCACCTCTTCTAGGCAAAATGTTGCAGATTATATGTTCGCTCCCGTGCATTACCATGTGATTCATATTTTAAGGTGGTTGGAAGTGGATGATAGAGCATCGAGCACAAATCGAAAGATACATGGAATAGCTACACAAGACGTCATGACCTCCAAAAGACAGTTACAGTGGTGACCACGGGAAGCTGCTACAGGACTTCGAGCTGAATTTATTAGTTGTGATTTTAACCTAGGCGTGGGTATCACCTTCTCTGACGGTTTTGTCTCTTGGTACTAAGTTGTAACAAAGGCGACTAAGGGAAGGAAAAATCTACGGAAAACTATCGGATAACCAGTTTGTATCCACGGGAACATTAATGGCCTGCCTCCGTCGGTAGGAAATTGTATACATATCTACATCTACGCAATACCCGGCAAGCCATCGCTAGGGTGTGTGGCAGGGGGTGAAGATACCCAAACATGCACTATGACATGCAAATAATGGAAACATGTTAGTTAATAGGGTTATATACATCTAGATTGTTAGTATCTACAGAGTAATATGGGAATTATTGGTTGTTAATACATGCATCATGCACCCACCCTAACAATATATATATATATATATATATATATTTTTTTTTTAGGGTGGTCTCTGTATATTATATATATACAGAGCTCTGCTCTGCTGAGCTTATTTCAATTGATTGATTTTATTTATTTATTTATAGCATCTTCAGCAAAGCTATCCCTTTCGGGTTTCTGCAGGAGATTTAATCTGCACTTTAACCTCTGATCTGATAGTGAAATTCAACCTAATTCTTCTATTAATTCTGATATATACCTACTACTAAACCTGTCGTGGTACCTTTTAACTAATCTAGCTGCTCTACGCTGCATACTTTCTAGCTCTCTGATCAAACCTAATCCATTCGGATCCCATACACTGGCGGCATATTCAAGGTGGGGCCTAGCTAGTGAAAAAGTAACATTGCTCTTTTGTCTTCTCATCACATTCCCAAGTACACTTTTAATAAATCCTAACTTACTTTTGGCTCGGCCGCACATTTCCTGGACGTGTCTTTCCTACGATAACTCTTTTGTGAATGTAACATTTTAAGTATATACCTTATAGTTCTACGCTTTGTAACATAGTTTTACTTAGAGTATACGATTGCTCTATCAAATTATTCCTCTTCCCAAAAATAACAGCCACATACTTTTTAAGGTTAAGTTCTAACTGCCATTCATCGTACCACTCTTGAATTGCACATAACTCCTTGCTTACAATTAGCAATTTCCTATCTTCGTATTTTGATAAACTCCTGTACACTACCGCGTCGTCCGCAAAAAGTCTAAGCTTTCTATGGTACCAATATAATTACAATACCCAAATAGTTAATGTATAAAATAAATAGATGCGGGCCTATTACGCTACCCTGTGGAACTCCCGATGTGACTTTGATTGTGTCCGGCATGAAACCATCTATAACAACCCTCTGCCCTCGCTCACTTAAGAATAATTTTATCAACATGCAACGTATTTGATAATACCAAAAATCACTAACTTCAAGATTAATAAGATTATGAAGTACTATATCGAACACTTTTTTAAAATATAAGAATATCGCATCAGCTACGGTACTGTTTTCGCTTTAGACTAAAATATCGTTTACGAATAAAGCTAGTTGTGTCTCGCAAGATCGAATATGGTGTAAAAAATCTACTGTAATGTGGCACGAAAAAACGGTTGAAAAATGACATTAATTTTAAATTATTTCAATACAATTTATAGGTACAAGAAGGAATTTGACTACGTCGAATGTCTAAGACTTTGAAATGACTGGAAAGCTTAACAAAGAGGTTTTAAATTACTGGCCTATTTTTTCTCCAGGAGCAAAGTTACCACGATGTGCACGAAAGTAGTAAACAATGTAAAGTAAAATAAATCAAAGGAAGATGAATTATGTCACCAGAGATTTGCAACTTGTACTCAAAAAAAGAGGCTTCTTTATAAATATATTGTATCTATTTTAGCCTACAGGTGAAAAAACCGACAAGTTCCATGGAATGGGATCAAGAAAGTTCTTAATAATAATGGAGTAAAATGATAATTTCGTTTTAAAGTTATGTTTTGGTATGGTAGCCCGATGGGTAGATGGGTCTCGTGCTCGTATCTAGTAAATGCCATTTTGGAGACGTAAGCTCAAGCTGAGGAATTTCTTGGTTACCCAATCTTTCTGGGAAACCATTAGCAGCACATAGAAAGAGACTGGACCGACTATCCTGACGTGTGATTTCAGCACACTTTTTTCTGTCGGGCTTAACACTTGGTAATATGTACCCTCACTGACTAGACCGATTTTTTTGTACTTTGGGTAAAACGTGCTGTGGATAACAAGTCACCAAGCAGCGTACAAGGATCAGTCCCTTAACATGTGCCGCCTGAGGTTTCCCAGGAAGAGTGGGCACACATTGGCTTGGATTCAACATTTTAGTCGTATTATTGTAGTTGAAAGGTTTTAATTCACCATTGATAGATAGGAAGGCATGTAGCCATAAGCCTGGAAGTAGAGACAAAGAACTTTGTGAGTCACTGCTACACCTATTAGCATCATACGCATTACATCAAATAGTAACGTAGCCTAATGGAGAGGATAAATTTCTTGATTTGATTGCCACAAACATCCCTGCAAAAGTTTGAAAATGTTGAAAATGTTGATAGAAGAATTAAGTTGGGAATCATTATCAGATCGTAGGTTAAAGTACCAACCGATTAAATCTTCTGCAGAAATTTACAGCAGATAGGTTTACTGAAAATGTTATATATCTGCTGCGATTTCCTGCGTATTATGCTAGATTTGACCAGACAAATAAGATTAAAGAGATAGATTGTCGTACCGATCGATTTAAAATGTTATTTTGCCCGCGTGCCATAAGAGAGCACAATTCGTATCTTACCATAGGGATGAGTAGGTAAAAAATTATTGGATTAGCCTGAAGTGCATTAAGCATGTTTTAATATTACAAATCTAATCATGGTAGGGAAATATAGATTAATATATGTAATTAGTGAAACTCGTTCTAACCAGTAAACACTCCGTTCTATGTAGATACTGACCATCTAGTCACACGTGACTCTTATACATAACTTGTTTCCTTGTAGTAGTGTCATTGTAGCTCTTAGTTTCATGTCAGTAGTGCATGTATGGTGATTATCACCCCATGCCACACACCCTTGCGGAGGCTCGCTGCGAATTTCGTAGATTAGATGTTCGATTCCATGGACGTGCCCGGAGGCCTCTTTTTATTCTCTCATACGCTCCTCTCCTAGAAGGGAGAATCTCCGATAAGTAACTCGGGCTACCTCGCCGATTAAATATTGATTATCATTGCATAGCAAAGATTGTTACTTGGAAATACTCTACAGATATCAAAATAAATTATGGAGAACTACCTGATAAGTCAGTTATAATTAGCGCGGGCAAGACAACTCAAAGGTTGTCTTGCACATGATCGGATTCAGCCTTGGAAATGTATATTATTTGTCTTGAATTTTAGGGTTAGGTATGTTAGACTTAAGATTATAATTAGCATTTGAAGTTCCTTAAACTTTAATATGATCCCAATCACTGTGATTGTCGACTGAAGACAATTAAATGTAAATGTGATGTCAATAATCTAGTGGCAGCTCAGTGTAAAGAAACATTTATTTATAAGAATGAATGAATGTATAAAAAATAAGCCATTTCTCATTGTTTAGCTTTAAGGTTATACAACCATGAAGATTCTTCTTTTCACATCCATTTTTCATGATAAATCTTCGAGACTTGTGCCGTTCGTCCTGTGTGGCCTAAGAATAGTTTTGCAACTAATACTGTTATTTACTCCAGAATTCATATTATTTTCAAAAAGAAGAATCACTGGGATGGTCGATATTTATGTCCTGTTATTCAATCAAGATTTTGAACCTCTCTCCCCTCTATGTCTTCATGTGTTTTTTATGACCTAAATTTTGTCAATTGTGACTGTAACATATCTATCAAGATGGAAGGCACCCATTTTTCTTGCGTTTCGTCTCCACCCCTTTGCATTTATTTCCCAGAGTTCATTCCGAGCCTCCTCTTTAAATGTCTCAGAGATCGCTCTATATTTCATAACTGCTTCCCTCGAGTTTTTACACCGGGACCGAGATCCAAATTTTCGAGCGGTCATCTCTATTTCACACCAATCATCATCACCATCAGAGTGGGACCACTCCCACCTCTCCCTTAAATCATGGAACATTTCTCATCCTATCATCCCTCACCCTCCCTCAACCGTCATCTTGGCCACACTCCCTCTCTCTTCCCTATCTCCTTTCCTTTCCTCATCCATGCCCGTACTTTAACAGTCACTCCCAAAAGGTCATTTAAGATATTTTATTTTTGTATTTTTATGAATCCCTCCCCGGAAGTAACTTATCACCTTTCGTGTGGGGGGCACGAAGACGTTAACGATGTTTGCTTAGCGGAGATGAGATTTTGTTTGTTTGCTTTTCTTCGTTGTGTTCCAGAAACTATTATTCTCTATCGTTTTATTTAGTTAACCAATGAATTCACAAAAATATGAAGAGACTCTGGAGTCTCAATTGTTGTTAAGTCAATTGGTGTTAATTCCTTATCGATACTTAATGACAGTGCAGTTATCTTATAAACCTGCAATTACAAATTTTTAATGAAAAATGAGTCAGGGAATGGGAAATAAAATTCGTGATCTCTAGAGGGCAAATGCTACCAATGAAAAGAAATGTTATGGTATTTACTCATTTTAACAAATCGAGCATAAATTGTTTTTTACATGTGACGTGTCTTTTTTACATGTTTCTTTTCCCAAAATTTCCCATCTTCTTATTAACGTTCAACTCTTATATTTTGTAACAGATATTTTGAAGCAGACATTCTATGTCATGTTTACTTGACTTGTGGTTGCAACCATTTTTGCTTCTAAATCAGCTCGACCTTTGCAGTTCGTATTTCACCAAGTATAATCGTTGTTTTAAAAAAATCGGGATTGGTATAAAACCGTGATTGATATGAATGTTGATAAATTTCATTCTCCGTTAAGCGTTTAGAGAACCATAGAGATGAAAGAGTACATCTACATCGGCTTAATACCCTGTAAGCCACCATAAAGAAACCTGAAACCATAAAGGTGTGTGTGGCAGAGGGAGTAGAAATATCACATAATTTTCAAAGTTTTTTAAAATTTCTTACAAGTTGAAAAAGAATTTCTGTCATAATATCATTTTAGACTCCTCCATCACTCCTTGGAAATAGGCAGTTCATTGAGAAGATTTGTCGATAGAATCCGTAAATGTTGACTTTATTTTGATTTCATCGTTATCATAAGTTAATAGTCATATGATTGGTTAGATGGAGTTCTGCACTTGGTTTTCCGATCAGGTAAACTTTTATATTTATATGGTTCTTCTCTTGTACGTACATCCTTCACAACTTGCTTCATATATCTCATACGAAGACTTCCGTTACCAGTCTTCCCATTCACTTTCCTCTCAATGATTGACTTTGTTAGTCCATTATTTCCAAAGATATGACTGATTAGGTTTTCTAGTCTTCTTGTAAAAGTTTTCAGACCACTTTCTCTTTTCTTCCACTCTTCTTAAGTGCTTCTTCTTTTGTTACTCCCCCTATCTATTTTATATTTAATATTATTATTTTACGACACAATTTCACATGCTTTTCTCTAACTCGCTTTTCCATGAATCTATTGATACCACTTCATTTTGGACCAAATGTTAAGAAATGCCCTTCATTTTGAATGTTTTTTTCAGGTTGCTAAACCTTGAATTCTCTAACTATGTTATCTAACATTCCGCACTGCCGTAAAGAAGTATACTTCAGATGTAAGATGTAATATTTTGCGTTACTTTTTACTGAAATTATATTCATTCAAAGTCAACAGAGGTAATTGAGGATTATTATTCCATTGGGCGTGAACTTACAATTATCAAAATAAGAGCTTTCCAAAAGAGAAAAATGGAATTTTTAAGACATGCTTAGTCTGGTCACGTAGCGAAGGTATCTTTGAAAGATGATGCGATGCTTGCAACCACAAAACATCTAGCTGGCAGTTGAATTTTTTTTTTTTCATTTTTGTAATTTAAGGTCCTCAAAAGAAGGAATTCCGAATCGCATGTGGCGCCACCAAGACCGCATTCCGATCATAGATGGCACGGCCAATGCCGGACCTTCAGTCCAGGCACCACTCCTCTGGATCCCGCATAACCCGTGCGCACTTGATGGGGAAATGGCAAGAACTGAAACCGATTCTTCCGCCTCCCTTCTCCGTTCTCTCCCGTTTCCCTCCTCCACCTCCCCATTCCAGTCACCGGCCAAACCGAACTTCGGTAATGAGCGTCGATTACGCCACTCCCTGTTAGATGGTGGGTCTCAGATTACCTGCCTTGGTCTACGTCACATCCTCTTGCTCTCCGCCAGCAGAGTTTACCTTCCAGCTTCCTCGACTCCCCTTATCCATGCCAGCCCCTTCAACCCTTCTTTTTTTTGCCTTTCTGTGCTCACGTTTTGTCCTTTCATCCCCGAATATTTTTTTCATCCTGAGTGCTGAGCGTATCCAAGAGTTTCTTCCGTTCTTCCTGTGCTCGTGCTCACATTTTCCTCTCTCGTTTCGAAAGAAATATTCAAATGCGTAATTGATTCCATGATTCTGGTTGTGGATGTAGATGGCTTCACATTATATCGTTTATGCATGCTTATGTCTTGTTCCCAATCAATACATGTATTTCAAACTAATATTCGGATCAGTGCAGTGAAGGGTTTGGTGCCGCAGGGCATGACTGTTGATGGAGTTGAATTTCAACATATGGATTTCAGATTTCCTTTAGGGCACAATGGAGCGCTGTTCAGGCTCTTACATATTTCGAGAAGTTGACTACCTGCGTTATGGGGAATTTCCGGTTGAAGTCGTGCTTTCGAATATATAAAATTTAATTTTCTGAATTATTTTTCTGGGGAAAACCTTTGCGTTTAATATGTTGTATTATATCTTTCGCGGATTCCACTATCAGTTCGTGTCTGATGGGACGAGGTATTTAGTACAATTAATACTGGCCTAATACTTGAAGCTCTAGTCGAAATTTGGTTAATTTAATGAGCATATAAGAAAAATATTTTTAAGAAATGGTTTAATTAATTGGGGTATCATAAACTACGAAAACCTTTAGGATGGCCCCCTAAATATTCGCCCATCTTGATATCCTATCTTTGGTATGGCTTTTGATTTTTCATTATTATGAAATATTTCATTTTTTACCTAGTTTCCTTTCAGGCATTTATAAGTCCAGTACGTCATACTCACCGTATTACCTAACTCTTCCTCCATTACTCCTCCACTAATTACCGCTTTGATGTTTTCAGTATTTGGTTCAAATTTTTATCTACTTAGCGTGTAATTTGAAGGAATAATTTCCTGGAAGTCCTTAGTATCTAGGACTGTGCTAGGTTTATGTACGTTATGAAATCCCAAAACTATTTTTAATGCACGCATAAATAGCCGTACAAATCAAGCTGATTCATCATTTTTGTTTTGAAAATACATCTGCACTAATGGGCAATTTAGTTTAAACTTTTTCTGTTATATATTAATCTACATCTACATCTACGCGATACCCTGTAAGCCATCACGTGGGTTGGGGCAGGGGGGGAAGTTCACCAGACATGCATTATTGACATGCAACTAGTCTACTAACTGGAAATATGCTACATATAGGATCGCATGCAGCTAGATAGTTAACGTGTTAATTAAGGGATTTGTTGTTAATGCATGCGTCATGTACTACAGACTACTCTACAATATTTCACCTACCTATCCCTTTGCCATGCTGCCTATAGTGTTCTCATATAATACGGGGGAAAAATGACACTTTGAATCTATCAGTGCAACGATCTATCTCTCTAATATTATTTATCTGGTACAATGCGCTGGTGTTTTTAATATATATCTAACGTCTTCAATAAAATTATCAGTTTTAAATTTCTGTAATACATATAATATGCACTTTAACGTAAAATCTGATAATGATATAATAGGCATTGGCCTATATTCCAAGTCACTTTTTTCTTACAATTGGAAACAGATTTGAGGTTGAATTGTAAAAGCTGGTGTTAAAATTATTTAAGGTATCTATGTTTGAAAGATGAGTGACTGTTGTGCTTAAGACATATTATTTCCTTCTTTTTTGATGGTTCTGAAGAACCATTTTGATTACCATCATTACCAGGTGTCATTTCTTAGTTTGGCTTATATGTCATTTCTTCACTCACAATCGGTTCTATCGGTTAAGCAATTCAAATGTGCATAAATATTTTCTTTAACATCCTTCACTAAATGCTTTATATATTTCAGACAAAGCCTTCCTCACCAACATTCCCATTTATTTTTTCTTCAACGACTATCTACATTAGGCCATCATATCCCTGGATGTCGCCTATTAGGTAGTCCCGTCTTCTCTTTTAAGTTTCCATCAGACTTCTCTCTCTTCTTAGGACTTCTTCCTTTGTTCATAGGCCAATTTGTTTTGTTTTCATCATCCTTGTACTTCACTACATTTTAAATGTTTCCGGTCTTAACTTTTCCAATAATGTCAAATAGATTTTAGACTTCCAAAGGCATTATTAATAAAACTGCTGACCACTTGCATTTTAGTGGTAAGTAATTGTGTTTTGCTGCTATTGCTCTATAAATAAATCTCAATAAGAAATATTTTAAAATTCGAAAGATTTTGTCACCTTTGGTTATTATTGAAAAATATTGTCACTCAATGCACTTGAAATTTGTGTTCGAGCAGATGTGTCCGACTATATACACCACGCCACCACACGATTCTATAAAGTGAAGAGCGATGCAAATTTCCCATATTCCGGAAAATGTAAATCTTCTATCTTAAAAATGATTGCGTATTAAGAGTGGAGATGCATTGTGTTTCTCATCAGAGTGAAAGCAATAGTTCTGAATCTGAATCTATCTGAATCAAGAATCGGTAAATTAACCTGAAAAATGAGACGCTGAAAAGATTAATAATACATCTACATCTACATCTACATAATACCCTGCAAGCCACCACAAGGGTGTGTGGCAGGGGGTGATTGCTCACCAAACATGCACTACATATCATGCATAAAAAAGGAATAGTATTAATATAGTAGTCAGCACTACACTATTTAAAAAAGATAGAAATTGCAAAGAAAACATGCAAAAAAATTCTATTATTAGGGTTAGCTTTAAGTACTCATACCAACATGCAGCTACCAATGCTATTCATTGCTACTCTCCGATAGGACATATTTACCATTATTCGTATCTCTTATTGTGCGAGGGAAAAAGGACATTTTGAATCGGTCAGTTCGGCAATCAATTTCTCTAATTTTATGATTATGGTCCAGTCTGCCATAGTAAGTTGGGTTTCGTAAAATATTTTTAACATCATCACTGAAAATATTGCCTTGGAATTTGTGGAAGAGATTAAGTCTAAATTTCAACCTGCGATCTGACAATGATTCCCATTTAAATTCATTTACTAGACTGGTTACGCTAATATAATTATCGTATCGTCCCTTTACAAATCTTGCCGATCTTCGCTGCACACGTTCAAGTTCATTACTTAGACCGATGCTACATCATACATCATTGAGAGTCAGTTTTCTATACGATAATGTTGTCAGTTATCATAAAATATACATAGTTATATTTGTGATTTAACAAAATTTTTAATTATTCTTTGCCAGCTTATTTTAATTGCTAGCGAATAAAGAATAAAGGTTCACTTCTTTTTTAATAGCTGATACTTCATCCTGAAATGCCACTTCCCCAACACACAAGACTCTTGGCAACGGTCAGTGCTGCCATCCGCGGCGGGTGAAAAACACAGCCGCTGAACGAAGGGGAAACACTTTGACCCAAATATATTGTTTATTTTATGACGTGTCATCTATCGTTGGTGACTTGGGTGTAACTCCCACTACTCCTAACATTTTAAGGCATTGAGAATATTTCTGGCTCGATTTCTCAAAAAGTGGATTAGTGTCATTATCGTGAATACTTGCTGAGTCAGAAAAAGAAGAAAATAATGGACAATTTAGCCTTTATTTAGTGCTTGGAGAAATGATAAAGTACTAAAATCTTTGAGTAATTTGATAAAAACCCAGTAGTTCGCTCAGGGTAAAAACTGAGTCACATATGATGGAAAATAAAGCATGTACAGAGCCGTGTTTTTCAGGTCCTAAAATTATATCTGTAGAAAATAAAATAAATAAAAATTGAGTAGTTTGGGATAATCCTAAAGCTCTCACTTATTCTCATTTTATCAAGCCAAATGCCATTTTTACATTCATCTGAGAGCATTCATTTATTTTTGAAATGTGAAATACCAATTTTTAATTTTTGGATGAAATTAATCTTTTGGCATACAATAATTGGCAGAATCTAGGTAGATGCGAAACTTAGTCCTCTCTTATTTTCCATGCCCTAAATGCGATTCATGGCAGATGGTTTGGAATTTTTACCGTATCGTTAACCGTAGTTAATAGTACGCTCAGCAGCAAGATTTTTTAACTCTACGTGATTTAAAATACATTTCAGGTTTCTAATTTGACTGATTTTTACTATTAATAAACTATGAAAAGTCTAAAAATATTGATGGAAAATATAACCTACTTTTTTTCGTATATCTAGTGTTACCGATCTCATGTTATTCCTCATTCGTTTCAACGATATCACCACCAAAATATTCTATAGAATAAGGTTAGATAGAATCTGCTTTGGTGATAGTACGGTCATCTATGTGGACGTTAAAACTCAGAACCGATCTTAAATGTAAAGGTTTTTGGTACCATGACTGGGGGCTGGAATTAAATCTAAAAAATGCACTTTTGGCAGAAGTTTCCAAAATCTCAAAATAATAATGCTGACTAAGTAAAAATTTGCGTAGCAAGAGAAGTAAAATATCTGGGCATAACTCTAACTTCGAATCGATCTTGGAGTAATCAATTCAAAATACTTAACAGCACAACGTGGGAGAGACTACGATTTATAAAACAGATTGTGGTTAAGTTTACGAGTGAATAAGAAAAGGAGAGATGTTATTTCGAAATATTAAGGACTCATTTGTTGTGTCCACCGAGCCTTTAGATGCAACAAATTAAATTCGACTCAGGAAGTGAATGAAGTGTACAAAGGAGAGCAGCGCGTTTTGTTCACATTCTATAAATGAACGTATTTTGTCACTTTGCGAAGGTTGTTCACAAGATGAATGTTACCCGAAAAATTCAAAGCACACCAGTCCGAGGCTCTCTCTGCAGATATATTTGTAGCCCAAGTAGGACAGACGGAATTAACCAAATATGAAATTAACCGTCACACCGGAACCCAGAATGTTTTTTCCACGCACAATACGAGTTTAAAACGCAAAAAATGGACAGTTCGTTCAAAAACATAACGAATCACGCTTGATTATTATCTGCCAAAACTTATCTTTCACAAAATGTCATTTACGCTGCTAGTGACCCCCTACAACAGGCCGTTGCGGAGTCATAATCTATATATATTAGTACATAAGAGACACATACCTACATGCTACCTTCAGGCTTGCAGGAAATATGTAGTTGTAGATATATTCTGTCATCTTTGATGTTATGATAAGATGCTGAAGGTTTTCTTCGTGATTCGTAGCCGTATTTACATATTTGGTTGAGGTGCCTTCTCTCGAGACATGAGTCGCAGGAATGAAAATAGATGCTCTGCTCTCATTCGAGCCGTCACTGGGTGGTGTAGTTTAGAATTTGCGTGAATTACGAGTTCAGGTGTTCCCAGCCCGCACACCGCAGCCTCCTCCTCCAGATCCGCAGCATCCTCTGCTTATATCTGTAGATTCTGGTGCTGAGTTCGACGCGGCAGCATGTGCGACGATGTTAATATTTCACTTTACCCATGAGGGCCACTCGCGGCGCTGCGAGTGCATCACCCGCATATTCTTATCCCCACTTCTAAATCTCTTTCTGTCTCCTCTGGCTGTCGGTCTGCATCTATGCCTTCATCGGCTACACGGCTTTAGCTCAAGATTTCTTCCACTCAAAGCTCCCAAGTTTTTTTTCCCAGTTTACTCATCTCAATTTGGTTTTCATTGTAACTTCCTTTCATACCTCCTTCACATTGTATGCCGCTTAGTTCTCACTCTCGTTATGCGTTTTTGTGTATTAGGAACTATATGGGTCCTTTATTATAAAATGCTCGAAAATATGCTTAGACATTAGATACTCTCAGCCAATATGTTGCACATTCGGTAAAGGGACTTCTACTTAACCCATATGAGGAAAGTTATATTGGTTTTTAAATTCATTCGTTATTTCATGAAAAATACCATAATTCAATAATATTTTTGGAGGAGGTACTTTGTAACCTTTTGGAGTGATTTATAGATTATTATTGGCTAATTTAATTACATATTTCGATGGTTATTGAAATACTTACCGTATGTACCATAATGTATATATGCACAGCTTCTCGCCTTTTCTTGAGGCGAAGATGCAATCCTTAAATACCAGAATTCGTTAATTGCTCATAAAATTACTGTCGTGGAAAAAAGTCATGACACTCGAGTTTACAAGTCAATGACAGTTGTACGCGTAGTCCCACATGAAAACAAATTATATCAAAAATTAGCAAAGTTAATTCTGAGTTCAACTGTGGAAAGTGAAAATTTTTATTTTAACTTGTTAAAATTTTATTGTCTGTGAAACAAGAAAAGTGCCGGTTTTTTCACCGTTTTAAACGGAGTGCTCACTTTAAAAATGCATAACTGTTAAAGTATTCATTGGATCGTAACCAAACTTTTATACAACATAAGGGAACTTGTTGTTAAAGTATGTACAAAGTTTTAAGATAATCAAAGTTTAAATAAAATTGTTCTTGTAAATTTTGTAAAACAACTTTTTCTCAGTACTGCGTGGTCATATCGATACGAATCTTGTCCTGTCATGGAGCTTATGGTAATACAGGGCTAATCGGTTCTCGATATTTAGAATTTATTTAGTTGTTTATTTTAAGTGCGCTTACATTTAATTCGGTGTTTCTTACAACATGAGGAGTGAAGCCAGCGAGGGGAAACGGACGCATGGCCTTCGAATTCCGTGCGACGTTGCCGCGTTCGACACCATCGACACCGGACGCTCCATGTGTAGAATCCATACATTTTTGTTGAATTCTAGACATTTTGTTGGACAAAGGAGATGGAAAGGAGTTAATTTTCTTTCGAAAGAAAAGAATCCTACCTTTTTAAGTTACAATGCAACAATCCATATGTGTCCATATCCAAAACAATGTGTAGAATCCATACATTTTTGTTGCATTGTAACTTAAAAAGGTAGGATTCTTTTCTTTCGAAAGAAAATTAACTCCTTTCCATCTCCTTTGTCCAACAAAATGTCTAGAATTCAACAAAAATGTATGGATTCTACACATGGAGCGCGGGGATGGTGTCGAACGCGGCAGCGTCGCACGGAATTCGAAGGCCATGCGTCCGTTTCCCCTCGCTGGCTTCACTCCTCATGTTGTAAGAAACACCGAATTAAATGTAAGCGCACTTAAAATAAACAACTAAATAAATTCTAAATATCGAGAACCGATTAGCCCTGTATTACCATAAGCTCCATGACAGGACAAGATTCGTATCGATATGACCACGCAGTACTGAGAAAAAGTTGTTTTACAAAATTTACAAGAACAATTTTATTTAAACTTTGATTATATTAAAACTTTGTACATACCTTAACAACAAGTTCCCTTATGCTGTATAAAAGTTTGGTTACGATCCAATGAATACTTTAAAAGTTATGCATTTTTAAAGTGAGCACTCCGTTTAAAACGGTGAAAAAACCGGCACTTTTTTTGTTTCACAGACAATAAAATTTTAACAAGTTAAAATAAAAATTTTCACTTTCCACAGTTGAACGCAGAATTAAATTTGCTAATTTTTGATATAATTTGTTTTCATGTGGGACTACGCGTACAACTGTCATTGACTTGTAAACTCGAGTGTCATGACTTTTTTCCACGACAGTAGGGCCCTTGGTTCTTCCTGACTTTTTGGAAAAAAATAATTTGAGATAAAATATGAAAATTGGCTTTAGAACAAGCTCAAATGATTTTCGTCTCCGATTGATCCTTCCACGCTTTTTTATCTCTGTTACAACGAAATTCAACCTAATATAACACGATCGTTATCAGACTTAATAAATTATGTCATAAGTATGAGATTCCATTTGCAGCCAATAGCTTCTAAAAAGTGTGTACTTATTTCAGAGAATTTTATCATGCTCCGATGTCATATTTTTCTGCTGATTGGCTGGTTATGTATTTTCTCTAAAACTCCCATTTCCAACATCCTTTTCTCTTCTTTTCGTAAGCTATTCCAGTTTCGCACCCTATTCACTCCTTTTAACCTTCTTTTGATTCTTCGCTCATTTCCCTCTTTCTATCTCTTTCTCGCTGCGTCGTCGTCCTCTTCCCCTCAAATGTCCCCCGCTCCCTTCCGTATCACCCTTCCTCCTCACCCGTCTCCGCTCACTCCTTTCCAATCCTCCCCTACGTGCTTTGCTATTTTTGTAGTCTCCAACTCTTCTCGCCTCCATTCCCACTTCGCGCCGTTCCGCCAATTTGCCTCGCACCTCGCCCAGATTGTCTCGCACTGTCCTATCCCTCTCTGTAACCCCAAGGAAAGTTAATTTTCACTCCTCTGGCCCGTCTTCCGTCACTAATCATTCTTTCCTTAGCGTGAAGACGTTTGTCAGAAGGTGTCACATTCTCTCGCCCAATAAACGTCCTATCCTAAGGGGACCTCATAATCAATCCTTTAAGGAATCTTTTTGAGTTGTCAATGGACCCTTTGTCAGCAGGCTGAGGCATAGTGCATGAGTCCTCCCGATTCTGATGGTTGAGTCATCAAACGTTGGCTAACACTCTTCTGAACTAGCTAAATGCAGGTGCTCGTAGTAAATCAAGGTGAATTAATTACCTATTTTTGGCTGCATATAAATCTTTCAGAGTAATTATTAGGGTTCAAGTAATTGCACGGGGAAAAATGTTGAAGGTAAATATCTTTTATTGTTTATATCCGCAAACAGAAGGGGGAAAGGCTATATGAGCTTATTCATATATAGCTCTTAGAAAAATTATATGTTATATTATCTTTTTGACGTAAGTTTTTTGTTTCTTTGGTATAGTCATCTCACTTCTTCCATTCGGATTTATGTTCTCGTGCAGAAAAAGTTAGCTCATTAATAGAACTAAAGGAATGCGCACAATGATCGGAAGTAATTTAGGCCTTTCTTTCTCCGCAGTGTTTTCTGCTTATGAAAAATCAAATATTCTGGTATAATAATATTTATTTGGTGTTAGTGGAATGCGGTAAAAATCATTGGATTTATACGTACGGTACTATAGGTAAAGGTATCAAGATCTCATTTGTCAGTGGTTCATCATTCTATGTCTTAGAACTTCAGAAATTGAAATGTCTTTGATGCTGCTTCGTCACCCGGCCTAATACTATTACAGACCTTTCTACAACTATATCTACATAATGTCCTGCAAGCCATCATAAAGGTGTGTAGCAGGGGGTGAATTCTCACCAAACATGCATTACATATCACGCTTAAAAAGATTTGGGCAATAAATTATAACAATCACTAATGATGTATTTGTTTTATTGGTTATTACTCTTTAATAAAGTTATTACTTTACTCTCCATTACATAGTAAGAGAAATAAATAATTTTATTATTTATTACTCTTTAATAAGAATATATGTACTTCTCACGTTCAATTTCATTTTAATAGTATTCGTACGTTAATCACGATCTATAATAATGAAGCCTTTCACGATGATACCTTTTTGTTTGTAGTTTATTCTCAAAATCGAATGGATATGGTAACGACCCGAAGTACACAATTATCATTGAATGCACATTACTTAGTAATATGCACCATATTTCTTATGGATACAAATGATAGTTATAATTTCTTATAATGAAGTATTCTTATCGACCAATTTATTTATGTAGTAATGGAAAAGTTATAGGTATGAAGTTGTTAGGTCGTTTTTGATGAACACCAATTTACGCCAAAGTTTGTGATGAATATATGTATCCAAAAATATTAACATTGTTGTTGTTGTTCAAAAAAAAAATTGTCACCAAAGGTATGTAACAAGATTGCTGTTCTGATCTAAGTCTATTAAAAAGTAATGGAAATGTAAAATCTTACATTGTGCACTAAATAGCCCTGAAGAAGCCGCAATAAAGAGGCGAAACGTTGACGTAAATTGATGTTCATCAAAAACGACCAAACAACTCCATATAACTTTTCCAATACTAGATAGTGAGATTTCGTCTCCTGGTTTAAAATGATTAAAATAATTAGGCTTCAGGAAAGGGGTTTTATTATTTGGTTTAGTCATATAGGGAATTGCATAAAAAGGGAAATAGCTACATTAATGTGATTGGAAGATGTAATAAACGGGCAATAAGTCGTGAGTTATTCCTTTAAATAAAGGGTGAAGATATAAACGTGCCAATAATTTTATCAGAGAGAGAGAATCATTAATGCAAATAATAAACTCATTAGCATTTGATTACATGGCAGTGACGTGAAGTGAAAATTCTTTAGCTGATCATATATACTTTCATGAGAAAATTACTACAACTTTTACAATATAGTCCTTATTCCCTTCCATGGTCCCACGGTGATTTCTTCACTTATTGTCCAGTTACTAAATCCGAGTTCTTGTCATAAATTTTATAGCTTTGAAAATCAGGAGGTGGAGGTTGTTTTTAGGACATGGTACTTGGCAACTTCGGTAGTCACGCTCATTCGTTCTGAAATGAATTTGTGATGAAGTTTCCCCTGAACTACCCTCATAGTGCTAATCTGCTCTCCCGCAAAACTTCCTCTCGATGGTTCCGCGTATTTCCCCGCATACGCTGCCGTTTCTCGAGTCAACACCATCTCTAATGAAGACTCATGGCCCACAAAAAAGGCACCTGGTCCTCTACACAACCCTTCCATGGCTCTCTGCCTTATTTCCTCTTAACCGTTCCGCCTAATCCTGTACCCTGGAATTTTTTATTCCGGGACACCAGGTGTTGAGTGGTGGTGTCTTCATCATCATAAGACGTCTCGCTACGCTCCATAAACGCTCTTTTTCTTATCTATTTTGTCAATTAAGCAACTAAGTCAACCATGAATGAAGGAGGCTACTTCACGACGAACGAGCTCATCACGCTCTATGCGCGCGTATTTCAGGGTCTACCTTTAGCGTTTCTATAAAACTTTTTTCTTATTCCACCTCCCTGGACGAAGCAGCCTTCCTATTAGTAGGATATGTATTTATTTCGGTCGACTGAATCAATCCCTGCTTGTCTGATTTCAGGATTTGACACGATGGAAGGCACAACGATATTTCATGCTAGATATAGAGCTATTAGTGAAGATTGCTTTTTCAATCGTTATGACTATAACAGGGAAAATTCTAATTAAGAATGAATATTCTGCTGCTGAAATTGATGGTATATATCATCATCAAAAGATTTACTTTCCCAGTGACTGTATCAAATGCCTTTTAATTCACTGATATTTTTTGAGGTGAAATATTTCTTGATTGCACATTAGTTTTCAAGTTGTCCATGGTTTTGTGGACTGAAGTCAGGCAAAGAATTAACTTTTGACATAAAAAATTAATGATCTTCTATGTCTGTAGTGGAAAATACGGTGCCTATTACCGCACTTTAACATAATTACGTGCAAGGGATGGGAAGTTGAGCGGCACTATATAGGCAAAGAGTAACATTTGTGACTGCTAGTTTAGTGTTTCTTTGCTACTTCAATTTTTGGTCCTCATTTCAAAATATTTAAAGAAAGTTTCCTCAAGGATTATGGTGACTAATTGCAAAAATAATGGTTTTATTTTATTGAGGCAACAATAAAACAGAGGTAATTCAACTACTGTGTTGGCTTCCTTGGATGCACAGTTTGGAAATGGATGTACAGTTTGGAAATGGATGCAAAGTTTGAATATGGACAATATATGTGATACTACTTCATCTTGCTAATTGCTCAACAACTCTTCTCCCTCATCCGCTCTCTTATTGAATCTTGCACAAAAAACCTCAGACACTTTACCGTAAGATGTCTCGTTTCTTGATAAAGGCAAAAATGATGGGAGGCAGAATGGGTGTTTTTTGGGACAGGGAGATATTGTTCCACCTTTTTTCTCTATAGGTGCGGCTTCTTTTTCCTCTCTCTTCTTCGTTTGCTTTTATTTGTTTTTACCATTACACACGCTCTAAAAATATACCTTACCACGTGAGATCTTTCCTAAGAGCAGATTGCTTCTAGAATGAATCGCTACGACCTTTACGATCCCTGTGTAACTGCCCACATCGTATCCTTCCTATCTCCAGCATCTGAAAACTTCTAACACGTGTGGTTTTCAACCACTCGCATTCTCATCGGCCTCGCAAGAGAGCATCTCTGTCGCATTTCAGGTGTCGTTCAAGATAATAATACTATTTGTTTGTAACCGGTTGCACTTTTAGCTCAATGAAAGGGATGCACATTAGTATTATAAGAAAAGCACATTACTATCACCAAATTTCCGGAATGCGTTCAGCGAGTAATGGATTATTTAAATAGCTGTGAGATTACCCACGAGTATTGGAAGGCGAGATTTCATTTGCTGTTGATGGCGTGTTCAAAATTTTGATTGAATAGTCCCTCGATAAATACAAAATGTCAGTTATTTTGTTACAGAAAGGAATGAAACAAAATTATGTGGAGTTTAGTTTTCCTTACTTCCGTTTTAGGACTTAAACCTGAACCAAAATTTTAATGTGATTGGAATCATAATATATCCCCAGGGCTGCCAGTGGACTCACTTTTCTCACTTTTTTTTTTTCAAAATATTCACTATTCCTCACTTTATTTGAAAAACGCTCACTATTCTCACTTTTTGAGATTGTTTATTTGTCTTAAACTCGCAAAATGTGCCATTCGAGTTTCCTAGCAATTAGTGACGACAGGAGAATCAAACACTTTCGGAATGCACGCATTATCAGTGCTAAATGAGGTTTTCTTGGCCTCCGCAGCCGCACAAATACGCCGCAGCAGCCCAGTGACTCGTTCAGTAAGCTCCCGATTTTCTGTGCTAATGACTGTTAAACTGTGCCGAGATAATCGCGAAACGCTAATAATCTGCTGTTTGATTCTTTCCGGATTAATTTCTCTACGGTGTGCTGCCAAAATAAATAAACTCCGTAAGAAAATACCACAAGCAAGCCTCGGGTGGTGGCACGAAGCATGGCGTAAGACATCGGTCCAGTCGTTAGGTCTGTAGTGAAAGTCGCGATTGAAGGAATATAACAAAAGTTTACTTACCTTTGATACCACAGATGATGCAATAAATAGATTGACGATGCACGGATAATCCGCAGCCCGGATAACATGCGTACAGATAATCGGGAGTTTACTGTAGTTTGTAATGACTGGAGTGCATGGCGTATGCGTAGCTGCCGGCAGGTGGGTTGTGTCTTTGCACCTTCTAGGTTATTATTTGGTTTATATTTTATTGTCATCTACTTCTCCTGTTTCTGAACGTTAAAACTGTATGTGAGAAATGTGTTAGACTCACCTAAGCGATATTTGAAGCATGTGTAAATGCTTTCGGACAGCAGGATAGAGGCCCTTGCCGGTGGGGTTTGTTTTCATTGTGCGATGTGATGGCCTGCCTATTTCAAACACAATGAAAGGCATATGTATGCATCTTATCATAGTTTTGTACATAGGTTAGCTCGATTTATGAACTAATTGGTTTATGCACAGATTTTGGTTCTGCTGTTCTTTCGATTGCACTTATCTTTATTATTCCGCCGACTTGCCGACTACGTTCCCTGGCATGTCCTCTGCATCATGTATGCATGCTGTTAGCTATTATGAAGTCATGTATAGTCAAACAAAGTTTTCTTCGACTGGTCGCTCCATGTCTCGCGTATTGACTTGCTCTTGCCTGCTGCTACTGCTGTGCGGAAAGCAAACAAGGGGTTCGGCACGAGGCAAGCCGGCCGTTGCCAATACCCTTTCGCACTACTGATGTGTCAATACTATCTTGTACTAGCCACGCTGCAGCGCGCTGTCGCAAAGTACTGATGCGTTCCGGGATTATTTTCTTTCTGCATCTTTGATGTGGTCTATTTATTATTCTAGTCGAGTAGATAGTATTATGAAACATACTTTTACGTCTCCCTCTAGGACACATGATGGTGCCGAAGTGTCATGACCAACATGTCAAAACGGCTAAGTCCAAGAGTTGCATCATAGTCAAGCTGAATCCACATCAAATGGTTCTCACCAAAGAGCCCCCTTTACTACCATTTACGTCCACGGACTCTGGGGCAAGCTTGTTAGAAAAGGACAAAATCTACACATTAGGACTGTATTAAAAGTGAATTTTGTAGAATCGATTTCGCGTCGAATCATCTATTTAATTTTAAAGGTAATTATAAATTAACTTAATACATATTTACATCCTTTTCCTCAGTTTGTCGCTGTATTTTAATACTCCATCATAACTGTATATAGTAGTCTGTAGTCAATAATACTGTATTAACATTACTAATCCATGCATAGTAAGCAAATGCAGATTGAATGCAGAATGGAGATTAAAATATTTAGGCATTATAATTTATAACCAATAATCCCTTTATTACTATGTAGATGCTAACCATCTAGCTGCATGTGACCCTATTGTCTAAAATGTTTCCATGTAGTAACCTAGTTGCACGTTAATGGTGCATGTTTGGTGATCTTTACCTCCTACCACACACCCCCGCGGTGCCTTTCAGGGTATTGCTTAGCTGTAGATGTAAGTGTAGGAAGTCAGCTGCTGTGATTAATACTAGTTATCGTGAAAGTGAAACCAAATCGTAGTGTTGTCTAGTATAGTATTTGATTCTCGAAATACACTTTCCAGTCGATATCTTTTTTCTTCTTACAAAGTACCTAACTTCTTTCATGCGGCTGCTTTATCATTATTATATTGTATTCATTTCTTGCGAAGAGAAATGTCCTCGTGGAGTTTTTCGTGGGGCATTTAGAATTGTGAGAATGTTATTCGTATGGAGTGGTAACTTCTATGTATTATCGCGCTTCTCTAGGGTGACTTTTAAGTGGAAAATCCCGTAAAGTATGCGTGCTCTCGACTCAGTACCAGTTGCAGTTGACAGTACCTATACTCATTAACACTAAGTCGATCGAAATCAGAGGCTGAAAGAGAGAGTTGTTTAATTTCTATTCACGTCTGTTGTTAGCCTTTAACCTCGTCATTGAGGGCGAAAAACGATATGGCAAGCAAACTATAAATCTTTAGAGAAAGTGAAACCCTTTATCTCTTTTGATGGCAGACGGGCCCCGGCAGCATTACATCTGCGACCCCTAAGGCAGCTTAAAGTGCCCTTTTAATGGTTTGGCGCTAGGGGCCTCCGTGTTTATCCTCAATTTCCCTCACGATCCATCCCTCGCTCGACGCCGCTCATTCTCTCCGGAGAGCTCCTGTGCTCTTTCCCAGCGCAATCAGCATCGTTCCTTTCTCAGGCAATGCCATCGATAAAGACGCCTTCGACCAGGGCGTGTGCAACATTGTTGACTTCGCTTTCGCTCACGATGGGGCCGACGTCCATTTTGGCGGAAAAGATCGTGAGCGTAGCCTTTATTCTGCCACCCCAGCAACTCATACCGGCCGACCTAAAGGCAGTAAATGACCGTCTCTCACGGGTGGGTACCCAATGTCATGCCAATGTGCCCACCCGACCCTCTCCAGCCCTCGCATTTGCCATCACCCCACGCTCGCCCTCTGTCGCACCCTCCCGCATAGCTATCTAGTCGTCTACTCCAAGCTATCTCTGTCACCCTCCTCTCGGTCGCAATTCATCTCTCTGTTTCCGTGTTTCTCTCCGGGATGCCGTCCCGTTATTATCCTTCTTCTCCTCCCCCCTCCCTTTGAATTCATTTCGACCGACATCGCCTTACCCACTTTTAGCCCTCCCTTCCCCTTCTACATTCGGTCCCGTGTCCGTCGGTCTATGCTGTGTCCCTTCGCCCTCGTCGCATGATGGCCGGAAGCCAAGTGATTTGTCGCCCCGGCAGTTACCCATTTCGGTTCCAATGTGCTCACCCTTTTCCTCTCGCGTCGATTCATGCTCCGCGCCGTCCCCGTGAAAGAAGTTGGGGAGGCCTCTGTGCGAGAGAGGAGAGAGTGAGGAATGCGTGGTAAGAGAGGTAGGCTAAAGTGGTAGCGAGAGAGAGAAAATCTACACCTACTTGGCAGTTTTGCAAGCCAACGTAAGAATGTGTGGTAGGGGCTGACTGCTCACTGGGTATGTGTTACCCTCAAGTGATAAATTATATTTTTAGTAACAACTAACCGGCTTTGCTGTGGCGTCACCCAAATTCACTTAGCTAATACCCTAGTGTTACGTACAATACAGATTTAATGTCAACTATCATCTTCTATCATCAAACTAACGGGACAGACTGCAAGATTATATTATAGCTATTGTAGATCATATAATTCATAGAGGAAGTGCCAAAGCCAACTCATATATTGTAGGTACATAATTACTCCTGCAAACATGTAAAATAAGTAGAAAAATAACGTTACCCATCCTAATGTATTTTCTCCCTGGTAAGTTGTCACATATGTTGTCGTTCCTTACTATGGAAGGAAAAAATCATTTTAAACCTCTCAATATTACTATTCATCTCTATTCACCATCTCAATGATCTAATCAAAGATAGTATGCTGAATTGACAACACATTTGCTATTTACTGCATCTTTGGTAAAGGTGTACGCCTTAAACTTCCTTTCGAAATTTGGTGCGTCCTTCAGCCTACAATCTGACTTAGATTCCCAACGCTTGTTTAGATTTGGACGTACTGCTATGTCTTCCATATTCTTTTTGCAGATCTAGCTGCTCTCCGCTTCTCGCTGCTCCATTCTTAAATCCATCCTACCTTGTGTGCATCCCTAACCCTTGCAACGAACTTCAGCTGAGGCGTCAATGAACTCTGGGAAAGAAAAAGAGCAACTCAAGCTAAAATAAGTTCTTCATTAATATTTAACAATTCCACCAAGAGATGAAATCTGTAAGTATACTTGTTTATCTAATAGAGTCTTGGTTCTGAAGTTGTGGAAGTTGTACATTATATGCTATGCTTTCTAGTTTGAGGTATTTTGACAAGTTTATAAACCTCGTTCTCAAATGAGTCTGCAATCAAAAATATTTGATTCCTCTGTTTGTATACTCTTGTTAGGAGACATTTCTGTATTAGGCTTATCGAATGCCTTCGCTATGGTTGCCGCTGGCTAATTACAGGCAGTTGCAAGTGAACTTATAATATTTTATGATAGACTTACCAAATGCTCTTCGAGTTTAGACGATTATGTCTTCACCTACGAGCCATCGAACCCTAGGAAAATTACTTCAAAATCACTTCAAAACTAAGTAGAAAGTTCTTTTCTTAGCTTGTATCTCAAAAATTGTATTCTAAAAACAATGGATGTATTAAGTATTGAGTATTAACACACCTTCGCGGTGGCTTGCATGGTGTTGCGTAGATGTATTAAGGTAAAGAAGGTGTGGATATTATATTTGTAAGAACACTAATCCTGCGATTATACGCCATAAATTTCCTAACGTTTTACAAAAATAGGTTAACTGATAAGTAAGATCACTGCTCTTATTTTGATTGATCGAAATCAGAAAATTATTGAAAAATAATATATTCCCTGGTTTTCGATTAGCAATTTGATCAAATGCTAGAAAAGAAAGGTCCCTTGTCTCCAGAGGAGGTATACCTATCTAAGCACAGAATGTTTGTGGCATATCGCACTTATTTGCGACTGTACGTAGTGGATAAAGAGATGGGGTTTGGCGAGACGGTATACCCTAGAAAGAGGTGCCAAAGGGGGATAGTGGAGTTGACAAACTGATCCTATTGCGTGTTGCCGCAGCAGCTGCTATCCGACGCACGCGACCCGTTAAGTGACCCCCCGGGGTTGACCGAGCTGCTTCCCGCAGTGGAACGGGAGAGGATGCTTCGCCTCTTGCTGCTACTTCGGTGACCTCTCTCACCCTCCCCCTATTTTGAAAGCGATGAACCTGATCACATTGTGCCATTGGACTTGCCTATTCCAACGAAATCTGCAGTGACCAGAGAAGCTCTAGGACTGCTACTGTCAGCTCGGAGAAGAGAAAGCTGCAATAAAGTCAACTCGAATTAGTAGTAGAAGTAGGAGGCTTGAGATTTCGGTGCTCAAGCGGCCAAGATTATCTCGCGCCGTCTAACGTAGCGCCTTAATTCTAAGGTAGCGAAAACCGACCTGGCAACCGCGGAGTGATAACTCAAATTAAAAATAGATGAATTTACTATACGGGACCTATTACTTAGATTAGCGATTAAATAATTGAGACGGCCGCGGTAGCCAGGTCAATAAGGCCCATCCTGGAAACTCGAGGGTCTATTTACGTACTTGCGGCTTGAGCGTCTATATTATGTAAACGTTCTTCATGTTTATGCGCTCTTCTTGTTGCTCCCGTTTATTAGCATTATCTCTTGCCCAGCTAGTTTGAAATCCAAACGACGAATTATACACAAACTTCATTACCGCGTATTTCTTCAAATTTAATTCTAGCTGCCACGTAACAGGCCGATCATTAATCGCATTTAAATGCTTTGCTAAAGAGTGGCTGTTAACTTCATTCGTAATATCCCTATACACTACTGCTTCAAAGGCAAAAATACTGACCAACTATTTTTAACTACTCTATTACAGTTATTTAATCTACATCTACGCTACACCCTGCGAGCCACCGCGAGGGTGTGCAGCAGAGGGTGAAGATCACAAAAATTGCACCGTTTACATGTGAGAAAAAGGAACCAAGACCTACTTACATGCAGCTGCCATGCAACTAAGAGACACCATACAATGCTAACTTTTCAGCTATGAGCTACCACCACAGACAACTGTAACAATGTCAAACCCACCTATCCGTTTTCTATGCTGCCTATTACGTTCTCTAATAGTACGCTGGAAAAGTGATATTATAATCTATTGTTATGACAATCCGTCTCTCTAATCCTATTTATCTGGTCAAATATAGCATAATACTAAAGCAGGGGTTCTTAATATATATTATATAAAAACATGCTTCATGCACTATAGACTAATCCAATAATTTTTTACCTACTCATCCCTCTGATAAGCTGCGAATTGTGTTCTCTTATGGCACGCGGGCAAAATGACATTTTAAATCGATCGGTACGACAATCTATCTCTCTAATCTTATTTGTCTGGTCAAATCTAGCATAATACGCAAGAGATCGCAGCAGATATATAACATCTTTAGTAAACCTATCCGATTTAATTTTCTGTTGGGGCATGATCGGCATTTTAACCTACGACTTATAATGATTCCCAACGTAATTCTTCTATTATTTTGATACAATGCTAAACGTATCGTAACACCTGTTAAAAAAACCTAGCTGCTCTATGGTGCACACTGTCTTGTTTTCTGATCAAACCTAATTTATTCGGATCCCATACACTGGCTGCATATTGTAGGTGGGGCCTAACCAATGAAAAGTGACATCTATGTTTTGTCTTCACGTCACATTTCCCAAGTACTCTTTAAATAAATCCTAGCTTTCTCTTGGCTTGGCCGGATATTTTCGTGATGTCTTTCCCACGATATAGGTATATTTCGTGATTATAGCACCTAAATATATACCTTATGTTTTAAACGCTGTAAAATGTAGTTTTACTTAGAGTATATGGTCGCTCTAACGAAGTTTTCCTCTTCCGATAATTATTAGCCACACACACTTTTTAAGGTTTAGTTCTATATGCCATTTGTCACGCCACTCTTGAATTGCATCTAAATCCTTGCTAAGTGTTTCCCTATCTTCTTCATTTGATATACCCTTGTACAGTACCGCGTCGTGTGCAGAAAGTTTAATCTTAATACTAACTACGGTACCCTAAACGTGATGTATAAAAGAAATAGAAGCGGACCTATGACACTACCCTGGGTAACTCGACTTTGAATGTGTCCAACATGATGCCATTTTTAACGACCCTCTGCTTGCACCCACTTATAATTTCTTTATCCAACATATAAAATTTTATTTATACCATAACTCTCTAACTTCAAGATTAATTTACTACTAGAAACTTTATCGAATGCCCGTTTAAAGTCTAAAATTTTTGCATTAACTTCAATACTGTTTTCGCCGTAGATTAAAATATCGTGTACGAATAGCACAAGTTGTGTTTCGTAAGACTTTCCTTTCTGGAATCTATGTTTGCTGTTAATGAGTAATCCCTGACTATCCAAATGCCCCATGATCGAACTTGCTACTATGTGCTCAAATACCTTTCAGGAGCTTGATGTGAGTGACAATTGTCTGTAGTAACTAGGTTTTTCCCATCTCCGCTTTTAAAAATTGTGTGATGTTAGCTACTTTCCAATCCTTGGAAACTGTTCGATTCGCTAGTGTTTTATTGCATATATTTAATGTCTAGGTAGTAGGCTATTTAAATAGCTAATGATTTATGCACTCTGGAAGGAATTTAATCGGGACCTGGTGATTTATTTGGACCGATGGTATTTAACTGGTGCTCTATTCCGCGGCATGAGATTATAATGTCTTGCATTTGTTCACTGAAAGCGTTCGGTGGTGGTTCGAGTGTTTTGTGTGATACTAAGTTGAATAGGTTATGGAAGAAAGTGTTCGCTTCTTCTAAACTGCTTTTTACTCAAATTTCTTTATCGCTTTTATGCGTGTGTACTGTGGACCTATTTCCCTAAAGTTTTCTCATATACGACCAAAATGCTTTAGGATTACTATGTAAGTATTCTCCTAACATCTTGCTCTTGAAATTCGATAAAGCTTGCCAACATGCTTTCCTTGCTAATGCTCTCGATATATTTTCATCTAATTTCTTTCCTCTACCGATAGGCTATATCCTATATTCTTTACCCTAGCGTGGCATGCTCTTTGTTGCTTTAATGATTTCCTAACCACCGTGTTATGCCGAATAGGGCTCTGTATTACCACGTGTCAATTTTCTTGGTATGTATTTGTTAACTATTATGCGGGTATCGTCAATTTATGCAAAGAAAAAATAAAATTGTTCCTATCACGCTTCCCTGAGGAACACCCGATGTAATATGCTTCACCTGAGTTAACACCATTTAATACCAACATTTGAACGCGTTCATATAAGAAGTATCCTAATCAGCCTATTATGTCATGCCTATCCCGTAGGATGGTATCTTCGCGTGTAAAGTGGGGCAACTTATCGAACACTTTTCTGAATGCAAGAAAAACTACGTCAAACTGATCGTACACTTAAAGCCGCCACCAGGGTTTGCGGCAGGGGTTGAGTAATTCCACACAAGATTAATATCAGATTTATGCTAATATTTATAGATATTTAATTATACCACATTGCATCAAAATTCTATTAGGCTGGTACTATTTATTTATAGCACTCTTATGATCCATCGTTTCTCTTTTACTATAACCTTGTTATTTCGGTAGGGATTGCGTGTTCCCATTACTCCTAGGCGTTGCCTCTGATGAGGCCGAGGAATGTTGTGATACATCGGTCATGCCTGGTCTCTTTCTTAGCTCGGAAGCAGCAAGGCGTCTTACCCATGTCGAGTGGTCACTCGTGTGTCATGCTAAATATATTCTTGAGAGGGCGACTCGAAATCACTTCCAACAGCAGTAAACCAGCTTCCCTGGAGAAATACCAGTGAAGAATTCACGCCTCAATTATTTTTCTCAGGATTAAATATGGATAGACCATGCATCCAGCCTGTCATCTGTGGGAGTGCTGGCTGTGGTTAGTGCGTAGAGCTAGAATATCGAACATTTGGGATAAGTAGCTATCATATTATATCTACACAATACCCTGAAAGCCTTCTAAAAGGTGTGTGACTCCGGGAGCTTGGCAGGGGGATATTAGAACATAATAAATGAGCACCTTAAAAGGCTGATGGATAGCAATGAATACAAAGTAGGGAGTGCATAAACTATGGCAGATTTAAGTTAAAAAAGAGGCTCAGTATAAGAGACGTGGGTTTCCTTTGGGGGTAATAGGTATTATTAATACGGGAAAGCAGCAGGATGGGACTTAGATTTATCCAAGTGTTAAATAATAAGTTTGCTTACGATGGCAATGAATGTCACAGAAACGTAAAGAGCATCACTGTTTGATTTCCACCACTGTAACCTTTAGATTCCCGATTTTTATGCATAGTTAAAATCTCAAATGTAAATACTCGCCTTAAAAAGTATTATTCCCAAAAAATGCTATGAAAATGTGGTCATAAAGCGAACGAGTGGTGCTAGATTTTACTTGTAACGTCACATCTAGAACATGCTGCTGATATATGGCATTGAGATAACGTAGTTTTAATCTCGGAGTTGGATAATGTTTTGCAATTAGCAGTTTGATTTGTAAAACGCCCTATAAAAAATTTAGCTGTCTCATTGCTGAAAGAATTAGATTAGGAATCCTGATCGATCGCATATTTTAAGGACAGACTGATCTTCTAGCTGAAATTTAAGGCGGTACCTTATCCGAAGCCATAAAAATTTATTCAAATCTCCAGCCTAGTCTGCTAGGTTACATCAAGAATAAAAAATTAGGAAGATAGGAACAGGCTTCAAATGCTATTTTTCGCGTGCAGTTGGGTACAATAATAGATTGAGTCGAGCTACTGGGGAAAAATAATTGGAAACATTATATAGATGTACCACATGGATGTTGGTGAATATACGTGGCTGTCTTAATTTCATAACCAATCTCTGTTCATGTAAATTTTCCGTACAATCCTACCACTTTTCGAGGCCGAACATTTTTGAAGTGTCGGAGAGTTTGGATCTTGCGAGGTCAGGGCGTGTGTGACGTCGAATTCGTTTTCGTATCCTCCTTCCCTTGCTCGTAACCCTTGGTAAATAGCCACTCGACAAATGTGTGCTCAGAAGACAAAACGAGAGCCATTGTATCTCTGACGTTCAGTCAGGTACCTCTTCACACCGTTCGCGACCGACACCAACCATGATACATTCTCCCGCCAGTCCCCTTCTGTGGCCAGATAGTGGCAGATAGGCGGAGGGAGAGGAAGACTTGAGGCGGTGGTGTCTGTGTGTGTGTGTGCGTGGGAGCGTGTTTGTGGTGAGATGGCGGACCGACAGTCCGGGAGAGTCTGAGAAGTGGCGGAGGGAATGAGGTGAGGAACAAAAGACATAGAGAGAGAGATAGAGAGAGAAAAAGAAGAGGTGGGAAGAGGTCAGGAAGTATGATTGCTGGCGGAGGAGGTGGACCTTCTTTGGCGCGGGATGACAGTCGCTGATTTCAGATGGGAAGAGGTGATGGGCAGGTACAGTGTCGGGTTGGGACAGCTCGGTGGGAAGGTGAGGGAGAAGTCTTGTGCCTTCTTGATGATGGAGTGGGAGGAATGGGCCCAAAGGTGGGAGAATGCATGTGCCCTGATGGACAAAACGTTGGGTGGTGATCCTCTCCTTTTTTCGTCTTACCTCGGCCTTCAATCGATCAAACCCCTTTACGAGGGCATATGTCATGTGTCCGCTCAAAGACTTTGGATACCATTTTTTTTTCTCTCACTAAGCTGGAACTTTCTCACTCTTTGAGTCTTGTCTCACACTTAACCTTGTTCATACTTGTCCTTGATTTTTGTTGTTATCTTCTTGTGACTTTCGCTTTTGGGTCCCAATATTTATTGCATGCTAAACATATTGAGGCATTCTTCATATTATAAAGAAAACAACTTGAAATGGTATAAAATGACGGTGATCCGTCGAAACCTGGGTCAGTGGTATTAGTGAACTGTGTGGATCATACCATTTCAAGTTTTTACTTTATAACTTAACGTGTGCTCTTTAAATTGTAATTTAACTTAGCATATTTAAGGTATGGCATTTCTAGAATAACTAGGAGTTCATTATTTTGCAATTTTTAAATGGGCCGTTGGATGCAACATTACAGTTTTGTTGAGAAAATATTAGGGTAAAGATGCCATATTTAAGCGCCTTCAAAGCATTTTCCTTCAATGAATTTATCATTATCAGTATTTAAACATGAATAATAATTTTTGTGAGGTAAGATATTGTAAGCTGAATGATATGGGATTGTTTCAATTGGAATTATTTAGTTTAATTAAAAATCTATATGAATATGTTCTAAGGATGAAACATAAGCTGCTCTACCTTTGTATTAGCCAATATAAATACTTTAAATGCCAAAAATCATTCTAATTCAATTGAAATCAAATTGAATACTTATTATTATTACGAAATAAACTCTTTGACTCTGATTCATCGTTTCCGATATGTTACTAGCAGACAGAATAATAGAGGAAGTTTAGCGTGCTGTATCAGCTGAATTTCATTAATAAAATCAAAATATTTCGCTTTACGTTCGCTTTTTCATTATTTCAGTATAACTGAATTTATTTATAAGCTCTAACACTCCTAGTTTCCATTCTCAGTGTGCTAAACTACAAAACTTACTTCCATTTAGTAATGATAATAATTTAGGCTTCGAATAATGTGATCACAATTTCACATTCCTGGTATATGAAGCAATGATTAAACGCAATAACGATTAATACGAAACACATAATCCAACGGGATTTAATTTGAAAGAGTTTCTGAGCGTTGCAGTTTCATGGAACATTTAACACATTAATTCTTTTCCCACATTCTAGCAACATACACGAGAAAGAATGTGAATTCAGTATTCTTAAGACATGCAAGAATCAGGTAATCTACCGAGCCAAGTGGTGAAATATAATAGTATGGCCAAGAAATTACTTCAAATTTTTCTCCTGGCTTGGGTGAAAAATCAGCCTTTTTGCACAACACTTTCTCTGAATGCAGGCTTAATGGAGGTTTTTATTTAAAAAAATGATGTATGGATAATAAAATCGTAAGGGCAAGTTCAAAGGGAAAGGTTGAAGTAGCTTAATGGGTGGTTCCTGTTACGATTGGTGACACATGACGCGAAAGGGTGAGGGTCCTCAGGCATGGAAAGAGTGGACGTGGCGGAGGAAAAAAGGAAAAGTGAGGGTTGTGGTAAAAGTTGACCTCATATCCAGTTCCCAAGAACAAGGGACCCTAATTCCATTGCCTCGTCTTAACCCCTCCTCCCTCCACAACGAGGTGTCCTGCGACCGTGGCTACAAATGGTTCCCCGTCATTGGCTGCGACATCTCCTTGAACCATAAAGAGACCGCCTGTGGCAAAGGACATCAGCCGATAAGCTGCGGACAAGGAGACTCCCTCGTATCCGAGACTCGTCGGTTGTATCCACCACCCACCGAACACCAACTGATTCCTGCCGCCAGCTTGATGACTTCCTACCGAATTGAAATCTTAACCTATCTTTATGCGAATCGGATTATGTTCTATGAAAGGAAAATTACCGTGTTGTAATCTTGACGATGAGGAATCATTTTGGTCAACCCTTCCTCATAGTTTAATTAGTTAGGGACTCCACTGTAACATTATCGATTTGAGATTAAGGACCGTCAATGATTCTATTATTGGGAATAGTTCGCCTTTTAGTTTAAATTAACAACATTTTTATTTTAATTCAATTGGTTAAACATTACTTTTATGTATGCTCTTCAGTGGGAAAAATAAACACAGGCGTATCTATCTAATTCATGCTACAGGGAGAGTAGTTAATGGTGTAATTGTAAGGATTTGAAATACTGTCAGTAATCTTAGCGACTTTTTTCCGCAAATCAAGGTCCGATGTACAGAGTATTTTTTGGCACATCAATTTCTGATATCAGTATTTAAATTTGACAAATCGAATTAGAATGAACAAGTAGCTATGAAAAATACTTTGAAACATCTATCCGAAATGTTTGTTTTGAAAGTCTATTAGAAATAATATCTTTGGAGATCAACAACTTTATGAATTATCGGAATGCTTTGCCTTTTTTTGCAAAAAATATAATGCTTAATTTTTCTCTAATTGCCCTTCAGATAAGTTTTTTCAGACATTCCATATTTTTCTCTTTTGTGGCTCTCTCGATTTCTGTTTCGGTTTTCTACCTCACTTACCTCGTTCCAAACCAGTAAACTCGGCACGTCTTCCCAACGGTCGTTGAAGTTCCTGACGTGAACACAGTAGAACTCCGACAGTGGAGATCATCCGATCATTCGAGTGATATCCCAAGGAATAACGGATTTCGTATAGATTTAGGTATGTTTCATCTTTTACAGAGTAGAAGATCAATTATGAATGACCAGTTTTAAACTTTATCCTCAGTACTGTAGTTTGCGGCGTTAATTTGGTTGTCACAAAGCTTCCTATAATATATCTTAGATTTTTCTCAGATGCTTTGCTACAAACTTGTAAAAATATATCATTACGAGGGTTTATATTTGGTACAATGGAAGTATGCACTATATTCTACGGAAATGTCATTGCGATTGGAACCACATTTCAAAACGTAATCACATGAATTTTCGGGTGGTGATACTCTAGGAACTTTTCTCAGCGTCTGTCCAGTTATGGTGCTTAGTCATTGCTGGCTACGTTTATTCCTACTGAATCCTTAGATGGTTTAGGGAAATAGTGCAAACACTTGCTTTTAAACAGTTATGTTAAGGATTAGGGCTAGTTATGTAGGATCCGAGTGTCGCTCACATCATTTACGCCTAAAAAAGTATAAAGGATGTGTTCAGTAGTTAGTGGCAGATTCGGAATATATATTCCATACAGTCATAAGAGAAATATCTACATCTACCTGTGCAAATTACTCTGCAAGTCACCATAAAGGTTTGCGGTAGGGGATGAATGCACGCCAAGCATGCATTGCATATCATATTAATAGAAAGATATTGCAATTTTCGACAAGTAAAAATTTATTTCGACTATTTTCGATACTACTGCATCATTGTCAAGTGAAAATGGCAATATCTTTCTATTAATATGGAACGTGTCCACCACATCACCCCTGAATCTGGTTTGTTTATTTGCATATCATGCTTAAAAATGATTAGTGGCTAAATTCTAGTGGAAGCATAATTATTAGAAACATTTAAATAACAAAGTAAGCATGCACAAACATGCTGTAAGTTGGGTTGGTTGTATACCAACATACAGCCACCTCGGCCATCCATTGATACACTTGTACGTATACTATGGACATATTCACAACTTTTCATATCCCTAATAGTATGAGGAACGAAAGATATTATAAATCTGTCGGTACAGCAATCAATTTCCATACTTTTATGTTCTTGTTTCATTCTACCAAAGTAAGTTGGAGTTCGCAAAATGTTTTTAACGTCATTTGTAGAGCGCGGGAAAAAGGTCCTCAATTTTGCAAAAAAAACTCGCTAATATTTTTGAAAAAAGTCTAAGGTATTGTCGTGAGAAAGGTGCTAAGTTTAACTTAACTATTGGAAAAAAGAGCAGAGATATGCGGGTTCATTCATGGGTTTTCGAGTTGTTATATGGTCTTTAAGAAAGGAAAAATCACAGTTTACAATATATTTTTATTCTGAATAACACTTAGTTTGATGAACAGAAAATAATATATAATATAAGAAAAATATTTACCTGCTTTCATTTGCTTTAATTTTCATTTCCTTCAAGACGCGTTATAAAGTAGCGGCAAACAAGATATTTTTCCATGTTTTCCATAGTGACGGTTTTTTTGACGGTCGCTCAAAATAAGTTTATACATCGAAAAATGATCGCTCAACCTCACAGGTTGTCATAGAGGCATACCTCAGCGTAGCCACTTCACTTAGGCCCGCCGCAAGAAGAACGCAGCCGAGGCAGAGGCCTCCGCCGCCGAGGTGGAGGCCAGGAATAGGCGTGCGCGCAAGAAGGACGTAGCCGAGGTGAGGAATAGGCATCTCTTCTAAGTTTGCCGTTAAGAGTTTTCAAAGGAATTTGATAATATTATTATTGTAAGGGATGACTACCACATATGTATTAAAAATATATAAACATCTACACCGTACTCTGCAAGCCACCGCAAGGGTGTGTGGCAGGGGGTGAAGATCACCAAGCATGCACTACTAATATGCAAACTAGCAACTATTGGGTCTCATGCAACTACCTTGTTAGTATCTATAGTATTGAAGGGGTTAATACATGCATCATGCACTACAGGCTACTCTAAAATATTTCACCTACCTATCCCTTTGCTATGTGGCCTATTCTCTTATAATATGGGGGAATAATGCCATTTTGAATCTATCAGGACGACAATCTGTCTCTCTAATCTTATTTATCTGGTCGAATCTAGCATGATACGCTGGTGTTTTTAATATGTGCCTAACATCTTCAGTAAAGCTATCCGATTGAAATTTCTCTAATAGATTTAATCTGTACTTTAACCTACGCTCTGATAATGATTCCCACCCTAATTATTGTATTAATTCTGATACACTACTCAACCTATCATAACACCTTTTAACGAACCTAGATGCCCTACGCTGCACACTGTCTAGTTCTCTGATCAAACCTAATTCATTAGGATCCAATACACTGGCTGCATACTCAATGTGGGGTTAACTAGTGAAAAGTAACATCGTTCTTTTGTCTTCTCATCATTTTTCCCAAGTACTCTTTTTATAAATCCTAGCTTTCTCTTCACTCGGCCGCATATTTCCCGGATGTGTCCTCGGATAAATCTTTAGTGAATGTTACAACTAAATATCTTATGCTTTCAACGTTTTCGATCTTCGTGATACTAATTTTATAGGATCGCTCTGTCGAATTATTCATCCTCCAAAAATTGATAGCTACACAATTTTTAAGGTTAAGTTCTAACTGCCATTTGTCGCACCACTCTTGAATTGCATCTAAATCCTTGCTAAGCGATTTCCTGTCCTCTTCGTTTGATATACCCCTATACACTACCGCATCGTCTGCAAAAAGTCTCGCCCACTCAAGAATTCTTTTACCCAACATATAACGTCTTTATTTATACCAAAACTCTCTAACTTCAAGATTAATTTATCACGAGGAACTTTATCGAATGCAATTTTAAAATCTAAAAATATCGCATCAACTTCGGTACTGTTTTTGTCGTGGACTAAAATATCGTGTACGAATAAAGCTAATTGTTTCTTTGACGTGAGTGAAATGGGTCTGTACTTACTAGGTTCTTCCCTATCACAGCTTTTAAAAATAGGTGTACTATTAGCTACTTTCCAATCCTTTGGTACTGTGTGGTTCTTTAGTGTTTTATTGAATATTATTTCTAGATAGGGGGCTATTTCAGAAGCTAATGTTTTATATACTCTGGAAGGAATTTGATCGGGACTTGGTGATTTGTTTTTACTAATGCTTTTTAACTGCTGCTCTATTCCTCGACATGAAATTTTTATTTCGGGAATTTGCTCGCTGAAAGTGTTCGGCGGTGGTTCCACTGCGTTGTGTGACGATGAGTTGAGTACGCTTTGGAAGAAGGTGTTAAAAGTATTGGCTTTTTCTACACAGCTGATTACTCTGATTCCTTTATCGTTTTTAAGTGTGTGCACTGTGGACCACGCTGTGGTCTCATTTCCCTGAAGCTCTCTCACATATGACCAAAATACTTTTGGATTGGTAGCTAAATATTCTCCTAACATCTTGCTCTTGAAATATGATAACGCTTTCCGACATGATTTACTTGCTAATGCTCTCGATTTTTTATATTTTTGAACTAACTCATTTTTTTCCTCTACCGATAGACCCCGTCCTGCGTTTTTCATCCTAGTGTGGCATTTATGCGTTATGTAACGTTTATGTTCCTTATAATTTTTGCAAATTTTAGTAACAAAAATATGTGTACAAGCAACCTGCATAAACTTCCCAAACGACATTTTCGAAAGAGGAATTTTGGTCCCTTCATTCCGAGAAACTTGGTCTTCATATTTTGAAAAGCTAATAAAGGAACGCAAACCAAGTTGCCCTAGTACCCCAGGATATTCACATTGGCGTGTGAAAGGGCAAGGAAACTAATTCGAAATCGCTACAGGTGGGAGTTGGAAAGAAGTTATCTTTCCAGAGCTCCGTTTCGTTAATACCAACTCAGATAGCCTTGAAATATTTCGACAATGGGCAATGGTAATCTGCTCTTTTTGCTTGAAGGATTCTTACTAGGAAATGGAGAGGCACTTTCATCAATATGTACCGTGGATATAGCAGAGAATATTCAAATAGTGAATATTTAACGTGTCTATTTAGGGTGTGGACACCTTTAATTTATTGCTCTATTTATATTTTATATTATTAAACTGCTATGGGAATATCCATTTCAAAACTGTTAATGCCCATGGAAGTCATTACTCGATTTTACTGCGGGAGTGATCAAGCATCTGGGGTGCAGTCAGGGGATCGATTGGGCCTGAATTCTTTCATGGCATACAAATTGATCAAGTAATCCCACAATTAGGGTTTCTGTTTTACCGAAAAGCTGCAATAAATGAATGAAACAATAAAGTAAAGATGGATAATGTTGAAAGCTCAAATATGCCAGAAGATGAACACTCGCGGCAACCGAATCGACGAGACGCTCCTCGACCGCTAGCCACCCGCTCACCTCACAGAGAGCAGCTTCATATATGAACGTCAATTTCTCAAAAGCTATTGCGAGTACCAGGCTAAAACTTTCGCAAAAACTAATTCATATCTTTATTAACAAATCACTCACAGACACCATGTAAGTTTTTCCCTTAGAACGGAACTTATCAGCACACTGAAAATTCCATCTCCCCGAGCACGAAATTCCTGACGCGCTTGGCCAATTTTTAAAATTTTTTAATTCTGAGCATTTCCACAGATTTTTAAAGGACATATTCGTCATAAAAAGGCTTTGATACTTCACAGAAAAAAAATTCATAGCTCTAAGATGGAGATGAAGGGAGGTATGGCAATTTTAATTTTAAAAATTCTACTCATTTGAAAAACCGGCTTTTTCTGTTTTTTTGAGTTTACTATGGGACCTTCTGCAATAATGAGGAAATATTTTTACAGAAAAACCAATAACATACCGCTATTCGAAAAATACATTTATTTTAGAATTTTTATCAACTTTAAATTTTGTATATCGACGATCCTGGCCCGCAGAGGCGACAGAGGCCGCAGGAAACTGTGTCCGACCACAAAGTGACAGAGGTCTGGCAGAGGACTTTCTCTTCTCTGCCTATGCTGGGTTCAACTTGCGCACTCCCATTGAAAACGCCGTGTTACAAGTAACGCGCAGTGCCACCTCTGCCTCGGCTACGTTCTAGAGGGTTTTTGGAAAATATTAGATGTCTTCCCCTTGAACTCTTCATTGACAATCTGAGCTACATCACTCATCAACTCGAAGCCTTCGTCTTTGCTCAAAGCATTACACAATTTCGTTTAAACCTTTACGGCTTGTAGTGCATTTCAAACCTGCCGCGTGAACGGCAGTGAAATTCACATTAATTGCCATGTGAGCCAAAAGTCCGTGGTTCGATTCCCGATCCAGGTGAATTTTTTCACTTACGGCTTGTTTGCCCTTTGCATATTCATGTTTCTTCTCTGCATCCGTAATTGACGATACTGAATCACTTATGCTCAGGATGGAAGATTCGAAGTGTTTGATTTTTTCAAGCAAAAACACAAAGGCTTGAGACGAGAGTAAAAACAAGAAAACTTTCTTCTTCTTCACTATTTAAAAGGCACAGCCCGACAGGTTTTAACACTTCCGTGTCATTCTCAAGGGACAAAACAAAGCTTTCCTGCGGCGGTTCGTATTTTATATTGCATCCAGGGGGTAGGTGGAGGATTTGGGTTGGAATATGGGGAGGATGGGAGGTTTGTAGGGGGAAGGATGACTAGGTAATGGGGCTATGAAGCTATAGTTGGAATATTTCGCTGAGGGACGGAATAAAATTCTCTTGGAGGAGGGACAGGAGTGTAGTCCTGTCCCTCTTAACTCTTTGCCTAGCATTTTTTGAACTTTCCGGATCTACTGATAAAATTTCTCGTTAACCATTGTCAGGAGCTTATATTTTTGCTGTACCTCTCTGCTCCGTGGAGTACCGCATGAAAAACACAGGTGTTTCCAATACCCAGTTGAACAAAAATTATCAGAACAACCTAATATTAACTTACGACTGCGGTTTTTTATAAAAAGGCCCAGAAAAGTCTGTTTTATCATAAAAAGCCCCGCCACGCTATAAAAGTCCCAAAAAGTCTCCAAACAAGTCATTAAAAACTGTTTTATTTAATGAGATTGGTGAAGATTTGCATTTAAAACCACTAAAGTTCCACTTTTGCGAAAAGTCAAAAGACTTTTTTTTCGTGCTCTAGTCATCAGTGAGGCAAGACGTCACCGTGAACGCATAGATAGCATCAATTTTCGATCGTAGCTTCTAACGGATCTCAATTCTCGGCATCTTGAAACGTTGCCTCAATATGAATTCGAGCCAATGGAACGGAAACGCATCCCGTCATTATTTCGAGCTCCCTAGAGTCCATATGACGGTTTGTGCTCACCTGACCTTTTTCTATTGCGAGGCCCATATGGGCTGTCTGGTTGAAAACTGCGCCAAAGCACCTCGTAATTCCCCCTCCCCCATCATTCCTTTTCGCTCTCTCGTGGCCTCTTGGATTAGTATCTTTATTTAGTTTTGCTACCGTCACTACGTAATTTACGGGGAAAAGTTCCATTGGCACCATCTCAGTTCTTGAATAATGGGCAAAAATTTAAGGCAATTACTATGCGTGGGTAGAAATCGAATGTTAACTTCCGCATTATTGACATTTGCATGTATCTTAAAAGTCGAAGTCATATTCGAAATTTGCAAGTTCGTATTGTTTATTAAATGTGGTGCGCTATGCAAAACAAAAGCACCTGCACTCGTCTTCTCCCTCGAATTTTTAAGTCGGTTGCAATTACTGACTGATCAAAAATCCTTTCCTAGTGGACTATTTAAGTGATCTGATAGTTTTAGAGACGGACGTAGTCGGTTTGGCTGTTAGTGTTGTAGTGGGAAGCATCCTCTACAAAAGAGATCGATTGCATTATATTTCAATTAATTCAGTTAAAGTAAAATTCTACTACCTTCCTTGTAGTGCCTATAACCTTCATTCATCAAAAAGCACTAAAAAGTCTTTTAAAACAGTATACATGGAGAGACAGACTTTCTAAAAATACTCAGATAAAGATTAGTTTTTTGATTTGTACTCATAATTCCTTAGTAAGGCCTTCATCAGTGAGCCCCTTACCCTCTCATTGGCTTGCTAGCATGAAGGAAGGTCTGTCATTTCTTTAACCTCAGAGGGTCATAGTCCTTAGCTGACTGATCTCTAGTAACTTTGAGAAATAGGTAAGCTGTTGCGATAAAAATATTGTAGAGAGAAATGCATCCATTCAACAAGCGAACAGACCGTTCATGGATATTTAACTGATAAAAATAGTTCTTCACATTCATTGTCATAATCTCTGCCCTTCTCGTCGAGTGATAGGCAATGAAAAAAATTTAACTTTTAGGCTTACTTTTAATTTGCTTCTCTTGCATACTTGTCATTTTATGTCTTACCAAATTATCTTCTAATTACGTTCCACTATCAGCGGTAATAAATACAGTAGAAATATTACTTTTTATTCTTAATTATTAAACTATAGTATGAGAATTAAAACTGTGTTCATTTGAATTGTTATTATTTTGTCTGCAATTAAACCTTTACGTCTTCCTCCATCTATACTCTTTTAGAACCCTTTTCCTTGGTTTCCGCTCATCTAACCACCCTCACCTTCTCCAAATGTTGCCCCATTCACTTTATTCCAACCCATCATAGCCACATCGGCTATTCCCTTGCCACCCACTCGCTTCACATTCATTGTCATATTCATGACGTACCACTTGCCCGCGGGCACTTTTGCCTGATGGATGTCCCTCGTGGTGGGGTTGAGAGTGGTACGGTTCAAGAGAGGGGATAACAAGGAGAAGAGGGGGAAGGCGACGGCCGCTGGCCAGGATGGTGGTTTGGAAATTTCGACGGCGGCGTTGGCGTGATCGGTGCATCGCGGCCGTGCCTCGGGGGCGACCGTGTCTCACGCGCCCTTCGCACGCACCCGGGACCGGATGTGAGATTGGCGGTCCAACACCTGTCATAACCCTATTTCCAGAGACCCAAACCGGGCGATTGCGTATGGCATTTGGTGTAAACTCCATTCCGTCCCTCTATCCCGTCGCCCACTCACCCCTCTCCATCACGCCTTCACCTCACCCATGTTCCCAGGGATGGGTGAATCTGTGGAGGGAAGGGAAGACCAGCGGACATAATTTTGTTCGCGATTGAAGCTTAATTTCCTTTGTTCTGGCGTTATCTATGCTTTAATCGTAAGTCTTCATCGTCCGTGGCAATTATCCTGAAATCGCCGAAAGCGCTGTCATGGGCAGCAGTTTATCGTATCGAGCTCCAATCAAAACGTTACAGTCACTAGATGTTGCTGTACGTTTTATTTTTTTTTCGGCTTTGAAATATATTTATGCATGAAATTTAGTGACTGCATCCCTTACCTTTAAATTCCTGAGAAATTTTATTAAATTATCCAGTATCTGTATTATTTAAGGTCTGTCGTTACTCGTAGTCGAAATTTTATCTTTGCTATCATTGTCGAACATCAAAATTGTTGCTCATCACTGCAATGCAGTCTGTGTAAATCTACACAATATCGTACAAACTACCGAGGGGATGTGTAGGGCAGGGTTTACAGTTAGTCGAAGGTTTTTCAAGAGGATGTTGCCGAGTTCGGGTAAAAAACAATATGGTCCGATATTTAAGAGAATGAGTACTTTCTATGGCTCTGTGACATCTCGGACATGTCAAGTATTTAAAACTCATTTGCCTTGCATTTTAAATGCATTATTTTTTCGTGTGCGAGAGTTTTAATGAATTGTCTGTTACGTCCAAGATTGGCGTAATCGTCCAGTAGAGTTATATACTTATACAGTTAAGCGTAAATAATAGCCAGATTTTTGTGCGGTCAGCAAGATGCAATTGTCAGCAAGACGTAATGAAACTAGGTGTTTTTATATACTAATATATGACTAAATATTTTATGCCCCGACCATTTATGGAAGTGTGGTATCCCATTAAATAAAATTGTGATCTATCAACCAATAGCCCTGTGTTCGAATCCGGCACAAGCTTCTGAATACGTTGAGCTGAACCCATATCACGTAGTTATCTGGTTACTTGATCTTCCAGGGAAACCACACGTGGCACCGGTAAGGGAACTGCTCACCCTTCCTTGAACTGTGAATTTTATTCGACGCTAGGTTTAGTACATAGTGAACTCAACTCTAGCCAGCCCGACCAATCTTCGGGATGGTAGGAATCGGCAGCCTTTTTTTAAGGATTTGTCACTCCACATGATTCTGTGTAAAACAGGGCCCTGATGTCACTATGGTATCCTCCTTCAAGTTCTTATAACCCATTCCGTGCTAGCAATTTCCCTGGTAATAACAATAATGATTGTATCCGCCAGTCTAGAGACGCTTTCAATTTGCGTCCGCCGGATGTTGCACGAATGGTTCTCCGACTGTGACGTGGTCTGTTTTTCAGGGTGGCATCACGCCATCGCACTTATTTCCATCACTTTGCGTGTCGTTTCGTCACTTCTGCGGTAAACTGGAGGAAAAACATGCTTCCGCCGCCGCCGCTACGAATCCCTTGGCAACGTTTCCATCGACCAGTTCTCTCTCCTCTTGGTGCTTCGCCTCACCATCATTCCCTTCCTCCTTGACCGCCCACTTCTCTCTCTCTCGACGTCTTCCCGACTGATTGGGAAACGACGAGTGGTTTCACGCTCTTCTTTGCAAGTTTGTTCGCTTTTGATTACGTGATATCCTATCATATTGCCCCCATTTCTTCAGACAATAATGGGTGGAAAAGAAAACTCGCGGATCACAGAGACAAAAGGCTTCACCCGTGGAATCTAATATGCCTCGAAAATATTCTCATTTATTTAATTTATGGGCAAAAAATAGACTGACGGATGACTAGAGCAATAGAATAAAGTTTCAGTAACGGTTTTTAATTTATTTTTATTAGATCTATAGGTAAAACACGTATTTCCTGTGTCTGCCGTTCGTCTACTTATTCACAGTAGCGTGCGGTTGTCGGAAATAATTCTTTCACGGGTCGTCAAATCCGAGAAATTGAGTTTAAATAGGTCTGTTTCCTGCTTCTAATGCGCTTCATGCCGACTTGCCGGTGACTTTCATTGTTTGGGGCCTGGTGCTTCATTTCCCAATTGTTTTTGCTAAATTCTTGAAAACGATGGGAGGCACTTACGCTCGCGAGTACTGACTTTGTAAATTAGGCTTCGTTTCTTGGATATATTATTTCTTTTTTTAGTAAAGGTTAAACTTCTGCCCTTACTTTGTTATAACAGCGATATCTAAGTTTCAAAGCGTTTGTGATGATATTTAACTTTTCAATACCCATTGGCTAAGGTCCTTTAAAGAACCACGTGGTGGTTGGAGATATATGAGTTTTTTTCGTTAATTAGATGTCTAGTGTCTTCTTAATTAGCCTAATCTGAAGAACCTGTACTTCATAATGCTTAACTGTTATTGTGCACTGCCTTGTTTTTCAGGTCATGTGTTGAAAATTTTAAAGATAATTTCAGTCTTGATTTCACGCGTGCTAACTGTAACTTAGTGACTAACGTGTTCTTCTATTTGTCTGCAACTAATGCAATCGTAACAGCATATTTAACTTTTTCTTATGAATAAATATATTTATTTATATTCTCCATGCTGGATAAATTTTTCAGTAGTTTGTGTCAGTCATGTCCATTAAGAGATTATGCCACTGCGATGAAGCGTCACCGTAAGTGGCTATTAGTTGCTTTTTTGCCATGATCCATAATCATATTCTCTCTCCGGAATCAGAGTAATGTAATATTAAATTTTACTAGTGTTATAGTTCAAAGAGAATCATGATAGTATCGTGCCGTACGTAACTGTCGGTAGACACCTGATAAAAAATCACATCTATATAGGTTTTCATCGTGGCCACTATTGTTACGAAAATCTTTCTTTGTTCTTTCTCTTCTTGGTAAATGCTTCAGTGCACCTCTTTTCTTCGCTTACTTTTTCCTATGTTTGCTTTTTGGATTTTCCTTTTCATACTTATTTATTGTCACCCTTTTTCTTACCGAATGGTCTTTAGCAAAACATTATGCCTCAAAATGCCAGCGAGAATCGTTGTCCTTATGTTTGAAACTATTCGTATGTCTATATATTGCAACCGTTTTGTTTTTACATCTCCCAGATGCAACAAATAGTTTCCTTTTCTTTCAATGCATTCCCATCTATTCCGCCATCATCCATTCTTCGTATCTATTGAAAGTAGGCTCCCATATTTGCTATTGCTAGATTGACTATTTTATAATTTCTAGACTCCAATTTTGTTACGATTAAGTGTTATTACTTGTAGAATGCTTTATCGGTTGCGCTGTTGAGGGAGCCAAGGAAGATAATCAGTTCTTGCTCTCTTTTTTGCTCTCGCTCCCGAAGTAAATAGCATGTTTGTTATGTTTATCGAACGCTATACCCCATGATAATATTGGAAAAATATTTTGCGCTTGCGTTTGCAAAAAATGCGCTGGACTGATGATAAGAAGGTTCGGGACTGGCTATTTTTAGCTTCTTCGGATACCCACATTAAAATTCTTCAGATACGATACCCGGATTATAAAGATGGTGTAAAAAACTGCATTAACTTAAGAAACGGAGCTGATCTGCCTAATATGAATGGGTGAAATTCTGATACTTTTTTTACTAGGTAGAAGTGATATTTGACTCTCACCTGCCATATTAACATTCATCTACATCTACCTAATGCCCTGCGAGGCACCACGAGAGTGTGTGTTATGGGGTGAAGATCACCAAACATGCTCTATCGAGATGGAACTAGGCTACTGCATGGAGACATGCTAGACAATAGGGTCACATACAGCTAGATAGTCAGTATTTACATTGTAATTGGATTAGTTGTTAATGCATGCATCATGCACTACAGACTACTACTACTCTAACAATATTTCACCTACCTATCCCTTTGCTATGCTGCTTATTGTACTCTCTTATGGTACGCGGGAAAAATGACATTTTAAATCTATTGGAACCACAATCTCTCTAATCATGTTAATCTGATCAAACCTAGCATAATACGCTGCGGTTCTAAATTGGTATCTAACTTCATCGTCGACAAATCAGCTTCGAATTTACTTATAAGTTTTAACCTACATTTTAACCTGCGTTCTGGTGGTAATTCCCGAAGGTGGGTTACAATTCAGGGCTAATGGCTGTGCCACCCACCATGGTGCGTCCACCGCTGGCTGCTATGTTTTTGTGATACGTGGCTGATTAATCTTAATTCTTAATGCGCCAGTACGTAAAAATGCTATGTACCTAAATTGGCCAAAAGCATTGGCAGTACGCGTCGTCGGCAACTAGAATATTCTCGCCTTTCAGAATAGGTGCTCTTTTACGGATTCCTTTTCTTTTGTAGTTGTGGATTGAATGTGAACTTGACTTTTTACCTGTGTAAACACTAAGAATTGTTGCTTTCACTGTTTTGATAATACCTATCTCATTACCTTACAATGGCCCTCTGGATATTATATACATGTTTAATAATTATGCATAATGCAATGAACATTTAAAAGTACATCACTGAAATAATATTTTTTTCCTTGGTCCAAATATTTTCTTTTTTCCTATTGATCATCGATAAATTTTAAATAAATGTCATTGAAATTCTAAATGATTTTTGGCAATTTGGTCCAGATATTAAGCGTGAGACACTAATCGTATTAGTACATTTAAATCAACCTATGTGTATTAAAATTTTAATGTTAAAACTTTCAAAGAGTAACAATTGTGAAAACTGTTCGCAACCTTCGATTACTCTGAAATATACGTTGGAGTTATATTCCTGGGTATCTTTGAGTTGTGATTGTATCATTGATTTTGGACTTGTTCCTTAAGAATTTAAAGAAAAAAATTGGCACCCAGGGATGACTGCTACGACTTCTGAGGGCCGTCGTTGAGAGGGAGGAGAGTCGTTCTGTGGAGCCGAAGAGTCGGGACCCCTGCTGTCCCCAGCCCACTCAGTATCCCGCTGGGGTTGTCTAGCATCTCTCTCTGTCCATCTGTCCCTTCTTGTTTTAGCCTCCTACCTTGCCCCATCCTAAAAAAGAAGACGCAAATGAGGAATTCCATCTTTCCTCCACGTTATATGCCTCACCTGCACGTAAAAACTCGCCGAGCAACGAGCAACGCTTATACCCGTCCATCCTCACGCAGGGCTCCGACAATATTGCTGTGCTTATCGCTGCTGAGTGAGAGACTGATCCTATTCCCTTACCTTCTTTTTGGGGAAAATGTACTTAACAGAATAGTTCTTCGATGTGAGGAAGCAAAAGAATCATGTGACGGGAAAATGTTCTTAAGCCACTTACGGACAGAATTCATTCTCATGACAGCTTTCACAAATTTTGGAACGTTTTTTATGCTAATACCAGTATTCCTGTGAAAGTGAAAAATTGATTAACTCATGTTTGAAAACTGAATTTTTGATTTTAAACCAGCTTAATTACTTAAATGGCAGTTTTCATACAGAGTTTTGCATCACTTACAGAAGAGTCACCGATGAAATACAAATTTAGAGTATGTGGCATATTTAGTAAAACTGATTATCAATTAAGTTATTGGAATCGTGAAGTAAAACTTATTGGTGTATTATTTGTGGAAAAAACTCAGTTCGGATAAGTTAAGGATCGTCATTATTACGGAAATTAACCTTTTTTCCTGCTGGCATCGAGAAAGTGAAGTGACTTATGAAATGCTGATGCAATACGGTAATTAATGATTACTAGGATATATAACTCATGGAACCATTCCTCTTAACCTTGCGTGGACACTGGTGTGGACATTCCACCTCTGTAGTTTGAATTTCTGTAACTTTTTATCTTGATTGGATCATCGTAATAAGAACTGAGTTCAAAACGATGAAATTCGGTTATTATGTTATTAAAATCATATTTCTTTTTAAATTCTGGTCATTGTAATAGGTAAATACTGAGGGTAACATGCTTAGCTAAGATTTGTGGTTGGGAAAGTAGCGCGGGAGTTGCGATCGGCTTAATAATCGGCTGATGTGCGAGAACTCTTTTATAGCAATCTCATCTCTATTTTTTTTCCATCCTATTTTTTTCGTATTGGAATGTGAAATTTTCTTTGATGTTGCTCGCCGGACGCACCTCCGCAATTAATAACTTCCCTCATCCTCAGACGGCCGGAGTATATTTCCCTCGAAATATCTTCTCTCTTTTTGATTTAGGCATAGTGGCTCCTCCTGCACGATCCCCTCCTTCCGAAAGGATTCGCACGAGAGTCCCGTGTTCACCGTCCCACTCGACTCGCAGGGAGCGGAGGAAGTGAGAAAGTGAAAAGGGGCTATATCTCTTCATCATCTCCTTTCGTCGCCTTTTTATACAGCTCTTGTTCCTCCTCCGCCGACCCCTCTTGCCCGCTCCCCCCTCCCAACGGTTCGCCGCTTCCGCTCGCCCACTCCCCGGCCCGCAGTACCCCGCAGCCTCCGTTTCCTCCTCGGACGACCTTTCGGACTCGTACCCGCTCATGTTTCTTCTTCCTGCCTTTCCCTTACCTCGTGTTATTTCTCTCTTTCCTTTTTTCTCCTTCACCTCATCTTATATTAACATAGGGTGCGGCGTCCGTTCTGAGACGCGGACGTTTTTGACCACACCCTTGCGTTCGGTCGAAGTGCCTGACTCTAGTGTTACGTCCCCCCATCCTGCTCCATTTATTCTTTAACTCTTGTGGTTGTTATTCCTTTCTCCTATTGGGAGATATAAGGATTTCATATATTGTGTACGGTAGTAAGGAGCATTGGCTATCCTGTTGCATAAACACCCAGTTTTCTATCTAAATTTGGGGACTTTCTTACCGATTTACTTGTTTTGTGAATGTTACTTGCCTCATGGCCAGGAGGTGGTGGGTTCGAATCACACCTTAGGTATGAGACTTGTGCCAACTCGGTTGAAAAAAATCTCTTGGAAAACAATCCGGATTGGACAAAACAAGTTTTTTCCGAAATGACATTTTCCCCGGTTTGATGGCATGCATCAAATGAGGTGACCATCATAACCAACATAACCATAAAATCTGTTGATATATCCATATCCGGGAACGAACCAAACTATTAATTAATCATCGATATTGGATAAGTCGTATATACACGAAACATATTTTATAATTTTTTGTAGTCTACAAATTATTGTGCCATTAAATACTGTTTTAGAATGATTGTTATTGATGTTAATAGTAAAGTTGTTTTGACATTAAATGAAATTTAAACTAATCATAGGATTTGAGCTATTGATGGATTAATTAGAGGTAAAAATGCTAACTTGCAGGAACATGTTTTCCACCTTTCACAAGCTGTACTAATTCTATCCATACCAATGTGTCCTGCTTTGCATCCCAGTTATACTCATATCAACCCTACATTGGTGGCTACACTCAACATCAGACTTTGTTTCAAAAAATGTCGGGTAGGTTACCATGTGCTTCACTTAATGATGCCGGTGTTTCTACGTTTTCATCTCGTTGCATCGTAGCGAGCGAACTTGCATTCATCGTGGTGAGTTGAATGAATGCCATGATTCCTTTTGGTGCTCATAGTGTTTCATTCCTACAGTTATCTCTATGAGTACGTGCAGAATTCCAACGTCAATTTCCCACGCATGTTTTGTGCCCCTTAATTCCCTCACGGCTTTTACTCGAAAGAATTTCTCTTTCTCAGTTCACTGCAAGCTTTGCCTGCCGCATTTCCCTGCGTAGAATTTTTGTCACGTTGATCAGTTAAGAAAACGCGTTTCGTTTTTTAGGGGTCCCGAGAAGGTGAAATATTATCTTTGTAGGGTATGCAATTTAGATTTTACTTCACAGATTACTTCTTTGCTTTGCTCGCTTACAAATGAGCCTCAACTACATCTCCTCTTTTCCCTCCTTCTTTTCTTGTGGAGTCACCTGTAGTACCTCTAAACAAATGAATTTCTGTTGTAAGGAGACATGCTCAAAATTCAAATGCTCATTACCTTGTGAGCATTATTTTTAGCACCCGTGGTAACCAGGTTCGTATCGTGCTGGTCTGGCAACTCTAAGGTTGCAGGTTCGTGGTCCGCTCAGGGCATGGACATGTTGACTGTATGAAGATTAAGATCTTAATTAGGCCTACGTCTTCGTAATATCCTGCAAGCCACCGCGAGGGTGTGTGGCAGGGGGTGAAGATTACCAAACATGCACTACTTACATTCAAATAAGAGCTATAATGCTACTACTACATGCATGTATGTTAGATATAAAGGCCACGTGAAACTAGGTGATTAGTAACTACACATTTATGAAATGATTGCTGGTTAGAAAAAAACATTTTCCTAAATACATTACCGGTATTTCCTTCCCATGCACGTGTTGGTAATGCTTAAACATGCGCAATGCGCTACAGACTACTCTAGCAATTTTTGACCTACTTAACACTTCGATAATCTACCTATTGTGGTCTCATATAATAGGTACGCGGGAAAAAAAAACTTTAAATCTATCGGTACGACAATCTATCTCTCTAATCTTGTTTATCTAATCTAACCTAGCATATTACGCAGAGATTCTTAGTATACATCTAACCTCATCTGTAAACAAATCAGCTTCGAATTTACTTAAAAGATTTTACCTTCATTTTACCCAACGTTCTGATATTAATACTCATCCTAGGTCCTATATTAAACTCGTAATACTAATAAATTTATCATAACGTCCTGTAATCTAGCTGATCTCTTTTGTACACGCTCCAATTCCTTTATCATACCTTCCTCGTACGGATCCTAAATAATAGCGTTGATCTAGGAGATTTCAATTTAGCCTTAGCAGATGGAGTGCCCAAAACCCAAGAATACTGCTCTTACCATTTTTGGCTGAGTTTTGTTTTAATTATGCACCTAAAAACTAAATTGCTCGCTATATGTAATTTCCTACCAGTTCGCAATGAGCAACATCAGATACAATGTTTCAATTTTATTTTATTTCCACATGATTTGTTCCTTTATTATTTTTATATTGAGGCTTGTCAGAAAATGAGAGAGGCCGGCCGTGGTGGTAGGGTCAGTTACTTGCTGTTCTGTTAACCCAAAGGTCGCAGATTCGATTCTTGCGCCGGGCATGGGTGTTCTTTTTTTCTTAGGATTAGCTTGAGTGAGACGACGCGACATTTCTATGGCAGATGGCTCATATTAAAATATAGTTCTACTCATCATAATGTCTCCAATCCTAAGAGTTCGATAGAGCTCTCCACTCGGTTTTCCAATCAGTTAACCTGTTTATTTTTAAATAATTCTTCCATTTTACATCCTTCAGTCCTTGCTCTAAAATAGGAGGCCACGGACATTCTTCCCATTTACGTTTCCCCCGACGATTGCCTGTCATCAGACTATCATATCTCAATATATTTTATCTCAAGATTACGTTATCCTGTCTTTTTTAAGTTTTCATCCGACTTCTTTCTTCCACTCTTCTTGCAACTTCTTCGTTTGTTTCTCGGTCGATCAATTTTATGCTGATTCTATTACTCTGTTATAAATGATGGAGGAAGTTAACGCGATAATTTTGGTTCAAATGATAATGTAAATATATTTTGTCGTAATGGGATAGCATTGTTTTTATTAAACAAGTTTTATATGAAAAATCTCAGATTTAGTTCTATTCGTTGAATAAATGAGAACAGTTTTGTGGCTGTAGATTTCTTATTTGTGGGACTTAAGGCTGACACGCTCTGGAAAACACGGGAGGGTTTGAACATCTCTCTAAGATTAATCTTGGGGCTAAATTAGGGGTTAGGTGGGAGATGAGACTATTTATTCTAAATTTCGCACGAGCTAAAGTTTTTTCTTATTATGTACAAGTATTCCTGAAGAGGAGAAAGGTGACGTACATAAGAGGAAGAAGAGTCTTCCTCTTGCGTCACCATGCATAGGATACGATTTGATGTTGAGTGATACTTTTATGAATCGTTATTTTCCTGCCATTGTCATGTAGAATGAACAAATATTATGTTAAAAAATGGCCTATATTGTTTCATCATTTTAGAGAATTAATGGAATAATAAGTTTTGTACTTTGCTAATTTGCTATAATTTTTTATGACGAACGTTTCAAATCAGTTTCTGGTGAAAGTTCAGTTCAACGGAAAAACACACATCTTATTTTTGGGTTGTATGAATATTTTGTTGGAAAGATTTTTTCTTTTATCGTAATTCACTTTGTTTGGGTATACAAAATTTGTAATTGGGATAGAATTTTTAGTTTATGACTGGTAACATGGTGGATGAAAACTTCTTTGATGAAAGGGCAGGTGAAGATTGTACGCTCGGTGTCAATAATAATAGATTTGCCCCTGTATATACCCGTTATAGAAGCCATTGTGATTGATTCTGAGGTCAGAATTCTTTTGGTGTTGTACTTATAAATTTTATTATTAAATAATTGACAGAAAAATTTTATTAATACATTATTGCAATGTTAATGAAGCCTGAAGGAAGAGGTTTTCGTACAATTTCCTTAATGCCTGCTGAAGAATATAATTTTTTCTGAGTTGTTTGGGAGGTTTAGTTGACTAATTTATTGCGGCCGATGCAAAAAAAGACAATAAATTTCTTGACTTTTCACTGCCGTGTGAAATCAAATCTGTAGCGCATATGGTTTAGCCTGATACGCAACAAGGACTTTTTTGTATTGAGTCCTCATAGTTTAAGTAGCTTAGAACGGTCGCCGACGATCGTCGACTCAGATTGGGACAGATGTGCCGCGCTCATTATTATCCAGCAGAGTCGCTCTCGGCTAGACAAGCGTTTTTAATGAGTGCACTACCGCTCCTTGCCGCCGGCGCCATCATCCCCTTCCAAGAACTCCTTGCGGCTGGGAAGGTGGCGGAGTTGAAGGCGTGCGTGGAGGGACTGACTGGCGCCCGGATGCGGCGTAACTAAGGCAGTGAGAGTGCCTGGGAGCGGCCAGTCGGGCGGGCAAAAAGGATGTTGGGAATCGTTTCATTAATTAGCCGTAACTCAAGGCGTAAAAGGGTGGGGCGGTTATGTGCCAGGGGCCCGGAGGGGTGAGGAATCGGTCGGAGACCTGAGGGCCAAGGCGGCGTGGATGGTAGGATTTTGAGATAGTGCCTGTTAGCTGGTGAAGGGAGGATATGATGAAGGCGGCGAACCTGATTTAATGGATATTTCCCGTAACGACGAGGAGGTAAACGCGCATTGCTAGTTAATGGGCTTACGCTGGAGCTTGTGGGATGAACGTTAGCCACAAATGACGTTGGGGGTATCCTTGGATCTGGTATTGGATGATAATTGGTATTTTTGTAAATCATCATCATTGGTCAACAATCCTAGAATTGGTTTGACGCAGCTTTCCACTCGATTCTTCTATCGGCCAACCTTTTGTGTCAGAGTATCGGCCAACGTTTTGTAAATATCTCCCACAAAGTGATAGATTAAAATGATGGTATATCATATTTTTTGTAGTTTATGGGAATTTAGTATACTGCAGCCATGGTTCTCCGTAATATTCCCCATCTTGCAATTTTTTTCCTCGTTTTTCATTATTTCTTGCCAACATATTGGCGGAATTGATAGTAAGTGTTTTTGTTGATTCAGCGGTCGGATTTAGATCAATTTGAAGGAGCCTTTGATATATTTTGTATTTTATTTTTGCTGACCAAACGATATGAATAATGGAAATAAATCACCTTGCACGGAAACATAACCACATCATATCATATGAAGTTGGAGATAGTACATTCATAATCCATCCTGAGATTGGCTTGACACAGCTATCCAATCAATTCTCCTATAAGCTAATATCGTCGTATTCACGTATTTCTTCTCTTTCAAATCTATCATCACTTCTCTTTATTTCCCATACGAGGCCATCTTTTGCTATTCTTCCCGTTCACTTGTCCTTCGACGATTGTTTTCATCAGGCCATGATGTCTTATGATGTGATCGATTAAGTTGCCCCGTTTTCTTATGAAGGTTTTCAGCAGACTTCTCTTTTCTCCCACTCTTAAGAGAAATTATTCGTTACTTACTTGGTCGATCCATTTAATCTTCATCATTCTTCTTTTGGCACCACATTTTGAATGCTTACACCCTCTAGTTCTCTGCTGCAGTCATCGTTCATATCAAAAGAGGAATCTACTTACAGGTGTAAATACAAGCGTAGAAGTAAGGAAACAGTTCATCAGACCGTACATCTAGAGCGTGTTTCATGGCAGTGAGGCACGGACAATGACAGCACCGGAAAAGAAGAGGGTGAAAGCATTCAGAATGTGGTGCTACAGAAGAATGCTGGAGATTAAATGGATAGACCGAGTAAGTAACGAGGAAGACCTAAGAAGAGTGGGAGAAAAGAGAAGTCTTCTAAATACCCTAAGAAGAAGACGGGACAACTCAATCGGCCACATCATGAGACATAATGGCCTGATGAAGACAATCCTTGAAGGACAAGTGGACGGGAAGAACGGCAAAGGAAGGCCTCGTATGAGATATATATAAAAGTGATGAAGGATTTTAAAGAGAAGATTTACGTAAATAAGAAGAGATTAGCAAATAGGAGAATACAGTGGAGAGCTGCGTCAAACCAATCTGAGGATCGATGACTAACGATGGTGAGTTTAATGTTGGTTTTAGCCTCTTATATGTTCCTATACATCAATTCTTAGTGTTAAGTTTTTATATTTATATCTACACAATAACCTGTGAGCCACCGTGAAGGTTTTTGGCAGGGGGTGAAGATCACCAAACATGCAATACTACATCACTGGACGGATATCAGCAGAATATCATATTCATTTTCAACTTATATGTGGCCAATATTCTTTCCATTGTTATTTGAATCTCCTTCAAATCCCTCTTTGTCTCTGCTATGACTGCTATGTCATCGGCGAATCGCCGTATGCTATTTTTCTCCGTGGATATTCACTCCTGAATCCTTATCTTTGATTTCATTGATGGTTTTCTCGATGTAAACATTATATATTACGGGAGACAGTGCACAGGCATGCCTCACTCCTTTCTATGTTCTTGCTTCTCCCCAGCTAGGGTAATGAAAGTTCATAATGTTACACTATTAATCATTACAATAGGTTACTCCAGCGTTGCAATAGTGATCGTAAGAGGAAAGTTTGTGTCATTCTTTTTATAATGCTATCCAACCAATCAAATCCATGAGTGCTTCGGGATCATATACCAGTGTCTGTGTGTTCCTCTCATTGTCTTTCTCGATGCAAAATGGGAAAAACAACCGATAGCAAAGTTTGTAGTTATTTCAAAATAATGCCGTTATTTTTACGTTAATATGGGTTTCGGTGAGTGCCGATATTTAGCTAAAGATGGATTCGGTGTGGGGGCATATTAGAAGTTTCCTCTTCTAAACTATATACCTAGTGACAATTAGCGTTGGTTGTTCGCAACCGCTCTTTCTCCAGTTCAGCGTTGTTGATCATCCCCTTTCGGTCACTGCGACTGAAGTAGCCACTCATTTGTGAAATTAAATAAGGTGCTAATTGTCACACATAGAATGTATTTGTACGTTAAAGCTATGCTTTCATTGACCTTTCAGCGTAAAGTGCATTCGGGAAAACGCCAGGGAAATAATTACCTGCTTCGGAGTAACTCCAGCCATTTATCTTTTCGCGAAGAAGGCCTGGATTTTATGGTTTAATGGTATTGCGTGTATAAAAATGTAATTAGCATTGAGAAACTGCTATGTATCGCATTAAGGTTGCTATTTATACGCGTGTTTATGGACAATGTAGGGCATTGCATCTCACTAAAAAATTTTATTTTAATCATTTAAATTTTATTTTATAAAGGCATAAGAATCGTTGAGTATCAAGACGCAAAACTTTCTCGCAGAAAACACTTGAGCTAAACTTGATGGCATGCCGGCCTGGGCCGCTTGGGGAAAACTGCTCTTCACCCTCAACCAAAAAATTTAGATGGGCCACACTCCGATTTTAAGATTAAACTTACTGAGTTATATGGCGCATGGCTCGCGGAGGGTCTTCGTTCAACGCAAGAGGGAAAGATAGCATTTTGCATCCAGTCCAAGTATTTGTTGGGCAGAAAACGACCGAAGATGGAAGGGTGATATGAATACGTAGCAGGATGTAGTAGGGTTGGAGGAGGAGAGGAAATGAGATGGAACGGAGATGGTAGGTCCAATGTGAAGGGAGCACTCGAAGATGCTACGTGGCTCGTGGGAAGAGTGATGGGGGTGGGGGACGGGATGATTGTCTACCCTCCCATCGGTTTCAAAGGGCGAGGATTATTTCGAGGTTTGTGCGGCTGCGTCGGCGGCGACTGGCGGGGAGGGATCTGCCCCGGCGGTGTCGGCCGTGGTTTTAGGAGGCGACGCTGGCGGCTTGCGGTGGTGGAGATGTTATGGTGGCGCCACGAGGGAACGGGTGCTTAGGAATGGAATATAAAAATGGTGATGGTCCGGTGGGTGTTTTCCTTCGGGCCCTCGGAACGGGGAAGTTGGGGTTTAGGGGAGGAGAATATTTTTTTATCGGCGTCCTTTGTGGATTCAAGGGACCATAATGCGCCTCATTATCATTTTACTGTTTTTTTTATCAATGGTGTTCGCTCAGTTCAGTTTCCCGTACTTCTTTCTGGCATCTAAATTTGGTGTTCTACTTCTACGATTGTCTTCGTCTTGTTAATATCAGCCTCCTCCATTCACTTTCCTTTATCTCCTTCTCTTGTCTTCTATATCATTGCAGCTCATTTTTCCTTTCGACCTTGGTAAATATCCTTCTAAATTCTATATTTCGTTAAATATGTGCTACATCAGGATGGTACTACAATTGTATTCAGTTTGTAGAACTTTTTATTTTATTTATAGATTAATAATTTTGTTCTAACTGGTATTATAACGCGTAGATAACTTTTTTTTCTTTGCTTTAGAGAACCGCCGGCTATTTTTCACTCATTTTTGGTGTATTTTACCTCTTCGCTTAGATTCCGTAAACAGGAGAAATTTGGTTCTTTCCAAGGTTCACTATTACGAGGCATTAGGACTTTTTAATTTCTTTAGGACGTCATAATTCTATTTATACTATTAGCAAAAGAAACTTTTTTTTTCAATATTATCCCCAGGAATAATTATGATCATTTTTTATTTATTTAGCTCGTTGTATCAATTTTTAGTTTAGATGGTTTTTAACTAAAGATGAAAATGTACTTAAGTTTAAGGTGGGCATTTTAAGAAATATATTAACGTGTGCGCTATTTAAATTATGATTTAGAGAAATATAAGGAAAGGAACCTTATCGTGGCATAATAGGAGAGATTTGATTTTACGGTATATTAGATGATATGCTGTAGTGAAACCGAGATTTTCAGTATTCAGTAATCACAGAAAAGAATTGGAGATATTTTATTCTTTGAGTTCATGATAAATTTAAGTAAAACCAAGCTCCAGGGGGCAGTGACGGAGAGTTTACCATCTGTACATTCTGCATGTTGTGTAACATGGTGATTTGCTAGATAAGGAACCTATATTTTTGAGGTGTTGATGATGAACATTGATATATAATTTGAATCACTATGGGGGAAATTTTCAACAAGCTGTGGTATTTTTATTCTGCTTCTTGTCTGCCTAACTCCAAAACACACTAGTGGAATCTAGGGCATTAATTTTAGCTGTGGTATTTATTTTAATTGTTCTGAGTTGCAGGTTGAAAAATTGGGGGACTTTTTAAGTAATAAATATATTTTGGGTTCCCTCGAAAGGCTTTAACCCAATTAATTCAGACGTACATCGAGTTTTTATAGATTGAGCCGTAATTATCATCCCTATAAGGTACTGAAAATTTACATGGGCAGCAGAGCACTAGTTCCTTCATGGGTAATCTGGGTAAATTAACTTCAGTTTAACTTACCGTTACGTTTTCTAAATTTTTTATTCATAATTTAAGGTGATTTTCAAATTAGGAAACTATTAAATTTTTTGTTGAAAGTAGCCTTGACTCTTTCATAATTATTTCATAGTTTCGTTGTTGAAATGCAATCTATTGTTCACTCATACCTATTGTCAGATAATTTGGGCCGGTTGTAAACTAATCTTTGTATGCATACCTCCATGCTATTTTCTTTTGGAAGGAGCGTGAAAGCCGCATATTCGCTCTGTGGCCATGAAGTCCATGGATTTTTGGTTTCTTTATTATATGAGGCTTAATTATGGCAGATACCTATCTCTAGTCACTGTTATATTATGGAAAGATTAGACTTACATTATAGTAATCGTGTTAAATTTTTGAATTATATGATTATTTAAATATTCTAAATATGATAAAGGACAAAAGTGGTCCTTTATTATTCATTTATGAAAGTTTTATGTCAATGACCTGTTAATTTAAGGCAATAACATATTGATGCATTACTTGTGCTATCGATATATTCAAGTGGCTATGCTGTGCTATAAAGAAAACCATTAAGAGAGCATGAATTTACGAGGTTCTAGTGAGTAAAAATGAACTATTCCTTTATTAGACCTATATTAATTTCGTAATACTGTACATCATATCTTTTTAGGTTTTCGTGAGTGGGATATTTTCGTGGGCGTGATGTGGGACATTTGTCATATTTTCCATTAGAGTACCATTTTACTCTTTTAGTTCATCATTCAGTGTTTAGATAATACTCAGGGAACTTTAAAGTCTAATTGGATGCATTTATCACCAATTGGTATTCATTGATTTTATATTATGCACATTTGCTCTGTGGCTTCCCGATCATTAGATCTCTTCCGTCAGCATCAAACCTGTAAGATCCCTTGGAATGCAGCACCTCAGCCGGATATGCCAGAACGAGCGCTCCCTTTCGTAAATCAATAATTGAATGAGCGGGCTCTTGGGACGGACGCATCTCAATAAAAGGAAATGTAGAGAGGGCCTAAAATGAGAAAAAGGGCGGAGAAGACGATGACAGAGATTTAAAATAACACACAGAAAGCGAGGAAAAAAATAGATTAAATCCGGCCGGCGGAAAGAATAAAGGCGGCATCGTTGGAACGAAATAAAAACGAAGATGGATATATATATGAGCAAGATTGAAAGGGAATAAATACAAAAAAATAAAACAAAAGGAAGAATGAGACAAAAGAATTACGCGGAGAGCGATGTGGAAAGGGTGAGAGGAGAGTGTTGGAGTATGAGGGATCATGGGAGGCGAGAGCGTATCGCCGATTTGATGGGTAGGCCTCGTCACCGAGCAAATGAATGACTCAGGGCGATTCTAAAAGCCTATGGAATGGTCGGCGGGGCACATGGAGAATGCGAGGCGAAAAGGATAGGCCCCTCGCGGCGATCTTAAGTCCATGTCCAAAATACCGCGATATACATCGGAACGTGCACCTTTGGCGCCTTTCAAACAATTGAGTGGCGTCAGCCGTGTGAGGATAAAAGCACCTGCCTGGTAGGAGATCCGCTTAGGCGGTGTGCTTCCCTCCTTGTATGTTGGAAAACTCTTTGACCCTAAGTTTTCCAATATTACTTATTGCGCAGAGGAGTTGTGATAAGAAAAAATGTTCTCCTTCCGTTGGTGTCAAAGATTCATTGATTTTGTAAATTAAGCTTTTCTACTATGGCATCAGCTACTGCCGGTAAATGCCCTATCAAAGGAAAAGGTGTAGATTTTGATAGTTTGTTAATGGTTCCAACAATTGTTGAGAACAAGTTAGATCTACTTCACACATTAAACTCTTGGCTTGGTCACCCTTTTAATTGAGTGGCATTAAATTGCATAGTTTAAGATTTGTAATTATTTGCATAACATACGCTTCAAGATACATTTGATGTGTTTGTATGAAAGAAAACAATTCTATTATAAGAAATCCCCAGCACAGTGAATTGAAATCTAAACAAACTATCTTCAGCGTATCTTATTATCTTTTTTTAGTGTTAATATTGCTGTGCTAATTGTAGAAACGGATTGTGGCACTAAAAATAATCTCACTGTGCTTTATGAATAATATAATAAACTTTAATGCCACAATTATTTACAAAGTTTATTCTATAATTCATAATGCATACAAGCAAATTCCATAAAGTGACGCCTGAAACCATCAACTTACTGTGCTTAGAAATTATATACATGCTAAGACTGTTTTCTTTGAACTCCGAAATATTATAAAAATTGAGCTAACATAATTAGGAGTTGTTGTTGCCTGTTTATTGCTCTAATCTGACAGGCATATTATAAGCTGCTAAATTATTCAGCGCACGAGTTCCCCTAATCAGACTTTCTACTTTCTTTTCTTTCATTTCCGTGTCTCAATACCCGAGACCTTCTTTGGATTCGGATATTCCCCATGACAAATCTTATATACCCTTTTCTTTCTGTCTTCCTCTCTTCCCGACAACCTCCGCGCATTCTTCCCATGAATCTCTCCCGATCTGCTTCCCCACTCCTCCCTCATGCCTCCCTTAACCCTTCCCTTTCGCTTCGGCTCTCTTTGTCTCAGCTCATTCGAAGTTTCTCATCCTACCCATTCTCCTCGTCCCAAGGACTAAATATTTCCCTCCCTTTCTCACTCCCCTTTTCTCAGCACACCTTATTAAAAAAATATAGTCGCCCCACCTCAATCCACCTCCGTCATCTCTCCTCCGGCTCCGAAGAATCCCTCACCCCCGCCTGCCTAAACTCAAATATACTCCCATTCCCCCACTCTCCCACCCCCTTCCTCCCTTTCCCTCCTCCGTGTGGACCCCCCGCCATCCCTTCCCTCTCCCCCTGCTCTCCCCAGTCTCCTTAGCGGCGGCGAGATGAAAGGGGGGACAGACCCTCAGCCACTCCACCACCCGCTGCGGACTGTGTGCATAGCCGGACAGCGAGGCGACTGAGGTAGGAGGGAAGGGGGATGGTGGGAGGGTATAGGCTCGTTGGCGCGAAGAGAGGAAAGGTGTGCGGGATGGGCGGGGGTGACAAGGGGGAGGATGGATGAGGGATGCGAGGGGACGGGGAGACGGAGGCCAGGGTTGAGTCTGGGTATGGAGAGGCATGGTGAGTGTGTTTTGGTGCAGGGCAGTTAGGATCGGGGGCAGGCTATGGCCAATTTTGGAGAGAGGAACTGTCGGTGAGGTCGGAGGATATACTCTCGAGGGGGATATATTGATGTTAAATCGATGTGGAAAATATTTTGTGGAAAATCATTTTCAAGCCAATATTTCTTTCACGGAAACCCTATCCATTTTTATTGTGCTTCCTGCACGTTAGATATTGTTATTTTTTCGAGTTGCAGTTAACACTGAATTGTTTCTATGCTTTTCTGTGTCGAAAGTTCTTAGGAAGTCGTAGGTGGTCCAGGGAAAGGCACTGGCCACCTACCCTGAATTTGTGAATTTCGCAAGCCAGTGGATTAGTACAGGGTGAGCTCTACCCTCACCAATCAAAAAAACCATCCTTTGGGTTGAAAACTGATTTAAATAAAGGGTAATTTAGCGGTATTCAATATCTGCTGAATAATTTTTAAAAATTATGTGAATATAAAAAACGAGAACCTTTCTTTGTGCTGGGCTCATAGAAATCATCTTATCACACTTTCGCGATCGACAACCGAGTGGTGTATATTTAGGAAGAAATGCTATATTGATGATGCTGCTTCTTAATCCGCTGCTCTTTAAATGATCGGCAGAAATACGATATTCCGAGAGCTGAGAGAAACGATCTTTGGAAGGAGTATTCCATAACGAATGGCCTAGATTCAAGTTTTACATCCTCATCTGTAGTGTACACCTGGCTTCATCTTCCATAGGAATGCGGGGGTCATGGAAACTTGATTGGCTGGTTAGGTATTAAAAGGAAGAATCCGACGGGTAGTGCTAAGTGGCTTCCCTAGCATCCTTGGCGGTAGATAAAAGTAGGTATGTTGTGGGATCCATGTCAGACCATTTGTACAGTTAGCATTGCTTTATATGAGGCGAAAAAATTAAATTGCATGGGACATTAGCGATAACTTGTTCGATAGTATGAAGCTTGGGAATTCAGTACTATCAGAGATGAAGAAATATATTTCGGATTAACTACAGATGGTACGTGTGCTAATACAAATGAAACCCTTGCCATAAGTTGATAAAAGTTGGAAAGCTTTTGTGTGTGAACTACGCAGTGAATTTGAATGCCTTTAAGTTACATATCTAAGAATTCGATAGAAAAATCGAAAGGCAGCGGAAGCTGATCATAACAATTTTCTCGCGGAAGGCTTTGAATGATATTATTGTGGTGTTGCATTTTTATTGGCTGGAGATTAGGATTAATGATACTTTAGAGACTTGACCGAGTTTCAAGAAGACTTTGCAATCAGATGACGAGATGGGGAAAGTCTTGGTACAAGCTTGAGAAGATGAAAGAACATTTAGCGTATCGCAAGTGGAGGGGATAAAAAGATCGCTCCCCTGCTCTGATAGATGGAGGAGGAGGGGGATAGACGTCCGATAGACGTAATGAGCGTGGAAGTGGGAGGGGGAGAGTCCTAAGGAGGAGATGAGAGGAGGTTGGGCGAGGGCGTGGGTAGAGAGGTGTGCGCTGTCTGCTACCTGTGTGGAAGGCTCACCATTTTTTTCTTCCCCAGTGCTAAAGGGTCAGGCAAAGTATGAGAAGGAAGAAAGGGAGTGAGGGAGCGAAGAGGGTATTTTTTCTTGCGGAGAGTGACCGCCTTCGGAAAGGGGAGTATCTCTGGAGAGGAATGGTATGGGCGAAGAGAGGCTGGGGGGTACCGGCGGTTGTGTGTGAGCCGAGCCTGGGGAGTGGGGCACTGAACGAGTGGAGGGCTTCACAAGAGATGTGTGTGGCGGAGGGGTGTGGGAACAGGATATATTTCGAGGTTTGGAGGAAAGCGGAGGATCTGCTATGGACGGGTTGACGGAATCAGTGTGGGGATGGGGTGTTGGGGTGAATGAAGCGGCCTGGGGGGGAAGGGGTGCGACGCCGGAGGAGTGGGAGGCGGAAGGCAATGGATTTAAGGGCCTGAGGTGGAGTGAGGAGGCTAATGGGGGAGGAAGGACTCGCGGTGGCGGCGACGGCGGCGTCCGTCGGAGGAGGGAGAATGAGTGCTGAGGTGAAACGGTCGGAGCTCTCGAGTCCACAGCGGGGGTTCCCCGTCTATTGGTCACGCTTAACCTGCTGCCCCCTTATCCCTTCTCCATCTCGACCGCCAACCACTTCGTGGACCACCTCTCCCCCCTCATTCTTCCCCGTCGCTCCCCATCCGCCGAAAAGCCTCTTTAAATGCTCCCCTACCTACGTTCGTCCTGCTCTCCCTGTTGCCTTTTCCAGACTAGGATTTCCTTTTTCCCTCTTTCTCGGCACTTTTCATTCTGTAGGGCCCTCAGTCGCATGTTATCCTTTTACCGAGGCAGTGGTGGTGTCAAAACATTTTCATTTATCGCGCACCAATGAGATTTTGAAATTCAGTGAAATACTGTTTTGAGGCAAAAATAGAATACTCGTGATCTTCATTTATTTATTTGCTAAATTTAATATTAGTATTCCAATTTAGGGCACTTACTTGAAACCTCTTGTCCGTGTAATGGCATTTCTTTTCTCATTCATTACTAGAATCTCGATGTTTGTTATCGAGAAAGTTATACGTCATAGTACGAAGTCATCATCATCGGTCAACAATCCTAATTGGTTTGACACATCCCTCCTCTCGATTCTTCTATCGGTCTTCCTCTTCATATTGACGTAATTTTTCTCTTTTACATCCTTCACAACTTGGTCCATATATCTCATACGAGGCCTGCCTTTTCCATTCTTCCCGCTCACTATTCCCTCGACCATGGTCTTCATCAGGCCATCGTGTCTTAAGATGTGGCCTATTAAGTTGTCCCGTCTTCTTTTTAGAGTTTTCAGCAGGCTTCTCTTTTCTCCCACTCTTCTTAAGACTTCTTCGTTTGTCACTCGGTCGGTCCATTGTATCTTCATCATTCTTCTGTAGCACCACATTTCCAATGCTTCCAGCCTTGACTTCTCTGCTGCTGTTTTCGCCCACCTTCGCTGCCATATAGTAGCATGCTCCAGATTATGTTCTAATGAAATGTTTCCTCACTTCTACGCTTGTATTAGTAGCTATAAGAAGAAATATATTTTGGTAAAATGCCCTCTTTGCCTGGGCAATTCTGCTGACAATTTCCCTTTTGCTTCTTCCATCGCTGACTACTCGGCTTCCGAGGTAACAGAACTCTTTCACCTCCTCAAGTTTTTGTTTTCCTAGGTTAACATTGGTCCTGGCTTCCTTTTTCCTACTGCATAGCAGTACATTGGTTTTCTTTTAAATGATCTTCAGGTTAAATCTGGCTTTTGTCCTTTACATATTTCCTAGTGTCTTATTTAAATCTCCTGTTCTTCTGTTTTTGCCATGAATGCTACGCCATCGGCAATTGATGCATGCTGATTTTCTCCCCGTGGATCTTCACTCCCGAAGCTTTCTTGGATGGCTTACTCGATGCAGATGTTAAATTATACGGGAGACAGTGCACAGTATTGTCTCACTTCTTTCTTTATGCCTCAGCGAAGTAGGTTTATGTTAAAACCGTTTCACTATACTGATAGGAAATGAAGAGTAAATTTTCTCATCTGAATGTGCCTTTCATGGCTAGTATTATATGAATGTTAACTGTTCATTGATATATAATACGAATTTATCATGGTTCAGTACTAAATTTACTCATTAATTGTTGGTTTGGACCTTTCCTTCCATTGCAACGTTGATGAGGTGGAAGATCTTCCTCTTTTCAAAGACCTAGTGCTGTACTGTCTGGAACAATGATATTTACTCTTCGTAAGTAGGCCAAGGGGTAGCAACCTGCAAAAAATAACGTTCATTTCGTTTCTTTGTTACAGATAAAAGACGTCTTCTGCCAAAGGGATATTAATTTTTGCGATGGTTTCATGTGAAAAACACTGCTGAGGAAAAAAAAGAGGCAATTAACTGTTTATTAAATACTGTTTACCGTTTCAGACATCACGTAGTGGAAGTGAGACATATTAGGTGAGTAAAAAATCTTTAGCACTTTTCCACAGTATATATAGGTACGTGGGTAGGTAGTGTATAGGTACATAGGTGGGTAGGTAGGGTATAGGCAGAGTATAGGTACTCGGATGATATTCTGTGCTGCTGGACAGGGAGTTATCCTCAACTAGATTATTTCTTGACAGTGCTAAACTCCCAACACCCTAGAACCAACATGACCATGGAAAAAGAGGCAGAGGGACATTTAAGCTACCTGGATCTAGACATCTCAATAGTGGACAAGAAACATTGTTTTGGTATCGTTAGAAAATCCTCCTTCTGCGACCTAGTAATCCCAGCAGACTCTTGCCATCCCATGTCACACAAGCTTGCGGCATTCCAAGCGATGATCCATAGGTTAGTGAGCCTACCCCTCTCCAACACAGAATTCAACAAAGAGCTGGAAATCGTATGCCACATTGCAACGACTAATGGGTAAACTAGAGATATTATAACCAAACTCCTGCGTTAAAAGCTCACAAAAATAGCCATTTCGGAAATAATCGCTATCCTAGCTTTTGAACCCGATAAAAGAACTTGGTGTAGGCTACCATTTGTTGGTAATCTCTCCTACAAACTTAAGAGAATATTCCCAAAGGACAAATTTAAAATATGTTTATACAATCCGTGTACTTTTTTGAACATTTTGTGCAAAAGCAAGGACACCATTGATCCAAAATTCCATTCAGGCGTCTACAAATTCAACTGCCTCAGCTGTGATAAATATTACGTTCGACAGACGGGCAGGGATTTTACCACTAGACTTCAAGAGTATAGGTGTGTGGATAAGGGAGACAAATCGTCACTGCTGGCCAAACACCTCCTGGAGACATCGCACCACTGTCTCTTTGAACCGGAAATTCTGCATATTGAAAGAAAAAGCCCAAGATTAGACTTATGGGAACAGTGTTAAATTATACTTAGCGATAATAACCTGTTGTTGAATGACCAACTATTCCGGATCCATTCACCATTGCTTGCTACTCCTTTTCCAAATAACCTACCACTTTTCCAATCCAGTTCCAATGACAAACTCCTTAGAATGCTTTATACAATTCTTTCCTTTCCATAATTCTCTCCTCGCCACCGCTCTCCCCCCACTCACTCATTATCTAGTCATTCCCTCCATCCACTTTCTCCTATCCCCTTCCCGTTTCATATATACTGCGCTGCTGTCACGGAAAGTTTGTGAGTGTACACCTGATGATGGCTTAGTAAGCCGAAACACGTGTTGTGCAATTTTATTTTTTTAAATATATTGTGGAAAAGTGCTAAAGTTTTTTTACTAACCTAATCTGTTTATTTTATGTTATTCATTTCTGTCCAAGACTTAATGATTTTCTCATATTAGCCTGTAATGGATACTGTTAACTGCAGTGCCACTCATAATGAAACAGCTGTCATGTGTTCCCGCTGAGCAAAATCAGCGGTTCAGCAGTTGTCATCACACTTAATCCTAGCACTCTGAAGAGACAGTAGCAGGAGCAAATAAGACGTAGGAAGGCAGCAGCTGTTAGAATTGGAGCGTGAAACTTCTGGGCGATGATTAGAAGGGAAAGACGGTTGTCATTGAGCGGGAAATAAAGAATAAGAGAATGTGCTGGATTTAATCGAAGAAAAGCGATGCACGGAGGGATTTACTGAAGGTGTACCTATTGAGAGAATAATCACATTAGAGGCGAATAAAATAATTTTTGAGTGTCTGTGGTATTAAAGAAAATCAGGGTGATGGGTTGTGGGTATGGATGCGGAGAACTATAGAATAGTAGTAGCTGAGCCCTGAAAAAGCCATACATTGTTCACGCTGCATACAAATGAGTGGTAAATAGGGGTAGGAAACGGATGGAGTTAAGGTGCAGTTTAAATCATTACTTGAATATGTAAACACTAATAATATTAATTTGGGCACGGAGCCCAGTGGGTAGGGAAGTTAGGATACAACGTGAATGGCTAGGCCTTCTTTACGGTACCGTTACTAGTTGGGGGCACTTGTCCTTTCGGACTGCTTTCACGAGCAATGGGTCACAGTCAAGCTCGAAATCCGGACTATTGATGAGTTAGGAGGCGAACAGGTTACGGAACGACTTTACTTGGCTCCAAACCAGGTCGTATATAGGTACAAGCGAATACACTGGATAAGTAGCCAGTAAAATGAAGGCATTGGGGTCTATGGGCAAAGGTGTAAATGTTTGCTGCAAGATGACAGTTGTATAATGCTGGGGAAATAATTTCGCCATTACTGATACTTATTGTTAGTTCACAGCTCACCCCAGGCAGAGATCTTTAAAATGCATGTCATGCGTCCATGTGTAGATAAAAGATTTATTATACCAGGATGTGGATTTTTACGGAAATCTAAAAATCCGGTTTTCTGAATACAGAATTAGATCATGATCAAATGATAATCAAGTGCGAAACAAGTATGTGAGCAAAAGGTTAAGATATGGGGGAAGAGTGAAGTAGGGAACCGTAGGATCTTTAGTATGAAAACTTGATAATGATTGTCAAACCAATCGAAACCTAGGTCGGGGAAAAATAAAATTTGTGGAATCTTACCAAGTGATTATTTTAATAAGTATGAAAACTGATTGAATATTACCGATAAAAAAACATAATTCAGCCGAGTTAAGAGTAATAAGAACAGTTTTGCAAAGATGTAAATATATAAAAACATGGATATTGTGAAGGGTGAGCAAAACTGTTATTTCCTATCAGCAGTTGCTAACAGCGAAGTACTGCTAACCCAAATCAGCAGTCTAAAATAGCACCTACTTTTGCACCTGATAATCCTTGCGGAATCATGGAACAACTATTGATTTTAGTGTTGATAGAATAGACCTAATTGGCAGATGATATGAAACCTACCACGATGCTACTCTAACGAACTCGAAGAGAAACTGTAGGAATTTAACATCGTATTTTGTCGTTTAGCCACGAATTTAAGCACACGTTTTTTACTGGATTCACATAAGCACTTTCAAATCACATATTAAGGTATTAAATGTCAAAAAAGTAATTGTGGGGAACTTACATAGGAAAAATGAAAAATGTGCAATTTTCACCAATGGGTGGAAATTGCTCATTAATTTTTTCCCTAAGCATGTTCCGATTTCACACAATATCGCTTGAATCTTCAGAATTAATTAGTTGGAACGTGGAAAAATTTTGCTCTAGATATTTGGCCGATTTCGCCACGTACCTACTCTCAAATAGGTTGGCCACCCCTGGAATTGACTATTACCTTTCCACCCGTAGGCCGGAATAATCCTGACGCGCGACACTGTGCCGTAGGCTTGTGCGATGAGTCGATTAATCGAAGTCATCGACGATGATTTCAGTCATCGCGGTGCAATGACTGAAATCGATGACGATGAATGTCATCGACCATCGATGTCGATGAGTCGATGCGAATCATCGATGTCGATGAGAATCATCTATGCCGATGAGAATCATCTATGCCGATGAGTCGATGCGAATCATCGATGTAGATGAGAATCATCTATGCCGATGAGAATCATCTATGCCGATGAGTTGATGCGAATCATTGATGTCGATGAGTCGTGATGCGCTGCTGACACGAGAACCTCTGCTGACGACCCCTTCCTGGCGGAGCTCCACAAGTACGAGGAGGTCCCAGCTTTATCCAAATCTTCGGACGTCCTACATTGGTATAGGGGCAGGAGAGATGTGTATCCCCGCCTTCAAAAGTACGCGAGGAAATACCTCTGTATTCCTGCCACTTCAACGTCATCAGAGCGGTTCTTCAGCGATGCAGGAAACGTTGTGTTGGACGACCGACATCTACTCACCGATGAAAATGCGGAAATGAGAATTGTTTTACACTACAACAAAGAGTGTTGCTTAGTTTGTAACTTGGTGCTTGTTTCGCTCTTTAATAAATAAGCCTTGTCCTTCTCAATTAAGTTTGACTCAATTCAATCTTCACTTAATAGCCACACCAAACTGCCGAGAAATCCGCACCGATCATCGATAGTCATCGATCATCGCAATTCATCGATCATCGACATTCAGCGATCATCGATATTCATCGATAGTCATCGATCATCGTGTACACTCTATTCGATGATCGATGACAGCCATCGTCATCGAAGCATTTCGATGAAATTTTTTTATCGAAAATTGATGACCAAAACCGGTCATCGCACAAGCCTACTGTGTCGTAGTTAGCCGGGAATGTGTACCGATGCTACTCTTTAAATTTACTGCAACACTGCTTTTTCTCTCTCATCTCCTGCTAATGCTGCGTTTATCTGCTTCACGGCGCTTGCGCTCCCCTCTCCAGCTAAATTCTACAACTAGATCATCTCCTAAATCAGCTGCTTCTCGCACTCTCCTGCTCCTGCGAAAATCAACTGCTTCATGGCGCATGCGCTCTCATACTATAAATCAACTGCTTCTGCTAAAATTTACTTATTTACGCATTCGCTCTCGTCTCATTGGCGATCATTACCAGGAGTGTACCGAGTAGCAGTGCCTCGTGGAATAACAATTCCAGCTTCTGCAGGTGGAAAAGGAGGGGAAGAAAGCATATTTTAGCAAGCAGTATAAGAAGACGTAGTAGTTATTTTTACCTAACATTAGTTGTTGCTATATGCTATTAAATAATTGCAGTTAAAATAGCAGGTTGCGAATTAGAAACCCATCCCTAACAACGAGTGTTGCGAGGAAAACAATGAAACAGTTACAACTAGAAGGATTTAGAAACTATGGATATCTTTGGAACTAACAAGGAAAATTAAAGGCAGAAGAAAATAGGAAAATTGGAAAACTCGGAGTTGTAGAGAAAGAAATATTAACAGTAAACGCTGATGAGGAACTAATGTAACGACATGAGGATAATGGAGAGAGCATCAAGAATAGGTCCGCTTTATTTCGAGGCTAAAACGCCTTACTTTGGCATTGAACGGTAAACGATACTTTCTGTCAAGGAACTAACAAAAAGCAGTTAATAAACCAAATGAGATTTAATTCAGTTGGAAGGAATATGAACTTAAGTTGAGATGATAGGCGCTTGCGCCTGGAGATTCGAGGGATTCATCGTTTATGCTGTGGAATATGTTGAAATGGAGAAAATAACAAAAAATGGGGAAATAAAAGTGTGGGGCATTAATGCTGAGGACCACCACGAGGAATTCTGGAAATCCTAGACAAGGTTCAAATTTTGTATATCTCTTCAAGTCTTGCATCTAAAACCCTTGGAAGAACTCAGGTACCATTTTTCGTATAAATCGTTTTGTCGTCCGACGGAAAAGGCGAATCATATCAACGATACTAATTTCACTCTTCCTTGCTGCAAAGATGGGGCAGGATGTAATAATTAAGAGAATATTACAGAAGAAGGCGAAGTACTTCATAAGCGAAGAGAAGGGTTCTAAGAGAAAGCTAGGTTTCTGTTGGCATTGAGATTCAACTCATTATCATCATTTGATCGAGTTGGCTGCAAGAAGTTGGGTTGGGTGTAAGTGAATGTAAGAAGCTGTTGAGGGACGGGTTATGCATCTGATATTTATTTATCACTCACACATTTCTAATATAGGAAGCCACTAAGATAAATTTAGTGGATGTAGTTACGGGAGGAGGGGGAAAAACACGAGATATAAGCAAAATGGGAGAGCCGATAAAAGCGGTAAGATTTAAGGATTACCTGGTTTTAGTCAATCGGCTAAGGTATTGCTCTACCAAATCAGTGTTTCTGTCCCGTTAAACCGTCGCCATCACAAAATATTTTTAAAGGTAGTTTAAAACTTTCTGTTGATATGGGAACAGAAGCGTAGGCAAGCGGAATTACTAAGCCTACCAGCTTTAGGAAAATTTTTTTTGGCCTTTAGTACTTTTCTTCATCATAGAGAACATTGTAGCAATAGAGGGCGATTGTAGTACCGTATCGAGGATAGACAATCATTATTATCAGTGATCATCATTTCGAAAATTGGTTTGTTGCATACTTCCTCTCAATTATTCTATCGGCAAACCTCTTCTCTTTTATTGATTCTTCTCTTTTACTTATTTCTCTATCTGATCTATATAATTCTAATGTAGAGGAGATAAAGTTATTGTTACAATTAATCTCACGGAGGCAGTTATCGCTTGAGAACGTGGCTATCTAAAACACGTTTTGCAAGGAAGTTCATAGGCAATCATTACTCTTTTCGGTTTCTCTCAGTTGCGCCAAATGTAAGGATCATAGGATGAGAGCTCTCCAAAATATCTCATCAGTTATTTGGAGCCTATGTTTGAGTCTTAATGATGTGTAGGTATACAGCGTCAGATAACTTGTAGGCAAATCGTTCCGTCACGATATTCAATTTATCTTTTAATTTTCTTTTAATCAGTGGGATATATTCCCACACATATCCTTCCCCTTCACACCGCCCTTGATCCTTCCACCATCTTTCATGTCTTCCCGATCGCGTCCCACCCACAACCACCCAACTTCGTCTCTACGACATCCCTTTGATCCCGCCGCTCCACCTCTCGCCCCAAAGATAGGGGATTTTATATTTGGCAACCGCGCCTCCAGAGATACCGCCAAAGAAGCTCTCATTTTTTTTTCCGATCTACCGCTTTCCTTTAAGTACAGCCGTGGTCATACGCCCATGTATCGCGTAAGGTCAACCTCGGCGAAGGCTTCGGTTAAGCTATGGAAATATATTTTTCAGAAATCTCATTCTCTCTCCCTACCAAACATGGGATTATGGGAGTCGATCATAATACTTTGCTGCAAATTTGGCGTCGATCGGCGAACATTTTTTAACCATTGCTTTCGAATTTTTTACTTGATCATTCCTAAGCTTTGCATTTCAATCCAAATTTCCACTCAAAGAAAATTGTTGTTTTCAAGGCAATAGACTACGGTAATTTAATTAAAATAGATATTTGGCAAATAGTTCGAGAACATTTTAACCATTTTTCGAAACACTGTGTTGATTTTTACCATACAAACTTTAAATCTCAAGAATAAGATATTTTATTTGAGGTTTTACTATTGGTAAAGAAGGCAATCGAATTGGACACACCATAAGATTTGGACGTTTATGACTACAATAATAAACTTTCAAGAGTTTACTGATAACCTGGGTGATATTTTTGTAGTAGAAAATACGTATTTTATTCCCGTTAAAAGAATAGAGTCCGGGCCAGATTGAAGGCAATTGTCAAACTGTGTTACCAAAGTTTCACTGTCCGAGTTTAATATTGAGGTGTGGTTTCTGTGAGAAGTGTGAAGACTAGAATGTTGTGTGGATATCTCTTGGGTACTGGAACAGTTGGGCCTTTGAGATTAATGGAGAATGATTCTTTGGAACCAGTGGCTCACCTCGAAATTTTTTATGGGGGGCCCGCCATCCTGCCCGATCTTTTGCAAAGTGTAACCAAAATGTCATTTTAATCAGTATATTTTGAATGTTATAGTAGGTCATATTTTCTTATATGTAAGAAGTATTAAACAAATAAGGCCATCTTTGGTCTACTCATACTGTATATGTAACGAGTTTTTCCTATTTTTTCAATTGCTGCTATCATTGGACTTGACAATTAAAGATTAATTTGGGTTTTGTAGAGCGCTAAAGAAGGGGGGGGGAGGGGGGGAGGGGGAGGGGGGGTAGGGCCCCTTTGGCCTTCCCCGTGGGTGCGCACTGTTTGGAACTACATAGCATCCATGCCCACGGAGGAGTTGAAACCTTAATCCAGCTGAATAACTGGCCCATTTGGTTATAAAATTATAAATTCCTTGTGTTTTTATTGCACCGTAATGAGTTGTCTAAACTATTTAGGCAATATATTAAATTAAAATTATTGGATTAAAAAAAAAAGAATAATTGTTTTGAATGCTGGTTCAATAGAGTCAGCTTCTGCAAGTCGTGTCAATGAATAGGGAATGTAGGCTGAATTCTAAAATATAAGCCTCCTAAAGTGTTTCACTTGACGCTACCAATAACTCTTCTCGGAATGAATAGTTAAATAATATGGAGCAGCTTGCTTTCTGTTAATGAGTCTCTTGCCTGCTTTTTCATAGTAATATGTGGCGTTGTCCACTTTCAATAAAATGTAGCGAATACATACTCTACTATATAATGAAGGTTGTGGATTCAGTTCCCATCGGCAGCTAAATTGACTGCTAAATCAAAATTGTGGCATCGAAAAGATGACGCTTTTTGTGGGTTTATTTTTGACTTATGATAATGCAGTTAATATATTCTTTAAACTTCAGAGGAGAGAAGTAAAATTATTCACTGAGTGTCAGTGCTCAGGGTTTTCGTGTAGGTGTAGCGTTTAGAGCGCAGATTATATAAGGGACGAATATGATCATGAACGGTAATAATATTTACGCATAAGATGAGCATTTCTCTAGGTATTTTTTTAGTAGCAGCCGAGTAACATATTATACTTCTTAGAAAATTTGTTTAATATAAAACTGGTTGTCCTTAGCAGTTGACGTTTCGTGTGCAGCAATTCCACAAGGAAAGTAACGTTCCCAACGACGTACGAAATTCTCTCATCTCAGGTCCAGCACCATGATAGTTTCGTCTCTTGATCCGATCCCGAGGTGTTTGCTGCGTGTGGAAGTATCTCTCCCTTCTGAAAGGTCCCGCCTATATTACGAGATTCCAAGGTCATCTGATGGGAGGGAGAAATTGACGGCCAATTACACGCCTCCCGAAGATTTCCATTTCCCAGGCAATCGTCACGGTGTCGCTTACGACGCTTTTCCCTGAGTGAATTTAATTTTTTTCTCGGATGAACGTGTCTGGAACGAGATTGAGGATAGTCTGCTTCCGTTAAAAAATAATATTCTCTATTTTACAATTGTGCATGGGTGTTTTGTCGGCGAGAAAAAGAGAGACCTCCGGTTGAATGGGAGAGGGAAAGATATAGGGTGATGGAAGTGGTGTTTTATTTTTTAGAGGTGCGGTCCAATCAGCGTGAGGTGAGGAAATTGCTCAATGCCGCAATGGGTTGTTGCGTGATTGGGTGATTTGAATGCCTAAATGATTACCCGAAGTTTCTCATATTTTTTTGGGAGACCACCTCTGAGTTTTCGGTCGAACCGCTCTTTCCCTCCGACGACAGGCCATAAATGGATCAATATTTTTCTGTGTTCTGACATTAAGAGCTTCAAGCATGTTTGGACACATAAATAACTGAACGATGTAATTAACTTTTTAAAGGTCCTCTTATATTCATGGTGTTGACTGTTAAAAAAATTCGAGGAGATTTCCATCGTCTGCAACTTGATGACTGCTGGAAAAATAACGTCTTCAGCACTCGCATATTATGAAGATTGCCCCAAGTTTTTGTCATAAGATTTTTTAAAGAGTGAATTACTGGCATATCTAGTTTTTTGCAAATGCTTGTTTCTTTAGCTGTAACCCTATCCAAAAGAATGCACTACTCTGACAAGTAACTGAGTTGATGTGTCCAATTAATTCACGTTGCGATCACTATGTTATCTCAATTAATCGGGAATTATAAAAATAATTATGAAATATAGTATAAAAATAATTTCTGGATACCTTTGCCTACTTTTGGTGGAGAAACACTTAAAATAAAGAGTGACGATAACTTGAGAATGTCTCGAATGCTACACCTATCACTATGTACCTTCTCAGTTTACTATCCGAGAGCGTAATGATAGGTACATACATTTTCTTCCATGTAATGAATTCAACTGAAACGAGCAATGACTTTGTCACAGCAAGAACTGTTTTTATAGCTCGGGAACCACGAGATAAATTGCTTCTGATATTAAATGATAAAATTCCTTTTGTTTTGTAAGGATGCTAATTTTTCAACGACCTGATTATTGTTTTGTCTCAGTTTGTCACCTGAGAAAAGATCCTACGGGTTATGGAAAATCCTGATTTTATGACGTGAGATAAACGGACTTTGAATTGGGAAAGGGATATTGTACGTGACATGAACATTTTACTCCTCTAAACCAATTTCCTTTGTTTATAGTATATTAGGATAATTCGCTGATTTTCTAAGTTATGCCAGCCTCCTTTCTTCTACAATGAAAACAATAATGATAACCAATTCATCACTGCATTCAATGTTATCGTTATTGCGTGTCTGTCGGCGTTATACTTCCATAGTCTGAAATAATGGATAAAAAGTGGAATAATTCTTCATAACTTATCGGAATATTTAACAACAGGTGTTGGAATAAATTGCTTGGTACTTAATACGTTGTATCTTTCTAAATAATCCCAGTAATGTCCTTTGGTGTCCTATGAAGAATCATAGAGGATTATTCGAAAATTTTCAACTGGAGATTGCAGATTATTTTATTCAAGTATTCACAGTTAAACTAGAAATCTCATCTTTTGTGTTGCCTTGCACAGAAAGTTAAACATTAAAATGCATCAGGTAGCCACTGAGTAGTATTAGGTGGCTAATATTCTTTTCTATATTTTGTCACATTAAGGTGATCTGGAAATTTATCCATAGTATCCACAGTATTCCTAGCCATATGAAGTAATCCTATGAACATAATGTCCTCTCATATGAGAGTTCTTGAGTTATTAAAATACATATTTCTATGTATTTAAGCAGAGTAGGATGCGAAGCTATACATGTGTTAGCTATTTGTGAAAATTGTTGTTGTGCTGTATGTTTGCGGGAGGTAAGTAATTAAATACTAGCTCTTCGATTAAGCTTTTTAATTCACCAAACATTCTCGTTCCACCGTGGATAAATCAATTTTAATTCTCAGTCAGATACTGTAAAAATGTTTGATGCAGTTGAAGATTCATTTTCTCTCCAATTAAGAGCTTCGTTTTCATGGATAAAATTCCCCCGGAATTAGGAAATCGTTTTTCCTTAACTTCTGTTTTTCTTCGTATATTTCTGGCAACTAAGAGACTAAGCGCAAAACCATTAACTAGTCAAATAGCTGTTATTTAATATGGGTAACTGTTGTTTTTGACGTTTATAAGCGAACTGAACCTCAACAATTTTAGCGTCATCGCCTGTATCTTTGCCCTACATGTATTCCCTGTTACATAATTTACTAATACCGTATTTCGTATCCTTTTTTTTAACGGATACACTTCTCCTACAATTTCCACTTTTCTCTTTGTAGCTTCCTCTCCTCGCAACTTGTCCCTCATCGCGAATCACTTATGGTATGGGAAAGATATTCTCTCCACGTCGGTTTCCTTTTATGAAGATTATCCCATCGGCTTGGAATTTGTCGCCAGGACGCGTTCAGTGAGAAGACTCTTTATTCGAATCGAAATAAACAGGCTTTTTGTCACTCTCCTCGGCATTTCCTTTTCATTTGTCGCTAGCCTCTCACCTTCGTTCTGTTCTATAAGGTATCGGTTGATCCCCGGTTCTATAAGGTATCGGTAACGTATCGGTTGATGATGAGATGAGGGTTTTTCTCCGAGCGAACAAATACTACCAACAATCGTTTGGAGAACGTGTAAGTTAACTTTTGCTACTGCTGAAGTACGTACTTGCTAAAATGCATGCGTTCATTTTTGGGTCTTTGTATTTTTCTAATTGGCGATTTGTTGTAGCTCTAAGTGTTAAGGTGTCTGGATTTAGTATAGAGAAGTCATTCAATGGATAACTTTCCTTAGATGGCACTTAAAATAAATCTACGAGAGAAATTTCTTCAATGATAAATATTTTTTAAATTTGTTTAACAGCTACTTAATTAGGACAACTCAAAGCTTGGACCTTACTTTCATTGCAAACTACAAACATTCTTGCATTAATTGTTTTGAAATGTTTCGTTTTTTTAGAGAAAAATGGCCGGTCTAGTTTCAAATGAGAATATTGAAGTACTGAGTTATTATTGAAAGATAATGAAAATCATTTACAATTACCGTGGCGTACAAGTGTGTCTCCTTTAGTGAATTTAAAAGCTCAAAACATATATTTGTGTGTAGAGTAAAATGTGAGATTAATTTAATTTTTTGTGGAAAATAATTGTTAACGTTTTTATAATTCGAAAATATTGTTTTCAGTGCTTCACTGTGAATTTATCTGTGTTCATCTTTTTCATCTGCTGAATAAACCCCTTCTTACCGAAAGGGATTTCTTGAAGGATGTTTGCGTAGCACCCAGATTCCCCTTTCCCTCATTCTTGCCCTCCACCTCCACCCATGCCTACCATCTTGCATCCTCCACCCTCAGGAATACAAACTATCGAGCAGTCGCGGCATTCGTTTCCACCCCCTCTTCCAAAAAATCCTCCAACATGCTACTCCCCCAAAGTTTCCATCACATTCCGCCTTCATATTTTCTTTTGTTTTAGTGTTTTGGCTCGCCGCCGATGGTGCCACGTCCATCACTCCCGCCTATAAATTTCTTTTACCCATCCACAGCCGCAAAATGCTATATTCCCTCATAGCCTCCCTCCTTTTCTTCCTCCGATTATTCCTTTTTTTCCAGTTCTCATACGCTCTCCCTCTTGCCGTCCTCCCGCCTCTCCTCACACCATTTTTTTCTTCTCCCCTCATGCCCGCAAGAGAAACGAGCCCAGGACTTTGCTTTCAAAGGAAGCCGCTGTCCAACTTATCATCATTTCCCGGTGCCTCACCTCACCTAACCTTCCCCCCCATACACGCTCACATATATGCGCCCATTCCCTCCCAACTTCTTCGCCTCCACTCTCTCTCTCTATCTCATACCACGGCGTGCTCCCTCCTCGTCCTCCTCCCTTTTCCCCCTGTCCTTTCAGCGGGCGGCGGCGCCATCAGCACCCTCACCTTCACTCCATGCTCACCTCCTCTTAATATTTCCATAGCTGTATTTTTTTCCTTAGTTTCTGGGTGCTCTTCCTTTCCCGACTCATTCACCAAAATATATTTCGCCCACCCTCGAATCCGAAAGTAAGGGAGTTCTTTCGTTTTCCCATGCTCCCTGGCGTCTTTGGTGGTCCTTTCTACAGCTTTGCGCACCACCAATCTCTCCTCACTCTATTAAATATTCCTCGATTTCTTTGAGCCCACATTTCGTTGGTAAATCTCTCTCTTCGTTGCTCGTGTTTAGCTGAAAGCATCTTTTCAATTCGTTTTATCGATCCATTTTCTTTATTTAGCGGCTTCATGTGGCCAGACGAAAATTGTGGTGCTGACTGGATGTAAAGCCCTTTGTTCGCGTTTGCCGTTGTGATAATAGTTTATTCCTTCAATTTTCTCGTTGTGCATTTTGCATAATATTTTATTTAAAATTTTACTTCCTTGAAATACAACAAAATGGCCCCTGGTCATTTACGTTATATGATATTGATAACGTCCATGGTTTTGCCTGCTTTGCAGTCGTGAACCATTACTTTACAAAACAGCAATCATTGAAAGTTAGGAAAACATCTGTGTTCAGGTCTATCATTGTGAACTTTAGCCTTGACCTAAATTAACATATAATTATAATCGCCAAAACATTAAGAAGAGTTCCTTATCGAATGGAACTATGATATTACTATTTTTCAACTCATTTTAATAATTTAGGCCTTTATAAATAAAAGTCTCAAGGAAACATTCTGAGTATGTCGATGGAACAGCTGTATTTATTATTATAAATGAAGTTTCTGTATGTTTATTTGAAATATACGACTGGAAGGAACTTTTCAACGCAAAACATTAAATGTCTCGAAATATACCCGATGAAAAGGAAATACCGAGTCGAGAGAGAGAAGAGCTCGTATGAGCAAGCTGAACAATATGACTACCTATTTGAGATGCCAATTTTGGCAGTTCACTTCTGCTTCGAAAGTTAAAGGCTGCGTAAGATCTTAGTGGAAATTAATGGAATAGTGTCATTCCCAAAATCGCGATCACGATGAGGATTTACACAGAAATAAGAAATGCATTATATCACTAATGATACATAATCATTAGTCAATTTCAGAATAAGATATTTAATACCAGTTCATGCTCCATTTTTGCCGGAATGTGGCACAATAATATGAATATTATGCCTAGCCATTGCATTTTGCGTGATGGTTTCAAATCACTGAGACTACTTGCATGATATCTACAATTAATACACCTTTAAACTATAAAGGCAAATGAACAGCGTGAAAATCAGTTTTACCAAACACCCAAACGTTGCATGAATAATGGTGGCTAAATGCGCATTCCTTTTTAAAGTGTCGTCAATTCTAATTATTTTATGAAATGAATGAAGGTGGTATTTATGTTATCCATCATCAAGAAAAGGTTTTCTTATGTATATCCATCCAATAAGTAGATTTTTTTTGCCTGATGCATATCCAAATTTGCATTTTGCGTGACGGTTTCAAGTCATTGAGATTCTTTAGAATTAGGATTTAAATACCCTTATTTTTGATCTATGTCCTGCAGCTAGAGCTGTTTTGCAATTATTCAATTAGGTGGAAATTCATCGCTGAGGAAATGAAGCTGTAAACTATGACACCACATAAGAGTACACAACTTGATTAGTACTAGCTCGTTTGCAACCACGAATGCGCCTAGTAGTAGTAATATATGCTGTAGCGCGTATGGACGCTATGAACTAGAAACTTTGTCCACAAATGGTTATTTATGTGTAAACAGTAAAATAATGCAGAGTATGAAGCTTCAGCCCGTGGGATATAGGTAAAATTAACAAATATTGACTCTTATTTGTTAAATATTTCTTAAGTGCGTATTTTAAATGAGCAACCACTCAATATGAATTTTACCTGTATTTATAGATTCTGGCTGAAGAGAATACAATTTGAGATGAAAGTAGTCTTTTCGAGTAGCGCGTGTATGGTCTGTTCTTGAACATAATAGTGGATGGTGAAGCAATTATGTGGTGGAAAAAATTAATTTAAGAGGCAGAATTTCTAGAAAATTTCATTTTAACCACCTCAAATAATTAGTTTTCTGGAAGTCATGTTGAATAAATTAGGTAATTATTTTGGGTTGCTATTGAAGAATGCTTTTATGGGTTATGCCAGACTGCTATCCTTCTTTGAGCATTTGATCCTTCCTATTTAACTCTTCTTGCCAGTTACATTTAATGGCAAAGTGGACCTTACTTTGTAATCTAAAAGCCGAACGGCAGTATTTTTCCTAGCGCACTGTGTTTTAATTTCTATTATCATGTTTATGAAATGCTTTCTAAATGCTATTTCCATTGGGGTATGATATAGAGAGTGTTCAAAGCAACATACCATAGTCTACATGAGAAAGATAATTATGAATTATATGGGAATATAATGGATTAATATGTACATCTTTCCAAACACAGAATAGAAGACGTATAACATTAGTTGTAACAAAACACATCGGCGAAGGGAGGAGCATGGACTTCATAATTAGTGACATCCACCACAAACACGTGTATAACTCGAGAAAAAAAGGTACGAGTGTGAGGAATCATAGCAATATTTTGGATATATATAATGCTAATAAATAATACTTTGCTCATGTCACATTTCTCGAGATATTTACGCATGTAGCTGAAATCTCTGTAGTAATTAGACGCGGCTGAATATTTTTCATGTTAGGGTCATAACAATTTTTATTTACATTCCTATGCTGTCTGCTCAAATATTATTTTCTTCCCCTGGGACCTCCTTTGCTCGTCCATGTCCATTTTGCGCTCGTCATCTTACTCCCTCATTTCCCTTCCCTTTCCCTTTACCGCTCACCCCTCATGCCCTTCATTACTCGCCAACTCCTCTCCTCCCCATTCCTCATCAGCCCCTCGCCTAAACCACCGTAGCCTCCTCACCCCAAGCCCTCCTCCCCCCTTTCGTTTTGGGATTCCACTGCCGGATCCGTGGTATTTGCTCTGGCCAGAGGTTCGAGAGGGTTAACTCGATCACGTCCTCCCTCGAGGCAAGGAGTGTGGAGAGCTTAAGGCTTGAGTGGTTCGGTGGAGCCAGAGGGGGAGGATTGCGAGCGGGAGGAATGGGAAGATCGACTGATCGGCCGAGAGCGGAGGTTGGGGTCCGGTGGTGAAGAATGGCGTGGATGAGGGGAGTGGGATTGGAGATCCGGGAGACGAGTAAGGGAAAAGAGAGAGAGAGAAGGGCTGATCCAGCCGAGCTCTACGCAGGGTATCGGAGGGACGAGCTGGCTTGCCGTGGAGTTTGGGAGGCGGGGGGGAGGGGGGTGGATTTGGGTGTCGGGGAGGGAAGAAAGGGTGCGGGGTTTCGTTCCGCTGTGGCAATGGAGGCAGTCCAAAAGGATTATTAGATAGGGGTTTTGGGATCTGACCAGACTTCCTTAGTGCCTTGAGGTTTTCGGGTGATTGTGTGGGCTGGGGCCACGTTAGGGGACGGGTGACTTTATGCTAGGAGAAGTAGGGAGGGAAATGGTATTCCGCCAAATGAAAGGCTAAGATGACCGTTTGAGAGACGGCCTCGTGAAGGGCTGGACTGCCACGAGGGAGTTGGCTTGTAAAGATGCTGTTCCTACCACGCACGACTGTTTAGCCAAAAAATTTGGCTAATGAGAGGGTGGAGGTTTGAATGCTACGAGTTTTGGGCAAGAGTGAAAGAGATATGGAGCTTGAGGAACTGTGATGTGTATATGGTTTTTGCAAGAGGATGGATCGGCGTCGCTTAAATCTCGCCTTTTCTCAGGTTTAGAAGGCATAGAAAGAACAAAATATTCTCGTGGTATAGTTATCAGTAAGTCATTTCTTATTTATTCATATAGAAAGTTTGAGAGTCAATACGCTCATAGTGCTTACAGTAATGATGAGACCGCTTTTCCAGTCTTCAGAGAATCATGGCAAACAACTAGACTAAATATTGTTGTATAAAATTACTTTTTACGCAATGCATACATTTGGATTTTATATGCAAAGATGCGCTTTGTAAATAAGAGAAAATTGCACCAGATATTATTCTGATGTTCTGAAAGAAATGCTATAAGTAAGGATAATGAATCATAGGACGATTATGCCTCTAAACCAGAACAAGCATACATAACCAGAAGTAATTACGAATAAGAAGATAAGTACATTGCAGCTTTTTTCTCAAATAATGTTTTATACATTTCTAGGTTACTTAATTTGTGTTGCAATAGCGGTGTAATACCGATGAAAATTTTTCCGTCCAGTAATGAAATTATTATCAGAAAGTTAAATTATTAATGAGGATAACACACCTCCTTATTCAAAATATAAATCATTTAACGTTAGGCATTGGAAGGCGAGGCGAACTTGGAATAACTTTATCTACATTTTTAATCGAGAGATAGAACTTTGAAAGGTTACGGTTTAGACGTCACTAAGTCCATATGGTGTGATTTTGTGAAAAAGATTCGGTTAAGCTCCTCCGGTCAGGCTGTGGGTTTCGGGAAACAAAAATAGCAGCTATCTGTTAATCACCACTCGATAAGGTGAAAGGCCATAGGTGAAAAATAGCTGGATAGCTGGTGACGAATTGTAGAGTCGAATGAGATAATTATTTGGCCTCACTTCAAGAAGTGGAAAGGAGTAGGTTGGTGTGGGACTGAAAGAGCGTTGACGATAAACTGATGAGAGGATAGAAGAAAGAAATCTCTCACAACGTGAAAAGTGAAAGTCTAAGAGACTAACTTCACTGAAATGCTCCCGAAAGAGGGTGTTTTTGGAAGAAGGCAGATTTGCTGGCGATAGTAAAACCACTTATCGGTCGAGGCAGTAAAAAATATGAGAGGAGGTTCGTGAGAAGAGCAAACTGGTAAGGGAGAGTTTGTAATGAAAGGCAAAGGAAGGAAAGGATTAGTACAAAATCTCTGTTGTCCCTTGGACGAGGTGGTCCACTTTTTCTCATTGGGCATCAGTTGTGTAGGTACACAGGTAATTTAATGTGAATAATTCAGTGAATGACTTCATTGAATCGATGAAAGAATCGAGGTAAACGAATAAGCAAAGCGGTTGTAATAGAATTCCAGATCGTCATTCAATCAGCTCATCTTAGCACGTAAATATTTTTCGAACGAAGGAAACACTTGGGAACAGCATTGAGATACATTTTTTTTACATTGAAAATTCGTCCTCTAAGCGACAATTTATAATTATGTCATAAATGGTAATGTATCTTGTCAACGTAGTGAAACACCTTAAATTTGAAATATCATTTCATACATAAGGTATGGCCCGGTTTTATTATGCATAGTTAACTATTTTTGAGGTACGAAAATTACTATAGTTTTGCTTATTTTGATTATATGGCTCATATAACCTGGTTGTTTGCCTGATAATATTTTGGAACTATTAGGCTTGATAGCCGTCAAATTACTCCGATATTTTTACAAACTAACGGTAAGGTCTAACCAGACATAAAACAGTGCCTTCATGTCATACCTCTCTCAGTTGTAATAGCCGCTCTTCGAGATTATAAAATTTCAGCTTTATTGAGCATTTATAGGGAAATATATTTGATTTTTCTGCTTGCACGATATCTACAATTAATAGTCTTTTAAACCATGAAGGCAAATAAACAGCGTGAAAGTCAGTATTACCTAACTCCCAAACGTTTTGTATGAATAATGGTGGCTAAAGCCGATGCGCATTCCTTTTCAATGTGTTTTTAATTTCCAGTATTTATGAAATGAATAAAGGTAGTATTTATGTGCTCCATCATCAAGAATAGGTTTTCTTACTTGTATCCATCCAATAAGTAGATTGTTTTTGCTTAATATATATCAAAATTTTTATCAGTGAGAGTAATTAGTTCGACGTACTTGAGTATTCGACCTTTTCTTCAAGTTGCTATCATTCAGGGGAGAAGTTTCCCATGTGAAACTTTGATTTATTGATCAGTCAATACACATCCATGTTACTTGATCTCAGATATGTAGATATAACGAGATCCTTTCGTATGCAATATTATTTCCAGAATTTTAGCTCGCATATTCTGAAAAAATAAAAAATGTCATATATACCGAGAACCCATAATCGCGGCCCCGACTTTGAATCCTGAAAGAGAGTCAATATTTATTTTTCTCTTTTAACGAAAAACATTTGTTCGGATCCCCGTTTAAGCCAAATTTATAAACTAGGGAGTGCCATCTTCAGCTTGCGGGGAGGAAATGTTTTATCTTTGACCGCTTACGCTTTGAACACTCTGAAACATTATATGCATATATATGGACCTGAAAACCTTTAAAAAATAATCCTTACTTTTGATGAAATAAAACTCTTGAAAGAAGGGTCATCTTTCGACTTTTTTCGCATTCATCAAACGACAGCGTATAAAAACATATGGCGCGTGTGTATACTCATTCCTGTTTCTTTTCCCCTCCCCACTCTCGGCTCCCGCTCCGCTCAAAGCACACATACCTGTAAAGCAAGGAGCGTCATGCATTTGATATGAAGTTCCGCCAGAGGAAGCTAGTTGATGCGGGCGGCGGCGCTCAAATCGGACGACTCTAATTCCTCTGGCGAGCGACTTTTGAAGCACCGATCCCCTCAACGTACCTTGGTCATCCCCTGTGATGGCTTCTGATCCTCTTTTTGACCTCCGCCGCTCAGGGCGAGCGCCGGACGGTCCATAAAGACTCTCCCCCTCAATTCCCCGGTACCATACTCTCCCTCTCTGCCTCTTTGTCCCTCTCCCTATTTCCTCTCTTCATCCCTACCGAAAACACCCTTCCGCCGAAACCACCCACTTCCTGCAAGAGAGATTTTCATTTAACTTTTTTTTATAGCTTTTCCCTCCTCCGTTTTGAAAAATTTTTGTTGACATATTCCCCTCGGACTGCCACGGATCAAGCGGTTTGGATCGCAATCGGCAGAAATGGAGGAGAGAAATGAAAAATAAAAAAGGCAGGAAATCTTTGATTAAAAAAAATACATCTTCGGATATTTTTTTTCTTTAAGAGGATTCCTACCGTCTACCTTGCTCTATCCCAGTGTATTTCCCTACATCGTGCTCCGTTTTCCTTCACTCTTAACGGAAACCCCTCATTGTGCGTATGCAAATAAAAGCGGCTGTGTCGGAGGTTGGAAATACGACAGTTGGATGGAGGGTGAAAGCTCTGTGAGGAAGCTTACAGCATCTTAACTCTTTTCCCTCTTCATACGTTGAAGTAGAGGTTATTATCTTCTGTATTTAAATTATGGTGAAGTTTCACCAAGTCTTGGGCTTAGAAAAGTACATATTACTCTCAGTTTTTTCTTTGACTACAACATTTTTATGTTTGCAAAGCACTACAGAGTGACAAGTGGAACTAACAGAAATCCGAATTCTCGTAGAAGACTTTAATTTTTGGTTTCGTAGCACTTTTTCAGGAATGAATAATTGTTTCTAAAAATAAATTTGAGTGTCATATATCTTTTAACTTCACAATGTTAACTACGTTGTAAATTTATTTCACTTAATGAACTGACAATCATCAAGAGTTGTTGTATGCATGATGACTTATTATTATTAACGTGCATTAATTGTTATAGGACGTCACATTTAAAATTTGGTAAAATATGATTTCCTGGCAAATTTCAAGCGGTGGGAGTTGATTTCCGATTCAGACAGTTTTCTTGCACGTTATTTTTCTGTACACTGCTGTTTTGAGTCACAAAATTTAATTAATCATGGCGGATTTTATATTTCAGTCATTAATATCAAAAGTAATTTCTTTGCTCTTTTCAGTATTGGGTACTAATTCAAAGGTACTAATTTGTATTCTAGGGTTTCAAATGGTCAAATCGAGGTGCATAAGGAAAGAGTTCGATTGGCACAATAAGAAGTTGCATCTACTATTCAGAATTCATCATCGGAGGTAATTGGTGAGTGATTACTTTTTCATAATTTAGCAACGGTATATTGCTCATTCTATTTGCCTTACCTACTTGCCGGAAATGAACCGTGTTCCACGAATGTGATACTTAATTTCTTGTACGATTATTCAATCCCTCACAAATACAATACTATTAAATTGAGACGGACACCATCATTGCCGAGGTTTTCCATATAATGAATTCCTCCATGGAAATACCATTTCCGGTTTAAAAATATAGTTACACAGCTCTTCTATCAGGCTGAATTTTTTTGTTATCAGTTTGAAGAAGGTATTTATGACTTTCTCAAGTACAAATGTTTGTATTATCATTGAGAAAAATAAGCCTGTTACTACGAATATATGAAGCTATATTTCGCGAAGATCAGTGGAAGAGGATTTTTCCCAAAGTCTAACTTTCTAAATGTTAATATATATAGTATGCTAAACCCAAGAAGCTTGCATTGTGTCGAAAAGCTCGACTTTTATGTTTAAAAGCAAACTGATTATTAGATTTTAATCAATTAGTATAATGATATTTCTGTTTCATTTAATTGACATCGTTTTAAAACATGTTTCAGCTACAGTTTCACTCTCTCCAATTTAAATATTCGGCCTAATGACATTAGTTTTTCTGGAAACAATTTTGAATCCTGTAAAAATGAGCTATTAGTTTGCGTCATTAGACTCGTTAATGCGTATTTTTTAATCGATGAAACTCAAAATCTGTAAGGTATCCTTACATATCATCTACTGGTTGGATAAATTATGAATTGGCATGGTGCTACAATGCGAAATGGTGAATTCAGTGGAGAGAAACAAACTTTCTTCATTACGTCATATTGCTGGAACAAACTCCTTGTTGCATTATGAGGTATTGAGATTTCCGATAGATAGAACGTTTATATGCTGACTGCGAGTCATCGCTAGATCATTCTGGCAGGAAGAGGTATTCATCGGATGTGGAATTGACAATTTGCGGAAAGACAAGTGGAAACACTTAGGGAAATAATAATTCACTGTAATTTGTTATTTGTTCTTGGAAGAACTTGATTTTTTCTGTGTAATCAATTGCATTGTGTATGGGAAAATGAGTTATTGTCTATTTTGGTCTAAAAATCTCTCTTATTTAGTTTACCCTTCTGGTGTTGTGAAGGGGTATATATATGTAGGAATCTGTTTAAACCTAAGCGGTTAGAATAACTTAGGTGACCACTAACGATTCCGATTGTTACAAAAGATGTGCGGGTGTAATAGGACGTAGGGATTTAGATTATTCACTTTACGCTGAGCCGTAATGGTCTAATCGTGGTACTGATCGTACTGATATTAGATCTGCACGATAATGAGCTTCTTTTTTTTATCATCATTACTGTTTTCAAGTCTCTTTCCGCACTAAAAGGCGCTTCAGACTGGGAGGAAAGATACTAGGATGGGAATGGAAGGGTAGAGAGAAACCCAGCGTCAGCATTAGCCTGCCCTTAAGTAAAGGACGCCATGGGGACCACGACTTAAAGTCCCACCCGACGAACGGTTTACTGTACTCAAATGCTCCCCACAAGACAATCAAGTAGGGGTCGGTCAACCAATGAAAAATATCTTACACTTCTGGGATTCAAACCCGGACCCTCCAGGTGACAGGCTAGTGTTTTAACCAATACACTAACCCGGCCCCTAATTTACCTTTTATTATGAAGCTGTGGGAGGATGGTGAAATACTGTTACTTTTGATGTGATATCCATGTTCAGCTATGTGTTGTCACAAATATTTCCACCGATTTTGTGTACAATTTCTTGCTTTCAATGCAATCATAGTTTTAGGATTTACGATAAGTAGTGAAAGAAATCGGTATGATGGGTTCTGTGGGATTTGGTAACTTAGTTACTTCTATCGGATTGTTTACTGTTGTGGTCCGCAACGCCATCTGCCTTCGGCTAAGTGAAACAATTACTTCGCTTTGACAGCCTATGATTAATTTAATAATCATTGGAAAAAAAAATATATATATATATATATATTAGATATATACGGGCAACATTTCTGTGTCTTAGAGACTTGCACTTCCGCCAAAAGATTTGATAGTACAAAGACCTGAAAGAGCAATTTCTGACGAGATGATCGCAGGTGATCTCTATTTTGGCCATCGAAATTCCGGTTGTTCCTGTTTATAATATGGTGCAAGTTCTTATCATATGGTATTGAATATTAGCCTGAATTTTTATAGCCAGGATAAAGAACGTCGTCAGAGGCTTTCGGGTGCAGCTGCGTATGACGTGTTGTCAGTGGGCAAGCTTTCGCGGCCATTGCAGGACGCATCATCAGGCAAGATAAAAGAATATATTGGGAAGTTGATGTTTTTATATCTCTCCATCCCTCCCCCTTTACTGTGAAGTGGAGGGGGTGAATGACGTAAGAAGTAGGCCGCCACTTAGCCCTGTCCTTGGGGGGTCGGTGAACTTTCCTTCCCCCTCACAGTGCCAACGGGTGTGTCATTGTTTTTCCTCTTGTGGAACCATCCAGGCGTGTCTTTACTCCGGAAGAGTCTTCTCCAAGTCGGACTTAGTCGAATACCCTCGTCCCGGTTGAAGTTCAGGGGGCATTTCTCAATCTCTATGGCCTCGCGGATCAGTCGTTGGTGATAAAAGTTTTCTTGGGCTAACACCCGCGTCTTCTCAATTAAAATTTGGTGTCCCTCCTCGGAAAAGGCGTGCTCCGCTACGGCTGATTTTCCCGTGTCCCTATGTGACAGGGCCCTTTCATGTTCCTTTATTCGGCACGCCACAGAGCGGCCAGTCTGTCCAATATATGATTTACCGCAGGAACAAGGGATTTTATAAACGCCTTCATAGTGGAGTGGATCGAGGCGGTCCTTGGCGGATGGAAAGATGTTTCTCATTTTCTTAAGGGCCCGGTGACGCGTCACGATTCCCGCTTTATTCAGTACGCGAGAGATCCTTTCCGTGGTTCCGGAGACATACGGAATGGATACGTAAGCGACTGGCTTCGTGTCCTCCCTTCCTGACGTGCCTTGTGATGACCCTGTCTTCGAACTTCTTGAATGGCGGCGGATGAAGGAATCAGAATAGCCATTCTGTCGAAGCGCTGCCCTCACATGTTCTTCTTCGGTCCTCAGGGAGAGGTCGTCGGACACCGATCTGGCTCTGTGCAGCAAGGTTTTTATGAGCGCCGCTTTCTGTTGAGGGTGGTGGTGGGAATCTGCGTGAAGGTACCGGTCGGTATGGGTAGCTTTGCGGTAGACTGAATGTCGGAGGGACCCGTTAGTGTCCTTCCCTCATTAGGGATTAGTTCCCTCGTTAGTGTCCCACGTCATACGCAGCTGCACCCGAAAGCCTCTGACGACGATGGATTCCGCTGCGAAAACCTACGTTCCAAATTCAGGATAAAGAACACCTGTGAATATCTTCTCGTTGCAATTTTGTTGCAGTTTTCCACCAGTGAACGTTTTAATACTCTCCGGACATGGTTCCGATACAACTTCATAATCATCAAGCAGAGAATTTGCTGAAAACATTGTATTTATAATCCTAATTCGGAGGGATGCGTTAAGGAGTTCAACACGAAGTATGAGGGGGAACGAGGGGAGCAAGAATGCGGAGGGAAAAGGGGAGAGGGGCTGCAAGGATTCATAAAGAAAACTAACATTTGGTGAGTCCAAATGTGGTTAAACATTAAATGTTGAATTGGTGTTAACCTGCATCAATTCCTTGCTTATCCCCGGCACTGCCCTGCTTATCAATGCACTGCCTCAGTGGTCTTATATCTTCTCCCTCGGCACAATTATTATTCATCAGTGCACTCTATTTTTAGTTTTCCTGATCCATTTCCTCTTTCTTATCTAAATGTGGTTAATATCTTATTTATTTTAACTTTTAATCCATCCAAAAGTATTATATTGAGGATGTAATGTACAGAAACATGAAATTCTGACAGCAAATAATATCCAACAGGAGAAATAAATATAAATATCATGGAGCACGAGATGATTTCTGAAATAAATACCAGCTAAAACAACGTTTTCCCTCCTTGAATGATGTATTATTTAATTGCAAGCAATTTTTACACTCTTACATATACTACATACTGAAACTCAGGCATTATCTAGGATTTGACACATTACCTTTAGCGATTGATGAAGCATAATATCAGTCATTACAATTAGAAACTCGGACCCATGTGAGCATATATATACTACAATGAAATTGAAACTGACAATATTGAGTGCCTTACCAGTAGTTCACAAATATTTACTTATCAATGAATTTGGGACATTTTGACTGAGAAAAGGGAAATAAGACTAAAAGTAACTCCTGTTCATGATACACTTGGTTGTGGGCTAGGGTGTGTACATAGCACTATAGAAAAGAAATGTTGCGGTAACGGCAATAAATTATATATTTTCATTTTGTGTCATTGATCACTTTTGAAACATTTCACTCACTGACTTTGGTAAAATTAGAGATAGTCAGCTAACATGCCCTACCTAATTTGAAATGAAAATATCCCCCAGGTTTTTACACTAAACAAGCCACACTAGTTACTTTCCACGAAAATATATGTTTGTTGAACCCATCATACTCTGAAGTTGATAATAATTCCGATAGTATTTTAAATTAAAAAAAGAAGCCATCAGCGTACTACTTCACAAAAATCCTTCACCTTACCACTTATACCGATGGTAGGTTTTATTGATATAAGTAACACATAAAAACTAATAATTTGAAGGACATAAATGAAGCAAACGCATTATTTCCAGCAAACGTTACACACATTTGTGAAACAAGCACGTATGAAAACGCTATTTCCTTCATCTATCCAATAATATCCTAGGTGAGAATGATTTATACCTTGTATAAGGTAATCTGCCACTTAACACTCAAAGGGGATTTTGAAAAACAATTATTAAAGCGATAGTACACGATGTAAACAAAGAAACATGAAGTACTTAAATACCTCCTAGCACAAACGAGACAAAACATAAAATATGAATTATTCTTTGGTACCCACTATCAGCTATATGCTATGATTCACCAAAAGTCTAACTTTTTTATCCTAACTTAAATGTAAGCATAACTACCCATGCCGAATGAGATGAACCGTGACTTGAATTTAAATTGTGTGATGCAGTGTGTCACAAGATGGCAAGAGCAATGTGTCACATAATACTTACTAGGCACTTGAGAATCATATATCAGTACAAAGTACACAATGTAAACAGCAAAACAAGAAGTCATCACACTACGGTTATTCTGATACGTATCTAGTGCAAGCACAAATACGTCAAAAATTCAACAAGAATTGTTTTTTAGGGCACGCCTCACTTATGTTATAAATCACCCAAAATTGTCTTGTACTCATCATACTGAAATTAACTGTATCACGCAACTGTTAGTTGCGTGATATAGTTCATTTCCAACTTAGGAGTATTGAAATGGATGCTTCAGCGGTGTTCAAATTGTGATTTTTTTATTTCGCTACGGGTTTGTGCATACGAACCAATCTGGGACGTGAAGAGAATATATGGAATTCTTTCGAAATCGTCATCGAGCGAAATAGCTTGAGATTTGAGATAGTTTAACACAAACCAGGGAATGAAATTCAAATCCCAATATAACGTAATGTTTCATTACGTATCCGTGGGATGTTTATTGATGCCATTACAATGTGCTTAAAAAAGGTAGTTCAAAAGCGATGCCGTAAACATCATTGTTACTTTCGTGAAGATATTGAAAGGTACAAAAAGAGGTGTCATAGCTAATTCTTGAATCTAGATGGGTCATTTTATTCGGAAAAATCATAGACTTACTTTTCGCGTTACTTTTCGCGCACCAGATCATATCGGTATGCATTCGGTAAAACTTAAAGTATGTAAATGAAAGTTTCCGCGGGGTTCAAAAGCTGAATAATTTATTGATTTATACCATTATCCGAAGTGAACCGCTTTCAAAATTGTTGTCTTTTGAGACACAAGAAAGTGATAAAAAACTCAAATGAAGTCTAATCAAAAGTAAGAGTAGCAATATTAAAAATATTTAATATAGTTTTAGGACGAATATACAGTAGAAGATGTGAACATACGTAACCGAGTGACAAGTGCCTGGTTTAAGTAGGCTAAATCTGTACTAGGTTATATCAATAGAATTTACTCTAAGATATTGAAAGATAGCTACTAAAAGAAGTATCGCAAGTAACTCTTGAATTTAAATCGTCCATTCCATTCGGCAAAATCATACAAGCTTACTTTTCGCGCTACTCCCAGATCAAGTAGGTTTGCATTCGGAAAAACAAAAAAGTAGATTGTAAAATAGTTATACGTCAAGTATACATTAGAAGGTTTAAGATATGCACCCGAGCAACAAGTACCCGGTTTAAGTAGGCTAAATCTGTACTAGGTAATAAGAATAGAATTTACTCTAATTGGAATAAAAGGCATTAATACGTATCTGTAGGAAGTTCTTGACGCTGTTGTCATGAATTTGGAGAATTGAGACAAACATAACATAATTAAAAGGCAAGAGAAAACATTTTTTGCCGAAAGGGTGGGTGCTACCATTCCCAAAAACCCGAAACTGGCCTCAGTGAACACAATAGCCGGAAAGCAATTCGTATGCTCCCTCCCTTCTAACCTCCTTTTTATCTTCTGGCCTGTAAGTTTCTAAATAATATTCTTATTTTGATAAAGGCCCAGGTGAGTCCAGGCAGTAATTACATGTTTACATTTGTTTTAATTATATTTATCGTTCCGATAGTGACTTGGAGTCACTAGCTAGCTAGAGTCACTCCATAGCACAAGTTTGTTAAAATTTCTTAATAAAATTTGTAATTATTATATTTCTCCCTCCCGTTGAATTTCAGCGGGCACTTTCAGCTAGTAAGTTATAAACGAATTGGAGAATATGATTTTTGTAAATGAAACATGATTGTTACAGCCGGTGCCAAGACCTACATGGTGCACTGTGGTCCTCCTAGTTTAAAGCTCTTAACCACGATACTCCGGTTAGTAGCCATTGAATGTGAAATCCAGTGCATAGATACTGAAACGAAAAGATATATCTGACGCATGCATTCCAAAAAAAGCCATTTGTTTGATATAAATTGTGAAATATTCTTGCATCATTTTTAGTTTTCATTATTATTTATTCTAATTAATGGCCATCTATAAGTAAAATGCCGTCAAATTTCCAGTAAAGAATCTCTCTAGGCTCTAATACTACCTCCACTGTGATTGCTGGAAGTTGCTTTAAATTTGAAGAAAATGTATCTGTAGCGTCCCTATTCTCCTTTTTTTCTCTTTCCGGAATAAATTATTTTACCTTCCTTCTGAAAAAGATGCTTAGCGCGGATGGTAAACTGTGAATGTGTTCATGCGTAGCGAATGATGAGACGTGGTGGATTTAACGCTGCGATGGTGAAAGGTGGAGGGAGACATAAAGGGTCGTTGTAGGTCGGGTTGTCAGGCAGGGGTGAGGGAAAAGCACGGTGTGGTTTTCACTTGTCACACTGTGGTCGTGGCGTCCGACGTCATAACCGTCACCCGCATTCGGATGTCGCCACCGTGGCCCCCATCGGCGCCGCGACTCACCGCTGACGGAGAAGTCTCTCATCAACGAGGACAAAAGGAAGTCGCTGAGTGATGAAAGAGGAGTAGAAAGATGGAGAGATTAAGAGGGAGCGCGGGGAAAAAGGTATTTAGGCGCACAGCAGAGTGCGATAAAATGCAGAAGAGGATATTTTGTTCTCCAAAGCCAATGAGAGGACTCGCAAATAATTCTAGAAGTCTGCAGGGAATCATCTTTCAAAGGGAGCGTCATGAATATTCAATAACGCCTCCGTAGATAGGAATCCCTTTCATTTATATCACGAATTCACTTCATTATGTAATGTTAGGTTACATAATTGCTTTGTCATCACGACCACACGACGAGATATCATTGGCATTAATTCATTATGATCATCCAACACCACACGTTAATCCAATACATGATTGATTTCGCGGAGTATTTTTTCAATTTTCCCTTTTTTTGTTCATTTGACTGCTATTTATGACGATCACTGTAAGGCCAATATTGCTGTCCGTGTATAGATTTAGTTTGTTTTTTTGCGTTGATAACACTGTTTCAGATTTTACTTTACAGGTGGCCGAATTACAACAATAATATTTCAAAAGAATATTATCTATGCTATGAGAATTCTGGGCCTTTAGAAGGCATATTGAATCAAGTAATTGTAAAATCTTTATTCAGTAAATTATTTTGCCTTTACACATGATACTTATTCTAAACAATATAAACTGTAGAGCTAAAAAAGGGATTTAATATGGCCATCGATTACCTTACTAATTATGCAAACGCCCATACTCTCAATGATCGAAAAACGTGTACTTACGTACATTGACTATTTACTTTGGTATTACCGACCGTGGTAGCTAGGTCGGTAGAGCGCGGGCCTGGCAACCCATCCTGGCTGCGGGTTCGAATCCCGCTCAGGTCATGAATGTTGTGTTTTTCTTAGAATTAATATATTAGGTTAGACGGTGCGACAGAACCCCAGCCGTTGGAGCAACGAAAGCCATTCAACTATTAGTACCTACTCTGATTTCATATTATAAACAAGCAGCACCTGCAAACTTGAAACGGTACACATTACCACAAGATTGTAGCGTAATTATTCAAATAATTTGGTGTTCACATAATTCTAGGTATGAATTTTTGCGATTTAAGGATTCATTGTCGATTATTTTTGTTCGTAGCACTGGGCGCTGTATTTTTATTTTTTAGGTGGTTCTTTAAAATCACAACTTTGTAATATTCCGCTCTTTATTTGACTCCTCGACCAGTCGCAACATACAATAGACGTAATAATAATAATCTTGACTATAGAGCGTGTCTTACATGTTCCAAAGTGTACAAAAAGGAGTGGACCCTTTTGTATGCAACATATGCAACGTATTACTCGCTGTTGCGTAAATATCACTTCACAAATGCCACTAGTACTTCGGCCGTAATTTGGTAGGTGCAGTTTTTGCTTTTTATAGTGGTCAAGCTATTTTAATGACTCTTTAAGTGCCCTTAATTCTGTTTTGTTTATCACCGTGCAACATAATGGAACTATAAATCTCTCATGATTACTTTATCGCGGAGCTCTTTTTCAATACGTATCCACGGATTTTTGGTCTCCCTTTTCTTGTAGGTTTCATCATTAATGTAGTACTCTGACGATTTAAGTCTTCTAGCTGTAATGGTTGCGCAGTTTCCTGTTTTGTTTTGAATATATTATTTTTGTTAACGTTTGGATTTTTTTACATTTTATTTTCATGTTCTTATTTTGTCTCCATTTTACTTTTATGCCCATGCTATTTACTTACCATCAATACTACACTCTTTCTTCTTCTCATATTGCAAATGTCTGGTCTCTTGACCTTTATTGTTAGCGCATCCGTGTCATTTACATATTTTTATGGTGTTTACTCATGTGATACACACTAAGCTCTCCTTTCCTTATCAATTTTTCATTAAGTGTTGAATTGGGTACGGTAATTTATAAGATTGTTTTAATCCAAACTTTTTTATAATCTGCCGTAATTCATGCATTTAAATGTTACACACCCTTGTGTATTAAATTACATGTTAAATTACACACCCTTTAATGATTTGAAAGCCGCTCAAATAACGAATCTCTTCTCGGTTCGGTTTGATTAAATACATCGCTGAAAAAAAAACGGTTCAGCCGCCGGATTCTAAATTCTAAAAAGAATAAATCATGGTTAAGATAAAGGGAAAAAAACATTTCGCGGCTTTATTCTTTTGTTTTGCCTGAAATCCCAACGCCTGTTACTTTGACTCCATCAAAGGGATGCGTTTCCCGTAAGGCCATTTTCTCTCTTCTTCTGCCTGTGAACTTTTCCCTCACTTCTTTATGTGCAAACGGGACAAGCAGCAGAAAAGCCCGTCACCTCGGCGCTGTCAGAATGAAATCTCCATTATTATAAGAGGAGCAGGCACTCTTGGCCATTGAAATTGGAAGGTATAAAAGTCCAAGGATGACACTGACGTCAACAGAGGTGGAACACAGCGAGTAGGACTCTCGTCACCGGACAGTCTCACGCCAGAAGGTTGCTTCATTATGAGGTAACAGATTACTAAAAAAATCAGGGTATCTTTGTTTGGGTGATCATAAAAAATCAAGGCATCTTTGTGGAAAGAATATTAAAAACCTGAATAACAGGTGGTGTTTCGACACTTTTGAGTCGTAACTTTATACGATGTGGTAGTGATGGGAGGTAATGAGGATACGGGACTACATAGCAGTTGCGGTCATATTTGTTGTTGCGTGCATCGTTTATTTAGATGTTTATCTGTCTTTTTTAGTTTTAGTCACTCGTAATTTTTATGTTTAGATAACACGGATCTATTCCAGCTCGTAAGTCATGAGAATCAAATTATGAATATTTAACGACGTTTGATAAATACAGCCGAATTGAATTTATAGAACTTTGCATATTAAGATTGTATTGCAGTTAATAGAAGATAATGCGTGGTCTATAAAGGCTCAGGAAGAGATGATTGAGTAATGCTTTAGGAGCATGTGAAACGTGACATTTTTGAGCTATAAATATTTAATGACAAATACCCATTTTTCATTTATTAATCAATGGGATAACGAGCAGCTCACTCAAAAGGACATAAATAAAGTATTAATCTTCCCCAAGAAGTGTTTATTAGGAAATAATTGACTCTGCATATAAAAGTGTAGGAAAGATTAGATAAGAATAGTATGCAGTGTATATTGTATGCTCGGGAAAGATGGTGGATTGATACGCTTTGGTAAGGGTTAACCTATTTTAGAAGCTTTTAAAATGCACGCTTGATGAACGGTTTAGAAGGTTAAATTTATAAAATTGAAGGAAAATGTAGCGGTATTGGTTAAGGAAGTGGAGAAAATTGAAAAGAGACAGGAGGATGTTTTTAAAAGGCAAAGACATTGATGAAGAAACATAATGCTACCACTGGAAATCGCGCGGTTGGGGGGAATTCAGACTTGCCGGAAAGAGGGCGGAAAGAAATTGAGATGTTAAACTATATGCATGTAGATTGGTAGAATATACCAAGATTTTTGGATGGAGGCAATGTAGGGTTTATGTGTGAGGTAAGTTAAGGGCTAAGTACAGTCCAAAATCTGTCGCACATCGCTTTAGCACACTGATTCATTGCTGACATTACCAAAGATAACTTATTTTTTTTAGCATTACGAGTTGGTAGGTATTCCCTACATGCCTAGATCATAAACTATGTACAAGTATTCTCTAGTTGAGGATATTAGCACCGTTGTTAATAGGTGAGAATTGTCCATTCCTGTTGGAGTAAATATTCAGAGCTGAAGCGAGGTTTGAAAGGATATCGGTCCTGACATTATAGCGTTCTCATTAGTACATGTATGCATGTGAGCTGCTTCACTTTTCACCTGATGGGTGAATGCTGATGATCGAAGCTTATCTTCCGAAGAATGTATTATGATAAGAGGTCTTGAGAGTCTTTAGGAGGAAATTTTATCATGGGATTGGGGGTGAGTCTGTTATTGTCTACTAGTATGCCTTTCTTTGTGAATAGATGTATCCTTCTGTACGATTTTTCACTGTTCTCGTCTATTATTTCTCCATCTTTCGGATACACTCGGTGGTATCTTTATTAACTCCTGAATGGAATACCATTGGGAATGAAAGTAACCTTCAAATGTGCGGTACATTCGTACATTATGACAATGCATTAATTAAATAATTACCGACTAAAATTGCTGAATTAGATTTGAATCCATTTTACATATTCTCAAAAGTAATTTTGTTTTACATCTTGTTGGGAACTTTTCAACGTACTTATTTCACAGAGCGCAGGAAAGATAAAAAGGGCGAGATTTTGATATAAAAAGTATTGCTAAATGGAAGGGGCATGAGAACTTTCCTTCATTGCCTCACCATGAAAATAACCAAGGAAACGGTTCTATGGCTGCTGTCTGGCTGGAACAAAAGACCTAGTGGCAGTGGACGTTTGTCACGAGATGAGAAATCCAAGAGTGCTAGATTAAGGGAGAAGAAATGAGAAGACTTGACTGGTTTTGGACCTCTGGTATTAATGTGGCAGGGGCAAAGTGTGACGGACATTTTTTTCGATGCGGAGTGCCGCAACAATGAAGAGAATGGCGCCATTGGAAAGCCGCGGGCAACTGTTGGAAGAGGGGCGAAGTGAAGCACCAAGACAGGCGGCTTGGTCGCAATGACAGGGTCGCTGCCATGAAATCGGCCCTGGGAAAAGGAAAAAAACACGACATGTAATGAAGCTCAAAGCATTGTCTCATCTTACACGAGGGTGAGATTAAAATATATTAGGATTAAATTGACTCCAAACTTTTTAAAACATCCTGCTCGCCTGGACTCAGTAATATTTTACGCATGGATATTAAAATATTCTTCGTGATTTGGTAGGTCAGATCATAAAGATAAAATTAGAGAAGTTTATGTTAGGCAGGAGAATTGAAATCTCCAGATTTCCGCGTTCATTCAGGGGCAATAGGGTGCATAGATTTTCTTTTTTTTTGTATGCGCATGAAACGTTGCATTAAAAATTCATATGTGTGATGGGATCATAAAGTTCTTTGCATTTAACCATAAATTTTTGTTCCTAATTGATACAGAATCTATCCCGTAGATTTGAAAATTAGAAGCATTGTGCGTGAGATGAGTTGCCTGTAGCCTCTATTCCCATTCTTGGGAGATTCGTTTTCTATTGATTTATTCAGCTCAAAAGTATTTCCATTTTAAATTGGTGCCTAATTGGCATGTGTGCTCAAAAATAAATTCACGCATTTGTGGTCTTAAAATAAATCGTTAGTAAAAATACGATCAACATTTGTTAAACCTTTAGCATGCCAATCTAAAATTAACTTAAATGAATATTAATAATAGACGTAATTTGCTCAATTACAAATGATGAGTATGCATAAAAATGGATGTTTTGTCCTAGTTATCATTTCACTAAATATTGAAGATTCTTTGCATGTATTGCATGTATTTTTCTACAGTTTATTCCGCTTAAATAGCAATAAATAATCCCTGTGCATACCATTTTCACGGAGAGAGACATCGAGATAGACTGGTATTAGAAATTCGAGCTTAACTTTAACAATGGAGTGCAACTGAATGGATAAATTCTCTCACCAACTGCATGCACAGGATCAGTAGTGAACTACTTACGTCGACTCTTAGGACCATTTTTTTCATCCTAGCAATCGTTCCCGAATGGAAAATGATGGCCTTGGTGGCTGAAGGAAGATTAACTTCTAAGAAAAATAATAAAGAAGAACAATCGGAATTTGGATACAAGCATTTACTTACCAAAGAAAACTATTAAAAGAATAGGGAAGAATTTGAGATGAGACATCATGGTGGAAAAGAATGAGCTACTTTGTTTGAGGTTCTTCACATGGCTGACGTATGAAAATTAATTGTTTTAGTCACATGCTCAAATTCAATTGTATGTGTAAAAATGATGGAGTATTGGTAAAAAAAGATTTAAATGGCAACAAAATCAAAATAAATTATGAATGGCGTATCATATATCATAAAAAACTCATTGGTTACAAAATTTCGCAGCATTAAATCTCTGTACTTAAAATTTGTAACTATCTCATTGCCGCAGAGAAAAATTCTCTTCTCATCATTCCGACCTCGGAAGCCAGGAGAGTAACACCTCGCCAAATGGTCGCGGGTTTAAATCCCTCTTCGCACATTGATGTCATGTTTTTATATTAAAAATCAGAATAGTTAAGACGGTGCGAATATTCGAAATCTAGTTCTTCCACTACTATCATTTCATCGCCGTTAACCTTCTTTTTAGTCTTCGTTTCGCACAACTTTTGAAAGTTTTCCATGTCAACGTATTTGGATGATATTTGAACCAGCTATCAAAATAGAGAAAGGCCCCATAATGAACTGTAAACTTTGCCCGAGTCATGAGCCGTAACACCTATCCCATTTGTTAAAAAGTCTCATGTCCACGTCAAGTTCCTTTCACCCTTCCTAGCTTTCTAAAAATATTAAAATCTAGGCCCAAGTAAGGGAAGTCCGTGTAATTTGGACCACCCTAATTCGATGACGCATAAATTATTCCATAGTATGTACACTACAAAAGCAGCATATTTACATGGCAAACTACATTCAATAAGCATGGCACTGATAGGTGTATATTTCACAATTGTTTTCCGGTATCGCATTAAAAAATGTTTTTAGGAAAGTTTTGGTTCCGTGTAATTTGGACCGAGGACGTGTAATTTGGACCTGAACCAAAAATTACGTTCTGTCACGACAATTTTTACAAACAAACATGTTTTATTTCTTTCACTTATTGTAAATGATTTACAAACAGTTTATTTGATCAGTATTGGCAAATTTTAATAATTATTCGTTATTTCTGCAATGTGTGTTAACAAAAAATAAAACGGTCAATGAATATGAAAACAAACCAATAGTTTTCTTTGGCTGATGGCATACATTTAGATTAAGCTTTTAGTAGCTTAAGGCTGCTATCATAGTAATTATGTTTATCATCACTTAAATCAGCACATTTTTCGAGTACTCTTTGTATTTTTCACACTGTATCCAAGCATTTTCGCAAGAGTCCCCGCAAACAAGACTCATAGCCTTTTTAACAACTTGATGTTTTGATTCATTTACCGAAAATTTATACTTCGCTGTAAATAGTCTTCTCCATTTATTACTCACTCTAGAAGGACCTGCGTTGGCAGACATCATTACTGACTCCCCGTGTCCTTGTTAAAACAACCGGAGATTCACAGTTCGCCCTCTTTGCTTTTGCCACTGACCCTCGGATGAGGTTGAAGGAAGCGGACTAATTTTGTCAACAGGTTTAAAACCTTCATTTATTGAATATTCCGGCTGGGTTTACGGATTTAATGCTAGGCAAGAATTTTTAGTTTCCTCTACCGTAGATTCCTCGACCATTCTAGCCTCACCTTAAAGCAGAAATCTTCTAGGCCATCATCATCATCATCAGTCAAGAATCCTGAGATTGGTTTGACGCAGCTCTCGACTCAATTTTACTATCAGCCAACTTCTTCATATTTTCGTATTTCTTCTCTTACACTCTTTTACATACTTCATCACTTATTCCATAAATCTCACACATGGCCTTTCCTCTGCCATTCTTCCCATTCACTTTTCCTTCGACGTTTGTCTTCATCAGGCCATCATGCCTCTTGCTGTGGACGATTAAGTTTACCCATCCTCTTCTTAGTGTTTTCAGCAGAATTCTCTTTTCTCCCACTCTTCTGAGGACTTCCTCGTTACTTACTCGGTCAATCCATTTAATCTTCAATATTATTCTGTAGCACAACATTTTAATCTTCTTGATATCTATAATATTTTCAAAGAAAGCTAAGAATCTATTCACCACGGCTTGGTTAAACCCCCAATCACAAGCCGGCGATGTTGGCTTGGATTAGACTTAGCCGTGGTTCATGTGTCATAAATCCCGAAAACCACTCTTTTCCAGCCTATTTGCTCTCATAATCGAAGCGAGTTTTCTACTGAATACGCTCAACAATTTCACAGGAAAGCTTCACTACTCCACTCCGGGCCAATATTGAACAATCACATGCTGAGATATTTATTATGAAAATGATTTAATCGATTCATAAAACTTGTAAATATTGCATTTTAGCTGATTTCTAATTTCGTCTTTTGGTTTCTGACACCTTTCGAGTGCATCTACTTTTCCTTGCATCTAAAATTTCTCCTTTTCCCGGACTTCCTCTTGGACACTGCTATTTTTAACGTGTGTATTATTTCTGTTTATGGAAAATTTTCATAATTTAAAATTCTGTATTTTGACCGCATTGTAAATTACTTCAGTAAGACAGAAGGTAATAACACTGGTGCGTTTTTAGTGTCTTATTTGGATTCCAATGCATCGTTTTCTAATGTGATTTTATTCAGGTTTTTTACTTAAAAAAATGATAATTGAACCAATGTAGGTATTTCTTACTTTGAGCTTGCATATTTAATAACATATTTATCAATTTTAAACTTGGATTTCTTAAGTATCTTGAAAAATGCATGACGTAACGGCTTTCGCTTGTTCAAATGCTATATTGTTCATCACCAATTAAAAGCGAATGACTTAATTTATTTGCATGGTTGTAACTAAGGTTATGATAGAAATATTAATGTGGTTAATGTTTATTTAGTCCTTAATTTGTTATCAGTGTTGAATGGACTCGTAGTTGCTCAATTATAGAATTTAATGTAATTAAGCTTGGTATCAATGGTTATTCAACATAGAGGCTATAAATCTTATTCCAGTGTCACTGGTTATCCTTTTTTGCATTCTATTTGTCAAATTGTCAAGTTCTGCCTTCGTCTAATAGTTAACTGAATCACCTTTGATAGACGCATTGATCTATTGTCGAATCGTGATATCTCGGCATCTTAGTGGAAGAAAATTGTCATTGCTGACAATACTTTATCTCGCTGTATAACTTCTTTTTCGACCTTGGTATGATCACATTTTCTCGAAACATGTATCACATCTTCTACTTTTCCTGCTTTCATCGCTTCCTCTATATATTATCCCTTGAGTTTCAATGGGATTACAGTCTTTCCTCGGAAGAGTATAAATGTGAATGGAAGGAGAAAGAATGGAGAGGGAAATCCTGAGGAACGGTGTGTCCCGTGATTAATGAGAAGGCTGCGTTCAGTGACTCCACGGTTACCTGAATTTCTTTTCCTTCTGATCCAGTTACTACTCTTTATCTGTCTCCCGTGCACTATCTTCTGGATGCCTCAAAAAGATTTGCATCCAGCTCTCCCTTGCCCCTTCGACCCCTCCTTCCTTCCCGTATCCATCTTACCATCTTTCGTACCGCCACCGACTCCACTCATCCCTCCTCTAGATTCCCAGGCCCCCTCTGTCTTCCCGACATTATCTCTTATACGTTGCTCCCCATTCTTTATCTTCCCTTCCTACTTTCCGTCGTTTCCATTCTCTCCCTCCCCAGCGCCCTCCGCTCCTCCCTGTCCTCACCCACGCGCTACGTCGCTCTTTGCCGGCGTAAATGCCGCTCATCTCTTGAGGATGGACACACACGGCGTCGGGAACACACACAAGAGTCGGGCGCTCCCATTGTCCCATATGTCCCGCTAGAAGAAGACCAATGCTTTCCTGGAAGCATATCCGCGGCTCAAAGGAACCAAAATGATGCGACACTTCCTCCTTCAACCTCAACATTTTTCTCCGCGTTTCCATCCGCATCCATTGTCTCTATTCTTTCTTTCATCTCTTTTCTCCCTCTAAATTGAAAAAAAGTGGCCATTCTGTTTTTGCTGCCCCTCTTTCTCTTCTCCACTCCCTCCCTCTTCACTTTTTCTTTTTCTCGACTGCAGCTATCTGAATATATTCTCTCTCATGCTTTTCACGACCTTACTACACTGCCAGCCACTCGCTTTGTGGCCCTCCTGGAGATCCACAGACAACCGATGAGTGCAGGAAAAACTCCTCATGTCTTTTAACCGCGGTGCAAGCATTTTAATGACAAGATAGAGGTAAGCACTTAAGTGTTCTCTAATGAGGACGTCGTTGTAAATTTTATTGAGGGCGCTTGGGGAGAGCTTGTTGACTATAAAGAGACTTCATTAAGAGGATTGAGCTGCAGCTGAAAAGGAGAGTAATTTTGAGTAGGCTTGAGGGCCAAAGTTTACCTGAATAATCCTCCCTCATTTTAGTGCCGGATATTTTTACTTTGGTGCCATAGCATATGCGCTACCCAATGCATTTCCTACCTGAATCCCGCTATGTTATGCATTGGCTGCTCGGTGTTCATTTTGACATTGAGATCATCGATCAGTCGCCCGTATGTTCTGTTTGCAGTAAAATATTACTTAGGTATAATTTTAACAATACATATATGTACTAACAAATGATTAGCCTTGTACAAATATTTCATTCGATTTGAAATCTCGCTTAACGTGCTCAAATCGTACGCATGTCGGAACCAAATTTCAAGTGCCTGCTTTTAAGTTTGCGAAAGAGGTAACTCGACATTTTTCGCAAGTCATCCTTCAGGAATTGGAAGCAAATATCCCCACCATATTTTGACTGTAAACATCTTTCTTTTCATAAAAATTGATACAATCCCCGTTGATTGAGCAAGTCTGTTTTTTTAAAGCTGCTTTTAGTGTTAACGTTTTTCTTTGTTAAGCTTGCCTCTGTATTGGATTTACATTGTTATCTATGCCTGGCTCGTAGTTAGTGTAGAATATATGTGCGCGTTACGTGGCAGCGAGTGCTTGGTGAAGGGAGTGAATCCCGTTAGACATACGTTAAAGCAGTGTTTTAGAATTTGAATTATAATTTGGTGTACATTCCATACTCCATTCTTGATTTATAGAACGTCATTACAGTGATACGTGCATTTTTATGGACGATATTATTTGATTTAAGGTGTTATTTTTTAAGTTTTAAGCCACAAACTACGTGCTTTCGGTGAGTAGCAGCCATTATTTGGCTTCGTCCCTCCATTCATTTCGAGCTTGTATCCAGTCCTGCGAAAGGGTTCACGTCCAATTTTCCATTCACGTCGTTTCCTTTTATTCCTGCCACGCATGCGCCGGATCTTGATCACTCTCCCTCCCCCGCCCTCCCAGACCGCTCTCGCGCGGCCATTTCCCTTCTTTGGCCGCTGCCTCCACGCTCCCACACCCATCGGGCTCCTTGCCCTCGTCGCAAACACAAACACTCGCGCGAATGCGTCACCCATGCACCCTCGCCCCGTCCCCTACCACCCTGCTTGGCATCGCCCTGTCCTTTCTTCCGCAGGGACCGCTCTGGTGGTGGCGGAAGGTTGGAGGGGGATGTGGGGCGCGCGAAGACGGGAAGATGAGCGCATAGTGGAGTGGGTTCGGGAGTGGGCGTTCGGAAGAGCCTTCCAGCTCCACTCCTTCCACGTCACCCCTTCGTCCCTCCCCCGTATCATCACCCTCCCCCCGACCGTACAATGCATAGAATTTGCATTCTGATGTGTGGGGCACAACAATGGAAACTCCAGTCCGATTTTACATACCACTTCACATTGAAATTACCTCCTTTTCCTCCCTTGCCATTCCCTTTTGAAAAGGGGCCTCCCTTGCACCCTGTTCTCTCTTTTCCTCTCTTAGTTTTTACGGACACTACGCAACTACACAAGGCACAAGGCGAGAGGGAAAATTTGGGGGGGGGGGGGGGGGGGGGGGGGGGGGGGGGGATGGAGAGAAAACGCTGAAGGAGCAAGGATATAGGTAGGTGGAGTTTCTACTCAGCTGTCTGGACGATAGAAGTGAAATGGCATTGAAAAGAATAAAAACCAAGGAGTCGACAGTATGGCTGGAAATTGGAGCTTAAAATACCAAGTTAATTAGATACGCTTCAAGTCATTGTACTTCATGCATGGAATCTTTTCACTAACCGAGTGAAGTGAACTACCATGTAGTGAGTATATTTATGAGTACCGAAATATGAAATTGTTCATGTGATGGGATTAAAAAATGTTAGATGTATCTTGGTAGAACCTGTTGATTAAACGAATAATTATTACAGTCGCCAATGAAGCGATATACCTAAATTCAATACTGAACCCATGAGCCGGTCGTGGTTTGCAAGGTTGGTAATATGCCGGCCTGTCAACCCAAAGGAAATGAGTTAAAATCCCGCCTCATATTGGCCATTAGGACTTTGCAGTATGAGTACTAATAAACCAAAAGCTACTACAGCTAAGTCTCGTTTTGAATCAGTCGCCAGAAAAGACACGGAGACCGATTTCAGAAAGAAACAAATCAAGAATTAAATGATTTTTACTGCTCTTCGTAGGCCTGTTTTGTATTAACTCATTATATTCTAGAAACTATATTGAGAAGTGTGAAGGAAGCGAGAAGACGTGTTAAACATTTGATAAACATCCTCCTCCATTGTTCTTTTCCTGAAACGGTGACTTAAAAATATTAATAAATTTAAAGTGGATTTATACAGAATAAAAAAAAGGTAAAAATTTTGGGTTAAATATTTTTTCTTCAGTATTAAAATTTACGTGAGAGTGAATGTACTTTCTGCTCTAGTGAGACGGGAAATGGTTTGACTCTCGACTCAAGGCCAGGAATCAAATTCTGATGGTTAAAGATTTTTTAGTGGCATACCGATCTCTGCTTGAATAATTGTGTGAGAACACTCCACTTGTAAATCTCCGTCCGTCGCTTGGGACGTGAAACCGTAGCGCATGTGATCTCATCGTCGTATGTCTCTCATAGGTAAAAAAATTGTCTACATGGTCTCATTAATGCTACCGTATCATAGCTTCCTTTCTTCCTAGCTGAGGCCAACAAGTTTAGTTGGACTTGACTGTGGCGAAAGACTATGATGATACGTTTTTGGAGAAATTTAAGACTAAATTTTATACCAATTTCAACATTAAAATTTACGCTCACAAAATCATAATTGTTAAAATTGATTTGGCAATGTATTAGTACTTTTGAATGAATTAGTATTATTGAGTACATGCCGCTTCATTTTACTACCTTGGAATATAAGTAAAAACATTTGTGGTTGTGGAGCTTCGAAGCGTGAAATATGGTAACTATAGCATTATTTTAGACTAATTATTAGTACGTTTGAACTACTAGATATTCGTTTATTAATTTCACCGACTCAAATAAAAGTGGGAGAAGAAAGAGACAAAGAAAATGAAATATTGTTTGTATCAATGATAAGACACAACGTAATTCAATATAATTAGATAGCACAACTAGAGCGTTGTTTCATATGTAAGAGTGAAGAAATATGACGGAATATTATACCACTAGCTGATGAAGACAGAAACGGAGGATTATCGGGGAAATTATCAGTTAAAGGATCTGATTTCTTTGCATATTTTTACGCAAGTGTCGACTGCGATTGGCATTTGTGGATATGAGAAGTAAAGGAATTGATATTTTCTGGGCAAATTCCTAGTGTTTATTTTTTCACCACTATATAGTTGAGTGCGTTTTGACTGTTGCCCAAAATAATTGTAGAGCGATTGAAATTTAATATCTTTGGGAAATTCTAATGTATTTATGCAGACATAGGAAAGGTAATTCTGAAATGACTGAGAGAACACCATATGTCACGTTTGGAGATTTTATACAAGGCTAATTATGGAATTCCATTAAAATAAATTGGTCATTCCTTTATTTTTACTTTAGAAAATTAACGTAAATAGCGTCCAAATGCGCCATGACAATCATTTTATATCATTTAAGTGTGCTGGCTATCAAATTAAGAGGATTTTATTTACCAATAGTGAGATCCTTGTAGTGTTCGTAATCGAATTGCGAAATACTGTATTTAATCTTGCTAGCCGCGCACTCTTTTTCCCAAAATCGGTAAAAAAGGAGGTGCGCGGCTTATACGAATCCTCCGGCTTTTCTTGTAAACGGCACACCATTTTTATTGAAATAATATTTGTTTGCACCGCTGATTTTCCCTCAATTCCTATTCCTTGTTTTTTCACCTACTCCCGTTTCTTTTTTTTATTAATGAATATGCTGTTAGGTTAAAACGAAAAGTGGCTGAATCAAGGGAAAAAAATTAAGTGTTTGACAATAATATTTTTTTCCTCGTGAACTTGCTCCAAATTGGGGTGCGCGGGATAATCGACGGTGGGGAATACACGACCAAATACGGTAATAATATTTAAAAAATATATAATGCACCCCTCTCGCGGCTGACCTTAAAGCCACCGAGTGCGTCCACCGGGTTGCGGATGGTGGCTCGACCTCTAAATATAGAGGTTAGCTGCGAGATAAGCGAGTTAACTCGTCGAATAAGCAGTCGTGGACAAAACTCATTGGCATTCCGAGGGGGTATTGGTCTATCCCTGGGTAAGATAGGCCTCTACATAATACAGAAACTGTGAAGATGCTGTGACTTGGCGACGGGAGGTCGCCAATAATTACGCTTCTTATCACCCGGAGGAGAGGGCAGCAGCTTTTCTTCACATGAATGAAGGTGGAGACCACAGTGGTCGGTACAGCGACACTTATTTAACTATAGGCGTGGTAACATTTACTTTAACGGCTGCAGTACTGCGATGTGGAAAGCAAGGGGAAACCACCACATTGTTATCCCGAGGAGTCACAGCTACTCCACTACTTTCTTTTTCATCATGACGTGATGAAACCCTCTCGAGTAAAATATTCCGGAGGTAAAATAGTCCCCCATTTGGATCTCCGGGCGGGGACTACCCGAGAGAGTACATCGTCAAATGTGATAGCCATTTTAGGGTAGGAACGTGAGATCACTTCGGACCTGCGGGAATTGGAGAACCTTAAGGTGGAAATGCGAAGAATGGGCCTCGACATATTAGGATCAATGAAATGAGATGGCCCGAAGAAGGAGACTTCTGGAGTGGAAGGTATAGAATTATTCACACCGGATTACAAAATGGTAACGCTGGAGTAGGCATAATGCTCAGGAAGAGTGCAGGACTGCGTGTAAAGAGCTTCCTGCAGTACAATGAAAGGATAATAATGGTGAAGATTGAAACCAACCCTACAAATACCATTATGGTTCAAGTTTACATGCCTACGACGGACTGCGAAGATGAAGAAGTGGAAGACGTCGACGAAGATATCACCGAAGTTATAAAACAGGTTAGAGGAAAAGAAAACCTAATTATATTAGGAGGTTGGAATGCTATCGTCGGAGAAGGTCAAGATGGAATAATAGCTGTAAAATACGGATTGGGAAACCGAAAGGAAAGAGGAGAAAGACTGCTGGAGTTCTGCACACAACAGAAACCAAGTGAAGGACTGTAAAAACTACCCTGGAGGTGACATCGACAGTGACCATAATTTAGTGGTAATGAAATTCAGACTAAAATTCAAGAAACTGAATAAAACAAATAAGAATGTGGCAAGTAGAAAAACTGAAGGAGGCTCACATCAGCTGGCATTTCAGAAAGCAGTGGGAAACAACATAGGAGAGGATCTAAATGAGAAATCAGTGGAAAAGCGTTGGGAAAACATTAAATGTGGACTACCGAAAGCCGCAAAAGAAGTTCTCGGAAGACAAAAAGTTGTTAAGAAGAAGCCATGGATCACGAAGGAAGTCTTAGACTTGATTGAAGAAAGAAGAAAGCACAAGAATGCGAAAACTTAAGAAGGGCAGCTTTACTGCAAGATGATAAGGAATGAAATAAGTCGCAAAGCCAGGAAAGCTAGATGAAGAATCTATGCGAAAATGTACAAAACAACCTTGCACTTGGAAAGGTGGAAGCTGAATATATGCTAGTGAGGAACCACTTTAAGGAACGGAGCGCAAGATGCAATGACATAAGGAACTAGAATGGAGAAATTTTGATTGAAATTGAAAACAAAGTGAAGAGATGGAAAGAATATCTGGAAGAGTTGTACAGAGGAAAAAAATCTCAGCTCAATAGCTATCGAAGAGGAGAGGGAAGTGTAAAGGATGATATGGGAGAATCAATATTAAGATCGGAATCCGACGCTGCAGTACGGGACCTTCGGATGAATAAGGCTTCTGGTATTGATGATGTTCTTGCAGAACTAATTAAAAATGCAGGAGTGAAGACATTAAATCTTTACAAAACCATCAGCGACATGTATTCTACAGGAGAAATACCAAGGGACTTCGAGAAAAACATCATCATTCCTATTCCCAAGAAGAAGGGAGCGGAGAAATGCGAACATTTTAGGACTATAAGCCTGACGACTCATGCATCGAAGATATTGACCAGGATTATCTACAGAAGAATAGAACGAAAAGTTGAGGAGTTCCTGGATGAGGATCAGTTCGGATTCAGGAAAAGTAATGGTACAAGGCTTTTGACAACGTAAATTGGGATTCAATGCTTGAAATTCTGAATGGAATTGGAGTGTAGTACAATGACCGAAGAATAATCCACAGTCTGTGTAAAAACCAAGTAGTTGTGATTAAATCTGGACCCATCTGTGACGAGGCATGAATAAGGAGGGAAGTGAGACAAGGTTGTGCACTGTTACCCGTAATTTTGAATGTTTACATCGAGAAAGCCATCAATGAAGCCAAAGAAAAGTCTTTTGGAGTGACTATCAATGGAGAAATAATAAGAATGCTGCGATTCGCCGATGACATAGCACTTATAGCAGACACAGAGAGGGATCTGAACAAGATTCTAGTAACAATGGAAAGGACAATGGCTAGATATCTACTGAAAATAATTAAGAAGAAGACTAAGATATTGTTGTGCAGCAAGAGAGAAGAGGCCAAAACCGGTGTCAAACTAGGAAAATGAAAATTTGATGAAGTGAAAGAGTTACCTTACCTAGGAAGCCGAGTAACCAACGATGGACGAAGAAAAAAAGAAATAGTAAGTAGAATAGCCCAGGCAAAGAGGGCATTCTATCAAAAGAAGTAGGAGCGTAGAAGTAAGAAAACAATTCATCAGGACGTACATCTGGAGCATGTTTATTTACGGCAGTGAGGCATGGACGATGACAGCAGCGGAAAGGAATAGGGTAGAAGCATTCGCAATGTGGTGTTACAGAAGAATGATGAAGATTAAATGTATCGACCGAGTAAGTAACGAGGAAGTCCTAAGAAGAGTGGGGGAAAAGAGAAGTCTGCGGACAACTCTAAAAAGAAGAAGGGACAACTTAATCGGCCATATCTTAAGACACGATGGCTCGATGAAGACAATCGTCGAGGGAAAATTGAACGGGAAAATTGGAAAAGGCAGGCCTCGTATGAGATACATGGACCAGGTTGTGAGGGATGTAAAATAGAAGAATTACGTCACAATGAAAAGGTTGGCCGATAGAACAATCGAGTGGAAAGCTGCGTCAAACCAATCCTAGGATTGTTGACAGATGATGATGCATTCCTCATGCTGTTTACATGTTTATGATTTATGCATTTTTTTACTTATTAACTACTGTTACGGGGACACGCGGAAGGGTCTTCGAACGTAAACGCCCTCTCGTTAGCCTAAGAAGACACCTCGTTGACACCTTTCGCATAAAAATATCTGATTTTTCGAAAAGTTCTTACAGTTCCTACTTAATTCATTCACATTAATTCATACGAAATTAGTACTCATTCTCTACTAATCTTTGAAAAGTTAAAACACAAGCCTCATTTTGGCTTTTCTTCCTATGTGATTACTTTCAAGTAATAGAAAAATTTAATTTTGAAATAGATATTTGTATAGTAGCAGAAACTAACTGAAGATATGTCTCACTTTGATATATAATTTTGTTATCCGTTAGATTGGCTTTCATTGTAATATTTAGAAACTCAAATACGCATGATTTTTGCGCTTGAAATATTCCTTTTCGCTGAATTGAATCGATGACGAAATGGGTCATTTTAAATTGGCAAGGTAAATTATTTAAAACAAGTTCCTGAGATGGTATAATCAAGATGACCTAAGGAGCTTACTTCAGGTTCCATGAAAATTAGTGTCAAGATCCTTTTAGCGTATCAGATTAATTTGGTTTTGTGATTAATTATTCTTCATAAATAAAATAATTATTCTTCAAATACTCCGGCAAGAGTTCACGTTGTCATTCAATGGACTTGAGGAGTGAAAATCTGTTATATCGCCGATGGCGCCTACCTTCTTCTGGAAACTGATATAGCACTCCCAGGGAAGAATGATTGATGCCAATGACTTGAGACGTCTAGAGTTTGGGGCCGGGGGATGGTTTGGGCGCATCCGGTAGTGACGTCACGGTGGGCGGACTCGATGAGAGCGAGTTGCTTTTCGTTCTTTTATTCGTGGGAGTGTATAAGAAAGGCAGTTCGGTTGAATGGCGGGGAATGGTGAGGGTGGGAGAGGGTGGATGGTGTCGTCTTGGATGGATTAGAGCCGTAGTTTTTCTTCTGCGAGAGGGGCGATGCGAATGAGAAAGGAGCAGGGAAAGGAGGCCTTTTGGCGTTGCATTGTGTGTGTGGGTGGAGGAGAGCCATGGTTGCCATGGTAGCAGAGATGATTGTTGGGATTGCTACGGGTCATTTATTTGGGCGCACGCACTAGAAGCCTCGTGAGATGACCGCATTATCCAACCGAGAATGGACGCGGTTCGTCCATCCGATTGTAAGGGATGCTGTGGTGCACTTAGAGCTCTTTTATCCAAGGTATCTTTTATGGAAAAGGTTATACACCGTAAATCTTCGGAGACTTTGGAGAGACACTCGAGGTCTAACACCAAATGTGTTTCTTTCACAACCTTTCACAAAGAATGGTTTTTTTTATATCTTTTTTCCCCTTATACATCTTTCCACATAAGGCGAGATAAATAGCAGGATGAGAACCACCTCAAACTTCCCTCATTCTTTGTCGAACAAAGTCATTCAATATCTCGGTGATATATTTTTAATTTTGTTTCTCTTAAGCGCATGGCTTAAGACTCAATAGATTACATTTTCCGATGGAAACCTTTGCAAACAAACCAGAGGAAAAATCTAAACATCCTTTACCTGGGTTTCAGTGATTAAACATCATTTTCAGGTTGATCCTCAGTATTGAAACCCAGGTCGTGGAAGTTTGAATTTGTGAAGTGGGCTGTAAAAGTTTCCACCTGAAATTAAAATATATTGATGGAATACCAAACAGTTTCAGGAGAACGTGTTTTATTCTCAAAAAACCCCTTTTTCATATTAATACGATATTCGATGTGCTGCGGATGTATATTTCAGTTTTAAATCTATAATTGTCCAATTAACTTAATTATTGGCGCTAGAATGCCAACTTTAAGAATGAGACGTACTCTTTGAAATTTATTTTGTGAATTTCATGCTAACAATTTTACATTCCGTCTTCGTTCCTTTAAATGTCTCATCATTCTTTCTTTGAGCCCTTGCTTAAACTATGTAAGTAATTTTCTTGATATTTATTTCTTCTGGATGATGAAACATGCACCTAAAATAACAATCATATTGTTGTTTTGTCATGATCTGCCATCCCACTGTATCGTTTAAATGTTACGTTTGACATAGAATAGTATCATTTAATTGCAGTATGAAACGAACTGGGAAAATGTATTTGAAAAAGATCCATGTTTGGACCATCATTCTTGAAGATCCATTTAGAATGCTTCTGAAATATACTTTAGTTTGAAATCTGAAAAATCTTAAATATACTTAATATTTGAAATTGAACAAAAGGATGTAGTTTGCCCATATTTACTCTATAAAACATACCTTTGAATGCAATTAATTTTTAAGGATTCGATTCATTATCCAAATCTCATTCTGTCTCTCAAAATAACTGCCTTAATTCTTGAAGGTCCATTTAGAATGCTTCTGAAATATACTTTAGTTTGAAATCTGAAAAATCTTAAATATACTTAATATTTGAAATTGAGTTAGCCCATATTTAATCTATAAAACATACCTTTGAATGTAATTAATTTTTAAGGATTCGATGCATTATCCAAATCTCATTCTGTCTCTCAAAATAACTGCCCAGTAAGTATAGTGTTACTGATTGACTGTAAATTATACTTAGAATTCTAACGCCTAGGTTAGATTTATATGGCGGTATAACAATTGTAAGGAATGTTAAATGATCACATGGTCAATCTTTAACAGTTGAAATGAAGAGGAGGAGAGGTTGTGTGATTGAAGCTCTGTATCATGTCAGGTCAAATATATACAAGTTGTGAAACATATTGTGGATATGCTCTTCTGCTATTAACTTTCGTATGAACCAAAAATTTACCTGATCCTCCTTATGTAGTTTTGTCTATTGACTATCGCCTCAGTGGCTTCACGTATGCATGGATTGATTCTTAACTTCAGCCAGGCTTTGTAGAACCGGCTTGTAGTTAGATGGATAGATATATAATTTATTTTCACTGGGACATCGTCCCTTAAGTACAACAAAGACACAACAGTTTTACATGAAGGTTCCGACAATTTCACGGAAAACACAGTGATTATACAAATACATACAATACAAAGCGAATATATAGCGAATATACAACACATATCCACCTATGAAAAATATCCAATACGCATAAAAATACACAGATAACATACATGAATACAACACTGAACCACAGTATATAATTTTTAGCGAGAAACATGCAATGAGACATAAATTGTGGGTATTGCCATTATACAAATACATTTAAGGGGAAAAAGGTAGCTATTCACCTAACAACACGTGAAATAAACTGTTTTTAAAGTGGAATACAGACTTCAGATTTTTTAATTCATCTGGTAGGGAGTTCCAGAGTTTTGCTCCGGCAACTTGGAAAGAGTTTTTAAAGGTTGCAGTGCGGTGACCTGGATAGTATAAATATTGGGATGAGGATCTAGTTTCTATTGTTAGGGTAGATGGTGAGACGGGGAAGAGGTTTAGGAGATATTCAGGTTGTTTGTTATGGAAAAGGGAGTAAAGGAATGTGGCCAGTAGGTACGTTCGACGTGAATTTGTTGAAAGCCATCCAAGTTGCCGGAGATACGGAAATATATGTTCATCACGCCGGAGATTGAATATGAATTTTACACATGAATTGAACGATCTGTGTAATTTTACGTTCTGTTCAGAAGTAAGGTCACTAAATACCAGGGAGCAGTAGTCTATATTAGGAAACACTAAAGTAGAGATAAGGTGCTTCCTTGTATGCATAGGAAGTAAATTTCTATTTAATTTTAATTTGTACAAAGTTTTACTAATCTTATTGGCAACATTAGAGATGTGTTCATTCCAGGATAGATGTTTGTTCATCGTGAGACCAAGATTTGTCACAGAATTTGAATAAGGAATAAAGGCATTTTCAAGTTTCACCTTCGGGATGCTGTCAAGTTTAATTGAGTTTAAGTATGTATGTTTTGCCCCCGACTAACATAGCTTTAGTCTTAGTGTGGTTTAGAGCTAAAGAGTTTGTATTTACCCAGTTTACGATTGCAGCAACATCTGCATTAACTTTAGTGGTCGCTTCTGCAAGATTTTTAGGAGAACAATGATAATATATTTGTAAATCATCCGTGTTCAACATATAGTTACAATTTTTTATGCAACCTGGATGATCAAGGACGCAAATAATAAATAATAAGGGTCCTAGTACGGACCCTTGGGGAACACCACATTCGACAGGCTTCCACTGGGAGATGTTACCAAGTGAATCCTTAACAGCCTGGTAACGTTCATCAATATACGAGGCATACCAGTTCAATACAGAAGAAGAAAAGTTAAGTTCCTTCATTTTGCGCAGAAGCTGTGAGTGATTAACTCTGTTGAATGCTTTACTTAGGTCAAACAGTACAAAAATAGTTAGCTTCTGCTTGTCGATTGCTTGGCGAATATCGTCAGTGACTTTCAAAAGAGTGGTCTGTGTACTAAATCCCTTGCGGAAACCTGATTTAAAGCTATCAAATTTACCATTTCTAAGCAGATATTCAGTTGTTTTATTGTGGACTATACGTTCGAGGACTTTGGATATTGCGCATAGAATAGAAATTGGGCGAAAATCGGAAGGGGAAGAATGGTCTTTAGCCTTCTTGATCGGTCGGACTAGCGATTTTTCCAAAGAGTTGGGTAAACAGACTGAGATAGCGAGTAGTTGAAGATATGAAGGATAACTGGGGAAGTGGCTGCTAGAGACTTTTTTATGATACTAATGGGAATTTCATCTGTTCCCATTGAGTTTGATTTACTGTAAGGTAATGTTTTCATTAGATCATGAGGGGTAATGTATTTAAAATAACATTTTGTATCATCGTATGGTACAATTTGGTCTCCAGGTGGGGGAGGTGAAGGGAGTTCAACAGGGCTTAAAGAAGGGACGGAACAGAAGTAATCATTGAGTTCGTCAGGGGATAAATTTATCGGTAGAGCATTATATTTACTGGAAATTAAACCCATGTGCCTCAGTTCACGCCTTACTTGCGCAGGCTTAGTGAGACGGGAGAAAGATAAGGCAAAGTGCTGCCGTTTGGCTTGGATTACTAGAGACTTGACTTCATTCCTAATTTTAGTAAATTTTTTATAGACGGATTCGTTGCGAGTCCGATTGAAGGCTTTCCTAATTCTATTTCTTTCTAACATTAGTTTGTGGATATCATTGGTTATCCAAGGGGCAGCAGGACGTTTAGGCAGATATTCTTTGGTGCATGGATATTGACACATCTGAGAAGGTTGGTATTGAATATGTTGACCATATCATCGATAGATCCAGAATTCACCAGACAACTCCAATTTAGTGAACTTAAGTCATCCAGAAAATTTTCTTGTTGAAAATTACGGAAGTCACGATAAGAATAGGAGGGTAAGGGAGGACGAGTGGATTTGAATTTGTAATCGATATGGATGAGGTCATGGGCGGAAAGGAATGGGACCGGTGTTTTTGATTGAAAAGTGACTTTATCGAGATCGTCAACGAGGCAGAGATCGAGAAGAGTGTGACTAGTCGCCGTATGATGAGTCGCAGCGAATGGTACCATATGCAAGTTGTTTGAGTATGCAAAGTTAACTAAATGGCGACTATCATGCCCATCACTGAACATATCAGAGTTTAAGTCTCCTAAGACGATGATATTTTTATAGGTAGGGAGAAATCTTGCCAGTTCCTCTTCGAATACTAAGAGAAAGCCAGTTTTTGGTGGACGATAGACAATACTTAAAAGCAACTTTGATTAATTTAATCCGGACACATCAACTATAATATATTCTGGTCTTGGTAGTTGACTGATGGGGGAGGTAGCTAGAACAACAGCCGATAAAGTTGAGTGGATGAATAGGCCAACTCCACCGCCTCGTCTTCCAACCCTGTCATGTCTGATGACGTTGTAGTTGGCGAGTTTTACCATTTAGGCGGAGATATTTTCATTAAGCCAGGTTTCAGTGATACAGATCACATCAAAAGAATTTGTTGCAAAGTGTACACGAAATTCATCCAAGTGACAAAAAAGTGACTGACAGTTTACATGGCATATGTTAATGGTGTCACAAGTTTTAAATACTAATTTAGGTAAACTAGGAGATAATTGCTATTTGAAGTCTTTGTGATCATCTTCACTACATACATAAATGCGATCGCTGCCTTCAGTTTTCCGAACAAAAATACGGTCACTTCTTACCCACAAATATTTAAGTTTATTTTCTTTTTTGAGACCGCGAGCCAAAGCATAGAGTTGTCTGTTTCTTGGAGTGAGGGACTCATTGAGGTAAATGGGGGGGTTTGTCGGCATATCATTTAGACCAATATCACGACAAGTTAAATTCCGTCTCAGTCTCCGTGCTTGTAGAAGTTCAGCCGCAATAGCCGATCTGACAAATCGCACTATAATGGGGGCAGGACGAGGCACTTGATTCGTGGTGGCAGAGCGAGATTTAGCTCTAAAGGCAAGGTCAATATCATTCTCCTCAAGCTTCATTCCCAAGGCATTACCAACTTGTAGGGTGTGGAGCAATAACAAAGTTGGTGGAATTAGTTAAAATTTGTATTCCAGTTTTAAAAGTATGGGGAAAAGTTTAATATCTGTCGCCCTGGGAAAGCTCTGGCTTTTGAAATCGACTGGATCAGTTTTAAATAAATGGTAAAATTCTTCTTGAGAGCACGATCGTGACGACGTGTATCTTCATTGGTATGCAATTACGAATACTGTATGAAGATGTTTGCACTAATGTCAATGTGAAAGAAAATTATGAATAATAGGAATATACTCTCGAGGATGAGCTGAAAATTTATGGTAAGTTTCGCAGAGCTGTAAATTTACCAGTTTGATAAATTCGTTAGAACTTTGGAAAAGGAGAAATTCTAAAAGGTTGAGAAAAGCATTAACTCGAGGTAGAAAAAATGCGACGATGGCTATGAGGGAAGGAAGAAAGAGTGAGAAAAGGATCCAAAGATGAGATGATTTGAAAGGAAGGAGGGGTGGAAGAAGAATGAGCAAGTACGTCCGGAAGGGAGGCGGGGTAGGATGGGGATGGAGGAGTTTGGGATGTGACGATGTAGAGGCGTGGCTTGATGCAGTAGTCCTCGTGCTGTCACGCCTTTTTGATTTGTCTGAGTCGGGGCGAGGCTTTACCACGATGCTTTATGGCCACCATCATTTTTAACCACCACCGCGGCACCCTCTGTCCCCGCTCCCCTCTTCCGCTAGCTGACGCGCGCCGCGCTGCTGTTTTGTCTCCCTCCGACTCCAGCGCCACCTCCGGGCGCCCACTTCCGCCACAGACCACGCGCCCTTCCGCCCTCTTTGTCTATATATATATCTCTATTTCTCTTGATCCCCTTTATTCCTCTTTGCGGCCCTCCGTCATATCCTCCGAATCCCTTTTCGCCTCAGCGAAGCCCCTCACAAATCACTTTCCCTCGATTTGAATTCTGTATCGCTATTTTTCCCTCCTCCCTCTTCTTCTCATTCCCTCTAGTTCAAGGATTTTACTTATGTTAAAGAATATGTTTTTCTCATATCATAAATGCAGAATTTGTGCATATTTTTGTCCTTTTTTAATTCGTAGAAAAGTGAAAAACATGATGGGGTCGAATACTGAATCAGCTGATTGTTGTGTTGAACTGTTTTTCCTTGTAGAATTCACATTTATAATCCATGCTCAACACTTATTATTATCGTTTATAAAAATTATCTTCCACTATTGGTTGTTTCGTTTTCATGGAGAGTTTCATGAAGTCTATTTTTGGGCAAGCTGGTTTGGTATATGCAAGTGGGATACTACCAGATATATCCTCTGTCATAGATGCAGGAATGTTTTCATTCTGAATTTTAGATAATATATTTCCTCGGCGGGTAAAAACCAGAATATACGCTTGCAAATTGCTTACACTGGAAAGATTTTCGTTATATACCCCTATCTCGTTGAATTTTAATCATCGGCAATCTTGCGCTTGCGTTCTCTCGCGGCGTCATGTCTTTTACCGTAATTTTTCCGTTAGATCAATATTTCCTAATCCTGGTTAACAATGCTATCACATTTTTTAAATAGCTTTATCGTCCGTAATTTGGCATTTTTGTCTGTCCCAGCTATTAATACAGTCTGCGTAATGAATGTTATTAGCTCAAATATGCAATCATTTATGAAATGAATATGTTTCCAAAATACCTAAAATTCAGCATTCCCGTTTGCATCGGGGTCCACTGATATGCTGTAAATCATGAAAAATCTTCAAGCATCCGAATTTATTTAATGTTCAATTTACACCATGTTCAAGTTGTGAAGCCGAGATACAATCCTAGTATCAAGGCATGTCGCTGTATTCCTACCTGGTAATCGAAAGTATTTAGTGTTATTGATTGTTCTTTGTGTCTCTCCGTATTTAGCTCATAAGAAGTATTTTTGTGTTCTTTTCCTTGTTCTGGAACGCACCGGGCTCAGTACTTCCCCTGTCCCTGACACTGACGGAAGTGTGGTGCACATATTCCTCTTGCAGCTCACACCCATACGTGTGCACGTATCACACTAACACGGCGTCGGATGCAAAGGCGTCATCTTCGAGTCGAGCGATTATACCTATAGCATGGCAGAAATTGGCAGCTCATTTGGCGCTTCTTCAACTAACAACCCTCTCGTAGTCTCCTTACTTTTTTTGTTTAATCAATTGTCCCGTTCCATACAGCTTCAGTTTTTTATAGTAGGTAGTTAATGCAGTTATGGGTATATTTTTTAGAAAGTCATTTGATACCTCTACGTGGGAGTCTCACTACCTACACCGTAAAATTAGGTCTAACATGTATTTATTTTGACGCAAATCTTATAATCTGAGATATGGAAGCATGATTGTTAGTATTTTTCTATAGTGATAATTTGAGGAAAGTCCCTTCCTACTGTTTCCAATACTAATAAAGCGCTTACTTTCCGATTTCTGGCCTTGTTATCATTTCATTATTATTATTGTTGTATTACCTATGATTAATTGACTTAAAAGTAGGTGCATTAGATTACTTTCTGCCATGATTTTCTTGTATTTCTATTAATTGGGAACGCCTTCAAGCCTTGTGTCATTTGCAATATATACCAATGTTTCATATTTCCCCATTTGAATGTCCAACTTAATTACTTATTTACTGTAAAGCCTTGCTATTCTTCATTTTTCCTCCGTAAAAAATATTAAACAGCATTATTTTACGTTTTGATCAATAAAACCCTTAGGAAGTGCTGAATTATCATTGCGTTGCAGTGCTTGGAAGATAAGTCAGCCACTTGAATAATAGCGTAAAACATGGAAACATATTGGGGGGAGTGATCTAACCTCAATTCCTTCTTTGTCTATGTTTGTTTTCAGCAATAGTCGGCGATTGAGTAAGAAAGTGAATTTTTGAACTCTCCGGACATCTGCAGTCCTTGTTAAACATGTATTATCTTGGTGAGGGGAAAATATTTGGGGAAAAAAGAGATATGTCAAAGTGTACTGAGGCTTCCAGCTTTAGTGTCAGTGTGAGCCGTGGTGAGAGGGAACGCTTGCGGAGGTTCAGTGAGTAAAGGAAAGGAATGGAAAGATGATGATAATCAGTAGGGAAGGGAGACACAATGGAAGCGGATACCGACGACATTATGAGACTTGGAGTGAAAGAGAAAAAGAGACAGAGCTTCGCTCCTCGTCGCACTTTTCCAACGGCAATTCCACTCACCCTCCCCACCCCGCGTCCCTCACTCCTCACCCCTTCCTCGGTCAACCCCCTCGCTCAACCGCCTTATGTGAGTGAGCCCCAGAGACACCCAGCCGCGCTGAGTATCGTCGCGTCCTTCATCCTCGGGCCTCCTCTGTCGCATCGACCATCCAGGCCGCCGGCCGGCCGAACCCGTCACCCAATCCCACTGCAGCAGCCGTGGCTACCTCTCCGTCACCCTCCCGCACCTCCCACCCACTCACCCATTGCACACCATTGCTCCCCCCACCCCCGTGGACGTTTGTCATGTCACCACTGTTGCTCTCCTTCTCCGTGACCACCAACCCTTCCCTCTCTTCCGTATTGCAAGCCTTCTTTCCCATTATTCACCCTCTTGCCCTCCCGCAATCTTTCCTCCCTCCCGTCCGTTATTCAAGCGTCCTATTTTTATTTCCCTGCAACGTCGTAGCCGTCGTCGTCCTCCTCAAGGGCTATACTCCGAACCGATCCCGATCTGGATGAGCGTCATCAAGATCCCTGTCAAGTCCTGCGGGGATGAAATGTCACTGCCACGTCCAAATGTCAAGTCGGGAACGAAAGTGTAAAGGTTTTTTTTTCCTCTCGGACGGGAGGCATATTTCTCGTCATTGTGCTTCCACAGTGCTGTGACCTCTTTTCTCTATCTCTCTTTTGCACTTTTCTTCATTCGCTGTAACGTAGAAATATATCGGCATATGCATTAACGTTTTCGCAAGATTTTATCGCAAGACTATTCTTAAATCTGGTGTCTTCGTCTGTCCTTGGTGGTACTTTTTCTTATAGACAATATGATGGCTGTATTCAAGATATATAATATTAGCTCTTTAGAAAACGGTGATAAGGAAAATAGGCTTCCGATAAAAATACTTGAACCGCATTAATTTGAAATGTTGTGTATGCCGGTTACTGATGCTGGGATACGGAAACTTGAATCTCTGCTATCGTTCGAATTGTTGTATACGGGGCATGAAAGAGAATTTGTTCTTTGGTGGTAAATATAGCCAAATAGAAATGCAAGGAAATGAAATGTAAAAACTCAATTCACAAGAAGTCATGATGTTCGTGTCTTAGCTTCACGTAAATGTTTCAGGTTATTATATTCCCTATCTTTTCCTTTTGTAAGGACTTTGAGTAGAATAACCTGTAAGATTTTGATTAAGGACGATTATGATGATTAAGTTTTCGAAATTTACGATCTGACTCCCATGGAGTATTGCATTTCAAATGCTTAAAAATATGTTTTTGAATGATCGTACTCATGCGTACATAATCCAGTTCAGGTCGTACATTGTGAGGCATCGTTGGAATTTTTCTTCTAATAGGATGGTTTTATTCTGCACTTAAACCCACGTAGCTTCATGTACGCAAGGTTTACATCGCTTCTAAAGGCGATTCATGGAAAGTCAATGAATCTGTAAGAGACCCATGGCTGGAATCTATTACATTTTGTATAATTTCCATTATTAGAGGTTTCTTAATTCTTAACTGTGTAACTTGAGCTGTGTAGTTTGAGTGTAATTTGTGCTGTTGTTGAGTGTTCTTATTGATTTATTATTCATTATTACAATATTTAAATATACGAATAATTTGAGGATCAGAATATTTAAAATGGAGAAAATGGGAGGAGGTAGAGAAAGTTATGTCTGACCTGCAGAGGTATGTGATATCGAGTATACGTCCGCATGATTGAGGTTCTCTGCTGTAGCTCTCGGTATTTGAAGAGTGCGCGCAAGCATAAGAAACGCGAAAGGTTATTTTTATGCTAAGAGGTAGATCATATATTTGCCGTGAAAAATTTTATTTCAAAGTACTAATGATGGCTAGTATAAATACCTTCTGTTGCGGCGTATTTCACTTTAATTATATAATAAAATGTGTCATAATTTGTCAAATTTAATCATGAAACATTTTTGAAGCAATATATAATAATTAATTTCAAATATTTATAATGTTAAACACATTAAAATATAATTTTGAATGTTCAAATGCATAAAGATAATATTAATTTAATTAGAGAGATAGGATTGGCTGTTTTAAAATGGCATTTTTCTGCGTAGGTACGATAAGGAGAACTCATTGAAGTTACTGAGGAGATGGTTACGATAGGAAATGTAGATAGCAATAATATGATTCTTTACTTGTCGATAATACATGCTTGGCGAGGATTCGCCCCTTGCCGCACACCCCTGTGACATGTAGGATACAATGGAGATGCAGATTATTATTAAATTTCTCGATGACACGATCGTTCTTCAGCCTTGTGTGACTTAAAGTATTTCTTCTTATCGACATATTTTCAAGGAAGTTGATTCTACAACGCGCGGCTAGTATAAAAGCATTTCTTGGAAATAAGGAAAGGGTTTCTTTGCAGGGAACTCGGAACAATAAAGTCGATTGTGTCTCCTCTCGTTAGTTGGCTACAGCGAAAGATACTCGGCCCTCCGTGACTCTTATCTGAGCATAAATAACTCCTGCCGTCTGACGTTGGCAGTCTCCGTGAAAAGACACCGACTTTTTCTTAAAAAAAATTCCTTACATCTTTTTTTTCTGGTTATATCATTTATTTCCGTTTTATTGTTCTATTTTGATGTAACATCGTGGGTAATACTTTCAATCTTCTGCCGGGTGAACCCTATTGTGCGAAGTTATGCTGTGAGATATCTGCGTTATGTATTGTCCTGCTCTATCCGATGCCACGGATGATATTTCCAGATATATACTACCTTTTTCTTTAATGGAGAAATTATTGATAACTCTCTCGAGCATTAATAATATTTATTCACTTATCTTTCATTGGCACTTAATAAGTATAAAATTAAGTCATTTCTCACTAGTTATCAGTCCGAAAATAGGTTTGATGCAGCTAACCGCCCGATCTTTATCAGCTAATATCCTTAAGGTAACAAAATTCCTGTTTCACAACCGTCTCTATTTTTTCCATATTCATTCGAGTCTATGGCATTTTTCCCATCCATTTTCCCCCAAAAACTGCCTTTATAGGACCATTATATCTTAAGATATGGCCGTTAATGTAGTTCTGTGTTCTTTTGATAGTTTTCATTAGTCTCTTGTTTTTTATGGCACTTTTTGAAACTTCATTTGTCGCTCGTTCAATCCATTGTAGTTGTCATTCTTTTGTAGCATTCTTCTCCTACTGTTACCTTCCATCTTTCAAAGCCATTATTGAGCATGCTGCTCCCTTATGTGTTTATCGCTTAGCGAAGTGTTTCCTTAGTACCAACCTTGTGTTTTTAACTGTGAGTGAATTCATTTTCTGGTAGATTGTCCTGCCTGAGCTATTCCACAGATTCTTTCCTTCTCGCTTCGTCCGTCGCTGGATTTTAGTTTCTCTTTTAAGGTGAAGAAATAATATTTGTACTGGTAAGGAATAATTTTGTTGATAACTATATTATAATAAAGATAAATAATAAAAGTAAATAGTAGGTAATTAAAACTAGCTGGTAGGTACTTCGGAATGCACGTATGGAGGAGGTACTTTTTAATGGATCATTCTCCTTTCTTATGAAATAAACCTAGCAAGTAACTATTTGTCTAGCATCAGGCTCGTTGTTTAGTTAAATTTTTTAATATCCCCCATAAATTTGTTATAGGTCCTGGAAAATATTATAGATTTATGATTAGACGGGGCTGTCGAAGTTCCAAGCTTGCAAACGAGATGAATTTCGATACATATATCTCAAGGCCTTTTTCTGGGCCGCTCCAGCTGTCCCCAAATGTTCCGCATGCACCACGGCGGTGATTTTTTTGAGCGGAGTCCTCCATCGTGACTCTTCAGAACGCTACTCAGGGGGAGAGATCTCTCGTGTGCTGCGACAGGGCTCCTTATCCTTTCTCCACCACCTCCCCACCCCTACCTCATCCCTTAGCCTCCTCGTCTTTCCTAGGCGCAGCATCGCTCGTCCATCTCACAGCCTCTCTCTCTTTCCTCTCCATCCTTCCCTCATCGAGCAACAAGATCTCCCGCCCTCCTTCCCCTGCCCCCTCCGCTTGTCACTCTCCCTTCCCGTGTATCCCCTTAATCCCCCCTCTCTGCTCCTTCCGCTCTGTGCCTCTCTCATTGGAGCGTGACTGAGTTTGTGGGCGGGGCATAATGCCCTCTCTCTACCTCTTTCTCTCACCCTCAATCTCTTTCCATATCTCTACCTCTCTCTCTCTCGCTGCCTCCCTCCATCCCCATGTGAATTCACCCTCTCTTCCCATCTCCCCCTCCTCCAACCCAAACTCTTCCTTTTTGCCCGTCCACTCTTTTTCGGCGCGAGTGAAGCTAGAACAAAAGGGGGAGGGCAGCATTGGGAGGGGCCCGTCGGTGACGAGGGGGAAGGAAGTGAGGAGGAGGAGGAGGCTGGGTGGGAGGGGGAGAGCCGTGGAGTGGGTGGGATGCTGAATTGTTGGGTGTGTGTTTGGGGATGGAGGGTGGTGGTGGGGGATTGGCGGGAGCGTGGAGGAAGTCCTTGCTTAACAGTATGGATGATTATTTTTCGATGGGAGTTACAGGGGGAGGGAGGAGGTCGTTGTAGGGAGGGTGTTGACAAAAGGGAGCGTTCGCGAATTTATTTTACGAATGGATGGCCAAATGAGGGGGATAAGATATGAACTCCCGCACGATTATTGTTTATTTTAGAATAATCTTTTTTTTTCTCTACTGGTGTTCATAACAGCAAATATGGGGTACCTGAGGAATTCTTGCCGACTTTTTTCTTTATACTGCCATTTCGAGGCATCTAATTTGTAAATGTGACTTTTATTTTGAGTATTAATTGCAAATAAGACCATATTTTTCTCACGATACATGATCCTGCATGGTAGGCAGAAATTATAGGGTCAGTAGTCAAAAAGGAAAGGCGGTTGTGGTGGCCTAGTGGGTAGAGCACTGAGCTACCGGAGGGTCCCGGGTTCAAATCCCGGGCAAGAGCCTTTCTGGACTCCCCATCTAAAATTCAATCACCTTGCGATTCAATTTTCTGCGTGTCAGAACTTCGTAGGAAATCGCAGGTGGCCCAGGGAAAGGAACTGGTCACCCTACCCTGAATGTGTGAATTTAACACGATGGCTTGTTACGGGGTGAGCTCTGCTATCACCTATCAAAGACTTACGAAAGAAGATTCGGGTTGAATCACTGAGTGAGTCATCAAGGCTATAAAAGTGACTAAAATGTTATTTTGATGGACGCCTGAAGATGATGAAAATATCCAGTCCGACACGAAAAATATCTTCCTGGAAGTCCGGGTCTGGTTTGATAGAATAATCTGTCGGAACAAGATTTTAATGATGTATTTTTATTGTTTATATCTTACACATTCCTATAAACATTATTTTGCATTTCGTTGACTCATTAAATTATGCGGGCTGTTGCAAATATGTATCATGATTGCAGGTTCATATTTTCCTTATTCATGAGACCGAGATTATGACACTGACAAATAACGGAAATATTTTCATTTTATTAATTCAAAAGAAATAGAGTGCCTTAAAAACATTGGTTTCCGCCCATTTTTAAATTTACGCGATACACCATATAATCATGTGATCAGTTCACCATCACTTAATGCCATTGAAATTCCAACGCCATGTTTGGAAAATAAGCTTTTTGTTGTTGTTAAGCGCAATTATTTTTAGTAATGGAGTAAATAAGAGATTATAGAATATTAAAAGAAATATTTCTTTGCGCAAATTCTTATCCCCATTTTAAAATCGTTAAGTCGGCACAGGGGGAGGCTTTGTTCCCACCAGCCACCGTTGCTCGTCTGGCACGTGGTTAATCAGGACAGCGTCAAGACGCTATTACTCGTCACCGTCCTCTGGGTCCAGGGGCCGGAAGCTACTCATTTCAGTCCGTATTGTGGCGGAGGTGCAGCCTCATTACTCCAGAAAGGAAGTGTGGGTTAAGGGTGTAGTGCGTGTATTATAAATAAAGCAGAGGGGAGTAGGAAATTGAAGGATGACTGGCAGAAAAGTAGATTGTGAAAAATGAGCACGCAGGAAAATTATTAGGTAGGGAAGAGGTAAAGTAAAAACGAGAATATGGAGCAAGGGGAAGAAATGAAAAGTGGAAATATGGCTTAGAAAAGAGAAATGAAAAATAATTGTATCCTGGAAAAATTCAGCCATGATGCACAGGAAAGGAACGAAGGAAGGATGAAGAATACGGGAGAGCTGGAATAGCTCGCCTAAAAGAAGAGATGTAATGAACAGTGATTTTATAAAATAGAGTAACAGACGTAGAGCAGAGGTAAAAGACAAAGGTGAATGGGGTAGAGATGGAGGAGTGGTTGAGGCCTAATTAGGAAGCGAATCAAAGGGTTAAAAATAAGGAGCGGGAGAAGCGGAAGGCAATGGACTGGGAAAAGCAGAATGGGTTTCTTTGAAACGGGATTTTGATGTCAGCCTCCCGGGTCACGTGGCAAAGCAGCAAGGAAAGACAATGTAAGCCAGCCCGTTGAGTGGTATAAGCGTGTTAGCGATGATGCTAATCAAAGCACCAGCAACTTTTTTTTTCATTTCAGTTAAGTTTTCTCTACTCAAGGCCTCGAAAAATGAGCGACTCCTGTGAATGGAAAGGACAAGGGAAGGAAGGCGAAGCACATTGGAGCGAACTCAACGATCCACGGGGCGCCTTCGGGTTATTGTAATTACGAGAAGCTGTGTACAAGCTGTGGAGGGGTTTAAGAGGGAGGTGGAGGGGGGAGGAGAGGATTCGAGAGAGGAGGAACGTGCTTCCGTCGCGCTCGAAGATCATTTTTACCCGGCGAGTTTTGAATTTTCTGTTTTCTTTTCCGTTCCACAGTGAATCAGAGCAGTCAATCACCATCATCCTGAATTATCTTGAGGTTGATAATGATAATTAGGGAGAAGAGAATAAAAAGTGTGAGCTAAAAAATGACTTTTTGTCTAAAATGAGAGACGCACGATAATTGTAAAAGCTTTCTTGCCGATAAAATACAATGCGTTACCCGGTTTAGGATGTCCTTTACCAATAATGCTGTGATCATGATGGTGAAAATTTCTCAGTTATTGCTTATTTTAGGTAATTGTAAATGACTATGCTACCAAAATCTTAGTGTCTCGCGGAAATATTCTCGCAGGAAGCATATTTGGTGTTCAAATTTATTTTCATTTTTAGGACTTCTATCATTCTATTTCATTGAATAATTTACATTATTTCCACCTAAAATCCTAAGCATCTATCATAAAAGTTACCTCTGCATTTTTTGTCCTTCGCCAGCTCGTACAAGGAAACAATTTTTATGTAGTATCCGGGGGTTAATTAGCATTTTCAAATGCATAACTAAGTGAGCTGTACACTCTGAAAGGAAGCAAGAAACTTATTTTAAAACAATTTTTTTTAGATTTGTGGAAGATAACGCACACTAACAAAGTATGGTGATGCATTAATATTACATTAATTTATTGTGTATGCAAGGAAGTAGCTTGAAAGACAAGAAAATGTTGGGAAAAGCCGATAAAGCGGGATCCACAATATTACTTCATATATTATCATCGCTCATTGAGAAGGTTTAGCCGATTTTGTCAAACCCTCATGAGGAAACTTGCTGGCTGACGCAGAACAGAAAGGGTTAGTTACTCCTTTATGTTGTCCTTGATTGTTTCTACGCTCCTCTCACGTTCAATTTACTTTCGACTGATTCCGCGTTTAAACATACCTTAAACATACCTCTATCATACATACCTGAGTATTTATGATAGATTTACCTTTGTGAGTACGTATTTGTCTCTCGCCTGCTCGGGCGATATTGTAAGGAATTGGAGACATGGATTGCAGAACCATCCGACCACGGGAAAGCTAGAAGAGAAATGCATTAAAATTTCGGGTTAAGGCTCGTTGTTTAAAAGTTATGGCTATCCCTCGTCCCTGCATCCTTCCCGCCTTTTATATTTCCTGCCCATCCAGGTTAAAAAGTACGGTGGTGTGGGGCGTGGCTACTTGAAAGGTTTTGTGGGTGGAAGGAAAGCGGATTGAGGTTTGATGAACGAGAAGGAGGGAACGAAAACGGTGAAGGAATGGAAAAAGGGGTCGTCTTTTCTCCTCTTATTATTTATTATTTTTAGCCCAGTGGGTTTTCCCTTCGAGAACTTTGTTTTATGTGCCCCTGAAGAGTTACGACTGGGATAATTAGTCTGGCATCCGCAATTTATATTCTTATTCATTGTAGGCGATTAAAAAAATCACCCGCAGCTATGCAGAAAAAAGACGTTAATGCTTCTCGACAATGTATAGCGCCGTAAGGTCTCCCGTTCGTGCTTCCTGGAGTTGGTGTTGAAGCGATGTTTCCCAAACGCCGAATCACGTAGTTTAGTTGTCACTAATAATCTCCTGATATCATAAAGTTCGAGGAATCCAAATTTCGCATGCCCATGAGGGTGCGTAAAGAAAATTTTTTCCTCCTTCATTTTTGTTCGTTATGCAAACTTTAGTCGAAAACTATGGTAATACCATATCATTGGCTACCAGAACTTTTGATATTATGAATCATATTTCGTGGCTTTACACAACACTACTACCTACAGCACTAGCTATAAATAGCACCTAAGAAAGTTATCCTCAGAGGCACACTAGGCGTAATCGTCATGTCTTGGATTATTAAGGAAAACTAAAAACTTAAGTAACCTTACTGAGTTGGTTACCTTATTATCTGAGAGTAATCAGGTTAGTTATTTTATAAAGTGACTAAGTAAGTAAAGTTAAAGTAATCAAGTGAGTTGGTTTCTCTATTTCCATGTCTAGTTTTCTGATGAAATGGCATTTTCTTCCTCATGGTGCATCATCTTTGTTCCAAAGCATTTCATGTGTATCATATGATCGGTTAATATTAATCAGCAAAAATGAGAACAATAACTTTATGACTTCTAATTTTATTCCCTGAGTACTACCGGCTTCGGCAGTTTTAGCGTATTCAGATACAGCAGTACTGAATTATTGTACCTGAATTTTGCAGAGACTACACGATAATAAAAGATGCGGTACACATTACGCACAAAATATATAACAAGCTATTATAGTGATCGCAAGTTTTCGACATTTCGTATCTTATGTTCTTAATTATATTCGTTGCATTCGGTTTTTAAAGGCAACTACGATCTGTGCTTTTCAGTAACTTTGATTAATTGAAAAATATGGTATTTCAGCATTAAATAGATAAGTTACAGGTGGGCTTTTTTCTATGAATCGGAGTAATTTGAAATCTTTTTATAGGTGAGAAAAGAGGAAGCATTCATTTAATTTTCAAGCTGAGAATCCACTTGAAGCATAGCTATTATTTTTTTATTTTCAAAAGTAGGGAACCATGCATTTTCTTCCTGTTGCTAAATAAACAGAACATTGTACTAAAAATTAGATGCGTATTACTATAATATCTCATTTGACAGCATGCGTTTTCTTGCACCTGTATTGCTTTCGGCCCCTCTTCCGACAGTGCAACATTTCTCTACAAAATACGAATGAGGCAACATCATTTTATAGTTAATATTTGTATACTTATAGCAAAACCATATCAGTTTCATAGTTTACATGTAGATGATAATTGGAAAATATATATCCTATATAGGTAAGCGAGAAATACTTGCCTTTTGAATGATATTTGAATGGGATTTGTACGATCTACGAATTTTTTCGGTGAAGCCTGCTGAATCATTGCCTATTTAGAATGTATTTTGCGGTTATTCAGATATTTATCGTTGTTGATCTTGATCGTCACGACTAGATAGTATTTATCTACCGAATAGTCTGCCTCTGCGCAGTCAACACTCCTCATGATTAACTTTGAGAATAATTTTCATTAAGATTAACGCCAGTGTCGATTCCGCAGATAACAGCAGTGCAAGATTTTTATTGCGAGTGGTAAACATCTATTATTTTTTTGTATTGCTCACGTGTTCGAACATGTTATAAAGTGTTTGAATTCCGATGGGATGCAACCAATTTGATTAATGACATTGATTCCTCCTCATCCAATTCAATATTTGTACTATGTGTGTTACCTTAAAGTTGAATCAAAGTACTCAAGATGAATGCATTGAAGTAGTGACAGAAGCACGTTATATCATTTAAAAAGAATATTACTTTTTTCGGCCCGAAGTGGGATGGAAGTTTTTGATATTCATTCTCCATCTTTTTCTGCTGAACAACTGACGAGCTTTGAACGACTTTTGTCAATATTGAACCTACCTATACATTTATAGGCAGTAAGTTAGTTGTTTTTGGAGTTTTATTTTTACCTTCTATGAAAAGACTTATTTATTCTCTTGGGTGACGTAAAAAATATTCGCTGAGTGTGGCAAGGCCAATTTATTTTTATGACAAAGTTATTGCGGGGGGGAGGGAGAAGGATTGTAATTTTAAAAGCATATGGGCACCTCGCAGTCCGCTTGTGGAAAAAAATCATCAATCACGTGGCGGTTTTTTCCGAATCGTTCATCTACACGTTCACTGCGGGAAAACCGAAACCAAGATGGCACCCGGCGCGGCAATCTCCGGCGACCAAAAAGGGTTGGACGGAGTCGTATGCGCACGCGGGGTTCGCCGGGGAATGAGAAAGAGGACGAAACAGAGGGAACAGGAACTCTATTCCGAGCGCAGAATGTAATTCCCTCCTTCCGGTCCTTGGGGCTCTTCAAAAGACAACGCCCAGGACCCCCCTGCCTCCAATGGCAGGGAAATAAGGAGGGACCGCAGGGATGGAGGGAGGGCCGTGTCGTATGGATGGTGTGCGGTTACCGAGAGGAGGAGTGGAGGGCGGAGGAATACGGATGAAATGAGAGGAGCGGCGAGGAGAGGGGGGAAGAATACGCGCGGTGTCATCTGCACGCGGGGGAGGAGGAGGATAGAATTGTTCCCTACGAAAAATAAAAAAATGAGTAAAGGGGTGGATTCAGATAAAAAAATGGTGAGATGATGGCCTGAGGGTGGTTGGGAGGATATTCTTCGGTGGAACGGGACGGGTTGCAAGGTATAAGTGGGGAAGAAGAATGGCCAGGAAGGGGAGCGGAGTGAGGAATGGCCAGTGGGATGGGATGGCTGCCATATTTCACGTCGAGGATATATTTATTTTGCCCATGACGAGCATAGAAACCCATATGATAGGTTTATTTGATCTGTATTTTAATATGTGACATTTCTATATCATCCATTGAAAGGGGGGGAGTTTAGCCTCTGTCCACCTGCTCCTTGAGACGGCTTGCTTAACTTCCCGTTGAAAATGAATATGACTCGTGCGATGTCAAGTAATCGTGATTTAGATTTAGATGTGTTTGTAAGTGGTCATCGTATTTAGATGTGGCTTCCTCTTAGATAGATATCTCGGAATAATCTGGCATGATAAACATAAATTTTAGTCTCAATGTGAGGTAATTATTTCGCTGCAGAAAGTATTTATAGGTATTTTTTTTGATGGAGGATAAGTACTAAAAGGTTAGTTCAAATCAAGGAGACGAGATTTGAATGTCTAACTATCGATGTAAACGAATTTCGAAACAAGAGCATATTGAACTCTCGACTTATTACTGTTTTCTTCATGACATCACTCTAGGGAAGGACTTTTCACTAGGTACATTATTACTTGAGCTAAAGTACGCAGAAGATCAAAAGAGAGCATGTTGTAAATAGTTTAATGGTTTCTCCTCATCTTATAATAATTTTCTTATCTTCAGTCTTGAATACACTAATCCTTATGGAAATCACCTTGATATTTAACGTTCAAGAGTCATTTCTTACTTGTATCATTTGCATTTAGCTAATAACGTATCCATTTATGTGTTCACTTTGATGTGTTTGCCATAATTTTTAGTGGATTTTATTAAATAAATATTATCAAAGATACACGGAACGACAGTATTTAGCGCATAGCTTTCCATTCAATAACACTTTGAGTTGAGTTTGAATTCAATGACCTGACGGAAAGACATTTTGGACATGATGAAAACAAAAATTACTTGGTATATTCCATACCTTTTATTGCAAAAACCGACCGCGGTTTCGACGACGAAAGCGTCATTATCAAGGAAAACCAACTAGTGAATTATATTTCACTAGTTAATTTGCCTTGATAAATGACGCTTAATCGTCGAAACCACGCTCGGTTTTTGTAAAAAAGGTGTGGAATATACCGAGTAATTTTTATTTTAATCACGGAAACATTCCACAAAGTAAAACCTGATGGTATTTCTTCGACATTTTGGAAAAATGTTTTTTAGCTTTCTAATTCCTATCCCTTCTTTCGCGCACCACCATTTCTGCTGATGGGAGAACCAGATAGAAACTTCAAAGAAAATCAGACGTTCACAACCTGTCTTTTCAGTGTCCGGAGCTTAATTTCAATCAATTGAAAGGTGGGAGTAAATGAATGCGATCATAAATATAATCAAATGGTTCAAAATACACTTTTTGGTGTCCTTTTGAGTGCCAAGGCAGGACTGCAAGTTATCAGCTCGAAGTATGCCCGCCGATGAAATGTGGAGTTAAATGAACCTCCTCGCTCTTCTTAGTGAAGATTCTCCACATGGAATGGGATAAATTACAAATATTTCCAGCTTTTTATGTTGTGTATCACATTCGCCTCATCTTTGTTTTCAAGTCTGTATCCGCACGTAGTAGGCACTTCAGACCGTGAGGAATGGTACAAGGAAAGGAATGGAAGAATAGAAAAGGGCGCATCTAGAGAAACCTGGCTTCGGCATTAGTCTGCTGTATACGAATGACGTCAAGAGGATCACAGCTTATTGTACACTAGGGCCCACGGAGTGAGAGGCCAGTTTTCGAACCATTACACCACCCCGATCCCATTAACAAGTTTACCCGTTATTGGTCAAAATATTACGAGTAAATTTTACAAATTGCCTCTTAAAAAGTCTAAAAAAATGTTATGAGTGCTCATGGGTCATTCTTTTCGCACATTTTCAGGTCGTGAGTACTACCTATACTTGTGAAGGTGTGTTACAAAAACTGGACTTGTCGCTTACTTGATGTAACGTGGTAGAATCATTGCCTTAGCATGGATTTCTCTTTCATCATCTATCCACGATATCTATGGGTTCCATTCACCAAGTATCATCCCCCTCTCATTCGACCTCTCAACTCTCCTCTCTGGTGGGTGCTTCAGAAATGGCAGTGTTGGGGGGAAGGGACCTTGAAATCGTATTAGAAAAAAGTTTGTATGTTTCCGGAGTGGTCTTCCATGGGCTTTATTGCTGTTTACCGTGCCCCCTCTCCCAGGGATGTGACCATCCCGCCCTGCTGAGTAGTCCTAAAAATTCATATTCGAGCGACCTGTGCTTCGTACCATTCGTTTTCGACCCTTATGCATTTACCTTTCGTAGTTCGTAAAAAATGGGTGCGAACAGAGTAGCTACATTTTACAATCGTGGCGGCAAAAGCGAAAGTAAGAAAAGGTCGCGCAAAATATAATCCTTTAGGATCGAATAACGTTTCTTTTAGAGTGGATGGAAAGCGCCTCACTTTTTTTCTAACAAAGAATATCCAACGAAAAATATCTGACTGAAAACTCTGCACATTTTTTGACACCAAGCATAAAATATTTTTCATTTTTCTCATGGTATACAACTTTGAAATTGTTGCTAGATTATGATTTGTAGTCTGATGTTTGACATTTGCTAAGCCAATAATCCAACCAGATGCAAAAAAAGCAAAATGTATGGATGTTAGCTACAAAATTATTTTTTATACGGAAGAGTGTATCGAGAGTATTATCGATTAAACTGATATCTGTTAATTGTCTCCATGCATGTGAAATGGTAAATAATAAAATTAGCGTGCTCCCATGGACAGTCGTAAGGGCTGAAAAGTCAGTTGCGGTTTAATTGAGGAGTGCAATCAGATTATTCGTGAACAAACACGCATCTCACTTAAAGAATTATGTGCAGTATATATTTATTTACGTTTTTTCTATCCTTTTTAAATTACCACACGCATAATATTTAGTGAAATTTAAGCTGATATCCATCGCTGATTATTCTAGGTTCTTATTTCCGACGACAAATATGTCAATGGGAATTATCAGAATTTCTAGTATGAGTGGTGAAAATCGACTTGGGCTACCGATCTACTGAGCGAAATCAATTAATTGATAATTGAAATTGATGGTTTTCTCTTCTGTGTTCTTGCAATACAGATTTCTGTGAACTAAGGCTTACATCATATAATTTATTTGAAACTGGAAAAAAATAACCCAAAAGTAAGAAATATTTTTCCTACCAGCATTACAGAAGTGTTTTACAGGTTAAAGATACTCATACATCCGTTAACTGCTGCAGGAGAGCCTCTTACCTACCTTGCGCGATAATATTTGACTGGATGCTTGAATGGACTCACTTGGTGATGTGATGTTCCCCATCTATGTGGATACAAACACCATATCTTTTTGTTTTGTCTACTGCCAGGCATTATCATGAAAAGCCACTCGATGGAATTCTTTTATAAGCCATATTTATTCAATCTGTCAACCTTGATTCACGGTGTTGCAAGCATAGGAATGAATTACAGTACTAACTCCTACTCCTACGTCTGGCACTGTATGTGAAAAACTGGACTAGTCAAGCTGTACTCAACAGTATACAGGGCTCTAGGCTGTAAGTGTGCCACGTGCTTTTGGGGAATATTTTTCGAAAGAATTGCTTGTAGTTTTTCTCATCAGATTGATGTACCTTTTTGTTTTTGTCTATCTAAAATGTGCTATAAATGCTTATTGTATAATTCCAACATTGTTGCGAAAAGTTATAGGAGATACTTGTTGTTAGCGGAACTTGTTGCCATGATTTGTCGTGTAAATATTTTTATTGTATTTTTACAAAATATGCGTCTATTTTACGGCTCTGAATTGTAATATTAAAAATGCATTCCTATCAAAATATAGCCAAGACATGTTTATTCCGAATTGACGTTATGCGGTAGTAATTGCATAACATTTACAGGCTTCGATGAATATCAATTACGGGAAGGTAATTGAGAATTCATAATTACTGATGTACAGCCTACTTAAAGTGAAAGGATTTTGTTATTTTCTTCGTGTTGTATTAGTAGAGTTGAAGATCATTTTTATATGATACCATCATTCAACATTGCAGTAAGAGGTAAAATTTAGGATTCTATTTGCGTAATTTTATTCCTTAGTTAACACTATGGTAGGTACCTACTTATTCTCCGTGGCTCAACGCTCCAGAGTATTGATTAAAAATTCTTGATCTTATTTGCCACACTTCAGGCTATTGGTAGTGAATGGGAAACATGGAAAATTAATGAGGGAAAATCTCCTGTCCCGTGGTGAGAGAAGGGAGAGTCCCGGTAAGATTGACGGTGCGGGGTAGTCGGGCAAATCCGATCGCTGTCCAAATACGAGCTGAGGCTTGACCTGATCCCTCTCCATTGGATGCCACCCTCGCAATTTTCTGTTCCCGAAACAGGGTTGTAACGCACCCTTGTTTACTTTTCCAGGGTCAGACAATACTCTTTCCTTCCTGACCTAAACATGCCGAGCTTCTGTAGCGTCAACACACTTGTGTCGACCACGCCCCCTCCCTTTTCCTCCCCTATGAAGGGGAGGCTGGAAGGGGGTGTTTTTCGGGAACGATGCTCGTCTGTCGATGTCTGTGAAGTGTGGCTCTCCCAGAGGGTCTACGCCGCATTTTCAGTGCCCGCGTTGTCATCTCACGGATTATTTTGCCATTCATGCCCCAATAGTCAGATACTTGACATCTTGTTTTCCGAGAATTTTTACTTTATTGTTCTCAAAATCAATTTGTGTGTGCAGAAATTGAAGTTGATTGCTGAAAACTAGGCTGTGTAATGTGTCCTCGTATTTGATATCGTCCGGACAAAGGGTATGCCCATGTCAAATATTCAGTAGGAGAATGCCACGTGTTATCCTGCTGACCTTATATTTTTTGAGATTCTGGGGAGGATTATCACTATCCGTAGACGAGTGCTTGTGTCTTTCATTCACTTTGTATTTATCATGTAAGAGAGGACTTTATAAATCTAAAATTGCTGAACAAATAAAGACATATTTTAGGCATTGTGAGATTTGAGGCTCTAGTATCCTTGAGGTGCACACATTTAGGCATCTTTCTGGCTGTTTCGATAAAGTTAAAATATTATGCAGTGGATTTCCTCCTCAGCCGATTGCAATTCTTTCATTCCGACGGACTGAAACAAAAACAATGGTGAGCGAATAGATTGAATCTAACCTGATGAGACGGTCACGTCACAATTGTTAATCCTGGCAGATTATCAAAATTAACCACAAGAAAACTCAGCCTCTACATGATAGTAGTGACTCTTCAAGCAGAAATTGAAAGAAAGTCAATGGCTCAACAATAACTGGCAGAGATTTTACCTGTGGTATCATTCTTACAACCCCCCAATGAAAAATTAACTCTCGTACGTGTTTCTCAATGTTAGTCACTACCTTGTTTTAATATTTCATTTTGTAGGTGGCCGTTCAGGTTTTTCGTGAACTGTTGGCATTATTATTACGAAATAATTGTTAATGGCCCGTGATGAATTTAAGTTCAATGCCCCATTTCCTGAGCGTGCCACCATTACCGAATTACCACGACGAGGACATTGTTTTTATAACCAGTTTGACATTCAAAACTCAAACTGACTTCATGTCGGACATCTCTGAAAATTCAAACGGGCTTATTCCCTTTGAATCTTACTGTGTTCTCATCATAATCATCTCTCTTCCACCTCTGTTACCATATCTCTTCCCATGTTACTATTTTTTGCTCTTTTTTCCGTTTTAAACAGTATTTTAGTAATTATTATCACTCAGTATTCAAATAAATACTTTGTTTAAATGGATTAAATTAATTGCTAAGTGAAATATTTTTGGTCTTACGGTAAAAAAGGCAATTTTAAAAAAAGTATAGCATAGGGAATCGAAAAAGTGAATTACTGTGTAACAATTGAAAAATACATGTCTATAAAGCAATTTTTTCCCTTCAGTAGGATATGCTCAAATGAACATCAATTGCCATTCCGTAATTTTGCTTATAAGAGAAGAGTATTGCATATGTCCTCCTTTGTATTTCGTCTCCCGATATGGGTTGTCAAACATTCATTATGCTAGAAACCTTCGTGACCTTGAAGGACAGCATTCTATTCTTGTGATTGCTCTCTTTTTACTGTGTTGGAACGTATTTCATAACCCAAAATCATGTCACATGCCATCAACTCTTTTCCTTTTCATGTTGCCATTGCAGCAGACAAGTTGCTGATTATTAATTATGCATGTATCTTCATGCATAGATATGACCTTTGAACTAATTGAGAGGAATATTCGCAATAACCATTCAATTCCTTCCCTAAGTCAAACTTTTCACTTGAATTTTTTTATGTTTTTTACTCGGTAGTTTTCCCTGTATTTTGTTCCTTTTAGCATTATCCTCGTATTTATCTTTTGCTTGTAATCCATCTCTTTCTTCTCCTCACGACACATTCCATTGCTTTGACTCATGCCGCTTCTATCTATTATTGTACTTTTCGCCCTTTGGCCTGCCGGCTCTCTCCTTCTATCCCTCTTTATCCTTCCCTCTCTCTCTCCCTCTTGGTGGTCCTCCATCTCAAGGGATGCTGCTTGTGCCCCACACTGGATCCTACTATGCAATATAGCCGGTAGAGTTGAGTCATTATCTATCCTTAGTTACAGTCGGCATCATCAGTATGTGTCACAACCCTTTAAAAATACTCTCTTTCCTATTTGACGAGAGAAAATCTTATTTATACAATGCTTCCTATATTTTTTCTATTTTCACTCTTGCTCTGTAGAATAGACCCAATAATAGGTATTACTAAATCCAACTTCACAACTGAGTGATAGGGAACCGGAGATCGATAGCAAAAGGTGATATAAGCGAGAGAAGTTAGGAAAGATATAAGTGTATTCTGAGGGATAAAAGGGGTTCGGAAGCATGCTATTCTTAGGGAGAGGTAGGGAACATTTTATCACAGTATAGTATCAATCGGTTTAATAGTAAGAATGGTAAATTATTTAATGGTGACCCAGGAAATTATTATAAGACTAGTGTTGTAAACAACAAGTTATTTTTAATAATTGGTCACATCTGGCAGCACCTCCCACCTGTTGCCTTCTCCTTATGTTCAATCACAATTTCAACTTTTACACGTTTATTACGTTTACTCCATTTTCATCAAATATACAAAGCGATTGGAGATTTGGTTAAAAGATTATCTGCAATACACGAGATGAGCAATTTAAAAATTTTGTCCGTGTAGGAAGCTGGTACGAAAGGTGGGAGGTTTGAAAATTTGGTGGTGGGTTTGTCAGTTGCCGAAGCTGTTGATGGAAACCAATCGAACACTATTAATTTGAATTTTGCTTAAATACCTTTGCTGTATATTTTAGGAGTTATACGGTCTTTGGTTCCAAGGAAAAATATATATAACTATCTTCCTTGAGGTGAAATTAAGATTTTATTTATTTTATCATACATACCTGTATTAGTATCAGGATTAAATCAAAAGAAGACTTCTTATTTTAAGTCCTTATCTCAGAAGAAGCCATCTTTTAATTCTGAATCGAAATCGTGTAATTACTTAGTATGCGAAGTTATCTGGGTGAATGCAACTTAAGAATGTCGGAGGACGATGGAAAACAATTCTCTGGCGTCATCCGCGAACATCACTGTCAATTCTCCTTGAAGGCATGGGCGTAAGAAATGAAACTTGGCGTTGTCGTGGGATGCGAGAATGTGAAATGTATGGGTAGTTTGGTGGGTGGAGATCCACTCGCAGGGTGGGAATCCAGGCACGGTGGAGGTGAATATGGAGAGAAGGCGGCGACTGCAAGAAGTGTAGCCACTTGTCGAAAGGAGGGAGTAGAGCATCTCCTCTCGAGGAGGGGAAAGAGGGAAGAGGAATAAAGAGGACGGGGTCGAGAGAGGTCGCCCGTAGAGGCAGCCAACCATCTCTGCTGCCTCCTTCGAGAATCTGGGTGGTCCATCGCAGCGCTTAGGCCTCCCCGTACGGAGTGCGAGGGAGGATGAGTGGGAAATCGCGGGTATTAAAGGCGGAGGGGATGGGACGACTGGGAGAAGGTATGGGAGAGTTGCCGGCGAGATGTGTTGGAGGTGAGGGAAATAGAAGGGATGGGAAGGGGAAAGATATTTTGGCGTGGTTTGAAAATTCTTCGCCCTCAAGTTCGTATGTTTGGCGAAAGGGACCTGAACGACGACATCATTGGAGGGAGAAAGAACGAGATAGGGAGACATTACAAGCGATGGGTGATGAAAGGAACTGAATTTATAGACCGTAAGATCCATTAAAATTATTGGTGATGAGTATGAGACATAGGGATAACACGTATATTTATCATTCCTGAATAAAATTGCATACTAATCCCGTTAGTGAACAGTTTTTATTAGAAAGTGAGTTGCTTCTCCTATTCTTGCTGTAAGCATTTTTAAGTAAATATTATAAAATTGCTCATTTAACATTTAAGAGCGGAAGGAACTAATTCACTTGCGTTCTCTATAGCTGAGCGTTTGGATCTCCTTCGAAAACTAAATTCATCATCATCATGATTTCAATGCTAGGAATGGTTTACTGCAGCCCTCCATTCTGCCATATTCAGTGTTAACTCCCTCTCACCCTGATATGTTATCTCGTTCAAGTTCTCGTTCCTTCTTTAGTTGCCATGTATACTTGTCACTTGGTCTTCCTCGCGGGATCTTCCCGTCTATTATATTTTTTACTAATTCATTGTGCCTCATGGTATGTCCAATCCATCTGATTCTTCTTTGCCGTAGGGTTTTCCATGTTGTCATTTCTTCATCTTCTCTTCTATGCATCTCTTCGTTCCTCACTCTATATGTCCATTTAATCTTTCTCATTTAATCATTTCTCCTCTAGCACCATGTTTAGAATGCTTCAATTCTTCGCTGATCTGCTTTCCCGACGTCCCATGTCTCTGATCCATAGAGTACCACGCTCCATACAGATGTATTGAAAACTACATTGTCTTCTATTTTTGTACATAGCTATCAAGAACAAATATTTTGTAAGCTAAAAGATGGCTTTCATTTAAGAAATACATTTGGTATTGTTATGATAGAAATCGTATGCCGCCTTAAGCACTGTCACTGGGTTGATCGCCAGGGTTATGAATATCAGCATCATGTGAGGTTAACATTCATAATTAAAATATGCTTGATAATATTTGTTAAAGGATGAAAAGGTAGTAATTATTTCAAGCACTTGAGTGATTGATCGTTTGATTATGAACGTTGTGAAAGGTATGGATTTATGCCCCTGAGACCGTATGTGCTATTTCGTGTTAGCAGGTAAGTCCATAAACAACAAAAATGTTAGATTCTGACTCCATCGAAAACCCATTCCTGGTCATTTGAGGTAAAGGTTTCTAGGGCCTGAGTCCCACCCGCAACAAATTAGATTGGGCCAGTATATTTGCCCGGATACCTGTGTAGGAACTAAACATTCATAAGAAAGAATTAGTCGTAGTCACATATTACTAGAACTAATTTTCGAATAGCTTGCTTTTAAGGGAACGAGGTAAAAAACAGAATAAAAGTGGCTCACTGTGAGGTGCGCGGGGTATTATCAGTTTATGAAGTAGATATTATTATGGATTGTTTATAAAATGCAAGTAGTGAGTTAATATTTTGCAGCAAGTACAAAATGGAAATATTTATCTCGAGATGCCTCATTTTAATGACCTGAGATGTACGTATAAAACCTTAGAATCATTCAAGCGGTTCTTGGAGTCGATTCCCACTCCTCTAATACATATCTGCGAGCCTTTAAATCTCAAAGCCCTCGCCGCCTCTTCCCTATCCATGCCTCCCTTTCTTCGCCTCGCCCTTCTTACCTTTCCCAGCATCCCTCCTTGTCAGTCCCTTTCTCCCTCAGGACCACCCACCCCTTCGGATCCTGTTTTTCTTCTCGCGCCCACTTGGCGGCGGCCCGGTCCGTATAGAGAGGACGCGAAGGGAAGGGAAGGGAGGCTGGAGGAGGCGCTCCGGGTCCTTAATGAGGCACTGCTCGGAGCAACGGCGGCGACCCCGCGGTCTCACCGCCATGCTCGCCCCAGCGTCGACACACCATCTTCGCCCTCGCCTGCCCCGACCGGCTCGGCTTCTCTTCCCCTTAACCTTCCCATCATCCCACACGTCTCACTGGCGGCGCGGCCGCTCCACCCAAAAACCTAACTAAGAAGCCACCCCACATTTTTACCCTCCCCCACACCTCACTCATTCCTCGTATGCCGTCTCTCTCCCCATCCCACGTCACCATTTTGCGTCCCTCTCTCCCTTAGCTTTCTTTTTCGAGGTCGTGACTCTTTTACTCACTTAGTTGGGCGGATTCTATTTCCTCTCTCTCCGCGCCTTACGGTTGATTACATACATATGTGTGTGTGCATACTCGTGAAGAGGATGGAAGGGTTCTGGGGGGGGGGGGGGGGGGGGGGCGGTGGGTGGTGATAGGGGTGCGCTGTCGAGCGGGATAGGAGGATTTGAGGGGGCGGACCGCGAGCTAGTTGATGTAGCAAGGAGCATGGAGGTGATTGGCAGTAGTGACGCCGGCTCTAGACGCTCAACCAGACCTTATTAGACTCTAAGCAGATAAAACCCGGTCGTTCCAGGAAGTCTTCTTCCTTTACATCCATTAAAGGGTGTTAATTAGCAAGGAGGAACCGAAGGAAGTGGAAGTATGACTATGCTTACGATGAAAGAGAAACTCCGTTTTGCCATCGTTATATCCTGTTTGCGCTTTGATTCGCAACGCGACTGCGCGTCTGTGGCATTCACAAAATGTCATTTGTCAAGAAACTAATGTTTTTTGCCGCTTATAACTTATGATGAAGGACTCGTACGTCATCAACTCTGTCTAATCACAACTGAGACCGCGAAGCTCCTTAGCCTTATCACAATGGGAGTCACACAGCTGACTCTGCCAATGGAAGCGGCTGCGAAGGGATCTCTTCAGGCTGACCTTACCTCCCCACCTCCGCTCCGTTCTCGTTCTTCCTCAACACAGTCAAGGACGGATAGGTGGATCTTTAACCCAGCTCGTTCGATGGGCGTCACCTTTTGCTTATTTCAATTTTTGATTTATGAGTGAATTTCTCTGATTAGAAGTATTTTTGTTATTTTTTTCAATAAAATTCTGTTTTCGTTTACATCTAACAATTTCGTGTACAAAATAGCGATTTTGGTTCCGAGTAAACGCCCCCATTGCGTAAGCTAATGAGGGGTTCTTGGCTTAGATTTCATAAATCATGAGTGATGTGTAAACAACAAAGTACGTATTAGTCTTGCTAGTTTTGCTCTCAAGTGATTTCAGGTAAGCAGGTATGAATATCAAGAAGTCTTATTTGCATGATACTTAAAATATTGGATTAATGTAGGCGATGCAGGCTAACCACATCGCAGTTCCACAGTGTCAATTCTCTGCCTAAAATATTGATACAAATGAAGTATTTTATTAGAATTATGGCGTTGAAAGAAACTATAACTGGCCATTTTGTAGAATAGACTTTCCTCTTGTGAGAAGGAGAGAATGGGGAAGGATGAGAATATAAGAGAGACAGAGAACAGGGTAATGAAAAAGGGCTTGGCCTAGTCGAAAAAGAGGAATCGGTCAAAGAAGATAGGGCTTAGGGAGAGTATGTTGATAGAGGGAGCCATTATAGGTATTGGGAATTTTAAGGCCTATGAGAAGGGAAGATTCATAATAAAGGAGGATTGTCGTAAAGGAAGGGCGTTTTGAATGAAATGAAAAGAGGTAGGAGAAATGAAGATCTAATGAATCATTATTTACATGCGCTATTAACGTTTCCGGATGGAACTACTTGTTGAAGAATTATATGACTCCCATCCAACTCTATTTAATCGATTGGATGCCCTAAGAGCATCATAATATATTCGGCTTTTCATAACCTATATTTTCCATTGTGATTTTAGCAAGTATATTGTAAATTTCCTCATCATCCTTTACACACAGTGCCACATATTTGCCGTCAAATACTGTGGAATGAGTGATCCGGACAGCGGTTAGTGTCGAAGTAATGAAGAAGAGAAACTTTCGAGAAATCCATGAAAAAGTAGGGTTCTATAAAATATTTTCTGGTAGCTAGCCACATAGTTACATACCTATATGGGTTGGACCTTAAGATCTGAAAAGGTTACTCTTCGATTTTTACTACTTTTCCTGGACATCATGATATCAGGATAAGTATCACAAAGGCATATACCCATTTCACATACCCATTGTGAAATTATATGCTGGTTCTGTACTTCTTAGTAGTCATGCAAACCTAGGAGCAAATTGCTGAGGTATGTTGCAGCGTACTTTAGCCTTGCGAGTTTATGTAATAGTATGTAAACATCCATGTGCTTTACCTTTGCGACATCAGAACCTGAGTGTGTTCCACTGCAGATTTTGTGATTTCGCAGCTTTTCATCTACGAGGTCAAGATGAACTCTTCGGGTTTAATGGTTAAAATAAATGGAAAACGATACTCCATTGACTACATTGAGAACGGCCATTGGAGATTCTTTCCTTTTGATTTTACGTTTAGGCCTAATGACCTGTCTAGGTGATTGGAATTTTTTCTCATTTCATTGTATTACTTAGAGTTTTTTTATAGGATTGAATCTCGATGAAATACATTTGTTATTTGCGCATGCATACATTTTTATTTGGTGTACTTGTCCGTGGTGAAATAAGTAGCGTAAGGAGGCCGAATAATTATGCTTGAGTGATTGAAATCCCTCTGCTAAACGGAATCTGTGAGTGTATTCGATGAATTGGAGCATATGATAGGGGTTTGGGGTTGGGATGCACTAGAAAGTAATGCAAGGTAAGAAAGAGAGGAGTAGGCACCGGAGAATGCAAGGGATGCACCGGAGTGCAGGAAATAAATTCAGGGGATGAAAGGATTATAGGAATGCCATTGAAGAGGGGGAGAGGACGGAAAAACAAAAAAGTGATCGGCAGGGTGGCGCAGGAAAACAAGCGGCGGATCTTAATGAAAGCCCTGTGCTGTTCATTCCCCTCTCTCTCTCTTCTTTCCCTCCCTCCAGCCTTATACCCCCTTTCAGTCCTCCCCCTGCATCCTTCCTTCCTTCCTTCTCTACCTTCATCTTGCGGAGAGAGAGTGGGACCTTCACATGTTCTGAGGGGTGCAATCTGTCTTTAACTCTTCCGCTGAACCGCTGTAATTCCCCCTTCCCATTCCGGGTCGCTTTTGCGGTCTACATCTCCCTCTGCCTTATCCTTCTCCCCCTTAATGCCCTCCAAGCCTACTCTTTCCCCACCTTCTTCTTGTCTTTTGACGGCCCCATCTCCCTTTGTCTAACATCCGCCGCCTCAATCCATCTCCTCAAGAGACCCGTGCTGGAGAGAAAAAGAGCAGTTACCTAAGTCCATGCTGATGGTTCACGTTAATCTATACAATCTGGGAATTAGAACTTTTTCGGGTTTTCGCCTGGATTATTATATTTTATTATAATTTGGACGAGTTTCCAAATATTTCCTGGAATTCTGCTACTCGTCTATGATCATCATTACTGATTTACTCCCTTAATCCGTAAAGAAGAAGAGAGTTCCTTGCTTATTGTGTTTGAAGGATGGATTAGACCGGTATTCGGTGCACCACATTTTCGGTCCTATTGTTTTTAGCCAATCTTTACATATTAGGAAGATGAGGTAAATATTATTACGGTCTTTTGTCCAAATCTACCATTAGTAGTGTGACTACGACATTTCCAATTTTCTTTCCTTGAAAAATTTGCATCTCAATTACAGTAAGAAATATTTGTCGTTTTTCAATGGAATGTAAGCTTAAAGTAATCAGGCCGGTCACAGGATGCGTTCCCTTCTATTTGTTCGAGTAGTTCCACTAAATTAGTTTTGAGACAATTCTACTAGTACCTGAAGATGATACCTAAGCGTTGAAAAATAGTTAGTACAAATTAAGTTATTCAGTGGAATTATAATATATCCGGTAAATCTGCGCGAAACTTGCGCACAGTGAACCTCCCCTCCCCATTCCTTCACTAAAAATGACATTAATTGGTTCGGATTGTTTCAACAAAATATTTAGGGAAATGTACCTACATACAAATATGAAAGAAAATTTATTAATATGATCGTATTTACAATTTTAAGTATCTCGTGTTAATTATTTGCACGATCAAAGGCAATGCAGATGTCTCCTGCAGACAATAATCCTTTATTCCTTGTTGTTTATTAGCATCATCTCCATGGTATTTTTTTTCACTATGTTTTACATTCAAATTTGATTTAAACGTAAATTATAAACAAATAATGCTTTAACGTAAACTAAGAATGCTTGGTCAGGGGTCAGTAAAAATCCTATCCGCTGATATCTTATTCATAGCTTTGTATTAGCTGAGAAAAACGGATGTTGATATCCGAAATAATATGGAAATATTATTACACTTCATGATTGTTGAAAATTTCAATGATTCATGCCAGAAATTTCCACGGAATAGTGATTCCGAAATACATACAATATGTGTCTGCAAGCCGAACCAGTACTGAGACCTTATTCGTTATAATTAAAGATGCACGTTCTGGAGGTATATTTTCTCCATTCACCATCAGAGCCGTATTCAATAGGCTTTCCTTGAGCTGATGTTAGGTTTCGAATGACGTTTTAAGCTGCTGATGCATTTCGAGAAATTAATATATTGTTTTTCAGGGGGACAGTTATCGTTATATCAAATTATAGCTGCACTTGCTGTGTTTATCCTTGAAAGTAGTATTTTTAAGTCCACACGTTTCTGTTTTGGCAGAAATCTTTTAGGGATAGCCAAATCAATCCGCTTTCATAAATTTAATTGTCGTGATAGTCATGGCGTCATGGTCCTGCTAAGGTTTGTAGACCTTAACATCTTGAGCTCATTCACCATAGACGCGTAATATTTTCTTTTCTTGAAATTATAGCACATCTCTTAGAGGTAAAAAAATCTCGAAAGTGTGTGGTGGATTTCTGCAACAAACGACTGGATACATTCATTGTCTGTGGTGGTATTTGGGCATATATATTGGGTGTCTGTAAATCCAAACCATGGAAAATAGATTTAATTTGGAAGTATTCAAGAAGTCTGTAAAATCATAACATGAAGGTAAATTTTTATTTAGAACTAGTGTAAGTGTTTATACCTTAAATTCTAACTAAGCATACTCAAATTTGAATATGTTCTTGTAATTTTCCTTTTTACGAAGCCTTCATTATTCCTCAGTTCTAAGTTAACTGATCATTACAGCAGCTATTGACCTATCAGAAAAAGAAATTGCTAAAAAACGGGGGAGGTGACCGCAAGCTAATGTTGTAAGATTCCAGCCGCATGTCGCTATTGGTGTCGCTTTTCGTTATTTTGTAAACAATGTATCAGTTAGTGCTATTAATTTCGCCCATTAAATATTCTCAGCGTTATATTACTTTCCCAACTGGAAATATTTAGGAAGGAAGAGATATACCTACTTGGCGTTTTAAAAAACATAAGGTGATATGTATTTAGTGAAGTCTCTGATTTAGAACGTGTTGACTTCATGTAAAAATCATTTACAAAAAGATAAGGTTTATGATCTGACCACTTTCGTGAACTAATTTCATTGAATAAAATTCTTTAAAAATTCAAATAAATTTAATGGCTCCATGTTTTATCCAAGCTTTTACCACCGAAAAATTTGCGAATACAATCCTGTCTTTCCCGTATACTATTCTTCTCTTATATCAATACATTTTCGGAATTCTATTATTCTCTTAGACATTCTATGTTTTTCATTCTTTAGATTTTACAGTTCTAGAATAAATACTTTTAGTTGAGGGATTATCCTCTCAAAATAAAAATTGATGCCTAAGTTTATGTAAATATATTTTTGAAAATTGGCCAAAATGTTACAGAAGCATCGTTGTAGTATTACGATTATCGAAATTTTTATACAGCTTTGGTGGCAGTATTGTGGTTATCCGACGTTTCTTAGGTTTTCTAATTTCTAATTCGCATGTCCCACATTTTATCCCTCTAAAAGATGCATATCTTTAGCCGTCTCTTATGGCAAGTTTTCCCACTCTAACATTGTCTTTAGCATTGCATTTCATCTCAGAACGTCCTCCATCATTACATTGTATCGTTGGCCTTTTTAAATATTTTTTCAGCAAATTCCTTTCCTCTCCTACCATCTAATTATATTACCTCATTTCACTTCCTCTCCTTCCACTTAATTTATTCGTTTCCCCACGCTCATCTCATAGTTTTCTAATTTCCACCTATCTTCTTTCCTTCATGACCAGGTTTCTGAGACTCACAACCTCATAGTTTTTACCGATCTTTTCTTCGTGCGTCCACCGAGACGCTCTCATTTATTCTCTCATTTCTCCGACCGATACTATACTTAATGCCGTAGGATCAAACAAACCCAAGACCTTGAGAGGAACGATAATACATGAATGAGGGAAAAGCTTTTGAGGAAGCGGGGTTAATCACGGAAAATTCCTCACCTATGTAAAAAATAGGGGACGTGGTGGCCTAGTAAGTAGCTTGAAGTGCTAGAGACCGGAGGGTCCCAAGCTCAAATCCCGAGCAGAATCCTTTCTGGATACCCCCAACTAAAATCCTTGCGTTTTGATTTTCTGTACTTCAGAATTTCGTAGGAAATTGCAGGTGGCCCAGGGAAAGGATCTAGCCCCCCTACCCTGAATGTGTGAATTTTACTCGCCAATGGATTAGTACAGAGTGAGCTCTACCCCCAATTATCAAACCAACCTTCGGGTGGAACACTGGGTTTATGTAAAAAATTTAATTTTACTCCTATGACAAAATCAAAACGGATATTGAGCCCATAAGCCTTACTAGGCAGTTTACAGGGTAATAATTAATATGCTGTCTATATGTCCTGGTAGCTTGGTTGATAACATGCCGGGTTGACTAAAAAGGATCGCAGTGTTGTGTCCCGCCTCAGACATTTTGACTCATTTGCCTCAGGATAAAGTTTAGCATTTAGATAGGTTAGACTTTGCGATATTACCTTAGCAGTTGGAGTATCGTAAAACCTAATTCTGCTATTCCTGTCAGCGTTATCATCATCCATAAATGTACCGGATTTGGCTATTTATCCTATTATGCTCCGGGTTAGAAGCTGATTTCTGTATCACTTCTTTGCTTGTCCGCAATATCTCTTCACAAGTGGTCTACAGTTGAGAATATAGTGTTCAGAGTCTGTTTACCTCTGTCTTACTAATATAAATATTCGCGGCAATTGTGATACAGTTGGTACTTTTATACTGAAGGGTATTTAAAGACAAATCAATGAAGAAGTTGGATCCTCAGCTTTGGCATTAACCGCCTGATACACTTCGCTGTCATATTATCAGATGAACGTGTGTCAATCAAGTAGTATTTTAATCGAATTCAAAGACCGCGAACTGGCCGCGGAAACTAGCGGCGTCACCCGCTGAAAATTGCACTATAGCAAGAAGTTCCACAGAGAAAAAATCATTCGCCTTTTAATTTTTTAACTTGACATCCTTAACATTGTATCTCGGCTTATGTTTTGGCTGCAATGATTTTTACTGCTCCTTTGCTCTTGCAAATACATGTATTGTTAAATTTGAAGTAGAGAGGGTCAACTTAACATTCTCCGTGATTTCTACCATTTATACCAATACGATGAAGAGACGTGAAATTTTTATTCAAAATTCATGGAAGAAAGATCATTTTTATAAAATGTATCGTGAAACACGCAAAGCAGAATGGCAGTATTCTTAGATCGGAACTTAAGCCTTCATGCGTTGACTATCGTATTGTTATTTCTGGAACTAAGAAAAAGGATTTGGAAAAGTACACCGTGACGTCGGAAATGAGAATTTTAGAATCATTTCCTTTTACTTTGCTGGAGTCGATTTCTTTAGTTTTTAGGCCATATGGGAATGCTTATCTAGCAGTAATTTTTTCTCTATCTGTGTCAATGCGTATTTCATCCTAAGTTCCAGACCAAGTACTACATAAGCTGTACCTTCTGAACTATCCGTATGCTTTATATTGTATGTTTATCAGACATTATTATAGGTGACGTGTGAGGTAATTGCTTCCCTCTACTCTTTTTTGGTAGATTAGTAATTGAACAGGCATTCTCGTATCTCTCAGGTCTTAAGGATTTAATCTGTGTTATGTCTACAGTTTCTATCCTTTCACATCTCTTTTCATTTTTTACGGAAATTCCCTCAGTGTTCCCCGAATCCGCTCCAGAATGACTTATTTTTCTTACTCACTGGTTAAGTGTTTACTCTCACCAGAGTTTCTCAGTCGGATCTGAATTTCATTTCTAACCACTTATATATATATACATATTGTCATATTATTGTTGTTGCCATGGGCGAAAACCCTTGTAAGTGTTACCCTCTACCCTTCATTGGGAGACTAGTTGTTGTACAGGTATTCACGAATCTCTTTGATCCACGGATATACTCTGCGTTTACCCTCTTTTTTCTTTTTCATTCGTCTATCTTTCTTTAAGCACTAAAACATTGCTTTCTTTTGACGTTTTTATCTTTACATGATGGGCTTCCTCATTCCTTAAAATCAAACTAATGGCCGTTCGCCGACTCTGTGCCAACGTTGATTTTTAGTGCTCTTTTGGCTACGTGTAAAATAAGATTATATGGTCTTGTAGCTGTACCTTCGAATAAATAGCCGTCATCGGTAGCTTAGGCCTGGCAACCCAATGATCGACGATTCGAATCTTGTCTCTAAGTGTGCTATGGTCGAGGCCTAAACGGAGTGGATTTCCATAGGTATAGAGGAAATGACGGAAAAAAGCAACTTTTCCTTAGTATTCACAGTTTAGAATAGGTTAGACGATATAATATAATACAAGAAGTCAGAGAACCGTTGCCCAGTTTACCCCTCTTCGTAGTTTAGAATTTAAAAAATATTTGAGCATATATTGAGAGCTTTTATCACCGCAAGACTCAGGAGAATAGAAAATTACCATCCCAGTGGTTTCGTAGGAAATTAGTTTTTTACACGAAGAAAATATTTACCTTATAAAAGTATTTCGTGTATGTGGTGAAATATATGCGTTTGAAGCGAAGTAGCATCTCATATTCAAAAGCGTTGAGGATACATGGATATCGGGCGGAATGATCAATTAGTGTATTATTGAGGAATAGCACTTACTAAGTCAATTTATTTTCATAATTCATATGCTTCTATAAGTGTTCTCGCATTCAAAAAAATGTTCAAAATCATTTCTGTTAATATATCGGATTGATACCTACTTATTTTGAAAAATTTCTTGCCATAACTCTAATGCGGTTGCTATATCTCCAAACCTACTTACCTTAATTCTTAGCAGATGTCCAATTCTTTTTCCTTTTCCTCGGAAGTTCTTGGAAGCTACAGAAGTGGGATCCTATCGTGATGAAATAAATGAGAAAAAGTCTACGGGTACTCTGCTAGGGGAGAGATAACCGAAGAATATCGAGTGGGTTGCTGTTTCTCTTCTTTATTTTTATCATCAGCGGAACGAGAGTGATTCCTTTTAGGTGCGATCAGATCTTCGATTCAGGAAGAAGGGCTATTTCTGGTGAAAGAAGAATACGAGGAAGAGATAAGAAAGGCAAAAAATAACAGTGGGCAACGGTCTCATAAGGGAGGATAGGGGAACGTAAAAAAAATCCCATACCAATTTGATGTAAAGGTTCCCAAATCGGCTTTTTCTCCGAAGGTTTGGATTCAGGTGAGCGGGAAAGGGCAGAAAAAGGGTGGAAGTATATAGCTGGAAGAGCGGTGAATGGCAAGTGGGGGTCGCACGATAAAAAGACTCGGCTATCGAGACATATATTTCTTCTTCTTTTCCCCTTCGGGGTCGGTTATTCTATCGCCGATGCACGCACTTTGGGGGAGAGGAGGGCTGAGCAAGAAGTGGACTGCGACATGGGGAGGTGGGACATGCGACGAGGCGAAGGGGAGAGGAAGATGGAGAAAAAAAATCCTCGGGAAGGGGGGGAGGGATTTCAGCCACATTTTGTTTCGATTTTTTTAATGCGTGTTTCCTTTCGAAATCGCCGACAGCTTGCTAAGCATCCGAACAGAAAGGACCTATAGGAATGTCTCCCAATTACCTGTCGGCGCTTTCGCTGTGGACACAGGATGGCGAGAGGAGATTGGCCGGGTGGAGGGGGGAGGAGGAGGGATTGGATATTGGTGTATACCCACGCGCTGGGGATGGAGGGAAAGGGGACTGGATTTAGGGGATGGGGGAAGGTGGACGGACGTCTTCTGGTGAGGTTGGGGTTAGGGCAGGAATGCGGCGATCCGGCTTGACATTGATGACATCGAGAGAGGGGATTGAGAGGTTGTAGATGATGAAGGATAGCGCGGAGATAAAAGGAGTTCGGAACTCAGAGAAGGTGGTGGGGAGCTTGCTTAGTGGAAGTAATAGCTTGAGAGTTTGATAGCAAATTCGTTGCCAAAGGTCAATAGCGGGGCATGGTTTTTTTATTTATCACGAATACAAAAGTTTACTACTTTTATAGTGTTGTAAATGTACCTACTGTCAAGGCGTATCGTCATTATATTGTTTTTTGCAATTGCAAAAGCAATGTAATTTGCAGTTGCAAATGAATCAGTTATAACTTTAAAGCGATGTTATTTTCTACACTGATTTATTCTTCATTACATTTCATTTTTTCCCGTTTTTACTGAGATGACTCCTTAGTCGTGACTTCACTGAATTGGATGATGCTCTTTACTCTATCACATCCTAGGAAGTTAATATAGAGTATCACTCTATTCACAACAAGAACGATTTTGGAGCTTGGATTGTAGCTACTGGCGTAAGACGACTTTTCCTTACTTTGAGACACTGAATCCCGTCGGGTAGTTACTCGTATGTTAATTCAAGTAACTACAGTATTGTCTATTATGTCCCGAACCAAGCCAATAACAAAAAAATGAACACAACTATGTTCGTGTTGTTTCTTAAATCTAAATGATATCCATTCGAGTTTATGCCCTGGTTAGTAGTAATAGTCTTGAATTTAGGTTCTCCAACCGCTGAGGTTATATCGCAACGTCTAATCTAAGATCTTAATCCTTGTATGAACGCAACACGTAACATACACCCCCAAGGGGATACCGGTTGCCAGGACAGTGCTTTACCGACATGGTCGAAACGAGCGGCCACTAATTAGTTTGTACTTCTAATTTGTCTATTGCGTTAGAAAATTCTTACATTGGTATGCTGTTTATGAAGTCGATCACTACCTTCTTAAGCTCTAATAAAGCCATGGTTATCAAAGGAAATCTTTTTATAAATATAAACACTGCGGAAAATGGCGCAACAAGGCAAACAAACTCCAAATGCGTAGTTTCTGTATGTTCAATTTGTACCAATTGTGTGAACAAATTAACATCCACTGGAATGAAATGCATTTATACTCATCTGAAATTGTCATTATGAAGATTACTGAATCTGCAGCGATGAATTCAGGGTCGTTACTGTTGTTGGGTAGCAGTAGAAGTACTAATTATTCGGGAGAGGCAACCGAGAGCTATGACCATTTGAGCCTTTCAAGATAATGGCGCAAATTACCATAGCTGTCAGTTGTGCAATTGCGCAGGAGTAAGGATATTTCGGGAAAGGAGAGAAGGGTGGAGAGAAACCTGTTGTAGGCGTTAGCCTATTCTAGCGAAAGGCGCCACTTGCTCCGTATGTCCAATGCGAGGTTTTTCTTTTCCGTCCACTTTTCCCCTACGATTGCCTTCATCAGGCTATCGTGCTCATGAAATGGCCGATTGAGTTGTCCTGCAAACTTTTTAAGGTTTTAAGAAGAATCTTCTCTTCTCCCACTTTACTCCCACTCCTTAAGACCACTTCGTTAGTCACTAGGTCGATTTATTTAATCTTCATCATTCTTTTGTTAGACCACAGTTCTAAGACTAGAAATCCTTGACTTCTCCAATACAGGTATCGTCCATGCCAGTAGTAGTGATATGGTTAAAGGGCTAACGAGTTATAGGTTGTATAACCTGTATATAGTTATATTCTATACTTGATGTGCAGTAGTAAGCTCCATGGGAACAAATTCTATTAGTACACATTCCGCCATCATGCACCTCACAGGGACCATGTATGCTTGCTCAAAGGATGGTACAACTTTGATCTTTTCATCCGAGTTGACGTATTTTCAATTATTATGTCCGGAATAATCCTAGTCAGAATCCAGTTTTCGTCCAATTCAATCCCATTCACTCAATTGCTTAGCAGTACTTCAAACAATGAGGTTTGCCGAAATATTCACCTTGAGTCCACCGTCGTCGCCTCGGTACGTTTTGAGCATGAATGTAGGTGGCGAAAACGGGTTCAACTTCTATAGGGCAAAACAAAGTGCGCTCGCTGAAGAGTGGCAGAGGAGACGCAAAGAAAGGGACGGGAGTGGAAGGAGGATATGAGGCGGAGAATCAAAGGATGAGCACGACAGAGATAGGGGAGGGGGTGAGAGAGGAAAGGGAAAAAGGGGAGACGGAGGGATGGGGTGGAGGCGGCTGGATCTGGAGAGACTCGGAGCGGTTGACGCCGCGTGGTTGTGTGGGGTTGAAGGGGTATGGGGCTTCGCTGCCGGGATATTGGGGGCGGGGTAGGGGGTGCCCAGGGAGAGGAGGGAGTCTTCGAGAAGAATACGAGGCAGGAGGAGTTCGAAAGGGTGGTCTCTTGAGGCCAGAGGGAGAGGGATGAGACTTAGACATGCTTTATGTCCCCATACGGTGCGTAAATCCCAATTAAAACTGACGGCAATGTAACGCTAAATGCTTGTTTCCTTTTGTAGCAAAAACGTCTCCGTCACCTAATTCCTATCCTCCTTTTCCTTCTTCCCACAAGGTCTTGGCTTCTCAACTGCCTATATTCTTACTTTTTGTTGAGCTATTTATGTACTTTATGTCTTCCACTTTCCTACTAGCAATCTTGAGTTTTTCCTCATATTTAAGCAGTTTTCACCATTATTTTTCTTGATAGGTTTCGGCTGAAAATACTGCTTTTAAAAGTCTTTGTAATTTCTTCCTTCCATATTGATTAATTTTAAATTATTGTAATATATATTGATAGTAAAAAAAGTCAATTAAAAATGGAGGCATCGGCTAAGAGTAACTAAAGATAATGGATTAACTCTGCGCTGAAATACCTATGTCTATCATCATGTTTCTGTAAAAATCGTGACGAAGTAAGCCAGCTGGATAACCTTGCCTCAATAAAACAAAAATCTGATTTGTCTGCCCTATTGCTGCATTGAAATATCAAAATAAAAGAAACATACAGTTATGTATTCCCTGTTAATGGCATTTCCAATTTCGCTTATAATCCTTTACATTTCAGTTGAAAACGTGTTCAAGTTATAACTCTGTCACGTTTTGCCAACTGCATCTACCCGTTTTTGTCGGAAATAGTTTTCCATTCTCGCGCCACGCGCCGTTTATGCCACCACTCACGCTCAGCGCACAGCCATCACTTCCGAACGCTCCACTTACGCTGGGTCTCGGTGGGACTATCATTTCCCAATTTCCACCCCTCTATCCAAATAAATCCTCCTATTCTCTCCCCTAGTTGACATGTTCTGCCTGCGTACCACGCGGCAATGATCCACACAATATTTCAGCCTCCGTGAATCAGATTAGCGATGCAAATTAAGTCACCACATTAGGTTACGTGGTCGAGGGAAGGTGGCTGCGGGTTAGGAAGAGAAAGAGGATCAAATGAAAAGGGGATGGGAAAAAGGATGATAAGAACATGGCCCGATTCTAGGATAAGGATTTTTTTGCTGTTAGGTACGCTTCATTTTCTGTTTCGCTCCTTCACTTCTTCGGAGAGTCCTTGGAGACCAATTCAAATATCGTTAAAGTTGGCTGCGAATGTGATTCGGAATGAAGTGCCTATCGTTTCGCATAGAAAAAAATGCAAAGCTTATAATTCAATCTTAAATATAATGTATTGTCACATGTCTAACGGTCATATAGTTGTGTTTACTTTTCATAGTTTGTAGCTAGAGACTTTTTAGAGAATCGTAACTTGGTGGTAGCTTATTCTTTCTTGAATTATTTTAGAAAACATCCTTAAGTTAATCACAATGTTCCTCTCATAAAGTTTAATATTCTCCTTCCTTAGTCAAAGAATCTCCTGATCCATTTCTGCAGATGTTTTAACGAACAAGATATGCGTTAATTCCATCATTTGCAATTCCTACATTAACTATCATTGTTAGATATTTTTTTTAGTACATTCATGTATATCGGTCAGCGAACATAAATCTAGAACTACCGTTTCCTTATTTTTGCCAATAAAATTGACGTATCATATAAATAATAATTTGAATTACCTTTATAAAATAAATGTTAAGTCACTGCTTAAAAATTGTGACATTTTTACGACGTGAAATAGGCTTCCATGTGTGTGAATTAGTTCTCCTTATATGAGTATCTTATCACTTCAGAGGTCAGTGCTTGTCACTATTCAGTGTTGCTCTTTCAAACATAACTATCCCAGGCTGATATTTTGGCTAGTTTTAATAAGTAGATCAGGATGTATAGAATTTCCACATATTTTTTTCAATACGTTTTCATTATTCCGGCTTACACTGCCTTCAGTCCTCCCTCTAAACCCCTATCGTGGGTGGAATTATTAGCTTAAAAAGATGATCTCTTATCTTCCTTGGAAATCCAGTTTCAGAATATACATTCTGGTTTCTCATACCTGGTTTTTATAAACTGGGCGCTGTCGTGACAGTACATAAGTGAAATTAAGAGTGATATTCATTAGGCGACAGTCATACTAATTTTATTTTTAGTGAAAGTGTGATGTACCATGCTATCTTGACTTAAACACAATTTCGAAATTGGCCTCAGTCATAGTTGCCTCACAATAGGATCTCTTTTTTTAACGGGGTGAAACAATGAGCATTAGTGCAAAGCCATTTCTTTAGTGGCTACAAACCCAGGGGCGTGTACCTACTATCGAGTAACTCTGCCTTTATCTCGATTTCCATTAACAGACTAGCAACTTATGGCTGCCGACTTATGCTGCATTGATTACGTGTTTGTGATTCCCGATAAATATTGCTGGCCAATAACTAATTGCCCGTAAATTCTCACAAAGTTGGTGATTCTTGACGTAGGGGGAGTAAGTATGGATACAACTTGAATGAATGAGAGCATAATAGAACTAAATATGGTGTCAATTTATTGCTATTGAGATGGGCTGTGAAAATCATTTCACTTTTGCCTACTTTGTATGAAGTAGGCGATCATGTAGAGCAAAGTCTAGTATTAAACTTTTTTCATAACAAATGCTGTCCATCTTGTTTCAATTATATTCGGGAGTGAGTAGGCTTTGGTGACAGAGACTGCAATCAAATACTAGTGAGAAATCAATTTTAATTACCTATTCTGTGCAGCTTTGTTTCCTTTCAGTTTTAAAGACTGTCAAATCGTGCCAAATCTGTTCGTGGTATAAAACGATATTTAGTGAGATAATTTCTTTGATGACAGATCCTTGGATCTTCGCAGCGCATGGTTGTCTTAGGTTTAAGCCATCTTTTTGGAAGCACTCTTAACCCTGACTCCGCTCTCAGTATTCATTTTTTCGCGCTGTAGTCTGCCTTTCTCGCCTTACTCCTCACTCACCGAAGCCACCCTTTCATGTTTCTCATTTCACCCCTCCCCCAGCTTTCGACTACGGGGGTGAATCGTGGGGATATGGAGATGGAGAAGGGTACTGCCGGCGCAAATTAAATTAATTCGGTGACTCCGCGTTTTCCTTGTACGTTCCCTAACGGCTCAATTAAATCCCCCGTCTCAGCCTTCTTTTGGATCTTTTGAGCGCCCCCTTATTTCCATGGGGACCTTTACCCTGCATTCTTCACCTCCCGTTTTTAGACCACAGGCAGTAGTATCGCACTACCCTTTTTGCTTTTACTTGCTCTGATTTTTATGCATTTATTTACGAGTGCAGGACTTTTTTGAAGGAAATTGTGTGCGAACGTAACTGCAGGATACCCTTTGAACCCTTTTTCTGGCGTCTATGCTTGGTATTCAATGAACCATGGAAAAGTTAAGTACGCGTGTGCATGTCGTGGTTAATTAAACGAGTATTTTATTAATTTTTAGCTATCCAGAAAATGTAAATGGGTTTTATAAATGTAATTTTTAAACCTGAAATTGATATTAGCACGTATTAAGAGGCACTTCGAGTCCATCAATATTGCAGCAATACTGAACACAAGTAAGTCAATCAACCGCGTGAGGTTACTGATATTATGGAATGTGCATAGTAAAACAAAAGGTTTTTGAAAGGATCAAAATGCTTGAAGGACTATTCACTCTTTTGAACCTTTAGTCGCTTTAACAATTGAAGAATTATGGTCTCACAAAGCACATCTTGAAACATCGCTATCTAATTACCAATCTGTCATTAATAATCTGTGAAGGTAAAGAATGATTTGTGATGGATAATGCAAGAACTCTTCTTAGACATTCTCATATCACCATAAGGGATACCTGTGTTATGACAGTGGACATCAGCCAATGCCTAGCTAATAGTATTTCCCAAGAGATAATAAGTCTTCAATCAAATCCTGGAAAACATTTTGTTGTTACAGTGAGATTAAAAATTATTTTTCTCCATTGTAATCTTACACTCTATTTTGAGCATATTAAGAATGCACGTGGAAGGAATATTTTCACTAATATCAGCCGCGTTAGGCAACCTAGTGAACCAAGCATTCTTTTTCCTTCGGACGGTTTAGTTTTCTACAAAATGTTTATTAAAGTCCCTTTTTTCCAGCCGTTGTCTCGTACGGCATTAGTCGAGTGTTTTGGACGCCGGCACGCTGGCGAAAAAGGGGGGAGGTTAAGCGGAAGGTAAATAGTGGAAGCGAAGGGACACAAAGAGAGAGGCGGTAGTAGGGGGAAGATGTGCAGAGGGTGGTTGAGGAATGACTCTTCATTTAATTCTGCCCCTAATAGAAATTCAAATGCGCTCTCCATCCCAATCCGTCCACTGACCCTCATTCTACGTTCCCTCAACCCTTACCACCCCCATGTCTCTTTCCTTCTCCCTCAGTTTCACCGACTACCTCACCTCTTGGTCCTCCGTTGTAAATATCTTAGAAAAGTAGCCGTCATTTAATTTTTACTCCCACATTACTGTGTGTTAGTAAGTTTTATGAAGTTGTTTGCAGCCAGTTATATCAGCTATCCTGTCCTTCCCCTGAAAACGCTGAAAATAAAATAGAAGCTTATATGTTTATAGCATTGCAGCATTCGAAATATTATGGATGCAAGGTGTAAACTAATTCCTCGGAAATAGATATTTATCATCTACGTGAAGATTCATTATTTTTGCATTAACTTACTTTTTTCAGGTTAAAATTGCTCGTAAACAATGTAAATTTAATTTTATCATTGCTAGTGAATCGCATACTTGAAATTAGTACATATTTTTCACTTCAACTGGTCAAATCCGGTCCATAGGAGTGCTATTGAAACTAATCACTTCTCATTGTGCATGATATGAATGCGAAAAAGTTGATATTTATGATTCATGTTATTAATATCACGTGTATTTAGTACTAGTACTTTTCCACAGGAATCATTGTGATACTGGTCTACACCGTCGAAAAAAAGTGTTTAGTAAGAACTTTGTGTATTCGGGACACGGTTGGTCGTTTTAATCTCCGCTGGGAAATGCGTTTTGAATGCTGAAACGGTGCCGCTAGGAGGCGCAATTTCCGCTCTCTCGGGAGACCAGAGGATATTTATCGTCCGTTTTTCTCCACGGTTGTCCTGCGCCACATTTTAATTCCGCTTCATGTCTTCCCCTGTATCTCCCGCTTGACCTTTCGCCCAAATCCTCCCATTCTTTCTTCCCTCCAGCCAATGGTTATTGGATTATCCCGGGAGACACGCAACCCGGTGGACTCGCCGTACATTTAAATCCAGGAACCCGGAATCTCTAACGGCTAATTCTTTATTTATATATTTGCCTTTGGTCGTCGTCGTACATATCCCGCCCGACGCATACCTCCCGGCCGTTTTCCTCTCGGCTTTTCCACCTTCATTTGCGGACTTTACGAAGACAATCCATTTCCGCCTTTATTCTGTTTATGTATTTTTTAAACCCAGTTCCAACTCCATAGTCTTCCTGTCCACCTTTTAGTCCTTTGACCCTCCCACCCGCATTTGCTCTCTTTGTCTCCTGGTTTTCGTAGTCATCCCCTCGACCCCTCAGAAAGGATTTCTTTTTTACTTCTAACGCTCCGCCCCCCCGCACCCTCGTGCTACCTCTACTGTTGCCGAAATCCCAAATGTTTGGATCGGTTCCAAAATCTGGAGGCTTCGACCAATCCCTTGGAGCTTGTTACCTCCGACTTCATTTAGCATGCCAAGTAAATCTCATTCTTTCTCACATGCTTACGCTTGGAATTTCTTGGTGCCTATGGCTTTTTCCGTGACGTTTGCTCTTCCCTGGATTATTTCGTGTGTATGACTTTAGATCAGTTGTATGTTTAATACATTCGAATACCGGGCGTATTTAAAGTATGTGAAACGACGCCGTATCTATCTAAATCAACATATTTTCTCTCCTATCATAATATTTATTGATCATTTTCACCTTTTTGCTTTAATTTCCCTTGGCACTGAGTCCATTGATACCAGCACAGGTTGATGAAAAATGATAGCTGTTAACAATTATTTTAGCTTAGTTAGCTATCAATAATTTTATGGTCAATTTATTTTATTTTCTGTGTATTTCTAATAATTGCTTAATAAGCTTTGGGGAATCCTGAGATGTGAAGCTACAATATTAGAATTTTAATTTATAATGTAGGTAGCTATTAGACATTTACCTATTCTTTCGATTGGTTTTGAGGTGGAATAGGAACACACTATAGTGCTAGTGATATAATAGTGTGCTCAAGAGTTGCGTTTACAACTTGGAAGGGGTTTTACTGTAGTTGAGTGAGAAAGTAATGGAAAATAAAATAATTTAATTTACATTTACATGTTAACCGGCGAGCCTTCAAAATGTCATGTGGTTGAGGAATATCACGATGGAGGTTATTATTATTTGTACACCTAAGGCTTGCCTAATTGCATATTACTTGTTATGCCTAAATGGCCCTTAGACTCCTCTGTGTTGGATTTACTAAACGAGGAATACAAGGGCAGTTCATATTTTTCGGAAATTTGAAAGTAGAAAAAAGAGATCTAGGTTGCTTTGCTTACATGTACACCTTCCTATCACGTAGAGAATCTATATTTAAATTCTGGAAGCGAGGGATTTTTTTATTTAAGACCGAAACCATTTGCATCCCATGTGAAGAGGACGTAAAATGCCTACCACGGAAATCAGGTCCGTAACTACATGACTTGACAATACGAAGGTCGCAGATTTGAGCCCCATGGCATGGATGTTGTATTTGCCCTATGATTTAAGGCTTGTGTTAAGTGGCTCTATAATATATCGTCAGCGTTTGCAGCTTCCAAATCCAAATTCCAATCCAAGGGTGTGAAATGCTGAATTGAACACACCAAATGTTGGGGTAAACTACCGAACTTAAGGCACCTCGCCGAGAGAAAACTCAAACAGTTTTTTCTGCCCCACTCCTTTATTTTATCCTCTTTTGTTTATCTAATCTTTATGGGGTTAAATTTTATGCTGTTGATTCTCTACCATTTTTTTATGTATTCAGTTGCTTAAAAGTCTAAGTCTAATGTAGACTAAGTATTTATAAATAAAAAAGAAAAGTTGGATAGATACACGTGCGGAAAAAGGAAGAAAAGTATTTCATAGAAGTGGATTTAGAGTGGACGGTTGGAGGATACAATTCTAGTTACTAGGTTTGGGATTAAGGCCTAAAGATAGTTGAGAGATGATGGCTTTCATCGATTATTTTTTCCCAGGAGAATGTTTACTTTATTCAGTAACTAGCTTTCACTTTTCTTTTGTTGATTTTTAGAACCATAATTTTTATAACTTTACATTTTAAAATACATTTTTGACTTCTTAAGAGTATCTGATGGTAGGAAGATGCATATTATACCATTTGTATTATATTGACCTGATATCTGAGGATCAGTTGCTCTAGTCGATTTTTACCGGAGTTGAACTGATACATTTGCCTTCCGAGTACCTACTATACGTTGTTAGGAACGCTAGTCCTTTTGTGCCATTTTTTCGAGTTTGGAAACACCGGTCATCATTGAATTCCCAGGAAAGACTTATTTGTTGGGATTTCTCCAATGCGGAAAAAATCTCTTTTATTAAAGGCAGTGTGAACAAAGGAATGTGAATTGAGATTACAATTATTTATGGTTTGGCCTCCATCCAGGGCTCCAACGGTGCAATTAATTCTCAAAACTCTGGACTCAGAGGTTTGCACTGCGATCCTAGCTTCCCCCAGGGTCCCGTAAAGGACTAGATAATAAATTTAACACATCGGAACACATCCTACCTCCGAGCCATATCAAATTAACATTTCCTGACCACGTATGCCACCCCGTGACTATTCAATTTGTAGGCCTTGTAAGGGTGCAGCTATCCTTTCGAATGTTTATCCCTCTCATTGAGATGAGAGAGTTCTTTTGGGTGTCACAAAGGCGAGGCTAATCAAACTGAGCGTTTGAAATCCAATTGTAGTGATTCATGGCCTAGGGAGAAGATTTGTATTCGAAATGATCACAGTATCATTTGCATTTCATTGAGTTCACGCTGCTACAACTTAGTGCTGTCTCTCTTTGGTGACAATACACCAGTTGTCTAGGGCTTCGATGAGACTGCTGCCATAAAGTTGGTCTGTATATTGAAAAAAACTCGATGGAAAAAACCTTTCCAGTTAGCGAATAAAATTAAAACTTGAACCCGTCGAAAAGTCGGGAAAATGTAGATTATTCATGTAACGCTATGACTCCAAGAGAGCAAATTCTGTGGTGACGAAGTCTAATTTTCACTATAGTAATTCATCTGAAGAAAATGTGCATACTGTACTTGACAGGTTTAACCTTTTAGTTAGTGCAAAAGTTGTTTGGGATAAGAATAAAATTTTCAGATAGAAATGAAAACTCAATATCCAGAGAAAAGTGATATGACACCATGTGCGCTACTAAAACTAATTATCTGTACCTACTCGTGTTATTCTTTAGCACGTACCAGGTTGGAGGCCTCATATTGCATGAGAACGAGGGGCATCGGGGTGAATCCCAGGACTCTGCTCTCCAAGTTGAGAATCATCAACGTTGTCGCACACCCTCACCTACTATCTAAATAAGACACACTCACTAGCTTAGTCATTGAAGGGAGTGTAAGGGAGAAGGGTATTCTGGAGCGGGGATGCGGTGGAGAGGGAATCGTTAAATGGTGGCTGAGTGGGGATGGGCAAAGGGTGGGTTGCAAGGCGATCTGGGGGGAAAGGGTGTTTCGATTACAATGGGAGCCAGAGAGCGTGTCCCTTGGGGGAACAGTTGAGGGAGTACATGCGAAAGGGTCGCTTTAGGTTAGGGTTTGTTGCGTCTAGAGGATGAAACTTGGGAATCCATGCTTACGGGGACTCGAATGCACCGGTCGAAAACAGTTCACTCCGAAAACTAAGCCGAGTTATCCAAAAAAAGCCTGATAATTGGCCACCAGTTGTAAATAAATAGCCATTTATTGAATTTTGATTTCATAATTCTTTTTTATACTAATCTGAAAGTTATTTTATATACACTGTGAAATACGTTTTAGGTGAAGCTGTATCCTTGTACAATTGTTCAACAGTCGTGGTAACTGTTTTTTGATGAACGTTCATATTTTTGTCTATCTGATGAGAATAATTCACTTGCATATGAAAGAATACAGATCACTAACTTCATACAAATTATTTTGAAATCTGATCTTATCAACATCATTTGATATTACTAATGTTTATAAGGAATATCCAAAATATTTTGAAATATGAAGCTATAAATGTTATAATAGTTTCTATTTCACTCGTTGGATGGGCTTTTATCGGCAAAGTCACAGTTTGGAATAAGAATTTTATCTGTTAAATTTAAAGTTGAGAATCGCTATCAAGTACTTACTTAAATTACCTTAATCACCTTAATCCTTGAGATGTTTTCTTGAGTTGTATATCACTTCCTGCCACCGAAAAATCTTTCATGATGACTTTTTAGTCTTATACATGGTACATATATTGTGTATTGCGCTGAGTTTTAGTTAAATTGAAATTACCCGATGGAAAGCGGCGTCTTTGAATGAAATAGTCGTAGCGAAGTATGTGAGCATCCTATTTCGCGAGCATGCGACTCGTGGGAGTGGAAGGAATAAGAAATCTGAACCGAGAATGGACTTATGTGTGGAGGTAGGCCTAATCTAAATAATAAGGTCGTGTTTCCTCTAATGAAGGAATCAGCAGATAGCTAGGCTGGAACAACGGAGTGACGGCCTCTCCGCAGGGGCTCAGGAGTCAGGGAGCCGCTGGAATTAGAGTGGAGTCGGTGGAGAATCGTGGGAGGCTGGTAAGCGGCAAATACCTCACGAAGGCTCATGGAGGGGGAAGGAATCAAGGGATAATGTGAGAAGTTGATGGGGGAGGTGGGGGCGACAGCGGGTGGCGGGATGGTTAATGGTGGGGTGGAGGTTTATTATGCGCGCGTGCGTGTGCGTGCGTGCTTCGTACCGTGGGGGGTTGTGGGTAACGGCGATTGGGAGCGCGGCCGGAAGTCGTGTGGATGCACTTCGGGGACATGGCTCGGGGCCGAACAGGGACGAGGGGATTGCAAGTATAATGGAATTGCATGGGGTAGTGGGCTGCAAACCGGAGCCGTGAGTTGACACTTCCAACTCCAATGATAGTGGTGCTGTGAGCGGATTTTGGGAAGAAGAAATTTGCTTCACGCGTATGATCCAGCATTAATTTGAAGCTGATAGTTTCGAAAATTTGATGCAAATTTAATGTGACTTTATAAGATTGCGCTTATTGGTCACAGTTATATATTTTTTCTTTTCATCGTTGCAGTACGTTAACTTCATGGTGAAGCCATTTCTCCTTCTTACTCTGATTTATCCCGTTGCTGTCATTATCTCAATCAAAGACGATCGTGTGCATGAACTTCATAAAGGATTAAATTTCTTGCTTTCATTCTATAGTATTTGTGTATATTAAGACCAATAGACTATGCACTATATTGTGTCTTTTGAGGATTTTGCATTTTTTACCCCATTTCTGGGCGATTTACCGTTACTTACGTTAAATTTCAAACAAGAAATAATATCAAAATGAGAAAATAAATTTTTCCCATGATTAATTTCTTCGCTACTTCCTTGTTGAAATATAGATAAGGTGAAAATTGGCTGAGACTTATACATGCGAAATATTGAAATACTCCCTGCTTTTCACATTTTTTTAAGTCAATGGTGTTAGAGATCCGCAGGTTATATTAATCTGTGGTCCTTAAAGGTGCGAGGGGCGAAGAAATAAACGCAATAATTTTTGCTGGGAAATATGCCTGTTGAACTGGAATTAAACATTGTAAAACCGAAAATATTATCCTCAATGCTAGGAGAGTGCTATCGGCATCCAAGACCTTATCAGTGTAGGAAAAAAACTCATAATCATTTTCCTTTAAGGGCCTCTACATTTTTGGTTTTCTGACACAATATACCTTTATTATCTTCCCATTCTCTTTTGTTATTTGCGAACTGATAATTCTTTCAGAAAATCTTGATTCGAGTATATATTCATAATTACAAGGCATTTTTTATTAATGCTGTATTTATTTATATTTTTCAGTTTTCATCATATTGACTTGACGACATGGAACGTCGTTGCATCACTGTGAAAATACCTGATGCTCCATGCCTGCAAGTCCCCAGCATCTTTGCATCTTAGGACCACGAAATGGACGAAATTTATTTGGTAAGCCATAATCTCTGCTTAGTCCTCTTCTCTTTCTCTGATCCCAGTCTTGGACACTCGGAGAATCTTCCGGGGAACCTTTCATCACTTTTCGATTCATTAGTGAGAGTCCGGGCCTAGTGATAGATGTGCATGGCAGCAGGCGTCGAATGGCTGTACGGAAGTGACGACCGGCCGGAAGTATCGAATATCTTGGTGGTCCGCGTGCGAGGTCGCGTGCCGTTACGAGCTCCAAAGTGGAGCGTCGCTCACACGGCACACGCACGCAATGCCGATCCCATGAGAGAAGTCTGGGGGACCGGGGATCTCCGGTCGGGATGCCCTCGACTTTCTAGTGTCCCCAAATTGCTCATGGAAATAATCCATCAGTTACAACCTCTGGGAGATTTAACCATCCAATTAAGTGTCAGTTTTTTTTAGAAATTATTCTCGTGGAATAAAAAAACAAGTTCTTGAGTTATTATGCCCTAAAGTATTCACGCCATAAAACTTTACATGATCTTAATAGATCTCCGACTGCTCAACAGCTTCGTGTTTGTGCAGCCCGGAAAAATTGTAGGGTTCCTTTCCATGATTTCATCTCTTTAGTTTCGTAGCAGGGATTTGGTGAATATTGTACCTATTCTCGGTGCTTCTTAGTTTTAAAAAGTGAAGATTAGAGTTTTTGGAATGTATTTCAATTTTAATAGGTATGTTTATCCTAAGGAAAGCTATTAGTGAACCTTTAAGTCTTGAACTTTTTCAAGGGAACTTTCGCTCTTGTGATTATGCGAAGTTAACATAGAAATAGTCGTCACTAGTTCCAATTTTATTCGTCTCTGTTTCAGTTCAGTAGATTGGGCCAGTGATGTCAAAACTCGCGCTATTCGTTTACGTTGAGAAGCCTCATATTACCACATTTCCGTGCTAAACGTCACTTGTTTTTTTGTGTTCATATTTCAAAATAATCTTATTCATAAGAATGGGTTTTTAATTTTAAATATAATTTAGCTTAAGTCTTAAAAAAACTGTTTTTCCAAGCATTTTTCTCCGCGGACCATACGGCAATAACCGTAGGAGAGAAAAAGAAATAAATGACCTCGGACCATCAGAATTAATTGAGGCGTCTCGGGCTGTAAGACAGTTTAAAAAATTATTAACTCACCGGAAACGGCCGGGGGGAGGAGGCAGAGAATTTTGAGAGCTGATGCCAGAGCTTAGCGAGCGACTTAGGGTGGGGTGATGGCTAGCGGTGTTTGATTAATGAGTAGTGGGAGGGGTTAGCGTTAGGCCTACCTACCACGGTTAAAACCTTGAGCTGGCAGCTGACGTTCACCCACTGGTCATGAGACTGTGCATGAAAGGTAGATGGAAGATGCCTGAATTGGGTATCTATCGTTGATATGCCGTGGATTGATATGGAATGATTGTCAAAATATCGGAGATTGCTAGGAAACTTTTCGTGGCTATGATGATCTATGACTCATTTGGGATGTTTCCCTAATCTCGTTGATGCCCAAAATCATGTAGACTGGGACTCGTTAGCTCTTCGAATATCACGAAATCTTAAAATCATATGTGTAACCTCCCTGTGAAAACCTTTTTTTAACTCTGGACTATTTATTTTTAATAACTTATTTCCTTTTGATGACTTTACATCAGGTCATTTTTCGAATTGGGATGCATTATCATGGATACCTATATGTGTTAAATAATCACTCTAAATCAAGGCTAATGAGCGTTGGAGTACAAAGCCTTAATCTTAATCTACTCCTGTATTTAATTGTAAGCTTTCCGTCCGAGATTCATGTGTTTAGTCTTGATATGATACATTCACAGCATAGATAGAAACCATAATAATTGCTCAGAGTAGACGTTTCTTGAGTTTCCTACCTGGTTAGGCCATTTCCTGATAGCGTTTCGGTGGCAGCAAAATAGATAAAAAAGCATGGTTCAAAATAATTGCTGCCCGTGATGACGTTGATGGCATGAAGCTCGACTAGTTGGCATTTCTTCATGATGAGAACAAAACCAACCTCGCAATTCCACAGAATAATCATCCTATGGAATTACACACTTTATTCTCATTAATTGCTGCTCAATAAGTGGTGACATCAAATTATTCTGTATTCAACTACTTGCAAGCCTTGTAGGTATTACAAGCCTTGTTTTCGAATACAACTACTTAGTCCATTGGCCGAAATATTAGTTAATTCTGTTAGCCTCGATGAAACGTTTAATTCAGCTAGGAATGGATTCCTAAAGAATATATATCAACTTTAGATGTATCATGCTCATCTTCTTGCATCGTTTTATGCATTGTATACATGTATAAATACCTTTCAAATATAATCCATCATGCATCATCATACACTAGGCTTCGCCTAGTCGATACAACTGTTTCTATCTCTTTCCTGCTAATCTTTTCGTCTTATGATAAAAATCTGATCCCATTTTTTATTTGAAATAATTAATGTATCCATTAGGCATTAACAAGATCATCTACAGGCTTGTTAAGCTATATGTTACTCAACCAACAGCCACTTAGCATAAATATTTACTAGCACATTGCATTCTGGTTATTAAGTTCCCGAGTTATATTGGAAGCATGTTTGCTCTCTTATGTCAAAACAGGAAAATCCTGAGTGATTTCATATCATACTCTCTTTTTTGCCCTTGATATCCTCTTTTCTATTCCCGTTTCAATGCGATTCAAAACGAAATGTTTACGTTCAAACGGAAATTGTGTTATTGACATACAGTCTACATATTGCGCTTCTGAGCATTGTTAAAGTTAACCATTTTCGATATTTATCTAAAATTATGTCTTATACAATGCAACTGTGATATTTACCTCCTCATTCCCCTGCCACACACATTTCTGGTGGCTTGCAGGATATTATTTATTTTTAGATATATGTACCTCAAAGGACACGATGGCAACATAAATGCCCTGTTGATAAGAGAAGAAAGAAAAAAATAATTGTGTACGTAATTGCGTTAATTCATTCTTATCCACATACCAATCTTTTAGACACATAAAAATCTTGAGAGACAGATTTGGAGCTAGTGATTTATTTGTATGTCAAATATTTATTTTACTCATTTCTCTTCTACCAACTGTCCGGAAGCAGCTTTTAAATCCATTCCAGGCGCTCCCCGTCTCTTAATATGAATGTCGACTTGGTGCAATTTTCTGCTACTGATAGGAAAAAAATGTATCGATATGATAGCTATGATCACTAGAGATTTCATCAAGAACCAGTTATTTATGATGACATGTTAAACATGTCTATCGTTTCTCCAACCACTCGAATAGAGTTTTGAAAGCAAACTATCTTCTTGAGTCCTATTTTTATTTCATATAATATATTATTTATGTATCTCTCTTTTTTATTTTTATCTACTTTTGCAATGCATTACCTTTTTTTAGGCATAAAAATGCCTCATTTCTGTGAGGTTCCTATCTTAGGCATCATTACCTTTTTTCTCAGCCCTCTTTAAGGTTCTTACGTCGGTATTCAGTTCCTATCTGGATAGAAATTCCTGCCTGTCCAGAAGAATGTGTGGAACGCAGGTGAGAAGTAGCTTTCCTCACCAGTTTTCACTCTCATTCGTTCTTTCTTCCACCTTCCCTTTGCACCACTATTTTTGACCATTCATCCTTTGGCGTTTTTCTTAATTACTTTTTCTAGTCCTGCCAACCTTGGAACGTATTACTTATCCATTAACATACAGAGCACTCTGTCGTGCGAGGCACTCATTTTCCTTCACTTTAAAATAGACTTAAAATTTTTATAGCCGGGAAAAAATGCTCATCTGTTGCCACCCATAGATTCAGCCGTTCTACGTCATATGCCTGATTTTTTAATCCTCTGGAGCCACTTTTATTTAATTTTCATTTCAATTTGTATTACAATCTGTTCACTAATTGATATACGCGCTGAATTAAAAAATTACTTATTTAGAGTCATATATTTATTTAAGTTACAATGAGCTGCCTATAAAAGGGGTAGCTATGGGATTTTAAATATACCTATACCTTCTTTAAGATTTAATTCTATTTTTCTGCTTACTTAGACTCTTACCGAGTACATTAACCCTTTTCCTTAATTTGTTTGGACTGCCATATTTCACTCCTTTCATCCTGTGCTTGCACTCTGCGAAATTCTATTGCCCTTCGGCTTCTCAGGTTGTTTCCCTCTCCTTGGTCATTTATTCCATCCTCCACCTTCTCCCCAGAGCCGCTTTGCTGACTTTTTCTTTTAACCGCGCCGTTTCTCCTCACGTTTTGTTTCTTTTACTCCCTCCCACCCCTTCGGAAGGTCTTCCCCTGGCGCCGTTGGCCGATCCATGGGTGGCTCCCGGGAGGTGGTTAGCGGCAGTCTTCTTCACTCCTATCTTTCCGTGGGATCACCTTGTAGACGGCGTTTGTTCGGCTTCGGCGAGGCCCCTCCGCTGATTGGCTCCCTTGTCCGACACGCACTCTGAGACACCATCGTGGGTACTTTTGACCTCCGACACCCCCAACTTTCTCATTTCTTCCCACAATCTCCTCATACTCCTCACCTTTTCCTCTCAGCCATCCAGCCCCCATCCTCTGCCCTATCCTCCACACTCACTCCAGCGAGGAATCTTCTCTACCCGGCGTATCACTTCTTCCTCCGAATTCCTTTGTCTCTCGCCTCGTAAAGGACACCCGACGCTCTTTCTCATTTCATCCTTAACTTCTTTTGTGCTCCACCCAGTGGAGTTTCCGTTCTCAACGGCCTTTGAAACTATTGCGAAACGCTTGTTTTCTGGTTCTTAGTTGCATTGGCGTTTTGATAAGGTTCTAGTGGTACAGCTTACAGCCTCGAATACGTAATTCCTAATTCCTTCGAAAGAGATTTCTCTTTAGTAGGTAATGCAGCCCTTTGGAAATCCGTTTATGAATACTAGTTTGTACTTATTTTATAGTACTTGAAAAATTCTTATCGAGTGTTTGTTTTTAAGCTATGTTCTAGTATCTGCATACCAGAAGTCTCGTAATACTCTCTTAGGTTCAGTATTTCCTCTAACATACAACGATCAAGTATTGGGGTCGTTAGGGTGTAAGTTATATGAAGTAGGAAAATTATTATCCTCCAGACATTACTTATTTTCTCATGCCTCAGTATTCAGTTTTTATAATTCATTTGGTCAAAATGCTGTGAGTGAAAATCTTTCACATGCATCGTAATGGGCGTTAGTGATTTGTGTTGAGTAACTGACTCCCCGAAGTCATAGAGACGCTCTTCGGCCTTCGTCTGGTGGAATGGACTAAGAGGGAGAGAGAGGAATAGGCGCCTGGTTGGTGGGAATTCGACCAAGGGGACGAGATTAGACGGGACTCCTGACCTCTTTGAAGGATGGTAGGGATTCACTGGAGACTTTACGTCGACCACGGGACGTGGGAGTTACTTCGAGAGGCGAGGATTGAGAGGTTTTTCCCTTCAAAGCGGCTCCAAAAGCAAGTGAGGTATGGGAACGACGTCGTGGAAGGAGATGGGCCGAATTCTTTCCGAAGTCATCCTCTGAATTCCAGGTTGCTGGGATGTGTGGACAGAGGGAGGATTAAATGATCTGACAAGGGTTACAGAATGTTATTACTCTCTCTTATTTTTTTCTGTGAGCGTGCATTGTCATCTGCTAGTCGGTTCCTTTTTTAAATGTTACCTCTAGATGGAAGAATGCCCCGTGGCATTTCCATCAGAAAGGTATAAGTTTTATAGAAGATAGTTTCGGTTTGCTCGTTTAGAATTAACAATCCGGGAGAGTATTTCATATATATCTGCTGTTATGTTTTTCATATAGGTACTTACGATTTCAGGCACATTCAGCCGTAAGTTCACTAACCCTGAATGGCTCCTTGTACTAAACCTCTGCACTAATGCACTTTTGTATCTTTCTATAAAACATATGTTACCTTAGATAAAAGTAACTATCTAATCATTTACATAGCAATCATCGTCAGTTCCTTTGATGCCTAATATAAGGCCTGCGGAAAATGGCATAGAACTGTAGGTATATGTAAGAAACCTTATGTACTCCAATGTAATGGCGTTATGCCTTATCTTTGTATGCTTTTTCACTTTTACATAAATGTTGAAGAAAAGCAGCCTTTGTTTTAAAATGAATTAAAAAATAAAGTATGGATGTAGAAATGAAATATATTTAAAGGACACAAAAAGTACAAAATAAGTACATAATCGAAGGAGGATGTAAAATTAATGCCAGCCTGAAACAATCTAATATGTTATACAGGCTCCGACCGCACAGAGAAGTATAATGGATTTTGAAAATTAAATTACCCTCATATGAAATGAATTTTTGGATGGCGCTTTCGGCTGCCTTATTTTGCGCTCTCTTTAGATAGATGCTCTTTCTGCCGGTTTGGGTAGCCTGCTAGTTCTCAATGAACTTCAAAATCGCCAAAAACATAATTGGGTTGCAAAACCGGAATTTGTTGCCAGGGGTAATCACTTTTTAGCTGTTTAATGGACACGTGTGTTGGTGACTAATAACAATATGGAATATCGGATGTATATGTATACTATTATAAAGAACTACGTCATCAGCTCGTAGAATTACTAATCAGTGAAGTTGACAGTCAGCAGATCTCAAGGATCTCTTGGCGCATGCCTAGCAGCATTAATGTAAATTAATGTAACATTAAGGAACGCACTACGGATGTGTCAGTATAATGAAGTGTATTGGCATCATATAAAAATAGAGCAAAGTTGAAAGGCAGGAATCAGTTGTCTACAATTGGCTGTACTTAACGAAATATTGGAAAAATATGTTGTATTTCAGTATTTATGACTGTCATTGTTACCAAGGAGAGTTTTGAAACGTAACGAAAAGGGACTAATGCTTAAAGGTGTTTTCATGCAACTGGGAATCAGATAAGTAAGCGGGCTAATTGTTTCTCCGATCATCGCTTGATAATTTTATTTTCATCGAGCGATCTTTCTTAATGCATGTTAGTAGAAATTGTATATTTTTTAATGTTGCTTGTGCTCAAGGGTCATATCACTCTTCCCAAGTTTTTTATGTAATTATATCTTAGCACATCTTTTTACGCTTTTTACTTTCTTGCTGAGAAATGAAGCGTGGCAAATTTTACCTCACCAGCGGGAAATACAACATCATTCGCATGAAAAATCATACCTCTAGCAAGGGTAGGGTTCCAGCAGAAGGCTCATTTCTTTGACCATGGTTCTTCTGCTTCTTCTACCCCTCTCAGCGGGTGTTCGTCCCGCCCTTAGTTTCCGAGTCAGTCCGCCCATGGAGACGATATATGCCATCCTCCTGCTCCTCATCCGAAAAAAAAGAATAGCAGTTTACTTAATTCCTCTCCCTCGCCACCCTTGCGCTGGCCGACCCTTTGTTTTAGTGTACCCTTGCCCCGCCTCCAACGAAATGGCCATCATTTATTTCCCGAGCGCTGCGAAGGGTGAATGTTGGGACCTAGTAATAGGAGAGGGAGGGAGTGAGAAAGGGGAGGATAGGGAGAGGGGTAGAAGCCTTCCATCCATTTGCGTTTTCTACCTTTTTATCATCTCTCACTTCTCTCCAAGTCCGCGGAGATCTGGCTGTGTGACCAGCTGGTTGTGGAATGACTACGCCGACTTCCCACGACCTTCGAAGTAAATCCTCATGGGAATTACCCTTTTCTTGAACATTGGTGGTAATAGATCCCATCCACATTACAAAAATTATCTGTACATGGCATTATTGTCAAATGATGGCGGTATGAAATGCCTTCAAGATTAACCTGTTTGTATCTACTCGTAACTTGTTGAAACTTTAAATGACACCATGTGAATGCCATACGATAATGTTGAGTTTTCAATGTTGTTCATAGCTTTTAATACATGATGGAATGCAATGCTCCATCAATATAATGATGATAACATAAAACTTAAATTTACGGAGAAAATATGTGCAAAGGTGCGTTATTACTGAATCTCTAGCAGAAATCAGTCAGAAAACTTGTGCGTTAAATTTTCCGGGAAAACTATGTGCAAAGGTGCTGTATTTCTGCATTTCTAGCAGAAATCAGTCATAAAATCTGTGCGTTTAAACAGTGATATTGAAAATGAGTTATAGCGAGCTTTATCATATTCGGCTTGAATTAGAATAAGTTGTTGCTTTGTCTGATCTGTTGGGAATATGGAAGTAATAAGTAACTTCTTATCCCAGGAGCTCTCGTTCAACAATGATTTACATCAGTATCACATTATCATATTTCTTCTGCTTTACTAAATGCTATCATAATATTCTTTTTTACATCGTGCATATTTGCCATCAAAGATTATCTAAATGACACCATCAGTTCCCAGGTGTGTTCTGTAAGGCCACCGCGTCGTTTTATGAAATTTCATCAGATTGCTTTTCTCTTAGAGCTCTTTTGAAACGTCATTTGCCATACTGGCTTTCCGAGAGGTCTTTATCATTCTTCAAAGGCTTTTATTAAAATCTTGTCATTTCTGCTGTTGTTTTTGTCCTGCTTATCTGCTGTAAAAGGGAATGATTCTGGCCTATTTTTAATGAAGTTTTATCTTAATTCCAAATCTGTGTTTCCAGTCTCTTTTAGATATTTTGATTTATTTGAATCCCTTGTTTTATATCGGCCCTGGATTCTGGTTTTCTTAAATTGAATACCATACTTAAATTAGCAGAGATATCTCATCAATGACACTATGTTAATCATCATCATTCATAGACTTCACTGCCTCGTTGCCAATGCGCTTTACATTAACCTTTTCTATTACATACTCATCTCTTATGGATTCTTTTCGTCTTAGTTACATTCGCATTGTAAACATTAAAAATCTAGGCAAAAAATATGCACACTCTTCCTCATTCCTACCTCTTCACTGTTGGATCGATACCATGACGCTCCTCTGTTTCTTCTAAGGACTTCGGATATTGTCTTTGCCCTTGTGCGATAACCTTAATTCACATTAAATTTTCAGTTTACATTTTCCCTTGCAACACATTGAAAGGAAAAACGTTTAACTGGCGAAACTAATTCTGAACTAAGGAGTACTTTTAGGCGTGTCCATGTCCAATAGCGCATTATATGTAAACCAAGGTACTACTATGTCTATTACCTGTATTCGCTGTGTATAGTCGCTATTCTCGGTCCGAAATTCTTACAGCATAGCGTATAAGTTATGACACTAAAATATAACTTCTTTAATGTTTATTATCCATTTCTTTTTACTCTCCAACAACCAAGCTTTCCCTGGACCCCTACATAACCTAACCTATTATTAAAATTGCCACTCGAGTGTGTCCTCCTACAAAGCACTTACCCTCTTTCGTCCAATCCACTTCACTCCGTCATCTCCATATGGCTATAAAGGATATTTTTTCATTCACTATACGTCTTCATTTTTTTACTCCCTTCGGCAATTTTCTTGATTTCCCAACTGGCCAGCGGCAATAGCTAGGCGGAAGAGGGGTCACGAATGCTTTTCACTGCGGAATACTGTCACGAATTCGTGTTCTCAAGGGACGGATATGCGTGAGTCAAGGAGAGGAGGATCTTTTGGGAGTGGGGATGTAATCCAGAAGGTGATAGAATTGGCCAAAAAACCGAAAAGCGAGTTGGAGTCGGGAGCGTTAGGTGCCAAAGAAAGTGAGTCCATTGTACGAGAGGGTTGAGCTTATAAATAATTTTGATACGACGAATATTTTTCTTTTTATGTTCTAAAATTGCATTTATGATAGTTAGCTGAGATTGGCGTCGGTCCTAAAATGCTCTAGTTTTAAGTATATGGTATTGAAGTAAACGTGTTTTTCTTGCGGGGAGGCGGGTGTAATCCTTTCTTGTAGTATATACACGCTTATTACGAGTAGAATTAAATGCATTCATTTAAAATATTAGTATTCATACCACACACATATTTCTTACCCAAGCTTATGCTCATTTTTTGAGACAGTAATATTAGCAGCTTTTAACATGATGAGCCATTCAAATTTTATGGAACAGAAATCGCTATTCTTTCATCAGAACATTTTTCAAAATGGCATGTATCATTATTTTCGCCTTGATGTTTTCACATGTACGACTGATTGTGAACACTAAAAAAGATACAAATCTGGCTTCGGTTCCCCACACAAGAAAAAATCCTCCTCGACGAGGAAGTGTGGACTTACCGGCGATTATCTTAGAAATCCAACACAACTCTTTTCCCAGAACCGCTCCCAATCCAATTTTTGCTCCAAATTCTCTGAGCGAGACATTTCAAGGGAACTTCTCGCTCACGCGTGTGACCGGATGAACAGAAGGAGGCATTTGCTGCGTTGAAATGGAAAGAGGAGGATACGGAAGGGCATTTGGGGAAAAAAATACTTCGCCATTTTCTCGTATATTCTCAGAAAGTTTCAATTTTCATCCGGATAGTAATGAACGGGGTGTTTTATTTTTCTTTTCATTGTTCCCTTGTGCACGAATTCTACTTCCGCTTGCCTAAGTTCGTATCCGTTTCCAACTGGTTTCTCGCTCCACCCTTTCCCTCTTATTCTTCCTTCCACAAAATTCACGGAGTGTAATTTATGAGATTTCGAGCAATCCAGCTCTAACACCTCTCAGAAAAATATTTTACTTTTCGTAGTATGCAGTATCCCTATATCTTTGTTTCGCAAATCTTAATAAATTTAAAGATGCGGGTGGATTTTTTTTCAATTGCAAAAAAATCATCAGAAACGAATACACCACGTTGAAGAAAACGTTGCGTTAGAGCACCGCTTTAGCGAAGAGAACTTATATCTCGGATTGTGTAATGAAATTCGTACATCTCATTGAGAATTAGCTCCACAAACAATATTAGACAAGTTTTGGGTAAACTTAGGACATTACCACAAAGCTCACTCCAAAATTATTGCCTATTTAGTTTTTACTGCTAGATTTTCCAGTGATCCCTGTGCTATATGATACGACTTCATGACATTAGTGAGAGAAGGCGCAGGGAATCGTTAGTGGAATCAAATCATTTGAATCATTTAAAAAAAACGTTGAAAATGCAAAATATTTCTTCAAAGTGCAACTTTAAGAATTTCTGGAGCATTGGGTATTCTTGCTTGAGTGCTTTTTCTTCGCATTAAAATCTTTCAAAGTCAATACTGTTATTTTCTCGGGAATTTAGTACTTAATCTCTCATGAGAAACAGTCATACCAGCAATGCATCTTGAACTCGGTGTACATTTTAAAGAGATTAATTTTTTGGTCACCTTATGGTATTCGGGTCTTTTGGTGTAACTTTCAGCGAATAAAATGTTAATTATTGAGGTAATGAGAGTTGTCATTCCCTTGTTGTTGCTAAAAAAACATGGTTCTATTTCGTAATGTTTCACGAAGTTTTTAAATGGGTTTGTGTTTTAGTTTCGGGTTTGCGTTTGGGGTTGAAAAAAATCATAATCCAAACATTATAATAAATGGTTTAGAAATTGGTAACTAATATAAACTGAGCCTTGATTACTTTGCTGAAACATAAGGACAGGTATGTCAAAATCCAGATTAAATCTGTCAATGGTGTTCTATTGATGGCATTAGTTTTTAGCAATAGCAAATAATATTCTATTGCGTGACTTGGCTGAAATCAATGGAGTTTGGTTTGGCTTATGTTCTCAGTTATAAATGCATATGTTGATTCTTTGAGTCTTTAAGTCACAACAAGATAGATGGGGCGTAGTGGTGAAATAAATTTCCAAAAGTTATAGTTAGTCACATATTCCTAAATTGTTATTATTGACTTACGTTGCGTTTGAATAATTGTACCCGATTTCCACCGGATGCTGCTGTTAAATTCATAATCTGTGTCACGGAGTAAATTATTGTAAGACAGTATAAAGATGATCATATTTTCATATATTTCGTCAAAATTACTTTGGCCTCTCTTTTCTAAAGCATATATTTTATTACATTGGTGAAACCTATAATCAAGTTTCTACTTATAACATTTTCTACTGTCCTGCTAAGTATAGGTACGTATAAATAATTTTTATATCTTTTTCCTGGAGCCTCCCCAATCAATTGGGTTCTGTTCCATGTGAGAGCTATACAAAATGTCATTATCTTCATTGGCTTACGTCTCATTGGCTTTTCTCCTCTTGTTCATCGAAGGACACCTTTGAGGCATGATCTTCTCTTATACGTTTGCATTCCGTCTAAGAGCCATAAGATTTTTTTTCCTCGCCCACCACATTTACCCCTCTCTTGCGTCCATCGGTCATTCCGCTTCCACCCCCTGATCGTTCGTTTTACTGCCCCCGGGAAAGGCGCCAATACTCTTAGCTCCCGTTTTCCTCTCTCTCCTCCGGGATGAGCCTCCTCTTCCTCCCATTTCACCTCCCACGGTCCCTGCCATGTTGAGCGATGGTTTCGTAACGCGCTACCCTCCCTCGCCGTGTTCCATGTCCCAGGGTCTCTTCCCAGGGGCGTCTGCCCGGATTTTATAGCTTTTATGGGCACACTTGGCCCACACCAATCACGCAAGTATTCCTGGCCCCACAGTCGGCCAGCCAGTGTTGAAACGAATAACTTCCCATCCTCTGTTTTTTCTTCATTTTTTCATCGTACACTTTATTTATTGGACTTTAATTACGATATTTTCAGTTCCAAGTTTCTTGCTAATCTTTTTGCTACGTTCATCCAGAAATCTACCCGGGGATAAAAAAAATTATCAAGTGTACATGAAGACTTCCTCGTAATTGTTCTTCATAGTTACATATAGGTCAACAGAATATGCCAGCTGAAACGGCGGCGAAATATCGTCATAAAAATGGATATTCGCGGAATGAATCCCAGAAAAAATATTCACAATTTTATCAAGTTATATGAAATTTAATGGGTTCACTACTGATATAGGGTTTGCGCTGGTTGCTTCTTCATTTCGGAAATTCTTGTCTTGTATTCATAATAGTCGAGATATTTTATTTGGCGTTTTTATTTCCTTATTGATTATATGCCTGGAATAGAATATTATAAAGGAATAATTATTAATTTACTGTGTGGTAAATGGTATTTCTGCATCAGTAATGCTATTAAATGCATTATAAACTGTTGTAGTTACCAATGCCAGCGGATATTGACGGGGGTCCATCAAAGAAATATTGTTTCTGTACACTAGCGCGTTGCAGATCTATGTGTTGCAAGTAGTATTCAACAACTACTATTCCATATAGTTCTACTAAGTACAGAACTTACCTGTGATGAAACTAGGAAAAAGAACATTTGCTGTTAATGATGCCTGGTGCACATCCTTATGGTACCCCGCAGGCCTCCAAATAGGTTATTAGGCTATATGGAAGTATAATATAAGTCAGTTTATAAATCATATTATGAATATTAAGTTCCTCGTAATGATTGAACTCTTTCTATGAATTTTTTTCACAGTTTTTCTCGAAAAAAAGCTCTTTGTATTTATCAGCGAAATCGGCGAATCAGTTTGATGATCCGAAGTCCAAAACGGATCTAAGATTATGATTCTACTCTACCAGTAATTATATGATCAAGTAACAACGAAATTAAGCTATTTGAAGGAAAAAATGGTTTGGATGGAGGCTTGCTTAGAAAATTAGAGCTAAGAGGTCGGCGAAAGGTATGCCGTAAGAATGTAGCAGTCGGCGGTGAAGGAGAGAAGTCGGGGGACGGCGAAAGAGGACGGAAAAGTGGGGACCCAGGAATCTGAGATGAGGAATTTGATTAGCTCCTTGGACCAAAGCGGAGAGTGACCGGCTACGCGTGTTAAACACAATCGGCAGACACGTCCGATCTGACGAAGGATTGGGGGGAGGGGGGCTCTGGAGTAGGGGTTGAGAGGCAGTTTTGGGAGGGCTTACGGGGCGACGGCGGGGGAGAGGGAAGAGAGATGGGAAGACAAGCCGTGAGAGACAAAGACTGAAACGCGAAGGTAGTCTTTGACGCCGAAACCGATCGTGTTGAAGGTATTTTCCGAGGTAAAGCCCGTGTCGAGCACGCTCACGTGCATCACTATTAGAAAGGCATTCCGTTCAGAGACGGTGGACATTTTTATTCTGTGGCGCTGTGGTTTGGCCTCCCTTCAGTGCTGGTGTTTTGGGCTTTAATTATTAGAGTGATCAACACCTTTTTAATTTTCATTTCAATTCTCGTCATCGTTACGTTAAAACGTTCGTTTTTATGATTAATTACCCATAGGTATGAATTACATAATTGTTTGTTTTGCTTTTCATGAAATACGATTATTGTTTTGTGTTTTCTCTAAATGCAATTAAGGCGATTAATTCACTACTTTTTCTTCAACATATACGCACCTATGAGCCACAACAGGGGTGTATGGCAGGGGTTGAAGATCACCAAACATACAGTATTGATTAGTATAGCGGAGCCAGATAGAGGATATTTTTCTCCTTTGGCCACACGACACCGAATCCCTTAACTCATTCCTCGCCTCTCTCAACGCTTCCTCGTCAGTTTCTTTCACAGCACATATCTCTTCTTCCAACATCACCTTCCTCGACGTCGACATCTCCCTTTATAATAATAAATTTAACACATCTGTTCACATCAAACCCACTAATAAGCAGAAATACCTCCACTATAATAGCTGCCATCCCTACCACACCAAAGCTTCCGTACCTTACTCCCTTTCCATTCGTGGTCACCGTATATGCAATAACCCAGACTCCCTTGACAGATTCCTCACCAACCTTTACCAATCCCAATCTCTCCTCCGAAGAGGATACCCTGAGCACCTTCTCAAGAAAAAAATCTCCCATAAGCCTTACTCCCCCATAGCCCCTCCTCGCAAAAACAAAGACAACCTCTCCTTGTGCACTACATACTTCCCCGGTATTCAGTCCCTTGAATACATCCTCAAAGACCTTTTCCCTATCCTGTCTGATAATCTTACCACCACCAATATTTTCCATAAATGCCCGTCTCTTACTTTCAAACGTCCCCCCAACCTCTCTGGTATCCTGAGAACCACCAGACCTCTGTCCAAATCCCATCTTCTTCCAAAAACACCCCCTGCAATCGCGCTAGATGCAAAACCTGTCCAATCCTTATCACCCAGCCTCTCCCCAAACAATTCTTCTCTTTTTTGCTTCCCTCCATGCATTCATTTTCCTGCACCACTGAAAGTACTGTCTACCTTCTTCTCTGCCAATTCTGTCCCGCTTCTCACATCGGCCTCTCCACCACCCCGCTATGCATCCGTATGAATGGTCACCGCTCCTCTTGCAATAATCCCTCCTCCCATTCTTATTCTCTCCCGGTAGCCATACATGCCTCCTCCCACGATTCCAACTTCAACAACTGTTTCAAGGTGGGCATACTGGCCTCCCTCCCACCTTCAGCGTCTCCCCTCCAACTTAAAACGTTGGAGCAATCATTAATTTGGCTCTTCCATGCTTTCCGCAAACCGGGAATTAACAGGGCTCATTAAAGGAACCGTCTCTCTTTCTTTCTTTCATCTTCTCATACTTCTTCTCATACCCTTTCCCTTCCCTCTCGTCCTTACCCCTCCTTTCCCTTACTTCTACCCTTCACTTGTTCCCCGACCTTCCTTGCCCCCTCAGTCAGTTCTCTCCTCTCCCTCGAGAAAGGTGCAGACGCCACCGAAATATCGGAACATAATCTTTGTGAGTGTCTTCTATTTATGTGTTTTTAGACTTTTGCCACGCCTGTGACCAGTTATATTGTTAGACCATCTTTTTGAACGCTAAGGATCATCCGCCATCATACTGCAAAAGGTGTGAGACAACCAATGGCAGAAAATAGTTTTTCTAATGTCTTTACTACAGTGTACACATTTTTACAACACCCCTATGACTGTTCTCCTTCTTTAGCATACAACGAATATTGCATGGTGACAGCTACTAAAGGAAATCCTTGAGAAGCTTAACCGGCATCGGAGATTATATCTGCCGTCGTTAACACTTATAATTTAAATGTGGAATATTTTAAAATTTTCGGCCTGTCGTAGTGATAATTAGTACTAGCATCATGACGAATATTATATTTTTGATTTATATTCTGTTCATTCCATTATACGACCTAATGTAACATTAGCATTATGATTTAGTTGATCTCTGATACAATGGGTGGCTATAATTCTTTGGCTGATTTACAATGCGTTCATTTCCGTCTAGGCTTAGCCACGTCGATCATGACCCGCATATTGTAAGTTTTTGTTGTTAACCTTTAACAAACGGTGACTATCCTTCTCATGTCATTAGCCTAGAATGATCATTAAGCCAGAACTGATGACAGTGTGGAGCGACTGGGAATTTGGAGTGGAGGAGCCAAAAGGCTTGCGGACTCCTCTTGTCATACTGATCTTTTTTGAAAAAGAAACGGGTTGAAAGATTTACAAAGGAGGGCTGGGATTTTAAGATAGGAAAGTTGTATAGTGTAATATTTTGACAAACATTTTTAGTGAAATGGAAAATCTAGTTTTTAGCCCTAAGATTAAGATTCTTTTAAATAAATAACGTGTTTGGGAGACAGTAGTTTAAAAAAAATCATTTAACTCAGGTGGGTGTTCTTTAGTAGCAAATTTTAGGGTACCTACTTGTGTAAAATTTACTATTGAAAAAGAACTTAGATTGATAAATGAATCGATCTAAAAACTTTTCATTTACTCCACCTTAGTAAATGGAAAGTTGTTAGTGATAGAATTACGTTTTAAGGTGCTGCAACTCAGAGGTCATATCTCACAATCTAATCTTAATCCTAAGCTCAACCCTGAGGAAAACACGATCCATTCCTTAAGTGGTATTCGAACTGCAACATTAAGGTTACTAAGCCTTTACCAGCGTAGCCATCACAGCTGACGAAAAATTGAGTACTATGTATCGTAAGCGTCTTTATTAGCAAACATTGCCACATTTAGTAGAAGGTACATAAATTAGGGTTACCGAATTCCTGAGAAAGTTCAATGTTTAACACTCATATCGGTAAAGAATATATAACATTTGATTGGTATTTGTTTTGTTCACACATTCCACGGTTTCCACGGTGTTGCTGACCTAATATTTAGTATCGTGACGGGTTTCGCCGCGTTATTTCTGGTGAGAAGAACAGTTTCGCCGAAATTTCATTCTGTGTAGTATTTGCACCTTAAATAACGCATTGTAACTCGTCATGATGCATGAAATAACAGTATTCGTTCTGTTTATTGGTTTGCATGTTGTGGGACGAAAGCAAATTTTTTGTATATCAAAGGCAGATGCGAAAGGTAGAATTGCCAATTATGCATAAAAAGGATTGAATCAGACTTAACTTTATGAAACCGATGTATCTCCATGGTAAAAGGCACACGCAACTGTTTAGTTTAACTAAGTGGTTATGTGTCTTTTACCATGCCAATCTTGTGATAAACTGAACGACTTGAATGTGTCACACCCACGCGTGTCAGAGGTGCACCATCTGGCGGAGAGCGTGCGGGGACGATAGGTACTTGAGCGGTGGCTGGGAGCAGCTGTTGAGTGAATCGAGGGAGTAGTGCCTCGGAAAATGCCAGGTTGAGCCAAAGAACTATTAGGGTAACACGTCATCTAGTCACGTAAGCCTGTTTTGTAAGTTTAGTGGGTCACGCGTTCCACCTGATCGAAAGACCACAAGGAAACCTTTTCATATTAACTCAATATTTTTTCGACTCCGAAGAAACATCATCTTCGGTAACATAAGTCAACAATTCTAAGATTGGTATATCGTAGCTCTCCGCTTGAATCTATTGTCAGCCAATCTCTTCTTATTTACATAATTATTCTCTTATATATTCTTAACTACTTACTCCATGTATATTATAAGATGCCATTGCCGTTCTTCACATTCACTTTTTCCTCGACTACTGTCTTCATCACACCATCATGCCTCCAGATATGGTCAATCATGTTGTTTCCAGAGAACCCTAAAGAAGGCAATGCTATTATTTTTAATTCTTGGGGCGTGGCCAGGCATTATTCAGTATTACAAAAAAGGTATTCTCAGTAATTGAATTTCTCAAAGTGCTCAGAATTTCCGTGCAGCACTAAATTTTTCGTGATCTCGATTTATTTATACTCAACTTTTCCCGTTCCATTCCGATCCGTGCGATTCCGTTTCCTATTTATGTACTCAATTTTTAATTATCTTTAATGACTCATGACATTCTTGATCTTTTAAATAGCTAAAGAGTTTATGGCGATTAAATAAAAGAACTGAAGTATTTTATCCTATCCCATAGGGCAAAATTATTTTTTTTTCACGCCCTAAAAACTTAGAAACTAGAAATTAATTATTATTTAAGTCTCTATTTTTATGACCTGAGTAAAACGAATTCTATGAAATACTGGGCAGGTATATTGTTTCAGAATTCAGTTTTCTGTCACTTTGTAGTAGTTGCCGATTAACATCGCCTCTATGAATTGAAAATCATTTCAAAAAACGTTTTTAAATTATATAAGATTTTTAGGAAATGATACGTTGATGTTAAAAATCTTATAAATGTAAATTAGACATTTTTCGATAAGTAATGTATTTAAGGAGTATCTAGATATTTGAGAAAATATCTTGAACGGTAAGACATCACCCAAAACCTTTGCATGCATCTTCACATTCTTGTTGAAGTTAAGAGTCTAGTACCTGTGTGCTAATCTATTTATGATAGGCAAGTGATTAACAGTGAACAGTTAGAATTTCACCGGCTCCAAGGTCTCGGTAAGATGCTGCTCATCTTTTTGTCGTCTGCTGTCATTGTCTCTAGCTTGGTAAATTGCATGCATTTAGCGGTGGGAACACGATGGTGGGGAAAAAAACATTCCAAATCGATGCCACACGTCGGAAACATTTTTACAGAGATGGTCAAACAATGCGATTCCGTTTCCAATGCCTTTGTCTTCTTATTTTTTTCCTCGAGATTGGCATAACTCTCGTCGCATGCCACAATCGGGACTGTATTTGCAAGTGAGATGAACCAAATGCCTCGCTGGGCCGAGTTCTCATTTTTTGAGCGAGCGCAAGAGCCACTTGATAAAATGCCTCGCATTGTGAGGCCCACACCCACACACATACACATAAAAAGCCTCTCAGTGCGTGGCGAGTTTCTTAATGGGAATGCTGGTGGAGGGATTCTCTCCCACCTCCTTCCCTCTCTCTCTCTCTCGCTACGCATGTATCTTGCGGCTCTGGGGCGATATAATTGCACTCTCGGGATCGTTTAATTTGGGAAACGTCTCTCTCGCTCTCCTCACTCTCGTTTGCCTCCCCCTAGCGTCCGCATTTCGGTCCTCACCCCCTCCACCCATCTCCTTCTTCTCCTCCTCCCACTCGGACTAATCCCTCTCCGAACCTCGGTGAGGATGCATGAAGAGGGAGATTCTTGTCGGGATCGCCCGGAGTGACTGCGATCGGTCCAGGCCCCCCTCCAGGGCGCGACTTCCTTTCGGCAGGGGGTGGGAGGGAGGGAGCGTAGGGCGACGGGGGAAGATGGGGAGAAGAGCGGCCGAAGAGGACGTCGTCGCAGAGTAATTACCCCCCGCCCCCAAGGGGATAGATGCCCCTGAGTGAACCCTGACCACCCGACCTCCCCTTCAAGGATGCGAGGAGCATCACGGTTTGCGGTTTTTCAATTATTCAAAAAACTCGAGGGAGATGAAAAACAGTGAATGGTAATATTACCGAGGGTTACCAAAAGGACTCAATGAATAAAGTATTCGCATTCCGGTTTTCTCAGTGCTGATTTGCTATAAAGAAGTCTTGAATATATGGTATTTCATTGCTGTGTATTTCAAGTATTCAGGGTTCCAGAGCAGTTTTTGCATTCTCTAGATCTAGGGGAAACCTTCGGGTGAGAGTTCATTGTTTTATACTTATCGTAGTACTTTGACAGAATACCAGAAGGGTATTATTCTTCTTTGAAAGAAGGAAGTGAATATATTTCTACTCTTTTCTATAACTAAAATATACTGTTGGCTGTGATTATGCCATTAAACGTTATAGATTCTATTATTATGATAGAATAGCTTCAATCCAGTATGTGAATGCGAGAACCACCTTGCATTCATAACTCTACGATTTTGTCACAGCTGTCTACTCTAGAATATTTTTTTATTTAACGAAAATTTTCAATTACATCTACGTCTACAAGATACCCTGCAAACCACCGCGAGGATGTGTGGCAGGGGTACTGGGTCAGTGGTATAGTATGGTACACGTGGAACTGGGTATGATGATATTTATGGATTGGTGGATAGTTATTAGTTGTCTATTGATTAGTTACAGTTTGATAGGTAAAGATCGTGGAGAAGCAAGAATGAATGGCGTAAGGGTTGGATGCGAATTCCTTTATTATATTCATTATTGTATTTTTTTAAAATTGGAACTGTAACTTTGGAACAATATTTCTCCGCAAATTATAAATTGGCAGCTAGCATTTCTAAATTTTTTGAGCACTGTGGAACTGCTAAAGATTCCTGTTAAATTAAGGAAAAAATAAGTGTAAAGTTCATCACAAAATCAAATTAAATTCTTGTTTTCAAGTGAAGAGAAAATACATAGCTTTGGGAGTCGGAATATTTAATGGCGTAGAGATCTGGTGATTTCTATTGAAAAAGGAACTTTAAAAAAATAGTTTCCCATAAAGATGAAGTTAGTGTGCTCATAATCCGTGCATTGAAAGCGAAAAAATGCTCTCATATATTGACGAACAATATATTCCATTCAGTTATAACTAAGAGTAGTAATTACTCGTAGCGAAGGATTTTAAACGCGATTATAAACGTAAAATCATAAAAGGTTGTAAAGTATCATAAAAATCTTTCGAGCAGTGGAGACTTGCCGATTGAAGGGTTGATGAGACGCTGTTTTGCGTCAGTAGGTACTATGTTATTTACTTTTTCTCAGGATTGACATATTTTTTCTCAGGATTGCCGTAAGCTGTAAAACGTATATGTGTACAATTATTTGCCGTATAAGGCATTCGTGTTCTCCCTAAAACTGTTAATGTTATCGATAAAACTACTCCCTTATATACTACACCGCATAGGATGAAGAAATTAGTTCTCTACACTCATTGTCAGTGAAATAATCATTCATAGTGTATTTTATTCCTTTGTAAAAGAATTATCCTGTAAAGCGTTTACGCCCCTATGTATGTACCACACAAAGCCTACCCTTGTTTATACGCGTGTTTCAAGGCCGCGTTTGCGGATGAAGTAATGCCTTTCATTGTAATTCAACCTGGATTTGGCAAATGCAGGTAACCTGTAATTCTATCGTTCTCGTTTGATTCCATGTGTTCATGGAACCAAACTTCTACTACAAACTACTGAAGCAAATTTATTAATTACAAGATTTTGTTAACCGATACTTTCATAAAGCTCAGATAATATCTGCTCTATACATCGAAATTTGATTTACGTGCTCAATATTTAATTTCCATTCGTTCTCGATTGATTAACATTTTATGAGACAAGACGTCTGCCGCAGGTATGGAAGTGTATGAAGTGGAAAATATGACGAACATGAATCGTTTTCAGACATCGGTAAAAATCAGCGTGAAAGAGTGGTTTATGAATGCTGTTCCATAGTGATGAATGGACTTACGGTGTGATTATTCCGACGTCAAAGGGCACAGACGTCTTCGAATCAGGCTCTCCAACGGCCGTGAATTGTAATGGAGCGGGTGATGTGCGTGGCGTAACATCTGGCCCCGCTATTTCCACACACGCTGGAGAGAGAAAAGTTTCTCGTTCAGAAGCAATTTCGACGACAGGAAGATTTAGGATGGGGAGGAATACTCTGCATTCCCAAAGATACGCTGGTCTCCCTTCCTTCAAAAATAAGCTCGGACCTTTCCGGCCAAAAAGTGAAAGAGGAAGAGGGATGTGAGGACCTCTGGAATGTGGCAGGAGACGTTGTTCCGCCTCGGACGTAATAACCGCACCGCGCATGCGTACAAATCTCGCGAAAGGAGGATAGAAAAAAAGAGAGCAGTTTATCAGGAACCTTTTCGGCGCGTTTTCCATTCCCTTCTACTCCCTTTTCTCATCCAAATTTTTCATCCCTTGTCCTTCCTGATTTTGTCTCAAATTTCTTTTACATTCTTTTCTACAATACAGTTTGCGTTCAACGGTCTTTCAATTTTTGATTAAATTTAATTGGATTGTCGGCTCGAGGGTATTTTTCTTGTCGACCGATATGTTTTATTTATCGTCCAACATAGTTTATTTATTTTGCCCTCCCTTCTTTTTGAGATATTTCATCCCTTGATTATTTCATTTTCAAGTAAGACATTAGCCAAAGTTTATACTAGTAAGATATTAGCCAACTTCACTGGATGAATCTAGCACCGATGGTTTTAAAAAAATCTAGCATATATTTTTTGTGTTGGTAGTACAACTCTCTCTCTCTCTCTCTATCTATCTATCCAATGAGTGTGTAATGAACATTTAAGTTCCCATTCCAATTTATGCATCCTAATGAATAAAACGAGGAATATACTTCAATATGTTCGCATTTTCTATACTAATTTCCCCAGTGAAATAATATCCAAGGATAACTAAAAGTAGGACTTTCAAGGAAAAATATCATCCACCATGAATGGATTAGATCCCAAATAATTATCTCAATAATTTTGTCTCAAATTTCTTTTACATTCTTTTCTTCTTGCAAATATATATTTGGAGGAACTTAAATAGGAAGGTATTTGAGACATTGGAGGAACTGAAATAGAGCTAAAACAAATTGAGCCAAATTCATTAAGAGTTTGCAGATTTTCAAGTACTCAGAAGTCTATCATACTAAGTTATTAAGTTATTAAGTCTATCCTACTATAACTATAACATGAATCTTTTTTTAACCATGGTTTATTTCTTTTCAATATTAAGTGAACATACTACATTTTAATAAATTGTGCTGAAAGCTACTCACAAAGGCCACGGCCGACATGTGAATTATGTCAGGTCACTGGGAGTAATAAGATTTTGCTCTTATTACTCAATTAGCGGATCTTGGCGTTATAAAATTGTGTGCTCCAATGCAGAACTTCGGATAGCGAAATTCACTATCCTTTCTTCTCTGTAGCTCATATTTCGCGGACCAAATCTTCTGGCCTTCCCCGAATCACTATTCTGTGCTATGCTCCCTCAGCGCTCATCCTCCCATCTCCCTCCACGCCTCTTCCTCCCGCTGCGGCGTGGGCGTAAATATCTGACTAGGACGCTTCGGCGCCACGAGTTATGAGATCGTGTGTGTTCCGAGGGTGGAGAGCGGCGTGGCAGTGAACGAGTTGGGAAAGGGAGGGACGAGGAGAAAGAGAAATGGAGGGAGAGAGGTTAAAAGAAATGCGAAGGGGAGGGGGAGGAGAGAATGGGGATAAGGGTGAGTGCCGTGGGGTGGGCGGAATGGAATTCCAGTTGAACGAGGGGCCTTCGGAGACGAAGAGATGGTTGTGTTCCAAGGTGCTCCCATCCTCTCCTTCCGCCCAAACCCCCTCCCTACCTCTATCCCGCAGACCGCCCTCCGCTGAGGTTTTTTCTTCCCTTTTGCCCCAGCCGCTGGCCGTGGGGGGGCCTGTATTGGGGAATAAGATAAGAGATGGGGGGAGGCCGGGTCGCATAGCGATGAATCCATGGGCACCGCTCTACCACCCCCCCTCTTTCTATGAGAATGTCTCCGTGCCTTCGTCGCCGCCCTTGCTTCACGAGGGTGGCGCCGGAGTCAGGGGCGAGAGGGAAGAGGGATTTTTGGTGGAGTGAGGGGGGGATGGTTGGGGGAGAGCTGAGGAGTGGACCAGGATGGGTAGCTGTTGGGCGGGAATTTTTTATATGCAGGAATCTTATGAGAGGATCTAAAAGGATCCGAAAGATGGGATGTGTGGTCTGGGAGCGTTGGGACTTGGCTCCCGTGAAATACTGGGCACGCTCTTTTACATTTCAGTGGGAATTTAGAGGGAGGTAAATGCTTACATCAATTGGTATTCCATAATCAATTAGGGTGGCGATAGCTATGGGCCGTTTCTGTTTCGTTTTTGATTTTCGTTTTGTAATTAATTATCTCCGAGATAGAAGCTACGGTATCCTTATTTCATCAAAACCTGGGTTCCAAAAGGATGTCTCTTTGATCTTTTTGAAATATTACATTGATTGATTTGAGTTTGTCGACTGTATTTTATCATTGGCCATCTAAAATCCAATTTTAGTGTCTGCCGAAGCTTATAAGTTTTTTAATACCTTTTTGTTGCCAGTTGCGCCGTAGGTTTCACTTTAGGGTCGTTATGGACTCATTCTTAATGCACTATTGATTAAATATTATATTAAACATCCCCTTGAGAAAGATGCGCTAAAATAATGCATGTAAAATTTTTCTATTGAGCAGAGATTTCTATTTCTGATATCTAAACGAAAATCATATGGTCATTCAAATGAATCGGAATTTTCCTTGCCAGGGTTTTAAATATTACTTTTTGGAAAGGAAACACATTTCTTTAATTTAAGATTAAATGATACGTTCAAGTAATTTCTTCAATGATTCTTGATTTGGCTTGTATTACCTGAAATGCCATAATAAAAGCATGCATATGTGTTTGTTTTGTTTCAGCTAACTCTATTAGCTTCTGCAAAAAGGGATAAGATATTCTTGCACTTCAAAGTACCTACTTTAATGATCATCAAGCGCCAGCAAAATTAATCTCTTTATATAACCTTTGGTGAAAAATCCTATAAACTCTTGCATCTAAGGTTAAAATGTCGTTTTTCCCGCGTACAACGAAGGGGAAAATATATATTCAATTTAAGTTACCGGGAAGATGATTAGGATAAGTAATTTAGACATTTAGATTTTTTTGCGTTTTCATCATGAATAACTGAGTGTACATACATGCTGGGAGCGCGTACGTGTAGTTTAATTTAGATGTGTCCTTGCATCTTGTGCAATAAGTAAAGTTTCTTTTTAGATAGATGGATAGATATTTATTTGTTCTCGGACAGTATGTCCCATGGAACATTTACTGATTCCACTTGGCAATAGTTCACAGTCTCATTAGTAACTCAATTTTGTATTTGTGTTGCCCTATAAATATTGACTGAACAATTAACACAAGGTGTCAATAGTTGAACAATAATTTCACACAGTAAACAATTAAACAACAATATTATTTTAACAAAAACTTAATAACAGAAACATTTACGTAATATATTTATGCATACATTTAGTTATTTTATTTACATTGTATAAGATAGGAATGTGACCACCTCTAAAACACATAAAAATGTTTAAAGCAGGCCTCATTCCATCAGGCACAGGATTCCACAGCCTACAAGATATAATTTGAAAAGATCTACTGAAGACATTGGTGCGGAAATTCTGTATTAATAATACCCCAGTATGCAGTATTAAAGTTAGTAGAGTCTGCCCTGAATTATATATTAATGGCAACTTGTAGTTAATTAGTATTTTAGCTCCATTGTGAGCTTTTTTGGCTAATATTCACCTCTTGCCACACAACCTCGGGGTCGCTTTCGAGGTTTGTGGATGTTGATATATAGTTTGCTTCCATGAGAATCTCCGTTCCTAGAACGCCAAGAAAGGGCTGGACATTGTGTTCCGCTACGGTATATGATTCGAGTTGCTTGATCGCTCGCGCTTAGGATGCTAAGTGGAAAGGATGGTAAAAATGTTTCATCGGGTGGAGCGAGAGGGAGGGGGGTGGAGAGAGGAGGGGGATGGAACGAAAATAAGAGGGTGGGAACTTATGAAGTGTGGGGGGAGGAGATAATGATCGATTGCTTCCTTTCTTTTGTTTTACTTTTGTCTTCATTTAAAGTAGCGGAGAGGATTCGGTGTCCGTTCCAACAGATGGTGCGACCATTGAGATGTGAGTGTGGAAAGCACTTTAAAGGCAGGCACTGGGGAGAGTGATGCATCTGACGTGAATAACGTAAAAATACAAATGGGCCGATTGCAATATTAGTTCTGTTTTTCTGCGTATTCTCATGTGGGATGCCAGGCAAGTTTATCCCGGATATTTTTTTTAAAGCAGCCTTAATAGTGGTAGTTACTTGGGAAGACGATTGGTGGACACTTCAGTAGTGGCATGATTTGTTACGAAGAGCAAACCCAGCTTCGATATAGGCCTACTCTTAACGAAAGAAGCCAAATGGTCCAGAATTTAACTCCCTGTTCGAAGGACAGAGTACTAAACCTGAAGTTCTCACCATAAAATATTTGGGGAACGGTATACCAATAAAAATCTTTGTCACTACCGGAACACGAACCCGGGCCTTCGCAATGGAAAGTCGGTTCTATTGCCACCGCTCCAGTAAGATTTTTCAATATACTAAATATTAATTATATAGGTACCTCAAAACTCTCTCGTGGATAAGATTAAGATACCAGCGAAGATACTTCCAAGATGGCGTTAAAATTGATCTTTCAAAGTACATACCTACACATAATACCCAATGAGAAAGAGAATGATTTGTTTTATCTAGCGTGAAAGAGCTGTAATTTTTAATCACTAGTTTTTATCTCTGTCTTCAAAGGAGAACAGAAATAAAAATTTGGTTCGTTTTGGGTGGAAGAACTGTCAAGTTTATACGTCCATGAGAAACATGCTGATTTAAATTCGGATTATCCGATTTAAACCTCGGAACTTTTATTTATATTTTTAGTCTGTACATAATTGATACTATACTTTTATGTCCTTGAACGTTGAAAAACATCATTGAAACGAGAAAAGAATATGAGCACCAGCAATTCATTAGCGGAAATATGGGTAGTTTTTGTTGTTAACTATTTTCACGATCATCGTCTTTTCTTACTACACCACCACATTCAGCATAGAAAGAAATAATGCGTTGTTACACGAATTTAGAGAATATTCATCAGGTTAGAGTATTATTACACATCTACATCTACACGATACCCTGCAAGCCACCGAGAGGGTGTGTGGCAGGGGTTTAAGATCACCAAGTATGCACTACCGACATGTAAACAAGCAACTATAGGGTCTCATGTAACTAGATTGTTAGTATTAATAGTACATATTTAAGGGATTAATACATGCATCATGCACTACAGGCTACTCTAAAATATTTCCCCTACCTATCCCTTTGCTATGATGCCTATTCTGATCTCTTATAGTACGGGGGAAAAATATATGTTAATATATTGATATACCAACGAACCCTATCAGTGATTTGACGATAAAATTCGCAAACAAATTACCTGTAAGAAGAGTATATCTTGTCACGAACTTCAGTGCTCTTTCTATCATGAGTGAAAATATTCTACTCATTATGGTTGGTGGTTCTTGATTTTAATTTACCTCAAAGATCATATTCACAACTTATTATTTACACTCGTAATTTATTCTTTATATAAGTTCCCTTAATTAACCGTTAGCGAGTAAAGAGCTCGAGAGATATGTCTCTTTTCGAATTAGATCCTATGAAATAATTATATAAATGTTTTTCATAAGTATCAAATTATTCAATTTTTATGTCTTCAGACATTTGGTGTAATTTTCTTCGTTTCTATTTAGTCATGTGCAATCGTATTTAATTTCTGTATTCACCTTATGGCCGACATATGTCAATAATAGATTCTATGATATGTCCTTGGACATCGATTGAAGGTTGACTTTATAGAGATCCATTCATAAACGATGTACCTAATTGAAGGAATTTTCCCTTATTTTTGTTGCTTCCATAATAATGCTCCTGGCAAGAGCAGTGAGTACAGTTTGGCGCACGGTATTGGGAGCTGGTCCTTGCAGATTAATGATGCAGAGAAGGTATTTATTTTCACGGGATTGCCTTCGTTAATATATCAGCCATTTGCTTCCTTACATACAAATATGTTCCCTGCTTACCCCTGTCATATGCTCTTCCCCCCTTTTCGCTTTCTTTAGGGTGAATTATATGCGGAAAATATAAATACAACATTTCCCTCAGAGTGGTCTCCTTTTTTATCATTTCTCCGCACATACTCTCATGCTTAATTTTTCTTCATCCTCTCTCTCTCTTCAGTGCTCAATCTTTTGCAATGTCACTTTTTTCTCCGTTCTTCCCCTCCGTATTTCCTCTTGCTGGTTCACTTGCCGCAAATCCGGGTAGTCACGATTGTTGCCAATAGCTTTTTTTTCCTCCGACCTGCGCTTTTGCTCCATGTGAGGGAAATGAAACTGCGAACAATTGCCGTGATTTAGCTCTTTTTCACGGCAGAATAGATGCCAGAGGCCGGGAAAATAGTGGAAGGATGATTAAGAAGTCGTGTAATGAAGGTAACCGTTCCCGAATGCTTTTTTGATGGGTCCAAACAAGTGAGGCATGTGGAAATGCATTTTTATCTCCATTTTGAGTGACGCCGAAGGATTTATAATTATGAAAATATGCACCGAAGGTTTTAATAAAGACCTGGAGCCTTTGGAAATAAAATATTTTAAACGGAATTTACCTTCATTAATGGAAACAGCAGCAGTTAGCATTTTTTTCCTGTGTAAATGTAGGGACATTGAAAAATTTTCATCCTTGTTTTGGCATGAATAACCTGGAATATTGCTTCCACTTTTGGTATAAATGCACGAAGTTCATCAGCCGTTAAAACAACTTGAACTCCTTTTTAATCATCAAACAATAATGATAGTTTTTGTGGACTAGGTTAGGCATGCTTTTATGCTGCAGTTAGTCATTATATTTAGGAAATGTTTTTTTTTTTAATTCTGATGGAAGTGAAATGTAATTACCTTAGCTGATGTGCAATTAATTTATAAAAATTTTCATCTCCAATCACCTACGGTAATTTCAGTGCAGCGGTATTTCATTTCAGCTCTATAGTATTTATTTTTTAGCATTGCTTACAGTTAACGATGAGAAATTAACATTTTGAGGAAAACGAGGGCATCAACTTGAACATTAATAATCCTATCGCTATCGATGATGGTAATAGTTTTTGAGTTAGACGAGGGTTATCCATAGGGAAAGGGAGAATGCAAAGGTTTTATACTTTAATGACTTTAATTAGGATGAATATCCTAATAGTTTCCCATCTCAGGAAATGTTTTAAAGGTGAATTTAAAGAAAATTGTATATTAATTGCTTGATTGAGGGCATCCAAATAGCTTCCTTGACTCGCCGTCTGGACAGCTTGCACTCTAATTAAGGCGAGGATAAATTGGAGTAAGGATTATATTCGGAAATTCTTTGACCGAAAGTTATTTTAGCTACGAGATTAGACTCTTAGACCGTTAGAGTTTTGAATTATCTCAGTATGCCTATCGTTTTATAGTTTATATGGTTTTAACGCTGTACAATTTTTGGCATATTAATTCTATTTGCCCGCAATAAGTGTTCACCGAAAATTACCTTACTTACGATTATTTTCAATACTTATGGAACCATTTAAATGCGCTGAGTAAATTCTTCTTGGGTTAGACTCTATCTCCGCCGATGTTTCGCGTTTTTCATGCGCTATTTTGCCAGGTGTGATATTTTCTCTGCGTTGTTCGAATTCATTGATATCCAATGTAAAACTATCGTTGCATGATTTTTATAAATTTTTTATTAACTTTTCCAGTGACATTGATTTCATGTTACGTGAAGCATGGCAACAAAGTTCATATTTCTTCTTGCCGAAGAGAAAAGACCACTCGTTTCTTTCCAAAATCTAATGCACGTTCAGGAAGACTGCCGTAATTCGCCAGCCAGTCTGTGTCATGTCTCACTTGTACAAAAACGAGACGTGACTTGCCCTCGTGCCGAACGCGTGTTTATTTCTCATAGTGCGGAGGCGGTAAGATGCACCGCTCTTTCACTCGATTGAGACGCGGATCACCAGCATTGAACCGCGGAAAGAGGCCGAGCACGGCATTTCGAGCCCATCCAATCGCGTCCGGAGGATGGAACCAGCTACCTTCGAGTTCATTGTGGTAGTCACGGTTGAATCACGCGGAGTGGGAGAGTCGACGCGAGGGGCGGACGCGGTCGTTCCTGGGAGGAGAGTGGGGGGGGTGAGCGAAGGCTGGGAGGGGAGGGAGGGAGTGATATAGAGAGAGAAAGAGAGCAAGAGTGAGGGCGGGAGGTGCCGGTAAAAGCGCGTCACGCCCTCTAATTGGCGGGTTCCTCGAGCCCGCGCGCCATTGGCCGGCACGAGGCGTCGAAGGCTGCGGGGGGCGTGGCCAGAACGTTTTCATTTTCATCTTTTCGTTTTTCTCTCTTTGCATTCGTGCCTTGCTCACAATTTTTTCTGCCCCCCCCTCGTTTTATTCTTGAAATCTCCTCATCCCCGGACTACGAATACGGCGGCGAGTGCTCCCTTCCCCCCGCCCACCCAACCTCCCCTGTCCGTTCCGATCGTCCCCAGTCCCCACACCCCTCGGTCTCCCCGTAGCGTCCAGTCCCTCATGTGTAACTCCCCTCACACTCCCCCTCCATCCATCATCTTCCCTTCGCAACCCTCCCCCGCTGCAACTCGGTTGTTCCCTCCCCCTTCAAGTCTGGCGGGGAGAGGGGGTTGGAATGGATGGGGAGGAAGTGATTTTTTTGGCATGACGGGGTCTTTTGTCTCATCACGGCGAGGCGGTTGCTCTGGTGTTGCCTGGAGACATACTTTCTGCACGTTCGTCCGCGGAGGAGTCGTGCGGTATTTTTGTTTTCGTCTATCGAAGGGAATGAGCTCCGTGCTCCGTGTGCATGTCTAGGATCTTTATCACCGAGAACAACAACGTTTCCATCGCCCGTGCGGAAGTGAGAAGTATTCAGGCGTAGTTTCGTACGCGTGATTGCCGAGAGTCCTTGTCATAGTTCATGATTTCGGTTGGCTGTATAAACTGTTCATAAATTTTAATTCTTTAGAATATTTGGATTGAGGCTGGCTGGCTAGAAGAGGTGGCACGCTTCTTTCATTTAGCTTGAGACTAGAGAAAGACTTAATCTCATGTGCATAAGAAACGTGTCCACATGGTTATCAAGAATGTAAAATATCAACAGCATAAAATACAAGAATCATTTGAAAGGCATCGATTCAGAATGACAAGACGCCATAAATAATGGAAGAAAAGAGAAGATGGAGGTGTTTTCTGATTAACTTCAATAGAGGAATGCAGAACAATCATTGCATTAGATTGATGACCAGATGATTCTATTTTCTATCCAAAGTAGTGATTAAGTAATAACTACTAGTCAGAAAAAAGTGATTTGGTGTCCAATTTGTTGTAGGTATATCAAGCAGTTTTGACTACTTCTGCAGCAATCAAAATAATCATTGGTTATTGACTTCCATTTATTTTACCTACTCTCTAAGTAAAAACGTTGTTGAAGGGGGAGACTTCTATAAATTCTGCAAAATAGCATAACATGTATGCAAAAAGTTACAAGAACCTTTCGGTGAAGGTTATATGTGTTGCGTCTGGAATTTGTTGAATTTTTTGTTGTTTCCTTGATGAATTTTTGCCTGCTATTTGTTATTAATAAATGGTTCTTGTTAAATCCTTACTTCTTCCACTAATTTTTTTAGGTATAGAACCACTATGCACCATAATATGCCTGTGTAAGATTTCCTCGACTTTAGAGAATAGATAGAGGAAATGATTTTCGTTTTGTACAAAACTAGAACTTTACAGTCTATTGCATAAACGCAACATTAAGTGAATATTTTCTTGCATTGAATTGCGTTTGTGTAATTGACCTGATTTGTTTTGCCTATGTGGTAGTTAATTTCATTTTTATTTCGTTCGATAAAGATCATAGAATACATAGAAAAATTTAAAAAGTAACACAATGACTGTCATGTTGCGTTGATGATGCTTAGTCAGTTTTCATTTGAGCTGAATAGTTTAGCTGCTGTTAGAAAATGTGAGAAACAATCGAAAAAGTAAGAATTATTTATTAAATAAAGTATAATTAACTCTTTATCTTCCCGCTGAAATTGCCTATTAAATATTGTTAAAATTGATTCTACTATATGTAGTGGATAGAATAGCGTTTGAGGCAAAATTGTTATACCCCTTGTTTTATTAAGAGCCGGATTTTGATTTGCAATGAATGGGAAATTCACTTAGTCAAATTCTCTTAGAATCGGCAATTTTGTTCGAGGCACCAAATACATATTATAAATCCCGATATATATTGGTCGATGGCAACTTAGATAATAAGGTATTTATTGGGCTCTTTCGGATGGCATTTTGTACATTCGTATTGTTACTTAGGTAGGTACATTTTTATTCCATTCATTAGTGTAAGTATTTCACTACTAGGGAATATCAATGTCAATGTCGTTGCGTAAGTCCGCGTGGTTGCAAACAATGGATCCTTATCATAGAATTGGCTGTTCTCTATTGCTACCCATTTAATAAAGTCAGATTGTATAATCTGACTAATCAAAGTCTGTGGTATAGCGTCACGTACAATCCAGCCATTATTGAAGTTTACCTTAAATTCTGTTTTGAGTTTCTAAAAGTCCCGTTACGACGGGTACGACCAATCCTATTTACTACCAATTTCCGCTGAGATGCCACAGTAAGGGGTCAGTTAGGAGAATTGGCGTCCTTTACGGTCTTTGAAAACATATATCTTACCCTGTGGAATATATGCTGGAAATCTGAATATACCTATTCAGAATGAAGGAATCCATCTCAAGTGCCTATGAAGAATTAAACTAAACCTGTCTTCAAGAAATTGAATATCATAGAATGAGGAGGATTAAATTTGCTATAAACGGAAGACTCTGTGAATTACTATAAAATAAGAAAGTCGCCAAAATTTACAATTTGTAGTTATTTGTGAGAGAAAGATACTGATTTAATTCTCGTAGTTAGAATTTATTAGGGTAATGAATATGACTTCTCTTGCAGACTGATGATACAATAATTCAATTTCTCCAATCCTTTTAATGTAACATTTTTTTATTAAGAACAGAAAAATGCGTAGTTGCAGGCGTAATATCGTTTTATTCATAAATAAATACAATGACTTCGTTTTTCAAAAAAGAATTGTTATACGACCCGGGTTTAGGCGTCTAGGCGTCATCTTCAGGTGATGCTCACGGGCCGTCGTAATAAAAAAGTTTTTGTGGAAACACGAAGTATTGAATTTCATCATTGAGAACAGTAAATATGAATCTTTGCATAAAAGTACTAAAAATTACTCATTAGCGATGATTTGAATTTTTATTTAATTATTTATGATATTAATGTTTGTCGTGGTTATTATAATATCTTCCCCTTTTCATTTTCAGTATATTTCCTAGTTGAAAAGAAATTCCTCTTTTGTAGCACAAAGTCACACTTATCGCTCACAATGGTCGTAATGAGTTCAAAATTATCCAGTCAAACGTGCCTTATTTTATTCTTAGCATTAGGCTATTATTTCTACAGGAACATGATGTCACCTACTTGCGCATTTTATGGCAATGTTGTCATTAATAAGGATTTGCTTGATAAGAAAATAAAAAATGCTATCGCATAATATTTCAATAACGATTTTCAAAATACCTTTGGACGCTCGTTGTCTTTATATCGCCTTGATTTTACTTCCTATGTATTTAACTCCTGGGATACTCAAAACTTTTAGGAATCGAAGAGGAAAGGAACATTTTGTATGCATTTTCTTGGACTACATTATTAAAGCAATATTCTTGGAGTGCTAAACAGGCACTCCATTAAAATATGCCAATACCCTTCGTCTTCTATAGGTACTATTGGTGAAAGCACGCTATTTTTTTCCTAAAACATTGTCTATGATCTTGAAATTGCTCTAAAGTGATGACGATATTAGATTAAGCTTAGCTTAAAAAAGCTTTCATTCTGCTTCTGCTTCTGTTTATGATGGTGTTAAGTGGAACATTCACAAAATAAATACTTATGAATCGTGCCAAGTTTCTTTAAGTTTTTTAACTGCATGTAAAAGCCAATGGCCAATGTTTTCTGTTTTCTGGAATTAATGGATTCAATCAATTACTATGTTTTATCAGCGAACTATATTATATTCCTTATAGTTTTTCATTTGCTTATAATTATTTATTTCCTTCCCAGAAATCACATATTTTTTCTGTTCTTTCGGTGATGAAACACTTAGTATTTAATTGCTGAGAATAAATATAGTTCGTGATCACTGACTATTAAGAAAGCTTTTTGAAATATAATTGTGATCTCATCAAAACATTGAACGTTGAAAATTTGCATTTTTCCTTCGAAAATAAGAGATACGGAGTTTCAGTTTTTCTTTATTTTTGAAGTCCATTTCGATTGGCTTTTGGAAGTAGATAAAGCGAGGTACCTTGAAGCAATATTAAAAAAAAATTATCTACCTAAATGGTATTAATCTAAAGGTGTATATTATCTTGAGTTAGATTTTCTGTTGTACTTCGTCTTGTTTTAGCTTCGTAATGGTTGGATGTGTTGGAATTGAGCAAGACCGTCGATGGTCTTATGATATTCATTGAGCGTTTCAACAATTCTCTTCCAGCATTGACAGTGTAGGTACTCTATGGTGCTGCCGGTTAATAGTATCATTGCCTGTTTTATGTTTCACGCATTCTCATCCTTCGGTCCTTATAAGAGTGATATACCTTTCGTAAGACAAACGTATTGGAGCGTTAAAAACTGTGCTCTTCTCTCCCAAATGCGTTTTGAATCTATTGCTTTTGAGAAAATCTCATTGTCTCTAATAACCGCTATTTATCCCTATCTGTTGCTCTGTTGTAAGGATTAAACTATACTACTAACGAGAAAATGGTTATTTTAGCTTAGTTGAACGCAAATGTAACCGCCTCAGTCAACTGTAACCCGAATCATCTGACAGAAAGCCAGCTGACTCGTGTTTATAGGATGATTTTCTGATCCATCGCATGGCTCCCTCGGCATGAATATTTGATTTTTGGTTATGAAGCAGAACTCTGTCTTACAATCAGGCAAATTACTCCGTACTTGAATTCTTCTTCCACTGGCTACCTTTGCCTGTGCTGCCTGAGAATTGCCTTTTGTGCTCGAAGCAAGACTTATTTTCCGGGCTTCTCATGAAAAGAAACATGCTCGTTGCATGCTTGCTTGCTCGTTTCTTCAAGAGCCTTGTTAGTTATTTATTAGTGTGTAGTAAATAGTAGATTCTTTTTCCAGATAGCTCCGCTGCGAGTCTAAGGGAGAGAGATAGTTAGAGTTAGATTAGGATGACTCCCATTAGGTCAATTGTCAACCTCTTCCGTGACTCACCCGATAGCGAGCCCTTGAGGGCTCGAGTCGATGAGCTCGAGAAGACGGTGGATAGTCTTCGCTCTCTCGTGAAACGGCTGGTGACTACGTTGGAACGGTCGAGGGGGAGTGGGGGTCGGCCAAGGCCTTCCGCACGCGTTGGTGCGGGGGCGAGCCCTTACACTGGCGTGGGTTGGAGGGTTGAGGACGTTCCCCGCACACCCGAGCCTCTAGCGGAGCCTACCTCCGAATCCGGGGGAGAGTGGGAAGTGGTCCGTAGGAGGAGTCGTGGGGTCACACTACACAAACGGGGAAATGCAGAGGCAGAGGCTGAGCCTTTCCCCGTTAGTAATAGGTTCGATGGGCTGGCGGAGGTCGGCGCATCGAACGCTCCGCCTCCGGAGACTTCGCCGACTGGGAGTCGGGAGGGAAGGGAGGGAGTATTAGTGATAGGTAGCTCCAATGTCCGCCGAGTAGCGGACTCGATGCGTGCCAGGGCCCGTCGGGAAGGAGGTGGTGAATCCCGAGGGAAAGGTGACGAAGAACGGGTACGTTCCTGGTGTATACCAGGAGGTACGGTGCCCCAGGTGACGAAGGCGTTGAAAGCAACGGTCAGTGCCACTAACTGCTCCAAGCTGCACGTAGTCGCCCATGTCGGCACTAACGACGCCGCGAAACGGGGGTCCGAGGATGTAATGGATTCCGTAAGGGATCTATGCACCGAGTTCCACCGTGTTCGTGGAGGTCTGGGTATCGATATGAGGCTGACTATATGTAGCTTGGTACCTAGGACGGATCGGGGGTCGATGGTTTGGAGCCGAGTTTTAGGCATAAACCGGAGACTCCGTGAAGTCTGTGGGAGCGAGGGAGCTGAGTTTTTGGACCTCGGGCCGGAGCTGGAAACGTGTCGGGTGCCCCTGAATCGCTCGGGTGTCCACTACACGGACGAGGCATCGTCTAAGGTAGCGAGTAGGATACTGGAGCATACACGTAGGGTTTAGCTCAGGTGGTAGCCCAGAGTGCAGGTCAATCCGCGGGGGAAAAATCGTGCAAGAATTTGACAGAACATGCAGAGTAGTTTTAGAAGGTCAGAGAAAAACACATGGAGAGAACGAACATGATAATTCATCAAAGGTAAGAGGTAGACCAAATAGTTTGTCCGTCAAAAAATTATCGAGGAAAATTTTAGTTGGAAAGGAGCACCAAGAGAGAAACAGATTGGAAGAAAAAATTTCAGTGATAGTAGTGAATTGTCGTAGTATAAGAAATAAAGTAGCAGAATTTCACCACCTCATTAAGAGTACTAATGCAGATATAATCGTAGGTACAGAAAGCTGGCTTTCGAAGGACATATCAGATCATGAAGTATTTCCGAAGTGTTTTACAGTATACAGAAAGGATAGAGTAAGCAGAAACGGAGGAGGAGTTTTCATAGCTGTGAAGGACCCGTATGTCAGTAGAAGAGAACTTATTTCAGAGCGAAATGTAGAAAGTATTTGGTGTTCCGTTAAAAGTAAAAGTAGTAACGCAAAAAAGATATATGTAGGTGCATATTACAGGCCACCGGACGCAGACGTCAATTCTATAATAGAGCTAGAGTCAGAGATACGCACATTACTTTCTGGGAAGAATGATAGAGGAATAATAGTAGGCGGAGATTTCAATCTCCCCTCGATAGACTGGAATACGTGTAGTTTCATTGCAGGAGGTAAGGATAAGGAACATTGCGAATCACTGTTGAACACCTTTACGACACATTCTCTACAACAGCTAGTAACAGAGCCGACCAGGGGTAACAACATTCTAGACTTATTAGCAACAAATATACCCGAGAGAGTTCTAAATACAGTTACAGACACAGGAATTAGTGACCATAAAATAGTGCATGCGAAATTTATTGTAGGCGTTGAAAGACATTATAAACCAAGGAGGAGGGTGTACTTATTTGGCAAGGCAAATTACGACGGTATGAAAGAGGAATTAAGGGAAGCGTTTACTGTATTCAGCGAACAAAGCAAAGGATTAAATACAGAGGATTCGTGGAGAGAATTTCTTGAGGTCACCCGTAACGCAGTTCATAAATACATACCAAGTAAATATATTAGTGATAATACAGAGCCAAGGTGGTATAACGCGGAGGTTAGGAAATCACTAAAGCGACAAAGGGTATGCCACGCTAAGATGAAAAATGCCAGACGGGGTCTATCGGTAGAGGAAAAAAATGAGCTAGTTCAAAACTATAAAAAATCGAGAGCATTAGCAAGGAAATCATGTCGGCAAGCGTTATCACATTTCAAGAGCAAGATGTTAGGAGAATATTTAGATAGCAATCCTAAAGCGTTTTGGTCATATGTGAGAGAGCTTCAGGGAAATAAGTCCACAGTGCACACACTTAAAAATGATAAAGGAATCAGAGTCACCAGCAGTGTAGAAAAAGCCAACACTTTAAACACCTTCTTCCAAAGTGTATTCAACTCATCGTCACAAAACGCAGTGGAACCACCGCCGAACACTTTCAGTGAGCAAATGCCCGAAATAAACATTTCATGTCGCGGAATAGAGCAGCAGTTAAAAAGCATAAGTAAAAACAAAGCACCAGGTCCCGATCAAATTCCTTCCAGAGTTTATAAAACATTAGCTTCTGAAATAGCCCCCTATCTAGAAATAATATTCAATAAAACACTAAAGAACCACACAGTACCCAAGGATTGGAAAGTAGCTAACATTACACCTATATTTAAAAGCGGTGATAGGGAAGAACCTAGTAACTACAGACCCATTTCACTCACGTCAATCTCTTGTAAGATATTTGAGCACATAGTAGTCAGTTCGATCATGGGGCATTTGGATAGTCAGGGATTACTCATAAACAGCCAGCATGGGTTCCGGAAAGGTAGATCTTGCGAGACACAATTAGCTTTATTCGTACACGATATTTTAGTCCACGGCGAAAGCAGTACTGAAGTTGATGCGATATTTTTAGATTTCAAAAAGGCTTTCGATAAAGTTCCTCATGACAAATTAATCTTGAAGTTAGAGAGTTTTGGTATAAATAAAGACGTTGTATGTTGGGTAAAAGAATTCTTAAGTGGGCGAGAGCAGAGGGTTGTCATAGATGGTATCATGTCGGACACAATCGAAGTCACATCGGGAGTTCCCCAGGGTAGCGTAGTAGGTCCGCTTCTATTTCTTTTATACATAAACGATTTGGGTACCGTAGTTAGTAGTAACCTTAGACTTTTTGCAGACGATGCGGTGGTGTACAGGGGTATATCAAACGAAGAGGACATGAAATCACTTAGCAAGGATTTAGATGCAATTGAAGAGTGGTGCGACAAATGGCAGTTAGAACTCAACCTTAAAAAGTGTGTAGCTATCAATTTTTGGAGGAGGAATAATTCGATAGAGCGATCCTATAGAATTAATAACACGAAGATCGAAAACGTTGAAACCGTAAGATATTTAGGTGTAACAATCACTAAAGATTTATCGTGGGGAAGACACATAAGGGAAATATGCGGCCGAGCGAAGAGAAAGCTAGGATTTATAAAAAGAGTACTTGGGAAATGTGATGAGAAGACAAAAGAGCGATGCTACTTTTCACTAGTTAGGCCCCACCTTGAGTATGCAGCCAGTGTATGGGATCCTAATGAATTAGGTTTGATGAGAGAACTAGACAGTGTGCAGCGTAGAGCAGCTAGGTTCGTCAAAAGGTGTTACGATAGGTTGAGTAGTGTATCAGAATTAATACAAGAATTAGGGTGGGAATCATTATCAGAGCGTAGATTAAAGTTCAGATTTAATCTATTGCAGAAATTTCAATCGGATAGCTTTACTGAAGATGTTAGGCACATATTAAAAACACCAGCGTATTATGCTAGATTCGACCAGATAAATAAGATTAGAGAGATAGATTGTCGTACAGATAGATTCAAAATGGCATTTTTCCCCCGTACTATAAGAGAACAGAATAGGCAGCATAGGAAAGGGATAGGTAGGGGAAATATTTTAGAGTATTCTGTAGTGCATGATGCATGTATTAACCCCTCAAATACTATAGATACTAACAATCTAGTTGCATGAGACCCTTTAGTTGCTTGCTTGCATGCTAGTAGTGAATGCTTGGTGACCTTCACCCCCTGCCACACACCCTCGCGGTGGCTTGCAGGGTATCGTGTAGATGTAGATGTAGATAAAAAACATTGTGCTATATCCACAAAGCTGCTAGATTGATAGGCTAATGCTCGCAAAAGTCTTAGCTAAATATTGTATGTAACCCATATCATGATATTGTCGGTTCCGAGGAGTATCTGGTTCCTAGAAATACTCTTAGATTTACCGGATGAGTACAAAATAGATATTTTTCTACAATCTGAACTACCCCGCCATTCTATGCACCTCGTCAGTTTTTCTTTATATGTACATAAAAATAATGCTATGCATTATCATAAAAATAATATTATGCATTATCATTCATATCAGTATTGTATTCATTTAAAATAATCGCTTCTCTGATCTCGATTTTTAATACTTCTTACATATCCTCTTATTTTTATTTCCACAACACTTCATGGAACCTAATGGTTTTCATCGTTTGTAAGATCTTTATTTTGAACTATTCTGATTCTGATGCTTTTTTTTTGGAATTGAACTTTTACAGCAATAAAGCTATCGCGAGAGAAAAATTTAATGACTAGCATAAAGATATAGTAATAGGGAGGATAGGCAACATACAAAGACCTGGCTACAAAAATCAGTGACAACTCCCGGCGAATCGAAGTACGGGAAAAACCTGGTTTTAACGATATCTTAAGTGTACGACGCAATGAAGGCATAATAATTAAAAACGTTTGAATTCATCAAAAATTCAATTGCTATTAAAGATATACATAGTAAACAGGCAATCGTGAAATCATACTAATATTATTACGATAATTAGGATTATACTATGACAAATAAGAATGAGTAGGAGAGAGAGAGAGGAACCCAGAATTATTCCTTCAAAGACAGTTATCAAATACTGACTTACGAAAGATGTATAGAAGAATAGCCGGAGTCGAAGCATTATTAAGTGATGTAAGAACGGAAATCGACTGTATTGCGTTGAAGCAACTTGCATGAATCTAGTATGACTCGCAGCCTGTGGTCATAGGCTAATAATCTGTTAGAGTTCATAATTGGAGGAAAAAAATTCCCTCTATAAAACTGAGTTATACTGAAAAAAAACTAATATCTTCCTCGAAAAATAAAGGAATAAATCCACAAAAATTTAATGATATCCAATAAAAAATGACATATTACCTTCCAAGGTAATGAAGCTTGAAGATGAAAAACGTTGGCAGTTAGACTTGGAAGCAAAGAAGTCTTAAATAGAAATTGCTAAGAGAGGATGACTCAATACTGAAAATAGGTTTGTAGAGATATGATGATGTAGATGCAGACGCCTGGAAATGTTCCTTGTCAAAAACCATGGCTTGCTAAGCAACAAAAGTAGTGTGGACCTAATCTGATGGAGATAATAGACAGCATAAAATAAATTCGTGTGGCCAAATGAAGGACCGCAAGGAAAAGAAGTAAATGAGTGTATATTATTACTAAGATGGTAATAACATGCATACACTTTTACGTTTGAAGTACATATTCTTTCTGTGATTCATTGAAGACGAATGCGCAGAGTATATATCTCTTGTGTAAATGTGTCTTTGTCCAAATAACATGTATGGAATACCTGGGAGAGGTTGTTTGGCGTTGTATAAAAGGAGGAGTAGGATGAAATTGGTGATTATTTCGGCAGAATAATTCTTGAAATGGCACGATAACAAGTATTACAGAATGTTACAAAAGCCTTAGACCAATCCGATGTACAAATATTAGAGGGATGTGGGACAGAAGAGGTTTCCGGTTATAAGAGGACGGGCACACGCAAGGGCAACTTCGAAATATCTCTGTAATTCGGTATTGAAAAGAATCAGATATCTGCTGGGTACATAATGTCCGGGTAATAGGTTTGATAGCAGAGTCGAAATGCAATATCTTCACGTAAACTCAGTGGAGAGCAGTGGTTATATTTTTCATTGGAAGTTAAATTAGGAACCCTTTTAGAGTTATCAGTTCTTTATTGATTTAACCCTTGCCGTTCTTGATTGCTCCACCAGTTTTATCACGTTTTTACGTCGTCAATGTAAAAAAGTATACATATGGACAAGGTAACCGAAAGCGTATCGTGGTAGAAGTCAATGAGTAGGGCCACAGTGTATCAAGGGTGGGTACTTACCACGCTATCCACCATTTTAAGCTATTTTGCAATTATGTAGTACCCGCTTTGGTACTATTCCTTGTTGTCACACATAATCATTTTGTAAAGAGAGAATTAATATTTTTTTAACATGCGACATTTATTATCATCAGTACTAGCCTTACACTCTACGATTGATTGGACTAAGTTCTCTATTATTCCTCTATCAACTTACTCTTTGTATTGATATAACTCATATCTGTTAAATATTTAACTACTCACTATAGTTATTAGTAATGGCAAGTCTTTTTTCACCTGTTTCCAATTACTTTTACCTCAATGGCTTCTTGTATGGCAGTGTGATATCCGCCAAAATTGCACCATTATTTTGTTCTAACTTTATTTTTAAGTTTTCTTGAGATTTATTTCCCTTCGTCAGCTTCATTTTTGTTTTACAAAACTATATCTCAAATTAATCCAGCACTGCTTTTTCTGCGACCGATAATGTCAGTACCACACTGCCGTAAGGAAGCAGGTTCTTGATGCATGCTCTGATGAAATACCTTCTCATTTTTATGCTTGTACTATCAGCTGTTAGTAGATACATAACTATTCTTTTCAGCGAGATATAATAATAATATTATGCTTTCGATATATCTTGCTTCAAGGTTTATTTTAGTACCAAGGATTAGCGTTTTTATGACACTTTTAAACAGATGATATTCATCATAATTTTCGTGAAAATAGGAGTTAGGCTTGTGATTGCGAATGCTGTGGTTAATCTCTTCAGCGGCTCGTTGTTAAATTTGTAATCCGTGATGCCATCAAGTTTTTACAAGTTTAAGTTTGCTATAATCGACCTTTCATATTCTCATGAATAGACGGGAAATTGAGAAAACGTTATCCTATGGTGATGAGCCACATTTTTCTATGTATTTAAAAGCAAATAATAGTGTAGGTACTGAGGCATGCATCGTGAAACGTGTTCTAAAGGTGGAAAAGAAATATGCTTGAAGGAAGCGCCTCCTCACAGTACTGACTACTTCTATGAATTGAGTTCATATGCTATCTCATTATCTCATTGCAATTGGGAAATAAAGTTTTCTTCAAATAAATCCAAATATGAAAAACTTGAAATTTTGTTTCTTCCTAATTAGAAGTGGTAATTGTAATTTGGCACCAAATGTAAGTAGTCTAATGCGTCGTTGAATCTAATTACAGAAGTGGATTTTCAGGTATTTGTAAGATATATGAGGGAAGAAATCTGGGCTGCACAATGTTAGTGAGATGAATTTATATTAGCTAGGAACGTTAAAGAGCATGTATTTATTCCATTTTATGGAATTCTCCTGAGTTTATTAAATTTCTTGTTTCCTAATCACTTGTATTTTTAATTTCTTCCGTTAATGACTAGGTTTAGGGGACATCATCTCTCAATGCGAGATAAATATTTCACCCATTATCGTTTCGTGAACGGCCAGTATTGCATGCAGATGCTTCTTGATATCCCTCAAAATTCTGATAAACCTTGCCCGTTTCAATAGATTGGTTTCAATACGTAAGAAATCAATTCCAGAATTCCTTTCCAGAATAAGTTGCCATCGTGTACTCTTCTTCCTCACTTCAAGCCACAAATGGCTAATTAATCCCCGTTGTTGAAAATTCTCATTGTAGCCATCCAATGTTTTTCCACCCTCACCCTCAGCGCTATACATCATTCGATGGCACTGAGGTTCGTTCTACTTTTGTTTGCTGGATCTCCTCTCACAACAATGTGTTCCCTCTTTATTTCTTCCTTCAGGCCCCTTTTTATCCGCTACCATTTGCGCTTCCATTCCTGGCGCTTGACCCGCAACATTCCAAGCCTCAGGAGAGACATCTATCTACAAAAGGCCTGAATCCTTAAAGGATTTTCTCTGTTTTATTCTCCCTCAGGCCAAGTACGAGGAGGAGAGTGCGAGACTCGATGAAAAAGTGAAGATATGGCAAGGCAGTCATCAGGAAAGGCAAACGGAATGAAACACCGATTTATACACCAACTTGCATTCGTGGAACAAAAACACTCTCAAGAGCGATCACGGCCGCGTGATTAGCAGCATATAGTTCTCAGCCCGCGACTACAATTAGTCATCTCCATCCGATGGTTTCCTCAGAGTCCTTTCTGCTTTTGTTCACGCAACGGGATAATGACCACGCATGCGTGCAAAATCGCGATTTCGGAGCGGTTTTGTCTAAACCCCTTCCTCTGAAACTTTTTTTTTCATGCCGTGAATCTTTTTCGTGTTGCGGATCTTCTTTGCTTTTTAAATCCTTTCTTCCAAAGGGAGCCTTTTTCTATTCCCCTTTATTTTCACACACTCTTGCACTTTTCCTTTTTAAGAGGAGTCCTATACCTTTTACTCTTTTTTTGACAAGCGGTTCAGTAGATTTTCAATTCACATCTTGAGTTTTTTGAGAGCGGCGCGTTGCCATCGTAATTAGCGAGATGGATGTAACATCATATCTATCCATGAAATTCAGCATTTAAAGAGAAACATTGCCAACGCTGTGCGATGAGAAATGTTTTTTCTCACGGTAGGGGATCTGTGTTTCTTTGGGTATGATGCAACCACCATCATATTCCTAATGCATTAAATTTTGTTAACGAAATGGCGTTCTTAATAATAGCGAAGTTGCCAGTTGTAATCGCATTGACGCTCGCGTAAAAATAAAAAAAATAAGGCTAGATAACTAAATTGGGTGTGATTGATTGCCTCTATACGATAATAAAAAGTGCCCACGTGTTTTCTAGTCTGTAACTAATATCTTACTTGTTTTAGAGTTTTTTGTGATGTGGTCTTTATAATATTAGGTTGTTAAGTGGCGTAGTATGTTTAATAACAATTAGTCGGTAGATCTGTGTAGCCTACCCACCATAGATCTGATATTTCTTGAGACCTAAACGTAAGTACCCCTTAAGCATTGGGGTATTATCGGCCGATTCTTTAAGCATTGGAGCTAAGTATTGTTCCATGTAATATTTGGCTGGAACTATCTAAAGTAAAACCATAAAAAACTATTATGTTTTCCGCAGATGTTTTTTTATAAATAAACAATAAAAGTACTTTGAAAATGATGTATCTTCTAATTTAATAATTTGTTTTTTTTTAAATAATTTCTTGGCAAGAACCAAATTCTGTCCTAATTTGAATGTAAACCTTGGTTATCACATCCTTGAAATTAATTACATGTTTCGTATCAAAATCATTGTTTTAGTTTAGATGCCGTGAGCCGCAGAATCGGTGGAAATACGTGCATATCCGTGTCAAAATTTAAGATGACGAACGATGTAGAAAATGTAAACTTCAACTCCTATAACCAGTGGGGGTGTAGGTATAATCCATAAGAACATTTATTGATCTGCCTGTTATTTATCTTAATACTTATATTATCTACGTAACATATATTTTATTCTTTTTGGGTAGCCATCAGATAACCATAGACGCATTTTTCATCATCTGTATAATATCGTGCGATCCACGAATAGGGTGTATGTCAGGGGAAGAAGATCACCAAACACTACTTACATGCAACTAAGACCACCAATGCTACTACTTCATGAAAACGTGTTGGGTATAAGAGTTACGTGCAACTAGATGGTTATTATCTACGTAGTAACGAAGTGATTACTGGTTAGGAAGTCTTTCTCTGAACATATTTATCTCCGTTTCCCTAGCTTGCGTATGTTAGTAATGTTAATACATCCTTCATGCAATACAGACTACTCCAGTAAGTTTTTAGCTACCTATCTCTTTGTTTTACTGCCCATTTTGTTCTCTTATGGTACGTGGGAAATTTATATTTTAAATCCATCGGTACGACTCTATTTCTGCCTGATGTTGTTTATCAGATCAACGTTAACATAATACTCAGATATTCTTAGTAAATATCTAACGTCATCTGCGAAAAACTTAGGCTCAGAATTGACTTAAAAGGTTTAGCCTAAATGTTAACCTGCATTCTGATAGTACTTCCCATCCTAGTTCTTCTATTAGACTCGTAACACAAACATAATTATCATAACAGCCTTCAAAAATCTTGCTTATCTCCTTTGGTCAGGCTCCAATTCCTTTATCATATATTCCTCGCATGGATCCCATACACTAGTGGCATATTCGAAATGAGGCCTGAAGTGTTAATTAATATATTTTTCGTACTCTCCCATCACATTGGCCTAGAACCCTTTTTATGATTCCTAATTTGCCACACGTGTTATTTCCTTGATGTGTTTCCCCTATGACATGTATTCAGTGATGATGACGCCTAACAGTTTAATAGATTCTACGTCAGATACTTTATTTTGTTTGATGCCAATAAGTATTTCCTGGGAAGTTACTATTTTTTGCAGAAGTTCATTACCGCGTATTTCTTCAAATTTAATTCAAGCTGCCAAATAAGACACCAGTCATCAATCCCCTCTAAATCCTTTGCTAAAGGTTGACTGTCGTCTTCATTCCTATTTTCCCTTTACATAACTACATCATTGGCAAATAGACGGAGCTTACTATTTTTAAATACTACATTCAAGTCATATAAGTAAAGGAGAAATAAAATTAGGCCCATTGCGCAATTCTGAGAAACACCCGATGAAACTATTATTTCGTCAGAGCTAACACCTAATACCACCTTTTGAATTCGTTAAAGTAAAAATTTTCCTATACACCCTATTATTATCTTGTCTATCCCCTACGAGGTGAACGTTGCGTGTAAATTGAAGTACCTACCTGGTCATACACTTTTTTGAAGTCAAGAAATCCTGTGTACCTGACCCTGCCATACACCCTCGCGGTGGCTTGCAGAGCATTACGTAGATATAGATGTACCCTTTGTTATGAGTAACGCGGCGCTTTTTACCCTTTTCTTTGATCTACAAATTACACCCATGAATGCTGGGATTTATATTTAATAATCAATGCACAGAAAATTGTAGGTTTACGTTCATTGCTTCATTAGAGTTGTAGTAGTTATATTTCACCTAACAAGTTGAACATATACACGTTGCGATATAAGCTATAAATATTTATTGCGAAGAGTAACAATGAAGACCGGATAATTAACGGCACACAGTCTCAAATATGAGCCTGTTACTTTAAAAAGTTTAATGGGGGGGAGGGTACAATCTGTACCATTTTAATTAGGGTCTTTGGTAATGAAGCCTCTGCAATGTGCTTAAAGTTTTAGACAAGAGATCATCAACGGGGCGAGGAAGAGTCCTGATCCAAAGAAATGGAGAAGAAGTGAATGAATGCTTCCCAATTACTAATGGTTCCACGTGCGTGCTACTTATACTGGGGCTCTGGTTTTAAAGAAAGGAGCTCTTTCCTATCCACTTGCAAGGCCCGCATCAGTTCATTGTTCTTCTGAAAACTACGTGAAAGGGAAGTGCAATTGAGAGCCGGAATAGACTCTTTCTCTTTTTCTCTCGAGAGCAGAACTCTCCTTGCTAGCAAAAGTAATCGTGACATTTTTGAAGCATTATGACTACAGAAATCCTGTCACAGTACAGAGTTAGGGGACCATACACTTGGAGAAGGAAAGAGGGACAGGTGGGAGAGGAAAGAAGAAGCATAGTAGAGACAGGGGGAAGTCTGGCTAACATGTGAAGTTATTGAATATGTGATTGTGATCGCTGTCGAGAAAAGTGCCAAGACCGAGAGGAAGGTATGCTCCCGTTCTGATTCCCGAGGGGTCGTAAGAGGCTCTGAAGGAGGAAGGTGGCGGATGGGCTAGGATGTGTTCAAGAAGCACTGAGGGAACTGCGAGGGCACCAGTGGATCGCGAGAGTGAACGTGGAACCGGGGTTAACAAGTGGCGGGTTAAGCGTGGTCATGAGATTGCGAGGATGGCTTCGGCACAAGCGGCCGGTCGTTCGCACGACAAGGGGGAGGGTCCCATTCGCACGGGGTATGAGGGAGCGTGTGGTTGCGGTGTTCAGATTGAATAGGGCTTTTAAAAAGGTATAAAAAGAGGTCTCGTCCTTTTTTCCCCATTGGCACGACAACGACGCTCGCTCGCACGAGCATCAGTTAGAAACGTCACGTTCCACAAAATGCGTAGCGAGACAAGTGAACCGTTGAAGTTCTTGTTGTTGCCTCAGCCTGGATATCTCGTCTCCACAATTCTAATTTTGCCTTCACAAATTCACAAAGTGTCCGCGCTGAAATCCGAGCACGAACATATTCGTGTGGCTTTTTGTGAAGTTTGATTCCTGCCGGGGGTATAAGGGGTTTGCTGGTTTGCCACTTTGCCACCAAAATGCCAATCCACCGTGGATTGAATAAAAACTTTGGAAGTTAATGTCTTCATGATTCACTGGCACTGTTGATGGTATGAATCTTACTTCCCCTCTTGAACGGGTTTTGCGCACATCAAACTCATCAATTTAATTAGTTTTGACTGTATGTGCGCAGACGAGCTAGAATTGACTCTAATATCTGCATGCAGAAATTAATTAGAGAAACATGTATAATATATAAGTAATACTTTTACTTACGAAATTAGTAATACTTTTTTCCATTTCCAAGAATAAGAATTTTCCAGGTATTTACTGAAATTGAGAGACAATAATCTTTATCGCTAAATTAAAATAAATGATTGAAATACTTTACAATGGGGGCGTTTACTCGGAACCGAAATCGCAATTTTGTACACGAAATCGTTAGATGGAGACGAAAAAAGAATTTTAGTGAAAAAATTAATCTTCTAACCACATCCATTCACTCATAAATCAAAAATTAAAATAAGCAAAAGGTGACGCCCACCGAAAATTCTGCTGTGATAATGACGTCATTTTCATCCCGTCCTTGACTGCTTTTAGGGGAGGGGAAGGGAGTGGAGGGGGATTCTCGGAAGGTCAGTCAGCTGTGTCCCCCCCATTGCGATAAGGCAAAGTAGCTTCGCGGGCTCAGTTGTGATAGGACGAAGTCGATATACGTTAGAGGTTGCACCACGCCCACTTTTCCGAAAGGGTTAAAAACATCAATTTTTCGTCGCTTATGACTCAGGAAATAATTGACAGATCAAAAAACGGAAAAATACGGGTCTATTTATTTTTAAAACTCTATCAGATTCGGCAATAAAAAAATATGGCAAACGACCCCATTACATAATAATTATTAATAAATATCATTCACAAATTAGTTGAGCTGCAATCAATTCATAAGAAATGAAATGTAATAATATATTTAAATATTTATACGTTGTATAGCGTAGCCCTCATAAATATTGCTTGAACACCTTGTAAGGATGGTTCTCTGTGCAATAAATAATAATAATAATAAGAACCGAACATGGCAGCGAAGGAGATTGAAAAAAAGGACGAAATATCAAGATCTGCTGTGCGAACTCCGGCAAATGTATACAGGCTACTCGGTGAAAGTGGTAGTTCTCATCGTGGGCGTGCTTGGTGGTGTCAAGAGCTCACTGGTTGAGAATCTCAGGTGCATCCCAGCGCGCGGATGCAGGTGCAGGGCGCGAGCGGATGCACTTGCAAGTGCAATGCAGAAGGCTGTCCTTCTCGGGTCCCTCCTCCTACTTCGTGCGCATGACCCTAATGCTGGGTAGCCACCTATCCACCGGTGGCGGACGTGGCTACCCTTAGGCGCGACCCCTCTCGAGTCTCCGGCAATTATGTCGGCCACGAAACCTGACGCTTGCCGGAGACTCGGAGGTGGAAGTTACTAATGGTAACATAATAGTAATACATTTTATACATTATCTGTGGCAATGCCACCTTAAAAAAACATTTTTATCGATTTCATGAAAAACTACTTCAGGTACCTGATAGGTACAAATAATCCTCATATGTCGGAAAATAAATAGATTCAGGATTTTTTTGGTATGAATTTTATATGCGTGAAAAAGAAATTCCTCTTTTTTGTACCCCATATCCGCACTTTTTTGTTTCGCTCTATGACCACCATATTTCACATATGCGATGACTGTACATACATTGCATGCAGCTCGAATTTCTGACTACCCCAGGAACAAGTGCTCAAAGGGATGAATTTTCTTAATTTCTTTAGTCTGCATCGTGTTTGCCCCTGATTGAGTTGAAAGTTTATTTTATGAAAGGAATAATGAAAATGCCTTAAAAATGGATGGCTTGAGTCGGCAATGCCGGAAACGTACCGACCTGTCAACCAAAATATTGCTGGTTTGGATTCCGCGTGGGGTAGATGTGCTGTTTCTTAGGATTAAATATATAGGTTAGACCGTGTGATATGAACTATGCACTACAAGCTCCCAAGAAAAAAAAATTTTACCAGTCTACTACAACGGAACCGTTGTTGACTTTTATAAAAGGAGGCCATAAGTAAGAGTTCGTTGGGTGAAGAATTCAGGTACTACGATAGGGGAGATGGACCAAGTGTTTCAGGATATTCTTAAGTTTGGCGTTTTAGAATGAAAAGTGGGGAATAAAATACGAGTGAAGATTAGTCCTAGTGTAAAGGCCGTTTTAAATGGTACATTTTTTTCTACAATTTCTTGTACAAACGCTAGTATGAGGAAAATTGTACCGTGTAAAGCGGCTAATTGTCTGAAGGCTTATGCGAAAGTCTGAATGACTGAATGGAAAATAGAACCTGTTCTAATTCCATTCAGACAAACGTACCATTTCGTTCAGTTTCATACATACGTTTGTACAATAAAATGGACCGTATGAAATTAATTTACTTAAAAAAATGGTTAATCAAATCTTTCAAAGCGAACAAGGGTAATACACACAGTTGCGAAATCAGTAGTCCTAAACATCGGGGGTCTTAAAATCTGCACTTATATGGGAATGGAGAAAGTATTGTAGATAGAAGGAAAGATGGAGGGAAAACATATCTGCTTGGAATAGTTAGAAATTGATAGAGGATATGAAGGAATTCATATGCCAGTGGACGGTAGCAGAGTAGTATAATAAGGATGTTTAATACAAGCAATCAGATGTTGAAGCCTGCGGTAGTAGAGTGAATATGGAGTAATTGTATCGGAAAAGAATATTGCTTTCATGCTAAGGAGGAAGATGAAAAAAATTTCGAGCTTGTAGATAAAATTGTAAATGGAAAGCCTTTAAAACTCAGCTCTTAAAATGTCCAGCTGTTATATTCCATGAAAACGTACATGAAACGAAGAATACATTTTATTAAACGCTGAATAAATTAATATAAACGACAAAAATTGTTTATTGAATCATGCTTATTCCATTACTTTTTTCTATACTTACTTTTTCCTTTTCTTTTTATTATTCTTTGACGATAACTTTATGATCATAAAATACTTTTTTTGGAAAACACTGTTTTTTGGAAGCCTATTTTACCCTCTCTTCAGGTTTTTACAATAATTTATTTCATTCCAATTCGTTTCATTTTTACTTGAATTTTATTAACTTTCTTTATTAAATACTTCCTACACTGAGGCGGCTTGAGGAGCTATTTAATGTATGATCCATCGTCCCATTTTAATTATTATGATTTATCGTGACCATTTATTACCTCTGTGTAATAGAACCCAGCCAAGGTATTCTAACTACAACATGGAGGCATATTAGATCTATATTCTAAGTATATAGTTCATTGTTTTCTGATGTTTTCCATTGTTATATAATATTAACCTACTCCTCCCCAATGTATCTTGGCATTTCCCAGGTAGCTGCGTATCCCAATGTGTACTCAGGACTTCTGTGTATTAAACCAAAATATGTGATTCATTTTCTCTTCGTCTTGCAGAAGGCCTCGAGTTTTTCGCTGCAATTCCTCGTTCATAACGTATGTTCCTTCTCTTCAGTCACATACATGTCTCAAAACGCCTTTAATTGTGAGTTTCAGTCATATAATCACTCAATTGTTCTTTTCCTTAAATTCTGCGTATAATATTATCCCTTCTGATTCGCATGAATTGCCATGATAAGAAATTCACCTGGACCGGGAATCGAACCACGGACCTTTGGCTCTACGAGTCACTGCGCAGACCGCTACGCTACCCAGGATCCTTTATTTCCATGGCAAATTTACCTACTTGCAAGGTACTAGATTTTGGACCCTCGCGGTCTGGCGGCTCGCGGCTGGCTTGAAATACCCTACATCCCTTCTGATTGTTTACGCAGACTCCTTTATCCTTGTGTTAGTCCAGAATGACAAATATCCAGGGGTTATGTTTTTGCCATGAACCTATGTCATGATCGGCTATTTCTTCCATTAGCATAAATTTATTACTTACCCTCTCAGTTTTGTCTACCATTCTAGCTAACTTTCCGCTCAGTTTTGAAGCCACTCCCCATTGTCGATATCTCCAAAACAATTATGATTTCAGTCAACGATTCTTTCCATTCTTGTTATAATTCTTCTGGCAAATTTTTGTCTCCATGTCTCGTCTTTTCATACATTATAAAAGGTTGACATTTTCCCGCTCTCAGCCTAGTTTAACATTCGATGTGAGGTTGATATTAAAAAAAAAAAAAAAAAATTAACAGGAATATTTTTAATTTCGGTAGCGATTATGATAAGATAGTTAAAAGCTTTGCTGAATAAAGGCGCTCATCTTTTTGTTGGCAGTAGTGGTTCACGCTCGAAAAATCAAGTTAAAATTTATTAGCTTTGCGGCAATTACGTTCTCATAACTGGAGGCTGGAGGCGAGTTAGTGCCCGCGCCTTTTAGTTCTGAGATTTCGGATGTGATTCATACCCGTTCGAGTTTTGCACTACATGGGGCATGGGTGAGGGCGCTTGTTAATCATAGAGTTATGACTCTTGAGGTGAAAGGCGGAAGTTTCGATTTTTAGGGGAATGATAAGTAAATACCTAATGTCAACTGTCATTTATGTATTGTGTTTTTTGTGATGAATGCACTTACTTTTACCACTTTACTTTTACTGTAAACCATAAGATAGCTGGTGCGGCTTGTCGCTTGTGTCATTATGCCCACCTGTATTCTTTTTCCTCAAGAAATGTTTTGATTTACTAGGGGTGTAACTATATTTTCGCTCCTACTAAAATACCGGAATTTTTAACAATTGCGTTTGGGAAATCGATTTATTTATAGATCCTCTTATCATTTTGAGTGAATACAGCCTTTTAGTTTAATTTTATGCTTTATCATTGCTTACATTTTTTGTTATTCTTCTATCCTCAAAGTGATACAACAACTTAATATTTTCTCTTGGCTCAAAAATAGGTATTACTATCATAATATTACCTATAAAATTCTTTCTAATTCATATATTGTTATCCTTATTGAAATTTAAACTAAAATATTTGTTTTTTAAATTCAGTTTTTTTTAATGTTAACAAAGTAACATGATATCATCCCATGGGTAAGAGTTGAAATAGTTTCCAAGATGACGAATTGAAATTCTTATCCTAAAATAAGAGTGTGATAATTATCATGGAAAGAAAACAAAGCGTCTCCATTAAATGACAAGAGCTTCGAAACTATTTCCTTTAAGACCCTTTTTTGGGTAGTAGTAGAACATTATTCGTAGAGATTAGTGTATTTTCTAGATTTTAGAGATTTTAGCTTTGATTTTCTCTCTTCAGTTTTAATTATTTCTAATTATTTCTATTATTTCTAAAAATTGAGAACCACATATCATAAGATTAAAGCTGAGCTGTTTATCCTGCGGGTTACTATGGACCATAAACCTCCTCAAATGAGTCATCAAAGTTCTGTTTTTCTACGTACACTTATCCTGGTTTTGTCTCCTAATAAAAATTATGAATTTGTAGATGCTTCCAGATAAAATCTGCCTCATAGTTACCTACATCATTGCATATTATTGACAGTTACACAGTTGACAGGGTAGAGAACCCTTACCTATCAAAACTTCAAGTTAGCCACTTCTTTTGCTTGTCATACTGTGCTATGAATGGCAGTAATTTGATAAAATATGGAAATCATGATATGATGAGACTACCCACTTTTCATGGCTTTTGTATAAAAGGGGAAATTTAAAATTTTTACATACGATATTTTCGTTTGTAAAAATTTTAATGGTATTTGGCCAGAATTTTGGATCTTTAATCGAAACCATCTTGAGCGCTTTTTATCCTTCTGGCATTACGATCTCAAATCATTTCATTTAATGACAGAGAAATTATAGTGATAACTCGTCAGGAACTCAAACGGCTTATGAATAAATAACAGTCGTAAGAGAATATTACAAGTGTTTTTGCAATGAGAGCGTTAGTTTCATTTCATGAAATTATTATTTGCATGTTTGTTATCAGGAAATTTTATTGCAGTTTTATTCAAATATATCACATTAAGTGTAGCAAAGCATCGAGGGAAAGTATTTTCATTTCACCTGGGTTTTCATTTTCCCTGTAATATCGATAGTTCTAGCGATGAAATAGATGCGCGTTTATAGCTGCAGGCATTTATTCATTTTTTTAGCTCAACGCATATTTTGCCGAGTGCGGCTGCAAACGAAAGCCAAAATTAATTGCATTCGATCCCGAATTTTGCATGTTTTTTCCTGTTTAATCAAATATCTTGAGTACTCCCTGGCCTATCGTTCAGGGGAGAGACTAAAGCGTTCAATGGCGCATGCTTGTTTTTTTGCGTGAGTCACCGAGATGGGAGTATATATTGCCGATATAGGTATGCTTCACTGATGCATTTTCGCCAATGCAAGCCATAACTTCCCCTTTATTGCTTTTCCCCCGCCCCACTCCTTCCACGACTCTTACTTTTCCCTCCTCCCAATTCAAACAAATGTCGTGTCCCCCTCGCCTCTCGGCCCCCTCAGTCCTTCCACCTCCCACCTCGCAACTCCCTATTGCTGATACGGCAAGCTCCCAGCCCTTCCTTTGCGGGAGACGCTGGTGCAGAAAAAGTGATTGCAAAGAAATGCATTTGCCGTGTGCGTTCTCCTGCACACGTGAAGGGAAGGATATATTCTGTGGAACGGAATATTACTCAGCACCCGTTTGAAAGAACCACGGGAGACGGCATGAGTGATTCTGCTTTCATATTGTCTTTACCTCCCCGCCCAGTCCGAGAAAAAAATCCTGCAATGAACCTTTTCTTCAATGAACACGCATTTGACTTCTCTAAAACAACCTCCCGACCCCTCATCTTCCTATCCCTTCATCCTAAATGTCTCCAGACTTTCATACCACTCCCTACTCTCATTTCTTCTTCTCGTCGTACATGATCCCATCTCTGGGATTCCGTGAGACTCTGCGAAAGCAAACTCATACAAAGAAAAGGCAGACAAGCCGACTCATCTCATCGTATTTTTTTTCGTATGGGAAGGACGAAATGCTGTTTGTCGGTTGTTGTTACGAGGAGAGTGGTGGTGACGCGACGTAGCACTCTGGGAACTTAGTAGTTTTGGGCAGTGCCGAGAATATGACACAGCAGCGTTGAGGCTCGAGGTGAGGAAGGAGACTTGGCGATGGACGACATCTTGGGTTCGAAATAGCTTCCCATCCAGCTTACGCGGTGAATGCGGCTATTGTGTCTATCTTTTGATAAACTGTGGTGTGTTTTTGCGCTCACTTCCGGTGATATGTACAAATGAATGTATCCGTGAATACGAGTAACTCGTACGCTGCGTCGCTGGTTGGTTTATTTTTTTACCAAGACAGGATATGCACTTGGCTTAGCTCTGTACTGACTTTTTGCTGTCTTGTTTCTCTTCAAAATTGCCCAAGTGGTAATTTTTGAGAGAAGACAAAAGATTCTATTTTTATATGCTCGAGTCCTAAAAGATTATCAAATTTTTTGAGTCGTGCATTGTAAAACTGCATTTAATTTTTAACATTTCCTTTTTAAGTCGGTGAAACGGTTCCGTTTCCTCCATGTTTAAGTTAAAAGAAGGGGAAAACTCGCTCTTTTTACACTGAATTCAACAAACAAGAAGCCAGTTTGGTGTAAGTTATTCCGAGATCTTTAAGAGTTATTTATCCTTAGTTGGGAGCTGATTCCGAGTTACGTTTGTCATCGGAGGATTATCAATTATCAAAACATGTGCAATTACACCGGAATGCTGGAATTAGAGTTGGACAAATGAAAAAGCATTTCTGATGTGGCAACGTTTCATGCTTCCTTCTCAAATTTAGAAAGTGAAATTTTGGAACCCTAGCATTATTAATGTGGCGTTTCATTAGTCATCTCTCTTTTTTCTCTCAAAGATCCGTAATTTTGAATACATGGTGCTCCTATAGACTTTAGTGCAATCTCTACAGTCATTAATCTCTTAGTTGTTGCAGTTCATTTAGATTTTCTCAAATGAACTTGAAAGCCTCTCATTACGATTTATTTGCTTAACATATTTTATTGGATTTTGAATCTTCTGAGATATTGGTGGCAGTTGAGATGTGGGGTTGTTAAGAAGAATTAATAAGATAATATAAGGAGGAAGGATGATATATTAGAGATCTTGTGTATGGTAGGAGAGGATAAATATTTAATGTAGGAAATTTTGAGGTAGAATTGGCAAATAGACGGACGATGTTGAAGGTCTTTATTGTAGTTAGATTGCTGGAGAAAGAGGAATAGGGAAGAATACGTTCATGTTTTGCATTAAGGGAGGTCTGACATATGCCAAATTGAAGAGGGAAAGAAAGGGAAAAGTATCCTTGGAAATTTTGGGCATTAAGTAGAAGTAGTCCATGGAAACCTACGCTGGCAGATAGAACACACCAAAGTATGGGATATACGTTGCAAATATCTTCCCGGGAAATTGCCTCCATAGATATTATCCTTAGTATCCTTATTCTTTTTTTTTGCATAATTCAAAGCATTTGGCTGGTGCCTGCAATGTTGAATGGTTTTTCTTCAGCATGCAAAACTTATCCAATTTTTACCTCCTCTTCAAGTCTTGTCATTTTCTCATTCCTTGGCCTCCACTTTTTCTCATTTCATTTTAAACCTGTTTTACCTTCTCTAGTACTTTATCCTCCAGTCCCATCGTTCTATTTTAAGTTCCGTATCCTCGCCGCACACCAATATACCTTTTGAGGACACAACTTCAACGTTGATGGCAACGGCTCGACGGTTCACCGTGTGTGCTTTCGCTCGGTGATGTCGTTTTGCTTCTCATTTCCCCCCTATTCGTCCTCGGCGATAGGTTACCGCTGACAGGCGAAGACATGCGTCACTTTGGAGACCGACTTTCCCTCTCCGTGTCACTTACTCTCCTTCCTCTCTCATCACATATCGACACATCTCTGAGCCACGTCCACCTATTTCTCGAAATGTCTATGTACCCTCTCTATGGTTGTTATTCTCTTTATCTGAACATTAGAAAATAGTTTTTAAATATTTTGAAGTATTTTAAGGCCGTATTTACCATATGCATTTGCCATATGTGGGTGAAAAGCTTTCCCTTCTTATCTACGTTTCTTCTTATTTTCATATTTCATGATTTTCAGTTTTCATTCAGCTCGAGCGTAGCTATTCGCAGCGTGGAGAATTTCCAGTTGTCTCTTTCGGGAGCCGCCGCGTTTGGATCCGGGTGAAATACCTGGCATTTCACCCTGATGATATACCAGGTATTTCACCCTGATGATGCGGCCTGCAATGGACGCGAAAGCTCGGACGACAAAGCTCCAAACGCGGCGGCTCCCGAGAGGGACAACTGGAAATTCCATTCAGCTTGTTTATAATTATTTGCTTACATCTTACCTAATAAATTTACAGTGTAGTGGATTACTGTGCTTAAAAAGTTGCTTCTGTTGCTAAAATAAATTGTAGCTTTAAAATTCTTCATTTGTTAGGAACGATATTGAAAGTTCTGTTTGAATTTTTTTTTGCATGTTAGTCGTGGACTTTAATGCTTCCCTTTTACTTTATAAATTGGCTTCGAAAAAAGTAGTCTGCATGCAGTGAATTTTCAAATTATTTGTGCGCATTGGGAGTGCTTGATAAGCGGCTTGTAATAAATAAATGGATATTTTAACATAAACATTCAGTAACCAATCTTATTGTTCGTGTATTATGCTTATTCAAAACTTATTCTCGTGCAAAAAATATGGCGGATAGAATGCAATAGCGTCTTCCTCAGGGAGCCATGAACTGAGTCTTGGGTCACGTGAGCACTTCGGATCTTTTCTTACCATCCCATTTGACAGATCACAGTCGACTGGTCATGGCTGTCCCCACTTATCCTACTCCAGAATCTGTTGGCGTCCGGGTCACTTAGAAGAGGTATACAATACCCGAAGGGTGCAGTCGATCCCACACACGCAAGTGGCCGCCACTCCACGCGCAATTGGATTAGAATTAGGGAGCCACAAGGTGCCCCGCTGCGAGCCTCATTGGATCCTCATCTTGGTCCTTTCCCTGTTGCCATCTCTTTTTTCGTACTTGCACACCGCTAAGCCCTCTTTCGAGCCAAGGTTGGGCTAATCCCTCCCAAATCTACCCATTCTTCCTTTCCCTCCCTTCTTGCCTGCCTTCCTTTTTCTATTTTTGCCATCTCATTGTCTCCTTGGACCGTCTCGTAGCAGACCGAGGTTTCCTTACGTTCTCATCCCTCCGAAGTCGGATTACTCGTTCCGTCCGTCCCTCCGGCACCATAGCAAGGGGCCCAAGAGAGGCGCGGTGTCCTTTGGTGTCGCTGTCCCCTTCTCTAGGAGCTAGGGCTTGTGTCTTCACCCTCGATTCCACGTTTTCTTAGTCATCGACGTTTTTCTCTTCGCTTTCGGAAGGAAAGGAGAAAATGGAGCGCAGGATGGGAATTGTGCGAGTGAATGGAGTTTAAGACGGATGGGATAAATGGCCTAGGTGCGTAAAAAGTGTGCGGGTCGCCTCGGGATCGTCCCATTATTCTTGATTATTGTCCTTTTATTTTCCTGTTTCCAAGTAGGGAGCAGTTAAGGCGCGATTTTACCTCGATTCGTTGCGCAAATTGTGCGGCCTTTGAACTTCGCCGATCGACCGAGCGGCGTCGGTGGTGCCCACGACGTCGAGGAGCATTAGGAGACCGAGCACGAAGGCTCTTCAGAAGGCTTTATCTCGATCCCTCCAATTATTGGTTGTTTACGCGTTTTTCTGTCCTGGTGCAGTATGGCTATATATTTATTCGTACGTGGCAAAGGATATCGTAATTTTCTTTCGTAGAAGTAACTTTAAATGTATTAGACAACTGTAGGCTTCATAGTTCGCAGTTCTGTAGAAATTAAACGATAAATTGGGGTAAACAAAAAAAAAATAGCAGCCCGTGGTAACCAAGTAGGGTAAGGTCTTGCCTGGAAATCTGAAGGCCGCAGCTTCGATTTACAACTCGGGAATCGAAGTCACTCTTGTCTTAGTTTTAAGGATATCATATTCGCTGCAATATAATCGTAGCATATGTGGCACCTGACAACAGAATTTTGTTTTATTATGATAAATTAAGTAAATTACTTTGAAAGAGATGAATGTTCTCGAATGCTAGGTGACCTACCTTTATAATTCTAAAAGTTATTATATGGTCGTTGGTTTCGTGAGGGAGATAATGGCTGACTATTTTCTCAATGTAACATAATTTCATATAGTAATGGGCTACATTTTTTATTTACAAGTACACAATTATAATTATAATCCATCATGGAAAAAATATTGTTGCAATAATAGGGTGGATTATATCATGGATGTGGAAAATATTCTTATTTTAGGTCCCAGGAGACTAAGAGACAAAGAAAAATCAACCGATTCTATTAATAGCACCATTTAATCATATAGATACCTGTTTAAAGTCTCATGGTCAGGTCAGCAATACTTAGTGTAACCGTTCCCTGGTGCGTACATCAATTAAACATTAGCTTTAACAGAACAATATGAATTTAGTACCATAAAGATACATCATGGTGCAATCATTGAGTAAGTAAACTCCGAGTGATTAAGTATTAAATATCAGAACGTTTATTATTAAATGCAACGTGTTTTTACAAGTAAAACAAATATTTATGAAGTGGTGTTGAATACTTACAAGTCTTTTTTTCAATGGATACCTTGAAAGTAGGTGTAAAACTTTTTAAATATGTTTTTCTTTTACATAATTTATAGTAGGTAGGTATACAAACCATATTTTTCGGATGTACAAAAATTAGATTTCTTTCATTCTTACAAAAGAACAAAAATAAGAGCCTTGCCATTATTACGGGGAAGGGATAATTCATATATTTTTTTCACACACTTTTTGAGATAATTGGTCAGGATCAGTTATAAATCCACAGCGAACGAAATACTTAACACAGTGATACTTTTATACGTGTGTTTTTCCCCTTGTTCCCAGAGTAAAATGAACGCTAGAAAGAAATAACTGTTTAATTTCTTGATCCAACAATTTTAGTATTAGGCTATTTCAAGTTGCCATGCACCAATAGAATATAAAAGTGTCTTTTCCCTTGCACGATCTTGGCACGCAGAAATTGAGAAAACCAAACTCGGGAAATTTTCTCCAAAATAGCCATTTGGCAGCGACTCTGCTGCTGACTCCTCAATATTTCTTACTCTTGTTCTTCTACTATCTTATATTTCTACTCTTACTTTCTTACTGTGAAAGAGAAGAAATACCTAAATATGAAGAGATTAGCCCCTAGAAGAACTCAATGGAGAGCTGCGTCAAACCGATCTGAGGATTGATGACTAATGATGATGATAACTTTCTCATTCTACTTGTTTTTTATTCTTTCTGAGAACGTCACTTACTCTCTTGGGCTGTTGTGGGAACCTCTGTGAGAGAGAAAATTTCGGGGGAGGGAAGAGAAAATATGACATACATTTTAACAAGTAATGCTGTAGAAATCATTTCATGAAAGATTTTATTAGTTATTGAATTCTGAACAGTTGCCAGTTACCAATCAGTCATGTTTTAATGTTGTAAATTACAAAAAAATAGTAATCACTCAAATTGCATCGAAAAATATAGTACTTCTTACCACGACGAAAAGTAATGTATTAGTTGATCCTAGACAGGGTAGCTATATTTCTCGCTTCTCATTTGAAACATGACTCGCGAGCCCGATTTTCATGCGTATTATAGTTGAATACTTTCTTATAACTTGAGATTTGACGTTCTTATGGAGGGTTTGCCATATCGTGGGTTTTGCTGTATTTGGCGTCCAATTAATTACTATTTTCAATTACACTTTCCGTAATCTCAGGACAATGCATCATACACACATAAAGTTATAAAAATCTTAGCGTATTGAGCCTGAATCACGCGGTCATTCATCATGTACATGTTCAGGAATCGTTTTAGCTGTAGCTCTCAGAATAGAGAAAATTATAGCTCAAGCCAACATTTAGAACACTCACATGGTAATTTTCGCTGTCCAACTTCATATCGTTTCGCTGCAGAGAAAATCATTTCATCAAAATAGATACTACTCTGGTAATTGGGTTTCTTAAAGTTGTTCGTGTTTTTGCGTAATTTTCGATTATGGTGTTTTTGGCCCTTTTGTCCGAACAAGAGATATTTTGTTGTCATAGTATATTTTGATGGCTATCAATGGTCTTACAGTGCTATTTCAAATAGTAGACCCTTGTGGCGTCGCATTCTCCATGTGCTTCCATGGCTGGCCGTGTCTGGTTCCCGTACGTCTTCCAAAAGAAGACCGTATTCAAATGACGGGCAAAAGGATGAGAGTCTCTATCGTTTGAGCTATAACTGAAAATATATATTTTTCGACTATCATGAGAGATATCATTGTCACTATCCCTAGCCTGCTCCATGGCAAATGATCGTTTAATTCAGACAAAAAAGCAATGTAATCTATCCTTCGTTCTGCTAGTGTTTTGCCTTCTTATCGGCTATTATTTGTGTAAAGGCATTCATTCCCTCAAGCATCCTCATGTTCAGTCATGCGCCACCTCACTATTGTAAGGAATCTCTTGCATCAAACTGGATAAAGAATATAATAAAAATATATTGGTTCATTTACCAATGACTACAGCAATTCCCAGGTTGTGATTCGGTCTCTAAGAAAGTATTCCCATTAAGAGTATGAATGCGTAAAGGAATTAATGAAGAATCTTATGGCTAGTAATATTATACACTTTTATAATTATGGAATTTATTTTATTAATTTTATATGCGTACAATTTAAATTAAAACGAAAACTTATTAATGTATAAATTTTGTGCTCATCGAAGGTACAAGTGTTCTTTATGGTATTTAATATTCAGCAGAATTTTTATATAATCACTAGCGTTGTACTAGAAGCATATTGAGAGATATATTCTTGTTTGGAGATGTGTTAACTCCCATTTCTGTAGCAAATACGGAAAATTTGTATGAAAATCCGACAAAAATAATTGTTTTTTTATTCTTACCGACCCTGGGAAAGATTTTTATTCTAATATACAATATGAATAGATAGGAGCACTTTTCAATGATATGCCTAAAAAATAGTAACGCTAAAAGGAGCTGAGTAGATTACTTATTGTGAATCATGACACCTAGATACCGTCTGCTCCGTTCGCCACAGAAGTAATCTTTTAGCGTCAGACACATCTGCTGAGCATCATTGTCTTAAGGCCATCATTGTCATCATGTCTTTGTCCATCACTGTTGAGAAAACCTGCAACAAATGAGAGAGAAAAAATCAGAGCTTTTTTACAGTTAGCCATCGCTTTAATTCCAAATTTAATGAAACAAAACATTCTTTATACAAATATACTATGCATCGCCAGTGTCAAAACTCCTACATACAGTTCTTACTGTTACTATACTGCTACTTTGGTACAAATCTTACAGTTCATATTAAAGATACTCATTCATTTTTAGACTTGAAGCAAATTTATTTCATTTATAATTGGCCTGTAAACTTGTATTCACTTCATGGTGTTGACCGGGCAACGAGTGCACATAATAATATTTGATGTTAACCTTGGGTACATCACACGTGTTCACTCCATCATACCATTTTACCAGTTGCCCTTTTGTTCAAGAGGCTTCCGGATATCCATCACTTGATAGCCAATGCAACAACATTTACTCGTGAATTTTCGGTCTCGTGAATGTGTTCTTGTTTTGTGTTGTTTTAAAAGCTGCTTGAACACATCGTGCAAATGCCAAAATACTATAACGTTTTCATAAGTTACTCAGTTGATCTATTCCATTGCCATTATTCTTTTGCATTCCGTTTCAAATGCTTCCTGTTCTGTAATTTCTATCCGTTGGTCGTGTTTCCGGTATAAATTTGAATATAAACCTTTAAGCTTCTGTACACAAACATTTTGGATACTATACCCTTGGGGAAAAAGATTTTATGTAATCCTACGTTGTAATTGCTAATGAAAGTAGAATTTTTCTATTCATAATGATTGCTGCAGGATGTATTATCTCCATCTATGTCTCAGATCTCATCTTTCTTATCGGTTGAACAAATTTCACCATGCTAGTATTTTTATTATCCTCCATGTATTGTTATACTTCATCAATTCTCTGGCCAAAAATGTGAAGTGGGATATATCTGAAACGGTTTCCCTCGAAAATAACCTGTTTATCAGGCATAAATATTGAAAAAATATAGAGAAAAATATCTTTTTCAGAAAAAGGTTTCAATATAGTGCTTGGAATAAAATATATGATAAATACTTATTCTAAAAAATTTCAATATACTATATGATAAATGGTGTGTAAAATGCTACGGGATTATTATTTAAATATGAAAGTGTAAGATTAGCATGCGACGGAAAATTAAGTAGGTACATTTTTACAATGTTTATCCCCTTCCACCGCGTGCCATGGGAAGGGCTGAGTATTCTTATTAGGATTAAAAAAAAGTCCATTAATAAGATATGTGGAGGCTGAATTTAAATCAAAACTGCCGTTAAAATGAACTAAAAGATCTAAATTATTGATAATTACAATATTTATCAAACATGCAATACTTTATTTTCCCTGTGTTAGGTACTGAGAATCCGTTGGTACCCATGATCTAGATAGCCGCACACGATAGTAGCGAAAATATTCAAGAATTAGTGAATAGAAATATTCATATGGCTACGTGACGCTATGTTTCACCTGCCTCTTGATACTCTGGAAAAAATTGGACATGAATATTCGATTATACCAGACGCTGGGCACTGATGGGTTCTACACCCAACGAATTCCGTTTCTTATTGTACGCTACTGCTTAATCGACGAGTCATCTCAATTTTTCTCAAATTTCGGGTTATAGTGACGGTTTTAGTAGCTTTCACCTCATCAGCCTCGAGATATTCTCCATATTGAGTATTACTTAGTGAATAAATTGTCTGTAATAAGTTTAATACGTGATCAAACTGATCTTCAGCATCTTAATTAATAATCAGGATATAATTGCAGACAATTGTTATGTTATCCTTTTCGTTTTTTCATAGTTTTTCATAAATTGCACTGCTTTCTATGTATTATATTCATCTTATGAATTATTTTTCGTCAAATCTATCCCAAAATTTGAGTGTATTTGGAAGTGACTCCGCCAATGAAAGGTAGCATTGTTTTCTTTCTCTTTCTGTTATTTAAATTTCTACAATAAAGTTATCAAATACAAAACCCTTTTTTTTAATATGGCAACGCTTCAGCTACTAGTTTCTTTATTTTAGTAAAGTGTGATGTGATTTTACATTTCGTATTGCTTTTAGACTTGCTTTCAATGCCCAATTCGTTGGTGCTGAATTGGTGGTGAAATTGACTTTCCACTTATCCTTTCAAATAGCGTACATTGTATTCCTTTACGCAGCTAAGTTTAAGTGCTTAAATAATTGTGCTTAGTTTTAGAGCACACTTATTTCTCCATTTGAGGGTGCTATTCTCTAAATTATTCACTCTTGTTTCTCTCACCAAATCTAAGACCATACAAAATCACGTTGATTTGGTTATCATACGGGAGCCGATCAACGCCATAGGTCATTTGCGGCGTCAATGATAAAAAGGAAGATATTTTGGAAGAGGTAATATTGTTACGAATGTGAGGAATGATGTAGATAAACCCGGAGTCAGAATGAGCTATAAAAAAAGGGCGTCAAGGGATCCACTGTGAAACTTCCCCTCCAATGGATAAAGTACGGTGTTCAAATTGCTCTACATGCAGCAGTAAAGTAGGAATTGGAATTCTATGGCAAAATATGTCACTAACAGGATTATAACCAATGCCCTTCGGGTTGGGAGGATAATACTGTAGCTACCATATCAACCAATAAACCAGTCGTAAAATAATAAGTAGGTAAAGGATTTTAGAGTCGGCTGGTGGTACCCTCCAAATAGCATTCAAGTAGGGACGGGAACACCAATGCCACTTTCTGGATTCGAAAACCGAAAGGGGACAAGTACTTAGCCACAATTCTAATCCAATCCTCCACGTTCCAAATTAAACGTTCAGACGTATAACTCTTGTCTTCTTCGAAAATCAAGGAACTTCTGTGGTATGATTCGTGAATCTGGGCAATTTTTCGATTCGTGTTCTATCACCTGGACAATTTTCATCCTATGTGCAAATCCCCATGATACGATTCCCAATTAATGAGATGCTAAGTTTTTTATTGAAAGTTTAAAATACTGAAACAATTCTTATGTGAGCTCTTTACGCAATTGATTTTTCAATATATGAGTTCATTACCTTTTGATTTCCTTTTTGAACGGACATTTTTGGATAGAGTTGTGTGATAATTTGGCCTTCTCTATTATGATACGTGGGAGGAGTGGTGGGTCGTCAAAATTAAGAAGGTGGTTAACAAATGCTTCTCCTGCCAAATATTCCGTCTTCGAGATCATTCCTGAGTGGGCCATTGCATCCTTGGTGCCTTTTCCTGGCTTCGGTCATCTCACCTTCCCTTCCGGTCCCCTCGGCGCATTAGCCGGGACGGCCGCCACCTATCCTCCCTGAGCTTCCCCTCTGAGCGGTCATCCTGTTACCTTCCCCCTCTAGCTCTCATCACCCTCACGTCAGCATCCCTCCTCCTCAGGCGAGTGCAGTGAGCCCCCCTACTCCCTGGCCGTGGCGCCTCCGTTTTCCGCCCCAACGACGACCCACCACTCCTCCCACGTCTGCGCCCGCCGTTCCTCCATCCTCTCTCGGATTCCACCTTCCTCCATCGGCTGTATCGGCCCCTCGTTGCGTAAGGGGTTGAAGGGTAGGACCACCTTGACCTCCAGTTATCGCTCACAGCGGGGCGGATTTGGGAAAGGAGGGGACCCGAAGATATTCTTACCTAAGGACGGCGTCTAAGGTGGCTTCTATGGCTGGGGGAAGTTGGAAGGGGTGGTTACTCCCTTGAGAGGGATGCCGGTAGACAGAGAGAGGATGAGGGAAGGGATGCTCTACGCCAAGGGGATGGGGAAGTAAGGTGGTAGGGTTCGGTTCGCCCTGTGGAAGTGTTTGCTAGAAGGAACTTTAAGTGTCGGAGGATTTACGGGCGAGTATTTGCTGCCCATAGATTTGAAAACAGAAGACTAGACACGGGTTCTAAGAATTTCACCGCTTTTTCCACGGAAGATTGGATGGGAATAGCCTATACGGTAGTTCCCAAAGGGACTGTTTTTAAGTTTTTCACGAGAGTAAGCATGTGCTCGTCGGTGGACGGCGCCTTGCATGAAGACACTGGGTTTGTTGTCTAGATTCCAGTTAACTGTGCCCTAGTGATTTTTCTCTTTTTAGCTGGAAGCAGTCATTTTTGAACTAAACTGAATATTATGCTATCAGAGTGTTGCAAGCGATAAATTATCGATAATTTATGCCTTTAAATTTGCGACTAACGTTTCAATTACTGCGAAATGTATATTAATTAGTCAGCTTTATAGATAGTGAATAGAGTAGAGTTTGATAAAACGATATTTGAAAACACACATTATTTTTTATTAATATTAAGGTAGTTAAGTGCATTGGTAATTGCTAGCATCGATCACAACTCTGGTAGAAAACTTCAAGAATCAGAGCGGAATATATTATTCGCTATAAGAAGTCTGAAGAACTAAGCCTATGGTTATACCCTTTCCGTAAGATTGGGAGATGAAAGGTTATAAGCATTTAATGAAGATTGGGCATTTTTCCAGGATAATGGTAGGGTATTTTCTTCGATAAGTGTTCTCTAGTTTTTCCAATTAATTTATTCCTTCAGAGGCTATCCTCTATGTTTACTTGGCGCTAATTATACGTTACTTTGTCAAAATTTAGCTATTTTTTGTTTAAAGGATGTGGAATAAGAGATTGATGCGAAAGGTGGCGTCAATATCCTTAACAAATATTCATGCATTTCATCTTTAACGAAAATGTCTTAAGCATTGGAATAATTCGAATAAAGCAACGATTCCAGGTTAAACGGTTTCGTGTAAGCATTTGCATTTTAAATAGTCACGAGTTTTTTTCCGGGGCATCGCCTGTTTGAATTGCTAATCTTGCAGCTGTCAATTTTTAATGGGTTACTTGAAAATCATTATCCTTCATTTAAGACAATTTACACTCCATGTTTTTTTGGGAATGGGATCATTCTTTCCTACTGATATGCCGGTTTGCATTCGGTAACCGTCAGCAACTGTATTTTCTATATTCCAGGATAACGACCATGATTCCTTGTGGAAGGGAGTTCAAATGGATTAGTGCCCATCAATTGAGGCTAATTCCACCAAACATTTCCCATACGCCGATGACGTTCTCTAACTCCTGACCTCGATTTTGTCGCCCCCGCAGCGTGGCTGACTGCTTCTCCGAGAGGTCGGGTCCCTTCAAAGAGGCCCATCATTTTTTCCATTCCTCCTCTTTCTAACTCTGCCACGTGAACTTGCTCCGCTGATTTCAATTTCCATTCTCTCTCCGTCCCTCATCCTTAGTCTCATAACTCACCTACAAAAATCCCTGACCCACCTAAGTAGTATCAGTCCTTCTTCCTTGCCAACCCTCGGAGATGGTTGTACCCTCCTCTTCCCCGTCCTCCACAATAATCTATCCTTTCCCATCCCTAGCAGGCGTTTCCGACCTCACACGCGTCGAATATTTTCTTTGCCATCTTCATTTATCTTCGAGATCACTATCCCTGCATTCCATATCCTTCTTCCCTCTTTCGATCGTACGTCATCCCATGAAGGATCCCTAAGTTCTCATCTTCGCGCGAAAGTCCTTTTTGTCCTTGTACTCTTCCATTTCCTCATTTATTCTGTAAGAGTTTTTTTCTCAGTTCTAGTTTGATGTTAGTTGAATTGTTTATTATTGACACAGCATATTCCGTGAATGTCATCTGCTCACCTGGAAGGATGTCACTAAGGATAGGTAATTTTTAAGATTAATTTCCATGACAACCTTAAACAATTAGTTTGCTGCTAGTAGGTGATTAATGACTGTTAATATTATTTAAACCACTAAGGATTGGTTGGAAGTAGGTAGGTGACAGATTTCTTTTGAGAATAGAGGTAGGTTGGAGAGAATTCCGAGGTTAGCATTGGCGTACTCTGAGGCGCCCAGGGGTCTACCGTTACACGACTCGTCTAATAAACCATATACTGACCTTGAAGTGCACTCTGCATTACTATTACGTAAGGGCCGACATTAAACGACATTAAACTGAATTATGTCTGATATATTCAGGATTTAAATCTGAGCCTTTGGGATGGGAAGGCAATACTCTCGTCACTCATAGAACCGATCCCCTCTACGGTGGATTGTAGGATCTGAATTCATATAGAGCATTAGCAATAATTCTCGAGGTCGCAATCATAAGCATTCCTAGATTCATATCATTGCAGATTGAAATATAAATTTGTGGCCTATCATTTGTGATGATTATTTTTGAATTAATGACTTGTCGTTATGGCCCTACTAAATCATTTAATAACGCATATCCAACTGAGACCCTACGTACTGTAGTATTTTATTATGATATTAAATTTTTCCTATACAGTTTTTTTAGTTTTTTGGTGGTTGCTAAATGATACTCGTGGAATAATAATATCTAGATATGATAGGATATTAAATAATATATATGCATATTACTACTAAAAGGTTCTCTATTCGGCATTAAAATATTTTAATTGCTATGGATTTTGTTGTGAGCAAATATGAGCACCAAGCTGTGCTACATAGAACGAAGAGAAGGTGCACAAGATAGAATGTGCTATCAGTTCATGTCAATTTAATAATAAAAAATAATGGCCAAAGATGAGTCCATAAACATTTCAAAATGAAAAACTATAAAATATTTATACAGAATTTTGCCGTGATTTTTGTATTAACAATAACATGCAAAGCTTCAGAATTACATCGAAAATAATCGCCTCTGACTGACGTGCAAAACAAAATGTTTGGATGTCAGTATCAGTGAATGCATGCATGTATGGAAATTCAGTGTATAGTCATCATCATCGTTCAGCAATCCTAGGATTGGTTTGACGCAGCCCTCCACTCGATTCTTCTATCGACCAACCTCTTCATATTGACGTAGCTCCTCTCTTTTACATTCTTCAGAACTTGCTCCATATATCTCATACGAGGCCTGCCTTTTCCATTCTTCCCGTTCACTTTTCCCTCGACGATTGTCTTCATCAGGCCATCGTGTCTTAAGATGTGACCTATCAAGTTGTCCCGTCTTCTTTTTACTGTTTTCAGTAGACATCTCTTCTCTCCCACTCTTCTTAAGATTTCTTCGGTTGTCACTCGATCGATCCATTTTATCCTTATCATTCTTCGATAGCACCACATTTCAAATGCTTCCAGCCTGGACTTCTCTGCTGCTGTTTTCCATTCTTCGCTGCCATATAGTCGAATGCTCCAGATGTATGTCCTAATGAAATGTTTCCTCTCTTCCACGCTTGTGTTTGCACCTGTGAGCAGAATCTTCTTCTGGTAAAATGCCCTTTTTGCTTGGGCATTCTACTGGCAATTTCTCTTTTACTTCTTCCATCGCTGGTTACTCGCAGTTAGCAGAACTCTTCCACCTCCTGGATTTTTTGTTTTCCTAGTTAAACATTGATTCTGGCTTCCTTTCTCCTAATGCATACCTTATTTTTCTTTTTATTGATCTTCAGATGATATCTGGTCATTGTTGTTTCCATATTTCCTAGTGTCTTCTTTAAATCTCCTTCTGTTCCTGCCATGACTGCTATGTCATCGGCGTATCGTCGCATGCTGATTTTCTCCCGGTAGATATTCACTCATGGAGACTTTTCTTTGACTTCTTGGATGGCTTTCTTGATCTAGACATTGAATAATACGGGAGACAGTGCACATCCTTGTCTCACTTCTTTCTTTATGCTTGCTTCTATCCTGCTGGATCCTGATTTGATTTTGGCCACCTGGTTTTTATGCAAGCTATGAATAACTCTTCGGTCATTCCATGATACTCCAATTTATTTGAGAACCTTTAGCATCATATTCCAATCCACGTTGTGAAATGCTTTTTCCAAAACTACAAATTCAACAAAGGTCATTAGATTATTCTCTATCCTCTCTCTATAAGTTGCCTGTGAGCGAAAATCACTTCTCTTGTGCCCTTGTTTCTTCTGAACCTGAATTGGTCCTCGTCCAGGAACTCCGCAACTTTTCGCTCTATTCTTCTATAGATGATTCTCGTCAATATGTTCGAGGCATGTTTCGTCAGGCTTATGGTCCTAAAATGTTCGCAGTTCTCAGTTCTCTTCTTTTTGGCAATAGGGATGATGATGTTCTTCTCAAAGTCCCTTGTTTTCTCTCCTGTTGAGTACATATTGCATATAGTTTTGTACAGCTTCTCTCCGGCGTTTTTTTATTATTTCGGCATGAATATCATCTATTCCCGACGCCTTAGTTATCCTCAGATCCCTTACAACTGCATCAAATTCTGATCTTAAGATTGGGGCTCCCAATTCATCCTTATCGACTTCATTTTCCTCTTCAATTACTTCCACTCTAAGATAGATTTCATTGTACAGCTCTTTCAAGTATTCCTTCTATCACTTCACTTTATACTCATGTTCAATTAAGAGTTCTCCATTCTTGTCCCCAATGCTGTTGCATCTTGCAGCCCGTTCCTTGAAGTGATTTCTCTCCATCCTGTAGGCAACTTCCACATTTCCTTTTGCGAGGTTGCTTTGTACATCTTCGCATAGATCCTTTATCCACATTTCCCTTGTTTTTCTCGCTTTGCGGTTTATTTCATTCCTGATTCTTTTGTAGCGAAGTTGCCCTTCTTTAGTTTCCACATTTTTATATTTTATTCTCTCTTTAATCAATTCTATGACTTCTTCTGTAATCCATGGCTTCTCTTGACAATTTTTCTTCTCCCCAGAGCTTCTTTTGCTGCTTCATGTAGCCATATTTTGATATTCTCCCATCTCTTTTCCAGTGATTTCACAGTCAAATCCTCTTCTATTTTGTTTTTCACTGCCTTCTGGAAGGCCAGCCGTTGTTGAGGTTCCTTTAGTTTCTCTACTTTCCAAATGTTCTTCATTGATTTCTTGAGTTTTAAGTGGCATTTCATCATCATTAAGTTGTGATCACTGTCGATATCTGCACCCGGGTAGCTTTTGCAGTTCTTCACCTGGTTTCTGAACCTCTGTTTCACTAAAATGTAGTCCATTTGAAATATTCTTCTGTTTCCGGGAATTTAACAGGTATATCTTCTCTGTTGGTGGTTTTTAAACAATGTGTATGCCAACATCAACTTGTGTTGTGTGCAGAATTATAAAAGTCTTTCTCCTCTCTCATTTCGATTTACCAAGTCATATTTTCTTGTTATTCTACCATCTTCGTCAACGACAGCGTTCCAATCTCCTAAAACAATTAAGTTTTCTTCTCCTTTTACGTGCTTTATTACTTCCGGTGATATCCTCATAGACGTCTTCCTCTTCTTCATCTTCGTGGTCCGACGTAGGCATGTATATTGCACCACAATGGTATCTATAGGCTTAGTTTCAATTTTAACCATTATAACCCTTTCACTGTACTGCAGGAAGCTCTTCACACGCAGTCCTGCACTCTTACTGAGCATTATGCCAACTCCAGAGTTACCATTTTTTGATCCAGTGTGAATAATTCTATAACTTACACTTTAAAATCTCCTTATTCGGGCGATCTTATTTCACTGATTCCTAATATGTCGAGGCCCATTCTTCGCATTTCCATCTTAAGGTTCTCCCATCTCCCACAGGTCCGAAGTGATCGCACAGTCCACGTTCCTACCATAAAATGATTATCACACTTCACTGATGTTCCTACTCTCTCGGGTGGTCCCCGCCCGGAGATCCGAATGGAGGACTATTTTACCCCCGGAATATTTTACTCGAGAGGGTTCCATCACGTCATGATAAGAAAGAAAGGAGTGGAGTAGCTGTGACTCCTCGGGATAATGTGGTGGTTTCCCCTTGCCTTCCACATCCCAGTACTACAGCCGTTAAAGTAAATATTACCACGCCTATAGTGAAATGAGTGTCGCTGTACCGACCGCTGTGGTCTCCACCTTCACTCATCTGAAGAAAGCTGCTGCCCTCTCCTCTGAGTGCTAGGAAGCATAGTTGGCGGCTTTCGTCGCCAAGTCACGGCATCTTCACAGGTTTCTGTATCATTTAATTGTCTATCGTACCCAATGATAGACCAATACCACCTCAGAATGCCGCCGCTTTTTGTCCACGACAGCTTATTCGACGAGTTAACTCGCTTATCTCGCAGCTAACCTCTATATTTAGAGGTCGACCCACCATCCGCACCCCGGTGGACGCACTCGGTGGCTTTAAGCTCAGCCCCAATGTACCTATAGTCTAATAGGTATTTGAAATAATTATTTTTAAGTATTTAGAAAAACACACGTTACTCTGTATCCGACCGATTCCCTAACTTTCTACCTTTCACTTGAACAATATTGACCAGAAAGTTTTAGAGGCGGATCGAATTATTTTAAATTAGAAATTATTGATTTAGATGTGAGCAAATGTGTATTTTTTATCATGTTATATTGTTGTTAATGGTAATTCAGAATATTATTAAAAATTTACCTTCTTTTTTTTTATTTGTACGTTTAACCTCACCTGACCAAATGCACTTTAACATGCCGTTCGTAGGAGAGTGTCATGTATTCCTATTTTCAGCTCCCATTTATGAAGTTATCCTCAAAATTTCCTTGAGAAGGATCGCTAAGAATATATTTATAAAAATCCCTCGTAAGTGTTCGAGTTGATTTGAAATCTACTCACTCCCTTTCCTTTTTTTCTTCTAAGTACTTATGTCTTATCCTACCAACATTTTTTTAACATCTCCTTTAATGCCTCTTTCTATTTTACTCTTCTGTACTCCTACGCTGTCGCACGTGGCTTTCCAACACTCAATTGCTCAAGCTGAGTTGTGGCCGTCGTAAACCCTGGCGCAGCTTCTTTATGCCTTATATCCTTTATAAAAGGGCCCGCTCTCCGGGCGACCCGACCGTCGCACCCTTCCCCAAAGCAGCCGAATGTTTTATGGGCGGATATGCCAAAGCGCCTGCGCCACACTCATAATTCCCCCTCGCTCCCTGTGGATTTACCCACGTCGGACCCGCACTAATATTTCCTCGCGCCTACTCACTCTCTAGCTTGTTATTGTACGGCACCCACGCCGCCCTCTCGTTCCGAAGGAGCCTCCGTGCACGCGTGCCACGCGAGCCCACGTGCACTCGTGCTCAGTCATTCCGTAGTCCTTGGCGAGAAATTTTGATCTAAGTAGTTCTCTGCATTATTGGTGGCTGAAGGTGGGAGAATTTTTAACTGTGCATTCCCTTTTGCCTTGGGTGTCCAGATTGGTTGCTGTTATTGAGCAGGAGATTAACAACTAAGGTCATTTTGTCAACTAAGTATTCATCCACGCTATTTGTCAAGCTGCAAACCACCGCAAAGATAGGGCTTAGGGGATCAACGGCCGTGGATATTACATTTTTCTGAAAAAAATGCACTGGGAAATGCTTAGATGTAAGTAGTATTGTGCGCGGGAAAAATTGGTTATATCACGGTAAGATAGTTAGCCTCTGTGTGGCTTCTCTGTGCTCTACTCCGTTATACTCGGTTATCCTACCGCTAAGGTCATTAGTGTCAGAAAAAAATTGTAGTGTATGTGATGACATTTGAATCAATGGGGTGGAGGAAGGACGGAGAAAAACCCGGCGTCAGCTCTTCCCTGCCGCAAACAAAAGGCGAATAAGGACCCACGGTCGTACATCCCATTCGGTGGACGGAGACATAAACTAAAAGTACTCTCCACGTTTTTATGCAAATGACGAATCCAGTATTTCTTTGAATAATTTGCCAATTTTGCGATTCAATTCCGGGTTAATCGGATGGGGGATCGGAACTCAGTCACCAAACGAAAAGGGTCCCTTTATTCAGACTAGTAGGAAAGATTCATTCATTCTCATATTCATTCCAGATAATGTGCTGAATTTGGATATGAATGCAGATAAAGATTTACCTAAACTTGAAACAAGAGAAAATTGGCGAAAGACGACTCGCTAGAGCGGTGGCTCCCTAACTTTTTCAGCCACGGAACCCTTTTTGAAAAGATTTTTGTGGAGCAAAAGCTTATTGTTGAGATCCTGATTTCCAGGAGTTTCCAGGAGATGTTTAATTCTTTTTTACTCCTTAATCTTTTTACATTCCATGACACATGATACACGCGATACGTGTACGGAGGAATGATAAAAGAGTATGCATTGATCAAGAAAACAATTTTAAAAAAGAGCTGGAGCTCCTGAGAATTCCTCGCACACGGAGAACAGTTTTGGAAACGCTGTACTAGAGAATGCAACTTTCCTTTGTATTCGCGTCTATCTCCATTTATATGTACTTATCTTTAACTAAGAGCATAAATGCATGTGAATTGATTTCAAAATAGGATGAAACAAATGACCTGACGGGCGATCACGGTCGAATTTTACCTGAATTCTCAATTTAAGTAGCTTTGACAATCGTAATCAGCAAATTTGGCCTATGCTTAGTTCTTAATCTCGAGTCCTTTAAGGAGAATAGGTGGACCTAGGTGGAATCCTATGGTTATTCTCTGCGAAAATAGAAATTTTTTTAAGTTATTCTAAGTAAATTGTAAGCTAAGTTTATGTTAGTAGTATCTTTGCAAGGAATACTTTGATAAATTCTTTGAAAAGCGTATTAATTGAAATGGATTTGAGAAACGTGGCAATCGATAATATTTTGCCAATTTAAATATTCTATAATTTTTCACCATGATATATTGATGGTCAATTTGGGTTAATGCTTTTTCAAACGGGTCTACTTGAACTTAAGTTTGTGCTCTTCATTGCAATAAATCGTATGGACATAACTAAAGCATGAAAACTCTCATAAAAGAATCACTCTCGGTTACCATGAAAAATTTAATAATCTTAAATTAGATAAACCAAGTGTGGGCAATGTGTTGATTTACATGCGTAGTAAGGTCAGAAAACGCATCAATTTTAGGAATGCTACAACGAATTTTAATTACTTTAAATGCATCTTTCAACAATGGATTACCATTATAATTGTTTACCCAATGCATTTTATCGATCCATGCTTTGTAATATGGGAGCATTAGTGGAAGTAATATTATAACCACGTAAATTGAAAGTTTATATTGATATAATCTTCTGAAGATTGATTGTTGGGAGAACGCATGAATTTATTTCCAACTGTCTATGAACTCTGATATGGGGTTCTTATCTTCCGTTCGTTGCTTGCTGCTTACCGTACACCAGTTTAGAGGAGATAGGGCGTGTGGAGCCTACGACAACGAACACAACATTCGTTAATGCGACGACGGACTGAACTCTGCCTTACATACATATTTACAAATCATACTCACCACCGTCTTCCCCTCCGCCGTTCGCTCCTTCCACGGCTCGCGTCACTCCCCGCTCATCATACTGAATATCCACTCGTGTCCCCATCTCTTGCCTACCCCAATCCACTCCAATCTTTCGCATTGGACCTAGTATGCTAGTGGGAAGGGAAAGGTGAGCTGATAGATGCAAGGGGAAGGAATGTGTTGCAAGGGGAGGGAGTGGCCGAAGGACAATGCGTCTAGGCCACTATTCAAGAGGCGGGCATCGAACCGCGGGCGTGCGTGAGTAGGGATGGAAGGTAGGCGGTGTGGCCCTTTTCGGCCTCTCTGGCAGAAGTGTCCGGCGGGAAACAGGAGAACAGAGGAGCCGCCTTGCAGCTGGCCGGGGGAAGGGGGAAATTGTTGAGGGAGACTGATCCACTGACAATGGAATTTGGCGAGAGGGGGAGAAAGAGGAGGAGGGAGGGGGCTCGAAAGAATAAAGAGGGATGAAGATGTGAGGAGTGAGCGCGGGAGGAGTGAACAGAGGGAAAGGGCGTAAGGAAATGGGGAATGAGGTGTAGGAATCAATTGCGATGCTAAGACAAGAAACGGGAGAGCGTTGGGAAAAAAGGATTCCGAATGAAATAAAATAATTATAGGAGAAAAAGGGTCTCAGGATACTGAGGCCTCGACTTTGAGTGTGTAAGAAAGACTTATTCTTGGTGAATTATTAATTCTTCTTATTTAGCTTTATTTCCGAATCACTGCGGTATCTTGGCACCGAAAATGGTCGGAGAACAAGAGTTTTATTTCGTAGTAGGATGCGAAACATTTCATACATTGAAATCATCTACAGGTTTCCTTCGAGCTGATTCAGTTAAACAGTAGCTGGGTTCCATTAAAGAGATAATTCTACATTTAGGCCTACATCAATAAATTGAATAAATTGTAAGTGAAACCAAATTCACCTCTTAATACTTAAAATCCGGTGTGCCACAGTTTGAACACTCAGGCTTGTACTAAATGAAAATGAATGGGCACTGAAATGTAGCATAAATGTATACCTATATATTCAGAATTATATTTCAGTTGCAGGCTTACAAAGCTATTCGTGAAAGATTATTGCGGTCTCAAATCTAAGATTGCTTTTTATGAAAACATTACAATTAAATAAATACAAATAAATACAATATAGTTTTGTTATAAATATTAAAAATATATTTGCAATAACACTACATACAAATAAAAATAAATACAAATTTATTGTTGGCTAACTTGATAAAGTTTATAACTTTGAAAAATTGGTATTATTCTTTGACTTCGGAGATTTTCTTATCCCACCTGTCTCTTTATGTATGCCACTTATTACCTCATTTCATGTGATTATTTCGTAGGCAGAAATGGAATCTGTGTGATCTGGGTTTGATTTCACATCAGGAGTTAAAGCGGTTGGACTAATAGTTTCTGAGGTGTTAGTTGTACGCTAAGGTGTAGTTCTTCTTCTGTCTCTTAGATTTCTTATTTGCCGGAGAACAATATCCAAACATTATATAATCCCTTGTGTGTATATGAAATATAGATATTATTTAGAGTAATAGCAATGAGAACTACATACCTCTTCATTTCCGTTCATGTTACCGATTGATTTAATGCATGGATTACCTACACGGCTCACTACTCTTCGTCGCCTAGCGCTTAACGCCATCGGGCTGAACAACTTTCATATCTCCGATTCTAACACTTAATATCGTTGGGGAATACATTTGTACATCAATTTTATTTCCTCATCAATGAATATATGCTGCATTTTATCATACCAAGTATTGCCGTTCGAGCTATTCACGATTTCCAGCCAATTCTAGGATTCCAAACGCATGACAATTGGAGCGGCTCGAGACTCGCTGTCCATGAGGAGCCCTTTTAATAAATCGCTTGTCCAGCAATTTCCGCGGCCCAAAAATGCTGCACTCTGTCCAGCTCCCTTCAGCCCCGTTGTCAATCCCATCTCCTTTATTCATGCCCACTCCACCCCACCCGAATTCCATCGAGTCTTTATCTCCACCGCAATATTCGCCCTGAGACCACTCCCTGCCCTCCCAGAGCTCCCCGTCCAAAGCTGTTTCACCCCCCCCCCACTCCCCCATCACACACATGCTTCCCCGTGCCCCTTGCAAAACTGCCGCTTCTCCAGGGAGTGTGGCTGGCTCTCTGTCTTGCCGGTCTGATGCCCGCCCGCCGCACCCAGTTCTGCCGATCGCAGCTGCAGCCTCACGAATCTCTCGCTCCCATTCTCTATTTCCCTCCTCTCCCTTCCTCCATACCTCCACTCCGCTTCCTCTACCCCAACCTCTCTCGCGGCGTCACCATTGCCGAGAAAGGCTTTCTATTCTTCCACCCGGGTATGCGGTGCCTTCGTCGTTACCCTGCCGAATCTTCTCCCTAAAATCAATGCTAGTACTCCCATTATGTGCTTTTTTGTAGGTTATGTAGCGCTGACGATTGATATACAATGTTCAGAAGCATATGACGACATTTGCTCCTATTATTTGCGATCATAGTTTCTGGTCATTTTACAGGATCTTATAATTTTCATTTCATATAATATTTAGAGGGGTCGTGGTGGCTTAGTGGGTGAGCTACTGACCGGAGGGTCCCGGGTTCAAAACCCGGGCAAGAACCTTTCTAGACATCTAATCCTATCCCATCTAAAATCCTCGCGATTCCATTTTCTGAGTGTCAGAACTTCGTAGGAAATCGCAGGCGGCCCAGGGAAAGGAACTGTCCCCCCTACCCTGAATGTGTGATTAAACACGCCATTGGCTTAGTACGGGGTGAGCTCTACTCTTACCTATCAAAACCAACCTTCTCCTGGCGAAAATCCTGGCGATTTGATTTTATGAGTGTCAGAACTTCGTAGGAAATCGCAGGTGGACCAGGGAAAGGAAATGGCCCCTCTACCCTGAATGTTTGAATTTCGCACGCCATTGGCTTAGTACGTGGTGAGCTCTACCTCACCTCAGCTATCAAAACCATCCTTCGGGTTGAATCACGGAGTGAGTGAGTGATACCTTGGCAGGATATAATATTTGTGAAACTATTCGTTATATCCTAATTTTTACCCGGAGATTAGATTTTATATCATGTCTTTTATTACAATGCCTAAATGTTAATTGGATTTTAATACGATGTTGCGGGAAACGGAAATTTACTAACGGTCTGATTAGAATGTAACCTCTGCCATATTATCATTACCTCTGACAATTTGTAACGCCTGTGATGTCGATATTGCTTTCATTGTATTGCCTCTTTCGTAAACTTCATGTCTGTAATGGGTATTAATGACAACAATTTTATTTTTTGCGGTCATATTCATTTCATGATTTGATATAGATCTCGCAAGTTGCTAGTTTTTCGTTCAGCACAGGAAGCCTGGAAATTATTGCAGCACACGTAATTGAAATAACTGAAAATCCTCCTTTTTAGATAGGGTACTATAAAATATGTCCACACAATCTGTACGCTTAACTATTACGGAGTTGTATTATTGTAAAGTTTACATGAAGTAGGAGGTATTTTATTCGCTTAAAAAGGATCTTAACATTGACAGTATATACTTTGCCAATTTTATTTTTATGCATTAAACGTGGTATTCGTCCTGTTAGCAAAACATATAAACATGTGAAATAAAACTACCTATTCCGCATTAATGTAACATATCTTTTGGTACTCCTACAATGAAAAATTCAGTGTCTTTCTCGATAGATCCTTTTTGCAATAATAATGCTCATGTAGCGTTCATAGCATAGTATGCGCTGAAGGTACTTAGTACTTTCTCGACTCTGCGATTCACAATATATCCTTTTTCTCTCATGGAAGTCGTCATTTAGGAGTATATTGTGAAGAAATCTTGCAAATCCTTTGATTTTCTTGAAGATATCTTAGGAGTAACATCAAGCCACAAAGGTGTACCTGTATTGTACGGAGAGGTTTTGTAGTTTACACGTATTGTTAATTAAACAAGGAATGATTTTTCATAAATGCCTGCAGAAAGGTTTTTAGCAAAAATGTTGTCCAGTGTGTTGCAAAAATAGAAGTAAGATAACTCTGTCGCGATGGTTTTAAACTACCATCATTGGCTCATGTCTGTTATTCTCTGGATTTGATATCAAACATTAGTAAACATTTCAATGATGAAATTATTTAATAATTTATTTAATAGTGTCCTTCACTCAGGCTGCCCGAGGACTCGCATCGTTTTACGACCTAAGTTTTGACGCCGAGGAATCCGTTTCGCGATCACTCCAGACGTTTATGTGCAAATCTGCCCGCCAAAGCTTTGAGAAAAAAATTATAACCGGTCGGTGAGTTGGACGCTGTGGTAAAAAAACTTAACGGAGGGTTAAGAACGCTCTCTTTATAAAAGCTTGTAATGAGTCTGAAATGCACGTCCTTCCTAGTCAGATGTGCAAAAAATTGGAGATTGGCGGAACAAAGGAATGGGGGGAAGAGGAAGGACGGAGGAATGACTCAAAGGATGGAAAAGAATGAGATGTTGTGTGCGAATAGAAAACATGGCTGGTAGAAGCATTCATGCGGTTCTCTTTAAAGGTGTGCCGCCTCCTCCTCAATTGAAAACGTCTTCTTTAGGAAGGAAAGGAAAAGGCTTGTATTAAAGCATTGGGAAAGGGAGCGGTAGTAGGGCGGTAGTGAAACGAAGGTATGCGCAAAAAGATTGGGAAGGAATTGCAGAGATTTGAGAATAGGAATGTTAATGGATGACAGAAAATATAACTTGGCGATGTTAGTGTTTGCATAGAAATTTCAGCATAAGTGTCGCTCTGTTTGTGTGTACGAGATGTAAGTAAACGAGTAGAAGTAAACTTTTTTACAGTATCGTTGATCTAGACGCAGTTTAAATGTGCACCTAATCTTGAAGCTTACCGTATATCAGGGTATCTTTTTTGGATTGTTTTTAAGTGGTTTTCCCTTTTATCGATTAATTTAAATCCATTGCATTTCTTTGATCATAACTTACTCCCATAGGGATGAAAAAAGAGGAAGAGGAATACAACAAAGCATGCGGAGGTAGGAAGAGACGAATTTCAATTGGACACTCAAGATAGATGGAGGAAGAGAGAGTCAATAATGCCTTTGAAGATTCCGATGAAATAAAATTTCATACGCATAGCACTGGACTTTGTGAATCGTTGAGAAGGGTTAAGAGGGCTTGGAGAGGACAGGGATGAGAAGCCAGGCGCCCTCTCTCAAGGGAAGGCTCGTGGGAATTACATATTTATTTATTTATGCATCTTAAGCAAGCAGAGTATTCCAAATTAGTCTTGGGATCTTGTTCCATTCTATAAATGTGTTGTAATTCCTATGAAATTGGGTTGTATCGCATGATGTAAGCGTTTCGGCGTGGTCGTGGGGAAGGGGTAGACATGGGCTTGTGGTAATGGCGAAGTTTATTACTGAGGCAGGAGCTGTGAGTTGAAGGAAGTGAATGAGGAGGAAGGGCGGTTGGGAGGTAAAAGGGAGAGGAGGAGAGCGGAAGGGAGCGGAGGCGCTGCGTTCGGGGGGGGGAGGGGGTGAGGCGGAATTCTTAATTGTTCTCAGAGCGGCGCGGTGTTTGATTTTCGCCTCGCGGTAGTGTTTTTTGTTCTCCCCACAAGACCGGGTGTTCACTTCGGTCGGGGTGGGATTAGTGCGGTGCCGAGAGGGTTGTTGTAGGGTGTCTTGTGCGTTTGGGTTTTCTCGTCGGAGAGGTGTGGCGGCGGAGGGGATGGAAGGAGCTGGAGGAGGAGGCGGGGAGCCATCGTAAAAGGCTTCTGTTGTGGTGATTGGGAATGGATTAAAGAGGGAGATAGATTGACGAGGGTGGAGGGAGACGTAAAGGGGAAGAGCGAGGTGGATGGCGGGGTAGTGAAAGGGCTGTTCATTAGTGAAAAGGGCCGGCAGAGAGAGAGAGAGGGAAACTGAGGGAGGAGAAGTGAAGAGGCGGAAAAGAAAATGAGAGGCAGGCGGAAAAGAGGGAAAAGATTTTTCGAATGATAGCGGTGTGGCGTAAGGGGCGAGGGGGGAAGGAGGAGGATGAGGAGCTGGTATGGAACGAGAGCGAGTGGGAGGGTCGAGAAATTTCAAAGGGATTTTACGCGCGGTGATTATATTTTGCGAGAGCGTCAGTGTAAACACTTTTGCGAGAGCGAGCATTTACAGAGAGGTAGGAAATTGAAGGAAAGAGATTCCTCGAAAGCGTTCGGATTGGTCTCGCTCGAAAGTTAAAGAGTACCCGGTACCTGGCCGGCTGGATGTTTGAAAAAGAGAACCTTTCCTCCTCGAGAGGTATTTAACCGTTTTGGATTTTTCAAAAGTCTTTGAAAAAGCATGATATTATTTTCAGTTTAATTGAGGGCCATTATTTGAAAGTATACATGAACATAATAAAAAAAAAATATTTTAGAACAACACGAACTGGCCATACCTACTCTCGTGAGCTTTGTACGCGCTTTTTAATTAGGTGAAGTATTTATTTTTTTGACCATTCGGACATGAATTATCCTGCTAAGATAAAAAATCCTTAAATTTTTATTTAAATATATGCCAAATAATAATTATTAAAACATAATTAAAATTTTTAGCACTTTTAATACCAAAAGCTTATGCTTGATAAAATCTCCTCTCCGAGGGGATCGGTACCTTATTTGCTTATGTCGATAACTTTTGTGGTAGCATTTTGCATTTAGTAGCCCTAACATTCTACATTTTTTCAAGAGTTTGTTGATGGACAATGCTTAATCCGTCGATATGAATAAGCATGACAGTTGAATAAATATTTATTGAGAAGGCCATGTTCGGAACACAAATCTGCAATATTCGAAATGATATTTAACATAAATGATCAGATAAGAATAAAAGGTTGAATTATGCCGGTTTCCTAATGAAATATTCATGGAAATATTAGATTATTTACTACGGGTACGTCCTTAAAGATTTTATTATTATTAATATCTATTATCAGATCACGCACAATCATAAATCAACTTTGTATGCTATTCAAATTCTCTCCCTTTAGTAACATTTTGAGTGAAATTTCGAAATAAGATTGTAATGTTTTAGAATATGTTGTAATTTTATTTTCGGTTATAAATCTTACTGTTAAAAACAGCACCTTTTAAAAAGCACCGAATTTCTTATGATCTAAAGTGCTGTAAGGAGTTAGTACATTTTTACAACCTTTGCCGTGCACGGAATTCGAACATAATGAGAAGAAAGTAGCGTCCTTCAAGAAGGAAGTTGACGGTCGTGGTGAGAAACATGCTTGGTAAAGTTATTTTGAATTAATTTTTTTGAGATGAGAATATTAAAGGTAATCTTTACTTTTTTCTTATCTTTCATTTATCATATTTACTAAGAGTGAAAGTACTGCATAAGTTATGTAGTCGTCTGGCAAGGCATGATGAATGGTACTGTACTTGCGGAGATCATGATTGCCCAGCCGTCATTTTCGATCATTTGGTGGAAAAATACTATCTCAAGTATAATAGTGAGGAGGGTCTTTTCTGTTGAAATTTACCTGTAAGATCCCGCTGGGAACAGTAGCTTTGCTTAAGTTCTATTTTTTACTACTGTTTCGTTTGACGCTCAGTGCTCTTCCCGCAGCAAGATTCTTTTCCTCACGTAACTCAACGCACCTGCTATTATTGCTCTCCCTACCCTTTATTTCCTTCTTTCACCCTCATGAACTCTCTGATCTCACTCCTTCGTTAACTGTCCCTCGCGGAAAATTTTCTGATATTCATGGGAGCGGAGAAGAGTCGTCGGATGGGGAGAGACAGATTAGATGGAGAGAGAGAGAGAGGTAGAGGTAGAAGGAAACGTAAGGAGGTGGTGGAGAAAAGGGAGGAACTGTAAGAAAGGGGATGAGGGTCACACATGAAAAATTCAGCTGTAATTCAGCCGGGTGGTGTGGGGTATGGTGGAGAGAAGAGAGTGGAGGCAGAGAGTTTTTTTTGGAGGAAAGAGGGAAAAACGAGGAGGAGGAGGAGGGAGAAAACGTGGGGAATCGGTCGTGAGGACGGGGAGGAGAGAAAAGGGTAGTATGGTAGCGTCAGGGGCAGAGGGAAGGGTGTTTGGCGCTTGGGGGGTGAGACGAGAGAGGGAGAGACGATGTTTTTTCGAGAGAGGCGACGCAAGGGGTGCGCGGGCATGAGTTCTCTGCGGAAAGGATGGAAAAAGCAACTCGGATGGGGTGACTGGAAATAAAGACGCCTCGTATTTTATGGATGAGTGAAAGAAAGGGACTGCAGTTTCGCCGTTTCCTTTGAAAGGTGAAAGTTGGTAGCGAGTTTCTGGGAGGTGCGGCTTTTTTTTACCTTCGCGCAGCCTCTTAAAAGGGTGAGTTTAGCAGAAATGTCGCCTTTTTGGTGCACGGAATGAAGGGTAGGTGGGGTAGCTGACATAACATGCAGATACTCAAAGGTCGTCATCGATCGCTGTGTAAATTAATGCCCTGTTGAATATTTACTTAGTAGCATAATTGAAGTTCTTCTAAAAATAGTTTAGAAGTGTAAGTAATAGAAATTTGAATCATGACATTAGTACTAGATTTCGTGGTAGACGCCATGCATTCTTGTACGCCTGTAGATGTTCAGAAGAAATGCTTGACAATGCATTCAACATCAACTTGTTTTGCTCGGTTATAGGATTCTAAAACAGCGATGCAGCTTACTTTTTTAGGCTTTTGACTTTAATTTTGTTGGTAGTTTTCTGACTGGTTCCTTTCTATGACAACTTTCGCGTTGTTTAGATCTGAAAGGTTGAGCTCCAGAATTCTTAGGCGTTGGGATCTTGGGATTGCGAATTTCACCTTCTCTGCGAAATGGACTTAACCGTGGGCTTAAGATGCTTATGGTAGTGTTGGTTAAAATTCGCCACTCCGAGATGCCAGCGCGGCTTAGCTTTCATTTTTTCTAGCATAGCTGAAAATGGAATGCAAATTAATTAAGGAATTTATGATAATCTACCATGGCATTCCATCTTTTGGTGATGCTCAATTCTTTCTCTTTCAGTAACATCGTTTATTTACGATAGGTATATGCCTACTGTCGTTTATTAAAGGAATGTTTTTAATCCTCATATTAGACCTCATTTCTCACTAATTACACCAAAGATGTTTTCTACACCTCACCGACAAACATGATTACAAATCGGATAAGAGAGTGTAACTTCTAGAACTTCTTACAGCACTTATGCTCCTCTCTTTGATAAACATAATGGATGAAACATAGTGGATTGATATTGTGAATTTCCTGCTCTACCAATCAGTAAAATGTGGGCATACATTTACTTAAGTGAAAGTTTAATAAAAAATTGGCAAATTTCAGCCTGCGGGCTTCATATAGCCACTGACATGCCCTTTTTGAAATTATTTCAATAAATGTGTGCTGAATAATTAGCATAGCACTCTACTATTTTCCCTTTATTTGTGCTTGATTTTGCTTTCTGTAAAGGATAGGCCAAAATAAGTAAGTACTTTTAGTTTTATCAAGTTTTATCGAGATTTTACTCAATGATACCTTCCCTGTTGAAAAGGTTGTCCTTTTCAGAATACAATTTCTATTTAACTATGTGAAAAGGGATTTGGCTTTATTAACTTTATAATATGAATTAATTTTGAATTAGTTTTTAATATGGTTGCCCGTATTGCATGGTTATCTTGAACCTTCATCTCAGAAAAATTATTATGCGTGGAGACTATGTGGTATTGGTTCCTTCATTTCTTTGAATGCTGACTTTGAAATTCCATGCCACCTAAAGTTCCAGTTATTTACTTCCCTTTTCGGCGCCTGCCTGAAAGTATTCGATATCTCCTATTCTATTCTATATAATTATTAAAAGGGGACTTTAAGGTTTGCATTTATGCATGAATCCAGATCAAAATATGTTTGTAATTTTTAAAACTCGTCTTTGCCTGATACATAATGGAAGTGAATTATTTTAATAGAAGGATTGAATTATTGAACATTCGACTATTTTTGATCAACCAGTGATGATTTTGAGTATGTTCGCAAAATGCCACTTACGGATGTGGATTGAGAGAAGACTTGGTAACTCCAACAGCCTCAGATGGCATGCCGGCACACACTTTTTTGCGTGAGACCGATTTTTCGCTCACCCCTCACGCATTCTTCACCCCCGTTTCTCCCACGTTTCCTCCCGCTAGCCGCTTCCCTTCGCCTGCCTCCCTTCACCCTCGTCGATTCAACTCCGTCGTGGGAAACGAAAGCGATCGTCCGGGACTTCCTCTTCCCCTGTCGCTGGCAACTTGTCAGAATTACACGCGCGGCGAGCCCTCCTCTTCCCAGGTCCCCACTGAGGCGACGAGGACGCCCTCCCTTTTGGACGGGCACTCACACTTCACTTCGGGGGTCACTTGCGACCAGGATTCGGGTCATGAGCACACACTCGTCACGTGCATACCCGCCCGTTCCCTTCCTGCATTTTTCGAGCAGTGAAATGGTGTGGCTAGGGGGTGGTGTTGGGAGGAATAATCATTCCGCATGAAAGGTACCCGGGTCGAATAATGCGCCATCGGTGGGTAAAAGGGGAGCTCTATGCATTTTTTTGACCATGAGTCGGCAATCGGAGGCGTCAATCAAAGTGCATGTGACGCCAAAAAGAGCATTGTTTATAAAATAAAGAAAATGTAACCAATTCGAATCACTATTCCTCACATATTTTTATGTGATTCTTTTACTCACATTTAAATGAAAGAAGATATGTATATGCTCCATGTTTAAAAACTGTGATTAGGAAAATTGACCTGTTGATATGAGAGAATTTATTTTATGATTGCTATAATATCCCAACACGGAACTAAAGTACCTTTCAATCAGAATACTTCTAATGTAATAGTTAACAAGACAACCTATGATAACAGCTTCATAGAAGATACTCGAGTTTGTGAGATGCTCGAGCAGCATCAAAGTATCTCGCTCTCAGGCAAACATACGCATCACTTGCATGGAAAAAAATAATTAAACTGCTTAAACGATATGATGGCTCTTCACTTTTTCTGCATATTAATATAAAATTTTGATACTCCCTGTCTTCCATTACCTATATTCCCACAGTTCTAGGGTTATTTAATTTCTCCAATGATATTATTTCCTTACCAGCCTACTTTCAACCCGTCTTGGTAACTGCTTAAAAATCAAAATTCTTGTGGGCGTGCCACGCTATGTTTTGCTGATTTGTTGAATTTGTGTCATTCAATTATAGTTGCATAACATTAGATCCCTTGCTTGAAGGTAAAAAATACAAATACTCCATTTATTTTTACCAATGACCAAATGTTTATCACAGTTACTCAGTTTTCGTACCGTTGTCATTATATAAGAAATGTATTGATGATTTCTTGACGGGAACTCTTTAAGTAGTTTTGATATTAATGGTTATGAATTTTTGCGCGTTTTATTCAATGCTTCTTTTCTTATGCATTCTTAGAGGCTGCGGGTATATTCTACCGACAAATTTCAACAAACTTGAGAAATATGGGAATAAAGTTCCAAATAAAATGATATGCTTCTAATTCAGTGTGTTCCTGTTTTTGTACGATAAATGTCTTGAAAAGAATTCCTAGTAGAAAGAGGCAATTCCTATTTACTGTAAGCTTTTCATTCTTGTTATTTACCAGATATTGCTGAGTAAAAATCTGGCAGTTAACTAGCATCATTTATGGGGTGTGAATGAAGGATTAAATAAAGATCAATTCCCATGAATAATTCAGAAGGATAAATATTTCTCGCTTGACTTTGCTTTGCCATCAGCTAATATCAATTCTTTTCGTCCCTTGCCTGGGAGGTTGTGGAGGGGAAGAGAAGCTGTATAATACGATCCATATACCACATATTCCCTTACACGTTGGGCGATATATAATTTATATCCTGAAGTATTATTTTCTTCCTTCTTCTTACTCCGCTGGTCCGTTTTCGTATCATGCGTTATTTGCTTTTGGCTATATTTGTTTATATTTTTCATTGTTATCTGTTAAACCATTTCGGGCAAATTTATTTTGGGGTTATCCACTGAGAATGATGTGCATTTTAGTAGCTCTTTTACCAGTGATAGCCTGCACTGAAGTTCTGAGGATTTGTAACGAGATTTATATACTCATAAACATTAGCGTTTCATAAAAAAATGTTTCAAAATAAAATCATTGTTCAACCCGAAGGTGGGTTTTTGTTAGGTAAGGGTAGAGCTCACCCCGTACAAAGCCAACGGTGTGTGAAATTCTCACATTCAGTGTAGGGGGCCGATTCCTTTACATGGAGAGTTTCATAAGCTTAAAAAATGTGCTCTAATGAGCAATCGTTTTCATTTCGCTTGTTCCTCATTGGATGCTGTCTGCAATAGATATGAAATATATTTGCTGCAGTGTGACTCTAATATCACGACCAGCTGTTTTTCAAATTTGGAAAATTGTATTTGCTTGTGACTCAGATTATTATAATTATTAATGCAACAATGAGTGGGAACCCATGGGTGCACCACTATATTCTTTACGGACAGAATTAGTTTTTTTGTGAATCAGTTTTCGTAGTATGCTAAATGAAAGTAACCATCGAAAACAAACGAATGTTCCAAAGAAAAGAATAACCGAAATCGACAGCACTAAATATAGTTTGGACGCAACGATATCAAGTTTCAAAACATAGTCGAAGGGAAGGAAGCTAAGACAAAGGACGGGCCAAGTATCAAAGATAGTAAGCGTCTTGAAATTTATGTTGGAAAGGGATGGAAGTATGAGGTGGGGACCAGACAGAGAGATTGGAGGGATATATAAATATTGCTGGTGTTGGGGACGGTTGGGTGAGTGCATGCGGTCGGCAATTTCGTCCTGCGGAGGGGGCCCCGCTGAGATATGCGCATGTGTCCGCGTGCGGGGGAAGTTGGATATGCGGGAAGAGTACTAGTCGCTTCCGTTTTCGCCTGACGGCAGACAAATTTCCTTTTCGCCCTACACCGGCTCCGCCGTCCCACACTTTTCACTTCGCTCGGGTGATGGAGGGAGGGAAGGAAGCTCCGCGGAAGAAAAGGATGGCTGAGTGAGGGAGAGTAGGACGTGGTGAAATTTCCGACCTCCCCCAGTCCCCGGAGCATGGGGAGGCGCTAATTTCATGCAGATCGGATACTGTGCGCTCCTTTTCTTTATTTAGCCCCTCCCCCCAATCGTCCATTCCCTCCTCTTGTCATAGATATGCGGGACGAGACGAAGAAATGCATTTGTGTACACAATCACCGGCGCACGAGTTGAAGCGTGCAAACTACCACGGGTGGGGAGGGAGTTTCGGGGTGGTGCGGAAGTTGGTAAGAGGGACCCTCCCTGCCGTGCCGGCGGCGGCAGCGGCATCATCCTTACTCCCGGGGCCTTCCGGAGGGACGCGTGCCGTGGTCTATCGACGCAGCAGCCGCCGCCGCCGCTTTCGGCGTCCGTTTCCCCCTTCACCTCCCCCCGGCTCCCCCGCCCAGCTTTCCCTCTCTCGTCCGCACTTCCACCTAGGGGAGGCCGTCCACTTTCGCGTCTGCCCTGTCCACAATGCACAGCGGCTCCTGTCTCCCCCCGCTCCCTCCTCTCTCATCGCACCATTCCTCCCCTTTCAGTCCCACCGACACGCACCCTCCTCCCCCCACCCTTCACCCGTATCCTACATGCTATCACGCACTGGTGGTGAATTACAATGGAGGGAGGGGAGGTAGCCGGGGTGAGTTGGAAGAGGGGTTGAGTGTGAGCCCTAGGAGTTCGGTTTGACGTCTATCCTTTAACACCCCTCTCCCGCTCGCCATCTAACTCTCTCTAACCAGTTCTTTTCTGTCTTTCTTCGTGTTCTTCTGTAGTTCCTTCTGTTTGTAGATGAGTCGCTCTTAAGTCGAGTTTTCGTTCTGGGTGACAAAGATGTTGAAGTGAACGCCTCAAATGAAGATTCTCTTATTCTTTTGATTGTTTGTAGACATAATCCCCATTAATAAAATTTCCTGGGTTACAGTATTACGCCTTAGTGCCCACTAAGTGTAGAAGTGTGATACGCCGAGGTAATGTTTTTGTGATGGTGGTTACTGAGGTTTTAAGTAATTTTTGTAGATGCTAATGTCTTTTGTGTGCAAAACTATTTCAACAGTGTTACTGAAACCAGTTTACTAACAACAACATTTCGCAAGAACCTGAGTCATCGCATCTCATGTGTATTACAAAAGTTTCACTTAGCTTGCAATTTGATTTTTTTCTTGATTGCTCAATCCTGCATGTGTTTACTTTCAGTCCTCTGCAGGCGAGGCCTTTGTCCTGATAATAGTTTTACGGTGGTGTTCCATTTCGATAAACTCTCTAGATTCTGGCGTTTATTTAAATGTGGTCTTTTAATTATTTCTCATGAGGCTACCCTCATCGAAATGGAAGGATAGTTTTTACCAAATCAATTCAAAAGGTGTAATCCCTTTATATTTATTGCCTCGATACTTATTTTTGATGATATAGCATGATTTCTAGTGATGGAGAACTATATGTTTGAGCAAAAGTGGTCTTTCTCGTTGATGGTTGAGGACCAACCAATAAAAAACCGTTTACGATTTGATGGTGATAAGTTCTCTCCTCTCATGACTGCAATTTTCACTCAATATTTACCATTCATACCTTTAGGGGTTTAAGTGAATGATATGTTGTCGTGAATCATGTCTTTAGAACGGTGCTAGCTAAAATTGACCCTTCGTTTGCATCGATCATCATGCTTTAAGTCATGTAGTGTATTATGTATTCCAAACGATGGGAAATTTTCAATAATATCATTAGAATAATCTCATACTATCGACTATATCTTGAGACTTGTTCGCCTGATGAAGACAATCGTCGAGGATAAAGTGATTGGGAAGAAAGGGAAGGGAAGTCTACGCATGAGATTTAGGGAGCAAATTGTGAAGGATATGAAAGAGAAGAATTATGATACTATGAAGAGGTTAGCCAACAGAAGAATCGAGTGGAGAGCTAAGTCAAACACATTTTAGAATTGCTTATTTGTGATGGTGGTCATCGTAAGGATCAAGAGCCAGAACATATGAACCAGAGATTTTTTTATTGATGCAGTGGTACAAGCACTATTTGCTTGTCTATAGTGAGAGTAATCTGAGAATGAAAGTCCCAAATTATTCTAAAACTTCCTCAATGCCCTTCGTTGTATGTGAAAAGCGTGGCATTGTTGTGCTTATAATCTGCACGTGCGACGGACATAATTATTATCTCATATCCCCCGCGATATCGTGGACGCGACGAACTAAATTGAGGTTTAGCCGCGCGACATAAAGTGGATGACAGTAATCCCTGAACACAAGCACTTATTCCCCGGTGGCATTTAATCTCATTCCCAATGTTTGCATCTCAGCTTATGGCCCCTTCTCTCCTCGGTGCAACCCGTTATAAATCCAATCCTACCCTTAAAGCTTAACCATATCAAATAACAACCAAACCCCGTGTGACCCTCGGGTCCCTCCTAAATTTCCACCCCCCTTCCTTCTCGCCCTACTCCAATAAATCTCGTCACAATCAATTTGCCTGCGTGTCATGCCCCTCCGCATGCAATCAATAGCAACGACGTGACTGCTAGGTTTCTTTTACAGCTACCAACCGGGTCAAATTTGGAATGCAAGGGTAAATATTTTGACTAGTTCAGAGAACTAGGCGCTGCCATGACACCCCTAATTATTTGATCCCTTCATATGAAAAATCTCTTTTTATGCGAATACAAATATTCTATGTCTAGAGTGCTTTTGTTAATGCGATGCGATATCCTCTTCTGATGATGAGGATTGCTGCAGAAAAATTCTCATAAATTGAGAGTGGCTGAATTATTTTCATCGAAGACCAAATCCTGTATTTCCTTGGGTTTTTAAATTACCCCCCTGCGAGGTGAATCAAGTGAAATTTCCCTGGAGGTCGATTATCGGCTATAAAGGCAAAAAAATATCCCTCCCTCTGGCGCAGAATAATGTAACGCGCATTCGCAATCCCCCATAGTGACCGATATCAACAGTTTCATCAATGTTCGCGGCGGAAGCTGGAAGGATCAGTGCTCGATTGAAATCGTATTGCCCCGTCGGAACATGCTTCGACACCGCTGGACAACCGCACAAATCCATGGTAACAAACCAGCCAAATCCCTCCCGTCACCACAATCCCGTAAAACCGCCTCGACCTCACTCCTCTCGCGTCACATCGCGTCCCCCACTCTCTTTCCTCACCCCCTGGGTCCAGCCCACTCCTGTCCCCCTTCTCCTCCCACCCCTCAATGTGACGCTCTCGCCCCTTTCCTAGGGGGTGCCCTTTGAAATTGGGAAGAATTTCATTTGGGGAAATCCCTTGCCCGCCCACCCCGTCCAACCACCCTCCTCACCGCCCCCTTTTGGTGCATTGATTCCCGACACTATAAATCCCCTGCCCGCTCGCTCCAACTCCTTCCTGTTTCCCTTTCCTCCTTCCCTGCTGTCCCTTTTCGCCTTCGTCTCTGCCACCTCCGCACCATTGCGGACGCCCTCACGGCGGAAGAAAGTGGCGCTCATCCCTTGCACGGTAGAGCACCCTATTCCTACCTTGGAGCCGAATGGCAGAAAGAGATATTCCGCCAATAGTCACCCCACTGCCCTCCCCCGGTAGCCAATCCGTCCCATCCTCAAGCCCTCCTGTCAAATCCCCCACCCCTATCTGCTGACGCTCATCCCTGAGCTTCTGTTGAATAATTCACGCGGATGTTACTCATCCGAAAGCACCCTACACAGATCCGCCCCACCCTCCTCTGCCCCGCGTCCCCGCCCCCTTCGATTTTCTCGTCCCCCTGTCCTTCCGCTGTTTCCCTCCCCACTTATGTTTCCTCCCTCCGCACTTCATCTCTCTTCCCCTTTCATTCCTGTTCCCCTTCACTCCCGCTTTCCCTTTTCCTTCCTCCTTCTCCCCCTTGCCTCGTCTCACTTTCCCTCTTCCCGATCACAATATGTTTCCATTAGCGATCCCATCCCATCACTTTCTCTGTCTCGCCCCACCCTTTGGCTTAAATACGGCCTCCGCTGCCCCTCGCGCATCCGGCAAATTTGGTTCGGACGCGTTTTGTGGTGTCGCGCGCGAGCGCGTGTTTGTGTTCACTAGGGGACCGTACGCTTTCGAGGTCAGTGCAGGTAAATTAATCTCTTGCCTCGTAAGTAGCCTTGCGTACTAATCTTTAAAACTTTGCGGTGTTCCGAAGCGGTATTGCATTGAACAAAGCGAACAGTTTATTTTTTTCAGGAACTCGTTTGTTCTGTTAGGAGTCTGGTGAACGGGATCAACCAGGCATTGACCGTTGCTTGCCCTGCTTCATCTGTCAGCTCTGTTTCTCTGTCGTACATTTTCGACGACCCTTACCTTGACAACGGGGGTACGTGAAATTTCGACGTTTCATCTAACTAGTAAACGTTAATCGAAAAGAATGATTGATAATGAACCAATACAAGGAAGATGTTGTCCTCGAGCAGTTTGACGCAAATGCGGGAAGCATACGATGCTCGGTGGTATGAATTAATTAATGATATTTAAAAGCCACGAATGAGAGTGCAATTTTTATGCACTTGTAATTTGATTATGTAATATGTACGCATATTGGTTCGAAGTTTACGGCGGTGGAGATTTTTTTCTCACCTCCCAATGTAGAATGTATCCTTAGTAATAATACCTGTTACTATTTCATGTTTTTCTGCTCATCAGGTGTCATATGCATTCAAATTAAGGTTTCAAAGATTCCTATAATAATAAGGTGAACTGGAATCACAATACTTCATCTGATTCTACGAACCTTTTTATGGAGTTTTTTGTGCATAATTAGCTTCATAAAAACCCTCTCATGGTTTTCATCGGGTGCTTTACGATAGAGTAATTAGTTGTACGAGTGATCTTACTTTACGATTACAACTTTGGAAAGTTGTGGTATACACTAATCCCCATAGTCATAATCGAAGTTACTCAGGGGGTCGCATCGCTTTTTGGACATTTTTACATCCTATAATGTAAGGTAATGTAAGGAACTGGGGAAAGTATGAATGCTGTCTTGTGATCATTACTGATTGCTACCATCCGAGGGGAATAGGAAATTTCTTCATGCATGGTGACCCATTGTGTTATGTATCTTCCTAGCAAATTCCGCCCCTCACCCATCCCTCCCTGGGCCCCGTTCCGCCCATCTCTGAATGTCCTCGATTGTCCTAAATTGTGCCTCTCTGGCCAGGGCCCTTAGTAGTGATATCAACGCTTGCTCCTATTTTCCCTTCCCCCTCGAGTACACTCATCCATTAAACGACAATGGGCATAGGAATAAATTACGTCATTTGGAAATGCTATCTGGCTCTTGGTCATTGTTGCAGGAATTGTGCACGTTGTGTGTGTACCCCGAAAGTATCATTCTTGTCCACAAACAAGCGCCGCCTTTTCTCGCTCCCACTGTATCACACGTAGTTACTGTTGCTGTAATCCAAGATGCATGCGAAGTCATGCGTCCTTTCCCAAACCGTTTACTCTGCACTACGTTTTTCATGGCGATGCCATTTTCTCCTGCGGTGATTTTCATGATTTGAGTATTTTATAGCATCATCAAAGTTACCTGTATTTATGAGTGACATTTGCCACTGTGTAAAATGCTGTACCGGACAATGGTATTAATTTATCAGGCATAAATATCTCTTTTCCCCACACAAAATGAATGTCTCTACGTTCTAGTCATTCAATTGATTCGATTATCGGTGGCTATAATGAGAGTGAAAATAGATTTATCAGTGTAATACATCATATTTAATTAGTGACTAATAGAGGAGCCAGCGATGAATGATTTGAGATGATAATGGGAGAGGCCTAGGAGGTCTTCATATATTGCTCTTGCATGATTAAGAAATTGTATTGTTTTGCTCACAGGAGAGGATAAATTGAGTGGACTTTTACTGTGGTATTACAATCTTTACGAAAGTTTCTTTTTTCTGCGGCATATGAAGGTTTTGAATTCTATTCTGTGCATTTTCTCAGTAAAAATAAATACATAAAATGACTAAGATTATTTATTGATTAAATCTTTTCTAAAAATCTTGAAAATAAATTTTCATCAATATTTAAGGCATGTACTATTCTCCTCGAAAGAGAGGTAGATTCTTTTTCATTTCATTTCATAACATTTCTGCTACAGTAGTCAAATATATTGCTTTCCCACTTCTTCACTTAATGCAGTATCATTAGATAATTTCTTCTGGAGGGTGGGGCGTGAAACTGGACTCATTGAAGTTTACGTCCTATTCTTATCCCCTTATCATCTCATCATGTGTCAACTGTAAGAATTTCTTAGCATTCAAGTACCAAATGCGATATCCATCATATATTGATAGATATATTTTTTGTATAGTAGTAGGTATCTGTAAACATTTCAGAATAACTACCACTCATTGTGCAATAAAATATAGAAAGATAGGAAATTTTTACTCTATCAGTTTAATGGTTATAATTAGTCTTTTCGATTTAATTACTTTATCTAGGCCAAATAGTTTGTTTTCAGTGACTTTTAATTACCAGCAATTAATTATGCTGTACATACCCTGAGGACTATTTAAATTTTGTCATTTTTAATTAGTGAGACTCCAATCGCCATCTACTTCTTCGAGCCAGAAAAAATTAAGGGAGGCTCGCTTGTTTGCTACCCGCTGATCGACGCTTCGTTTGCCGCGAAACCGGATCTCAACCAACCCCCGATTCAGGAGCGGGCATACATAGAGGTATGTAACGAGTTTTACGTATTTCTTTCAAACATTTACCTAGCACAAATATTTAGCACTATGAATTGTACTGCAATGCTTTATCCATTTACGTTTGAGTCTTAAACGAATGGTTCGTTTTTCACAGATCTTTAAGCCTGTTATTGCTCAGAATGATTAAAGCCTATTTAACCATTCATCCAATCGTATTTTCGGTGAAATAAGCCATTGAAAAGTTCACACCTAATATTTATCGATTGATTACCTACTCTACATCTTGTATATAGGTATTCTACCATGTTAGATTAACCGTAGTAACTTTTTTCAAGTTTCATCGTAAGAAACAACGTGACAGATTGCAGCTAAATGTAATGTTAGTTTCAAAACAATCTTTTTGATAAATTTAGCCTTTTGTCCCTCTCATGAAAACTGTATATCCATTACTTTCTCTATCCCCACGACCGTTAAAATGGATAAAAATTTTAAAATTTGACATCTGTAGAACCTAAAAAATAGATGGCAAAAGTATATTAGGAATGATGTTTGCAAACTAATTTCTTCCTTTTGATCTGGTCAATGTAAATGAATCAAGCTGGTAGATTTCTAAAACAGGTTTATATTTTTTTTTGGAAAGATTGATATATTAATGGCTACATAAGCTTTTGAAGATCTAAGATAAGGAGTAACGGTGTCGCACAGCTCTGAATCTCATTTTGTTGCAATGAGTTTCATGTGCTATTATTGTGATGCCATGTTTGTTAAATACGGCATAAAACAATGGCACGCACTTGATCTATAATTATATTACATATTGTTTTGTAAAATTTTCTTCTGCGTTACGTTATTTCTTTTAAAATGCGGTTTATCTTGGTCAAGATCAAATGAACTAGTTGAGTTTGAGAAAATTCCAGAATATGTGTATTTAATATGAGGCTGATATAAATAAAATTTCTGCATTAGTGAGGGATTTATCTTACAGCGCACTAACGTACAAATTTGGTAACGACTATCAGCGTGTATAATATTAGCGTAAACTTGATGTTGACGCACATTTTAACATGCTCCCGAGTATTTTAAAAATGTACCCTACACTCTTAACTTATGATAATAAATATCTTCATTATTTTCCAACCGTAAATCACCGAATGCATCTTGTTATATCCAAATTATTATCACTCATACTCTAAGATACTGACATTTTACATTGTCCATTTTACATTGCACGCCATGGTATAATTATATTTGATGATATTATCGTGTGGGGTGAAAGCACAATAAAATATACTTGAATTGAAACTCACTCTCTTCAATGACTTCAATGTAAAATGCTCTAGTAATTAATTATTAACTGTGAAATGTCGCTCATTATGATCAAAGGGTTCATACAGTTTGATTCATGCCGTGGCCATTTTCCATGGCAATATAGTTTACATAATATAATGAATTGGCTTTGTAATCAATACTTGGACTTTTGAAATAAGAGTCTGCGCTAGGACATTTTTAAGGGGAAAGTCTTTGTCAAGGACGTCGAATTACTAGCCTTAATATAAGGTATTCCTTAATGGCTGTAACTGAAATGCAATAGTATTCTAAAATCCATAAAATTAACCATTTAATTAGTTAGTAATAGTGAGATAATGTTTTTGTATACAGACAAACGCCTTTGTGCATCTGCATCTGCAATGTATTTTCTCTAGCCTTTTTACACTTAGTAATTATATAGCACTATCTGAATCTCTGGAATATGTTATTTAGGGATCTCGAGATCTTTTTCAATTCTACTTGGCGGTAGATATTCATTATAAGGTAATTAGCCTACAGTGAAGAGTTGCGTCTCCTTTCTAGAACCTAAATTGTCTGTTTCTGGTGTGTGACTATATGAAAACCTAATGCCTTGATGTGCCAATGTTGTATGCTATTTTGCATATCAAACCTGGAGCAGTTTTTGGAAAATAGGAAAGAAATTAAGGAGAGTCGCTGGAGACCATATCAATTCCTTCTTATCAACAGGAAATTACTAATTGGGACAGCGAAAATGGCTACTATGCGAGATTCGTAGTTGAATCTTGAGGGTAATTATCGATGAACCATTCACTAAGGGTTGATGAGTAATCGGTTTGGTGTGGTTACCAATATGCCATCCCAAGGTCCTGGGATCGAATCCCGGCAGCGACAGTTCTTTCATCGAATACTGTCCCTACTGAGTACTATGTGGAAGGCAGTTCGAGCCTGTACTCCGGTCGTCGGATTGGACGTTTAACCTTGGACCCCTTGATGCCTTCGATTAAAAGTAAACCAATGCTTAGCCGGTCTTTTTCTCCAACTCTCCCTCATTCCCTGGAAACTTCTACCCCCCTAACTAAATACCCCCCAATCCTTAATGGCACAGATCACCTCAGCCTACGGATGCCTCCCCGAATATCAGCTACCATTCCCATTACCTAAGGCAGTCATATCTTCGAAGGCACATACTGATATGTGATTTCAGTTATTAGTGCGTTGATCTACCTCCGGCCCTTGGAGTCAACTGCTCCCGCGGTAACCTTTTCGTCAGCTTATAAGGCTCCCATAGGTAGAGTGGACTGGGAGAGGGAATATCCTTCGGTGAATAGGGAGGTGGGTGGAGTCACGTATGGGGGGGGGGGTATTGCGAGTGGGAGGAGTGCAAGGGGGTGGGACAGCGGGGGTGGCGTTGGTGGTGGAGTAGTTTTCGTAATGGGGGATTTAGGAGGAGGGCCGCGGTAGGTGGGTGGGTGGGTTTAGTTCGCGGCGGATGGATCCCATTGGTCGCGCTGTTAGGAGCATGTGGCAGGTGGTCGCGAAGCTGGGGGGTGTGAGATGAAACACGGGGGCGGGAGGGTGGCGGTTCGCTGATGAAGACTGGGGATGATGCGGATGGGGGGATGATGCGGGGGGGGGGGGGGAATTAGCCATTGGAAGGGGTTCGGGGAGGACGGGGGTGGAACGGAGTGGAGATGATGAGGCGGGAATGCACATGAGGGAAGATGTGGATGATGATGAAGTGGGATGGAGACGGAAACGTCCAGTGACAATATTCTCGGGCCAAACCCGTGCTCCATTCATACTCTTCATTCAATTTTACGGCCTTTTCACGGCCAATTGAAGTTTATGACAGCGGCTCCAAATTTTCATCTAAAATGTGAGTGAATACCAGGTGCCTGATTTTTTTAGGGCAAGCAGTTTACATTATACTCAACTTCTTAATGTGTGTAAAAATAACCGTGTACTCCCTGAATATCTCTTTTGTGTTCAGTCGATAAGAGTATTGAGTTTTTCTAATGAAGGTGCCAATTTATGGGGACTTGTTTGAATACGGAGTGGGAGAAATGATTTTAGCTAGTCTCACTTTCCAACAGGTTTTAAGGTCACTTGTTTTAAGTTGTTACACTAATGAAAAACAACGATATCGGTAAGCTTCGTAAAGCTGTAGCAAAGTGTTGTATTGCGGTTGGGAGCTCCTAGTGAGGTTATTAAACACAAAATAAAATTGTAAGTTTATTGAAGAAGTTTAATTCCTCCTTTATGAATAAATTATTCGATACGAGGATAAACGTCATGAAATTTTGATGCATATTTGGGAAAACGCGGACATACGGCTTTTCCTCTTAGTTTTCGGTTTCATCATGTATAAATTCTTGTTTTCCCCTTATCTTTTTGGAAACAATTTTGTTCATTTCTTAAATTTCAGCCACTGGGAACCTAAAATTAATTCCATTAAGTGAAAAGAGATGTTATCCGACACTTTAAAGGGAGATGATGCCTTTCTGTCTATTCCATACTTTCATAAAATAAAATTTTAACATCGCTTGGTATTTAGAACTTTATCACCATGTCCTGTTCAACGTAAATGGCATCAACTTCAATGAGTGTGCCTTTGCCTGTGATTCCCTGATTTAGCGCAAATCTCTAACATTGATATCTCATTTTGGCGATTACTTGTTTAAGAATGGGTACCTTGGGGCGGCGTTAGTAACTGAAGTTCAAATCCATCACTTTGCATAAAAGGAGAGTTTTTTTCTGCGCTAACTAAAACTCTGGCAACTCTTCGTTTTATTTTTTCATCCACACAGCCATTTTACGAAGTCAATATCTTCATAATAGAAGCAAACAAACCTTTGATTTTATTTCTTCATAGCAGGAACGTCGAAAGAGCTTCAACACATTGGCATTCCTCTGTTTTATCCGATTCATAAAATCTCCAGCATTAAGTATTTCATGATAATTGATTTTTTAAATAGGGTGAAATAACATCTTAATTTTAAAAATGGTTCACTCCTTCCTCCATGCCGTGTCGAGTGCTTAATGCTTCCCATTCCGTGGTCGAAGTTCATTGGTGCCTTCATTGGGTGTAGAGGTCGCGACCTTCAGTTAATAGCGTATCGTTTACTGCCCCACCTACTGAGAAACCTAAGGACTTATTTATAAATTTCAACACATTTCTGATTGTTGCGTTTTAACACGGTTGGCAGGCATTCTCTTGAGAAATGGGTCGTCAGGCTCAAGATTTTTCAAGCTCGGGCTTCGTTTTAACACTTATATAGTAACACATCTCTTAATTTTTTTCATGCCAACACACCAACTTTGAAATAGAAAGTTCTAATATGACTACGGTTTAAGACAGAAGGGTATGAGATTCAATTACTTATTGAATTTAGAAAATCCACAACGCTTTTACTTAATAAATTCATAATTAAAATGAAAAATGTGGTAGATGTAACTTGTGGAGTTTTCACCAGGAAACGCTAAATCCCTCTAAAAGTTTTACATGATATTGTCCTCCAGTATTTTTGTTGTAAAATAATGCTTCCTTTCCTGTTAAGCATGTTTATATGAGGAGGTACCGTATATTATTTGAAATTTATACAATTTTTACGCTAGCAATTTTATTCGGTTTGGGAGAAAGGGAGCTTTTTCTGTCGGATTAACTTCATGGATAGATTGCAGAAAAGATACGTGTTTAAACTTAGTCTATTATTCCAAAAACATTCCTTGATTTCAATGCCATTTTTTATTTGATTCTTTACGGAATTGTGAGGTTTAAGGCTGGGGCATTCGGAATATTATGGTCAGATCAGCAAATTCATATTTTTTTAAATTTCTAAGATTGGATATAAAATAATAATACGAGGTTGCATAATGTGGTTTGAGAACTAGTTATTACTTTGGTAATTAACTTTTAGTGAGGTAGGCACGACTTACATAACCATCGCGGTGAAAATATAATCGTAAAAGGGGTTCAAAATATTTCTTTCCACTTCAATATACCTACAATATTTTTTAACTATTTATTGTGGGATATATTGATTTCCAGAAATATATTGATGTTTTTCTGTGATATGATCTTCACAGTGACATGAATTCACGATTGTATTTTCGTAATTTAGGGTTTAAACGGGGTAGAGATTATAGTTCAATATTTGCGCTCTCACAAGTTCTCTAATTTTTAGGATTACAGTCGTTTAATCAGTGAATGGCATTTATATTCCATTGTTGGATTACTCGTTGTTGAACAGAAGACTTCATAAAAGGCTATATAGAAGTGGGCAGGCCTGGATTCATGTCAGGAAGTCATTGCTGACATGTAAGGCGTTGTTCACTATATATCATAGGACACATGCTTGTTTTTCCCCGAGAGAGAATACGACTTCCTCCATTTGCATTCATAGAAACATGATCTTGAGCCCATCATGAAACGCGTTCAAGCTCAAACCGTCGGCGGAAATAGACCTTTTGACACCGTCATTGTTTAATCAGTCTTGATGGACAGACAATTGCTAACGCCGGAAAAAATCCTGTGAAGGGTATACCGGAAGCGTAATCGTTGGACGTGAATATATTTGTCCATTTTCTTTCACTACTCCATTTTTTACCAGGTGGGCGGTCACTCGTTTGACACCATCAAGGATCATGTAGCCCGAAAAATAAAACTTGAGAGTTTACAATTAGCCGCCTTTGCTCTTTTATTTATATTAATTATTTATGCTTACATTAATGCTTTTTTATCCGCAAGTAAATAATTACGTTGCCATAAAACAGTAATTTATGTATTTTGATAGCTGTCATTTATGAAATCAGCGACATTTTATAACTTTGCCGCAATGCTTTCCTCTATCATTGTTTTACAGTTTTGGTCCGTGTCTATTTTTTCAATATTTTTATCCCAACTAATGCTTTTAAAACGGTTAACGTTTTTGTTAAATTTAAGGCTCGGGAATGATACACAGCTATGAACTGAGTAAGTGGAAAAAATATTAAAATATAATTCATGTGCTGGTATGAAAGGTGTATGTGATGGAGGAGTGAAGTGACGAGCTACCTACTTCAAACTAATCTTAGGATTACAATCGGTGATGATATTTTATTCCACGGTTTGGAACGGCTTTTATACACACAGGGTTTGTTTTGAAAATTCGATTATCCTTACTCCTAGAGAAGATGGGGGAAGTATTCACCGCCTGACGACACCAGTTTTGTATACCGAATTATTATATTCATGGACCCTAATGCTCATGTGCTCGTCAATAATCTCTAACAAAAGCATTCCAATTATGAATAAAAACCTTGCATTAATATAACTCATCTTTTAAATGCATTTACTTTCTCAAAAAGTGTCAGTGTAGTGAAGTACCTATTGGAGAATATAGTGGTCATGTAATATTTTCTACTGCAAATTAGTTTTGCTATTTGAAAAGTTATTCAGAAAGAACTGCGAATTTCATGATATAAAATTATTTTGCTCTTACTCTATATTTTTGCTGGCAATAAAAAGGTAAAGGAAACGAACTGAAAATCAGTTATCGTTGAGGTAGGTGTTGCAAGTTATGTGTTGAATGTTTTCTAATTTGTTTATTATATGGAAACAGTTGGAATACGTCTCGGTAAATTATCGTCATTGATTATGATTCATAAAACCTGGTATGCTTCACTTTACTTTTAATTACGTATCCAGTAGCAGCATCCTAAGGGCTATCTTTTCTCCAATTCACGTTTGCAATACATTAGCTCCCTTTCTTTTAGCGGTGGATCGTTGCCTCACCAATGGGGGCGTTTACTCGGAACTGAAATCGCAATTTTGTGCACGAAAATGTTAGATGGATACGAAAAAATAAATTTAGTGAAAAAATAATCTTCTAACCACAACCATTCGCTCATAAATCAAAAATTAAAATAAGCAAAAGGTGACACCCACCGAAAATGCTGCTGTGATAACATTGTCGTCATTTTCCTCCCGTTCTTGACTGCTCTTATGGGAATTGTCGTCATTTTCCTCCCGTTCTTGACTGCTCTTATGGGAAGGGGAGGGAGGGGGATTCTCTGAAGGTCTGCTCGCACAGATGCTGTCGTAACTGCTCCGATTGGCAGAGTCAGCTATGTCCCCCCCTTTGCGATAAGGCGAAGTAGCTTCGCGGGCTCAGTTGTGGTTGGACAAAGTCGATATACGTCAGAGGTTGCACCACACCCACTTTTCCGAAAGGGTTAAAAACATCAGTTTTTCGACGCCTATAACTCGAGAAATAATTGACGGATCAAAAAACGGAAAAATACAGGTCTTTTTATTTTACAAACTCTATCATATTCGGCAAAAAAAATATAGCAAACGACCCCATTGGCAGCTGATTTATGTCAGCTTCCGTAGTTACTCCTTTTCTTTTGTCACATCTTTGCGTCAATCCTCCTCCTTTAATAAGACATACTCATGCCTAATGTCTCATATCAAACGTTTCTAGGGTTTTATCGACTCTCTTGTGTTCTCGTTTTTCCCGCATAACCAGCTCGAAATCGTCTGGAAATGTATTGACCGTTGAACCCCGTGGAAATAATTGGGTATAAATGAACCTCTGAGCTGTTCTTTACTGGTTTCTCCCCAGCCATGTGAGATATACGCACTTGGGCATCGATAATTATAGGTTGCCCAAACTTCCTCGGCTCCAAACAGTTTTACTATTAAACCATCCCATATATTTATTTGCCGAATGTTTCCTTATGTGCCGAGTGTGTTTGTGTCAGTCCTCATGGGCGAACACCTACCTAGTTAGAATTTCTGTGTCTTCTTTTCGCAAAGTTCTCGTGGTTTTTTCTCCTCTCTTCTCCTTTCTCCTTTCTCAATTGTCTCCTAGCCCTGTGCGTTCGTTTTTTTTCTCTTGACCCGAGCCGTTACGGTACGTGCAATCCATCCGGCCTCCATCAATTTTTTTCGTTGCCAAGAAGGAGGGCAGGCTATTGAAAAATTGTGTTATTTCCGTTCCACGACGTCGGAAATAAGTAAGTAACGCCCACTGCCGAACATTGGCTCTGCCATGTGTGTGGGGCAATAAGCGATTACGATTTGATGAGCTGGGATGGGCATGGGCCGTCGCTTACGTTGGGAAAGGAGGTTGATTGGTTGAATTGAGAAGAAATTTATGTAGATTCCTCGGGAAAGGGTTGGGAGAGGAAAAAAGAAGAGTCGCTTAACGATGGAAGCCAGTTGCTTCCAAACGTGTCATCTTGTATGATCATGAGATAGGTATTTTAGACTATAAAATTCATGATTACAGAAAATAAATGCTTTCACTTGGTAAGTCGTTAAAATGGATGCTTCAATTTGGGAAATATCAATCAGCCGTAAGGTGGAACATGCTATTTCTCCTGCATTCTCTCAGAAATTTAACGACTGTTCTTTTTGATACACAGAGGTATTTCCTGTTGAGAACAATTGCCAAGGGCAGACATTGTATGATTAATAAAAAACGCATAATTTGTTGAATAATTTGCGTGATTTAATTTTAAATTTGGCTTGAGTATTTGCATATCGAAATTAAGATATTACATGGCTAATGTAACGAGAAAATTAATTGGTTTGCAACTTTTAATGGCTCCATCAGCAATTGAAATATATACCATTATATACCATTTTTCCTCTTGCAAATTGAGTTTCCAGCTCCCTATCAGCATAAAAAAATTTGTCTTCCATATTCATCAGTAATTTATAATTAGTCTCAGTACTTTTAATCATATAAATCAAGCATTAAGTATGCTTTTAACGACGCTCTCAATTAATATTAAAGGTAGCCAATTCATTTTAATTGGCGCATTAGGAATTGGATATCATAGTCAGGCTTATTGTGCAATGAGAAAAATTGCGGTGCTTTTGTTGTGCCTTACAAGACTGATTTGGGATATATGTGTGCTTTCAAAACGGAAGAAATATAACTTGATGCCACTCTTTATCATTCACCTTTTTGGCTGAATACTTTACAATGAATGACTATTAAGTATAATACTCCTTAACTGATTCCAGTTGTTACTATTATCAAGCTGTAAAGTATCAAAATCACCATTTATCATAAGTGACTTTGACTGCTATTATTCTGTAATTAATTTTTGCCTTCGTCGAAAACCCTTTAAGACTTAATGCCGTTATAATTTACTTCACTTTAGAGTATTGCAGTTGTTCTAGCTCTAGGTACTGTGCATTTTTGATGAAATTTGATTTTTATGAATGAAATTTGATGAATATTTGAATTTATTAGAAATTACTTTTTTTATCTTCGAGGAAATTGAATAATCTTTTTCATTGGTACCAAAGATATTCATAGATTTCAATGCATAATACCAGGTGTAAGGTGATTAAAGGGATATTTTATTAGAAAATGTTATAGTAATCAATCATAGTTTATGCATCTCATTAAATGTTAATGATAGATAATTATCACGATGATTATGAGCAAATATCTTTTGACATTAATTCAATAATGAGAAAAAATTCGCGCACTTCCTTGGAATGAACATTGGCATCAAGGTTAAAGTTTCACGCTTACTGAACATGAGTGCGATGTTTGAAACCAATAAAATCGATGCTATGATGAGGGAACGACCATTGGGAGAGCAGGTATTGGAATAGGGAACAAGAATAAATGAAGTGCACCACTGGATTGAGCCGCCATTGGTAGTCAGAGGCACAGATGGCCGAGGAGTATCCAGGTGCTCTACGTCTCTCGGGCTCGTATGAAACCCCTGAACCTTCCTTATTCCCTTCTCTTTTCCTGAATATCTATTTCTAACCCACGATCGTTTTCAGAATTCCCCTTTCTTAGCTCCGTCCTTCCTCTCTATTATATCTTTACCTCCATAATTCACGCTGATCCTCTTCTATTTCCCCTGCTGCTCCAATGTATTATTTATGCAGTATTTTGTTTTTTTACTCCATAGGACCCAATTTCACCTTCCATCAAATCATGCTAAGGACCTGTATAGTCTTGAAACGTTGCCGAAAAATCAACTTTCCGAATGAAATTTAAGAATATAAGTTTCCACGATCCTTTTCATATACCAGAGGCATCCAGAGAACTGGCTTTTTAAATGAATACAACGACATGTTACTATCCCAAGGGCTGATATGCAAAGAGGAATTTCATTTGTTTAAACAGGCTACTCTTTAACGCAAATTAATGGATTCATAGAGCTCAATATGATACGAGAGAGAGAGGAAGGGTTATCAGAAAACATTAAGCGTTCAAATGAAAAAAAATCCTATGGTTTTGCTTCCTTATGATAGGTGTCGTGTTGCGTTTTCTCTAATTCAATATACGTTAAATTCTTGAAAGAAATAGTCAGCAGAATAGCCCAGGAGAAAAGGGCATTCTATCAAAAGAAGAATGTACTTACCACTGTAAATACGAGCGTAGAAGTAAGGAAACTATTCATCAGAACCTGGAGCATGTTTCTTTATGGCAGCGAAGCATGGACAATGTCAGCAGCGGAAAAGAAAAGGGTGAAAGCATTCGATATGTGGTGCTTCAGAAGAATGATGAAGATTAAATGGACCGACTGAGTAAGTAACGAGGAAGTTCTAAGAAGAGTGGGAGAAAAGAGAAGTCTTCTGAATACCCTAAGAAGAAGAAGGGACCACTTGATCGGCCACATCATGAGACATGATGGCCAGATGAAGACAATCTTCGAGGGACAAGTGGAAGGGAAGAATGGCAAAGGAGGGCCTCGTGCAAAATATTTGGAACAAGTGGTGAAGTATGTGAAAGAGAAGAATTACGCAAATATGAAGAGATTAGCCGATAGAAGAACTCAGTGGAGAGCTGTGTCAAACCAATCTGAAGATTGATGACTTATGATGATGATGTAAAATTCTTGCATTCTTCACGGTATAGAATATCGGTAGGAACGTTTTGAGCATAAACGTAGATGAATAGTTTCTTTCCCAGTTAACAGGATTACATGTGTACAAAGGTGCGAATCTATTTGGAGTTATAAACCGGATTGCTGATGGGGACGCTACTTCCTTACAAGAGTGACGTTGGCTACGATAAACAGATGTCATGCATATAGTGTTAATTAGTTTTATAAAACGTTTAGCAAATATAGCGTGTAGTCATATCATGGTTATTTATACTCTTGAACCATCTTCTTATGATATTGATGATTTATCATCACATGAGGAATTAACGATCGGCATTCACGTGTTTAATACTACCGTCACCAACGCCAACATTTGTTTACCAACAAATGCCAGCATTTGATACGTTTTCCCCATGTCAGCATTTTATCCCATATCAATTTGTTCAATTATGTTTTCGCATATGGAAAACATGATCACATCGAACAATTGCGGAGCTGTAGATGATGTCGTTTGCATTGCTCCCGCGTCAAAATAAAAAGGGCTCTTTCGCACGTGAGGCTCGTGTCCACTTTTGGAAAGTGGCATTTACAGAAGGGCGATTGGAAATAGTATCGGCATTATTTTTTTCTCTCTTCCGTTTCGTCGGGGCGATCGAATACAAATCAATACAGGATCAAGACCACGCAAACACGAGAGGACTCCACTTAAGCCTTCAACGAGGCATGGAAGTCTCAAATGGCGGGCAGTCCTCGGGTAGTGTGTCACACTTCGTGCGGGGGTGCGGCCGCAGATGCGACCGCTCCGTGGTGTGGATTGGGGTGGGAGCGGCGCATAATAGAAACTGGAACTGGATATCTCTGTCCATGACAGGTGTCAATCTTCCATCCCTCCTCTCTCCACCAGACTATTGTCCACATTGTTCTACCGCCCTCTCCCAACTCTCTTCCAGTGCCATTCTGAATCCCTCCCGCGCTCTCTCCTTCTCTCTTTTTGCCTCTCGTACTATTTCTCCCTCTTGGCATGCCTACTTTCCCCTCAAACTCACCCACCTTGTCCTATTCAGACATGGGTCTCGATGCCTTTCTTCCCGAACACGGCGTTCGTTTTGTTGCCTGTTATTCCAGTTTTACCTTCACAATAATTCGGAGGCTTTTGTTTTCTCCTCGGAAAGTTTCCTCCTCTTGGGGGGCTGCAGTCAAATTTTGTTTTCGGGTGCCGAGTGCTCACCATCGGCGCCGTTTACTTTTATTTATTTTTTTATTGAAAGATGTCGAACGTTATCCTCATCGTTTCGAGCGTCATTTTTTATGAATATTTTTCGAGGGAGTGAGTGTCCGATTTCGAGAGTTTTTACCCGAGGTACTTGCTTGCAATCGTTCCATGTTGTTTTCCCTTCCGTTTCGGGGAGGGAAGTAGGGCGCATGCTGCCGTTCTGCCGGCAGTTTCAATGCTCTCCTGTTTGGGAAAACGCTGCCTTTTGTTGCTGTCCTCGTCTCCCTCTGCCCGACGTATTTTTTTCAGAAACCGATGAAATTTTTTCGTTCAACGGAAGCATGGATAAAACGATGGTGAGTGATCGAGACTTGTTCTTCTGGATGTTGGAAGAGAGGTGCTTAAATTGCGATGTGCAAGCATGGCGCTTGAAGGGATAATATAACAAATTGAACATCCCATGTCGAAATTATCATATGCTTCTCAACCCAATGCTTCTCTTTAGTACTCATTGTTAATTACTTCCTGATTTTCTTTAGTAGAGGATACGGTTTTAATGCGACCCCTTTGTGACGTGATAATCAATGTTTTTTTTTAAATGGAGCGCTCGTGAGGCGTTGTGTACTACATCATTAAAATATTTTTCCAAAATTCATATTCCCAATCACTTCCCTTAAGCTCGATCGAGTACTGAATTTTCATTGCTGATTTTTTTAAGCAATGGCTTAGTTATGCGTGTATGAACGCTGAAGATAATGAATCTAATAATATACCACCATATCTCTCTTCACGTCTGGCTCTCGAACATATTAGCTAGTTGAATTAATAAAATGAGCGCTGTAGATTTTTTCATGGGACGCAATGCACGTGAAATATGTAAAAATGACGATTTTACTGTGTCTTTATTAAATAAGTACTAATCGGACTTAATTTTTTCATCCGAGATATTTTTTTGAATCATTTAGAACCGTTGTACTTTATCATATTGACTTGTCACAAATCTTCCTTTAATTCTATTATATGACTATGACGTTAGCGGACTGTATATGTGGACGTTGATCTCTTGCTAATATTTTAGAATGGGTAACGCTCACCCGATCGACAGAATATGTTGAGTCATTTAGGTGAGGAAACCAAATCCATGTTGACTGTTGATGATGATGATCCTTTGCGAAAACGGCACAGTTGTGTATAGAATTGGTGTAACTTACATCAAGCTTCTCGTTTTCTGAGCTATTATCTGTGTGTACGTTTTCCTATTCACGTAAAATTTTTACCTGGCCTCTTGAAAATTAGACCTTAAATTAATTTTCTGATTAATAAATCTTGTTTATTCGTTGGCAGCGTTATTTTTTCACAGACACTGAAATTTTAGCTGAAAAATCTTAGGAAACTTGATAAACGTCGAAGGTGTCATTTATCCTTTTGTAGAGAGCTTTCAACCCAGATGGAAAGCAATCTCTCCTGAAGGCATAAAAAAAACTTGTTATCCAATATTATGGTTAAGTGAATACATGAAAAAATTATGGACCTTATTCTTGCCAATCCTCGAAGATTGATATTCCTGCCATCTCGCAGCAAATGATCGATTCCGTTTGATTAAGAATGCCTGAAAGAATTAAAAAAATATGGTAAAAAATTCATTTGCTGGTGGAGATAAAGTTGTATCAAAATGAGGCTTAAAATTAGAACGATTTTGGAAGTTGGGAATCTGAGTTTTGATAGGAACATACTTTTTTTTCGTAGTTGAACTTGAAATCACTTTCTTGAATGGAAAATGAAAGAATAAACTTTGTAAAGTTCACTATAGATTTGGATAAGCACCAGCCGGGTTTCATAACATAGTTACATCTTCAGGTGACTCAGGTGACTTCAGGTAACATAGTTACATCTTCATAAATATGTTATGAAACCCGGATCGTGCTTATCCAAATATATAGTGAGCCTTACAATGTTTATTCTTTTTTTTCCATTATGGAAAGGTATCACACAGTCAAGCCTGAAGTTATCAGCTATACTAACTTTCTTGAGTTTAATTGGTGTTGCTCTAACAGTTTTGCAAGCTTTTAATGTGATGTTTTTGTCATTTGGTTTAAATTGCATGCGTTTTTGGTGGCTGAGTAATCAAAAATGAGCGCTTTTTATTGAGTGTTAATTTTGCTAAAATGGGACTGGTTTTTTTGCATAAGCCTTTGCGAAAACTGCACAGTTTTGCATAGAATTGGAGTTACTTACATCAAGCCTTTCGTTTTCTGAGCTATTAACTGTGTTCACGTTTTCCTGTTTGCATAGAAAAATATTACGTGGCTCTGATGCCGCAGGAAAAAAGGCATATCGTCCATGCTCCACTAAACTCAATAGAAGACCAATTGCTATTCTAGCAGATGTTGGTATTTATTAAAAAAATTCTCTCCTTCGTGAAGAACACAGGCTTCTCTCACCAATTTTATAATAAGTGGAAGTTACCGGGAGGTGAAGCATTAATTTGTTTCCAATTATCTACCTATGATGAATACCTCCCCAGCATAGTGATTTAGCTTTGAGGCTTGCAAGTAGAGAGTTTAACATCCTTCCATCGCTTGATAGAAACTAAATTGTAGTTGTTTGGAATTTTAGTCAAAATGTCAATCCTTTTTTACAAATTATATAGTTTGAGATATTGGTGGGGAATGTAAACCAAACCCTTTTGGAATCCAACTGTTATCATATAATAATTAATATACAGTTATCATATATAATGGCTGTAATAATTCGGGGGGAGGTGACCGACATTTAGGATAGTTGAGTGACGGGTAAAGACAGGAATACTTCCAGTAATGGAGATAGCTTGGAAAAAAACCCAACCATGGCATTAGCGGCTCCAATAGATCCAAGGTTTAACGTACCATTCAACGGACGAAGTATGTACTGTACTCAGAGAGCTCTCCACATAGCATCCAAGTGGGCTTATACCCGGTATACCAATGAAAATTCTATCTAAGCCGGGATTCGAGCCCAGGCCCTGTGGATAGGAAACCAGTACTTCAGCCACCACACCAACCCCTGAACCCGAATCTCTGGTGAAAGTCTTGAACCCGGCGTCAACATTAGCCCGCTCTCAATAATTGGCGCGAAGGTTAACACATGTCACATCCAATGGACGGAGTTTTGGACTCAATAAACTTTCCAACACTCAAGTAAGTATACCAATGTAAGATCTCCAGGGATTCAAGTCCGAACCCTAGGTGGGAGGGCATTCCATTGAGTCGACAGTTAGATTCTTGTCCTCATCAACGGTGCTAGAATGGCTGTGTGAAATCATTTATGATGGGAATAATTCCGATTGCAATTCAGATGAGGTCTTCATTATCACTCCCTCGCGAGAGTTCATTTGCCCGCTGTCGTACGGAAGCGGCTCCATCTGGGCAGCATTTAGGGACTTGGCACGAACCATTCCCTCGCAGAATCCGTCCATCTGTTGCCCCACCGACCTGCCTGCTCTCTTTCTCTATTCCTTTTGCCAGCAGCCGCTGCCCCCGCAGCCGCTGCCGACCCTCTTTGCGGCAGAAAAGGCAGCCAACCCCGCTCCTCGAAACGTCAACCTCGCCCCCTGTGCCGCAGACCTCCCGACCCATCTGGAGCATCGCATCCAACCTTCGTCAACCCCACACCCTACCACCCTCAAGACCACCTTTTACATCATCATCGCCGCATCCGTATCCGCCGCCTATCGCGAAACACGTCAACTACATCAAGTCGCCTTGCAGTTGCTTGCTCCCCCCCAACCCGGCGATCCAACGGCCAAAAGTTCCTCACTCTATAACCCCTCCCCATCACTCCTCACCCCCCGCGGAACAATTTTATCGCAACTCTGCCACCTACCCAACTATTTTTATTCCGGCATGAGTAGAAAATGGTAACATCATCGCAGCCGGACGTCACCGAAAAAGGAATCAATGGAAGATAAGTCGATCTCAGTGTCAAGCGAGTGAAAAGAGAGAAAAAGCGAATAATATATTTCTCCGCAAAAATATGAAAGATGGTGGTGGACGATTTTCGATATCCTGCAAAATTTTCTCTCTCTTTCTTTTCCTGCGGGAGGGGAGAGCATGGAAGGAACTGCGCTGTATGTCCGCGGAGCATGTGGAGGAGGGGTGGAAATGCGAGAAAAGATTGGAATAAAACGTGCCTTGGGGGAGGGGACAGAGGGAAAGAGTAGGGGGCTCGGTACGAAAAAAAACGAACCGGGGCGGAGGAGGGGGAGGAAGGGGTTTTTAAAACAAAGGGAGGCGAAGCATGTTTCGTGACTCTTTTCCCCCATTGGAGGAGCGAAGAAGCCGTGACGACCAATGGGGTGACACTCCGACTCAGCGACACATTAATGGGGGTGTAGTTCTTAGATGGGGAAGGAGGAGAGGGAGTGTTTTTTTGAAGAGGAAGGGGAGATGACTAGCGCGGGTGAGGATGTGGGTGGGCGAGTGGGAGGAAGGGGGTTGCGTTATTTCACGATCGAGAATGGGGAGGGGGAGGGGAGTAAATTCTTTTTCTTTTTGCCGGTGGTGGTTGGGAGTTTTTCATCCCCCGTTCCTCCTCTCCGTCCCCCCCTCCGCCCTCATCCCCGACCGTCTATCTCACGCACCATGGCGCCTCCCACTTGCACACATGTGTGAACACACTCCCGTGTCCTACGTGATCATCAGTTCCTTTTTTTCCAACTCCCGTTTTGGCTCCGTGCACTTACTGGTATGACTTGTTGCTGCACTCTCCTTCTCCGTCTTCCTCTATCTCTCCTCCTCCACCTCGTCACCGAGTTCATTCGCACGTCCTTCCCCCCTCCGACGTTGCCCACGAGTCGAGTCGAGCGCTCTCGCCGCTATACTAATCGCGGCGCGGCGTCCGCCGATCCCACACATCCGCGTCGAGAGCGTGCGGTGCTTTATCGCTCAGGAGTGACGTCCGGGATCCTGGAAAAGCGAATCGTTCATTTCTATTTTTTCCTTTGCTACCGTCGTCTTTGCCACTGATTTCCTTCGTTCACTATATATTTTTGCCTTTACACAATGATAGCAGCGACCAGGGGTGATATGAAATGGCGCTTTTGCCTACAGATATATCGCGGACAGTGATTTCTTGTGATGTTGATATTCCGTTTACTGTCTTAATTATTCAGCTTGATGTAACGTTTTTATAAGTGATATTATAGCTGGCTTTTTATTCTATTCTGAAGTGTGCGAAAATCACACTTGCATGTTACGTGGTTTTACATGGATTTCGATTTGCCATTTGTAGTTCGTCGCAAACTACTATTGCCCATGAAATTTCTCTTTTCTTGTTTAGCTTCGGATATGCTGCTGTATCATATGATTTATGGATTACTTGCATTATCATATGATTACATTTACTGGTTTATTTTGAACGATTTTGTTTTGACGTAAGACCATGATGCAATATTTTCTTCTCAACTCATTTGAAAAATCAATCCAGTAAATTATGATCGTTTTTACAAGTTTAGTGGCAGAAGTTAGGTTTGTGAGCAATTTATGCCTGAATTTCCTGGCTTTGGTTTTGAACGGGCTAACTCAGTAAGTAATGTTTGCTAATGTCTAAAAGGAAAATTCAATTAATATATAATATCATAGTTTAAGTGTTCAGTCCCTGCTTATACGATACAATTTCTTGTGCATTCGCTTGTACGATTGTCTGAAAGCGAGAATGTATGCGAAATTGTGTCATGTAACCAGTCCAAATTGTACGATTTTATGAACGACGGCACAGAAAATAGAACCTGTTCTTATTTCGTTCGGACAATCATACAATTTTTGACGTTTTAGGGACATCTGGTGGTAGGTAGGGAAAAATACGTTTCTAGTTGTGAGTTAACCTTTTTTCCTTCGCGATTTGGTGTGTTTATGTGCGACTGCTGTGATTTTATTAGTTAATATTACTGTAACCCTGCAAAATTTAGGCGTAAAATTTGTGTAATCTACTTTTATCATGACCTCTGCTACGTTTGGATTTCGCTCTGCTGATTGACTCCTGAAACGACTGCATGACTCCCACGGAATGAATGTATATTTCCCACATGCCTTAATTGGCCCTAACTCTCACTTTATCGTCAATATTTACGTCCTGCACAGCACGCACGGAACATTTTTCACCAACTCATTAATTCTTCCGTTGTCGCTAACGTATAAATTAATTAGCATTCGGTATCGACAAATATATGCAGCATAAAGGAGTGACTCACTTTGTAGTAAAAATAATTGGAACCAAGGCGAACGATGTGCTGAAAACCCATATACACTGCAAAATTCCGCAAGGTGTCAAACTAAAGTGCAATGATCATCCCACTTCGTACGTGATCGTTGTGCTCAAGGAATTTTTACATCGTCGTTAAAGGGTTTTTAACGTAATATATCATTCCATAAAAGTTAATCTACGAATAATTATACACCTCCAGGTATTTTTCTTTCAGATTGAAGTAGATGCTTTTGCGGACGAGAGCAATAATTCCATCAATCGTGCTGTGGGGAATTCTCGTTGACCGATAGGCGACTACAGTTGCCAAAAATCGTAGGGTCAGCGATAACCTGGAACCTCGGTTTTATTCCATGAAGTAACTTTCACTATAACTGCTAATTTATACCTTGATCTGATTGAGAAGTCCAAACGAAGTAGACGTCAAAATAAATGCTACAAACCAAGTCTCACATAAAACAAATCCCACAGGTCTACTAACAGCCGACGTCGTTTTCGTCATCTACCAAAAGATTTTCCCTCGGTAAACTACCTCAGACAACTGAAAATAAAGTTTGAGATTAATATTGTGCTTCCAAGTAGGCGATAAATAACAACTGATTTAAAACATTACATTTTGCGTTTTTGGGAAAACAAAAGCAATCGTGTAATGCGTACCAAGAAATTGCATGAAAAATTGTATGAACTATTTCACCTTGTAGCCACTCCATTCAGATTCGAACAGACGATTGTACAAAAATTTAAACAAAAAATGAGAGAAACATTCTGAAAATAAATTGTATCGTGTAACCAGGCCTTAACAGAAGCCTAAATAATTTCAAGAGAGGAATGGCATTCTTAGTATTTGCTGTAGTATTGGATTTCACTGATCATTACTGGTATTTTTATGCTTATTAACAACATTTAGTATGTACTCATCATTAATAGTTGGAAATGGCCGTCATTATCAATTTCCAACATTAATCCATTTATCGGAATCATGCATCATGGCAATAGCTTAGGCGAAAAAAGCAACAACTGTAAATTAAATCATTAGCACCTGCTATGTAACGTCATTTTCCCTCACTGACCTTCACTAGTCTTTATGCCCTTTTTGGAGAAATTTGTGGTGGTGTTGGTGTTGAATCTGTCATGAAGCAGGAATTGAGACCGCGAATACCGTTTTCTTTCCGCTTTCTGGGAAATCTCATTGCTGGAACATAGCTACCGCTAACATCCTCTTTCATATCTCTCTCTCAGTTTCACCGAGAGTGTTGACCGGATCGTCATCCATATTTCGAGTTAAGTGTGTTAGAACATAAGTATCACCAGGATGTATAGGCACTGAGACTTCCGTGTGTGAAAAAGTGCTGCAAATACAGGGGTAAGATGGCTAAAACTGATCGTAAATCTGTTGCCCTCATTTGTCGAACTCTACAATGTACCGTTCCCCATACATTTACTCCGTTCTCCTTTCCCATATTTATTTTCCCTCATTTTCATCACATGACAGGCACGCTCCTAATGAAACAGCTATGGATTTTTATCGTACCATATCTAACTGTACATGATCGAGCAACCGTTCTCTGAATGCTTTGGGATGCTTGGAGGAAATTATGATAGGAATGGGGGGAAAATGCTGAAATCCTTTTCCTCTGGTTGAGAATGTGAATGTGGCAGAATGACATCCGCGTTCCCAACTACAGTTACGTGTTTGCTATGCTTTTTGCTGGATTTTATAGAATATATTATGTTACTGAATGACGCACTATAATTGATAATAGATTAATATAAAATATTATATAGCAGTAATAACCATGGCTATTTGGTGCGTTAATAACCTTTTGATATTGATAATCATGAAGGTCCTTCAACAAAAGTTTGCCCTTCATCGGTATTGATAATCAAAGATGTCAGTTTTTCGTATTGATCACTTTTGTTCATATTTATTAAGTTGTAATACTATTTGTTGGAAGATATCCAGACGTCTGGATATTATTGACGTATTCAATTTAAATTAGAAGTACTGTTTCTAACTGTATGTACATCTACAGGCACATCTCAACAGCCATACTGTCTCGTTCTTGTATTACGCAAAATGTTAAGTCTTGAAGTCTGTAGTAATCTGGGAAAGAATTTTACTTTTAAATATATCCACATTGTAGGATATTGTTTCCAAATATCTCAGATGCTAAACGGCGTTCAAGTGAACTTTAAGTAAACTCTAAGCAATGAAGAACGCCAAAACTGATTCTAACGTATTTTTGGACCATTAGTAGCATACTTATTATTCAGCCCACTCAGGTTCATATCACATTGTAAATCTTGGTTTTGTTCATAGAGACTTCTCAGGTCCATATTTAATTTTTATTTACATAGAATGTCACTCTAAAACGTGAAGCGTTTTTCGCTCAATACAAGCTGTATTTTCGAAACTAGTAAGTACTAGTACTAGTAAGTACACAGGTATGAGCTAGTATTGTGAACACGTTATAAAAAGCATTTTAGCCTTTATTCATTTACCTGTATGCCTACAGTGTAGATTGGAAGTACAACAGCAGTGGGAATAGTCTCAAATAATATTATGTGAGAGCCGCTAGGACCATATTGCGCCCATAGAATTTGGAATCTTAATAATTTTACAGCCTTTTGTCATAAAAAACATATTATACAAGAAAGTTGTGTATTGGAGAATCTCCCTTACCCTTTATTACCCTTGTCTCAATATGAACAACGACCGTCATCAATATGAACAACGACCACCTAACTTCTATTCCTCTTCACAACAGTTCTGAGGACTGTGTGCTCCTGCCAAAGCTTAAGTCATATTTAGCCTTATGTTAGCCATTATAACTTATCTTCATGTCCTAGGCTTGTCAATGTGACCATTAATCACTTGTGCTACTTATATATTCGGTTGATTCTTAGTTACTAATGAAAAATGCATTGAAACCAAACAATTATTTTTAGTCACCTCATTTCTTCACTTCTAGGCAAATATCCAACCTTGGTTACAAACCAAAGCTGCATTTTATATAACCATTACACCTCATTTTTTCCCTTCAATTTGAAGTGAATCTACCGGAAAATGGAACGAAAGATGGGATCTAGCAGGAACCAACAGAAATAGTCTCTCCGGTCCTCATACTCAGACCAACGCGCCGAAGCGTTGAAACATCTCGCCGGTCCAACTGCCTTCGGCAGAATGCCGTAGAATGACAAAGGCAATATATGTACTAGCAAAGCGATATTATAACTAGAATTAGAAGGAAGACAAATAATAAAAAAATCCAATATCGAAAATGCTTTCTGTGACAGAAGCTAATTTCTTCGTTGTGATGTTCCACAGACAACACTAATATTTCAATACAAGTTCCTACAATCCACCAACGCAATGGTATTTTCCCACCTCACGACTTATAAGTGGAAGAAAATACTGTCTGAATGCTTTAAGAGTGATAGGGCGTTTGTCCCAAGTTTGATATTATTTACATACGACGTAGGAATACTATGGCGTTGGTCATTCCTCTTCATGTTGCAAATTGTATAAATATCCTCAAGTAACATGCACATACGTATATAGAAGACGAAGTGTGTTTTACTCATGGCCAGTTGAACGCAGCTTTTTTTAGAGATACATTGAAAGTAGAATAAAATTGCACGTAGTGATAAGTGCCCACAGAGGATTGAAAGTAAAATGTATTCAGTAAATGGTCATTGCCGATCATTATTACTAACGCTTAACTACAAAACTGCCGGATATATTTTTTCTGCCGCCTACGTTTTGACTTTCCTTTATTTTTCTTTAGTTTTCCACTACTCTGCAAAATATTCTGATAACTTGTTAACATCACAATGTTGATTGCGAATGCTCATTCTAATGTAAGTAGCTACAGTTACACAGCATACTAACAATGGAACTAATGAAATATTGAGTTCTCTCACAAGTTACTTTTTACTACAATAAATTCTATTTAACAGTAACATAAGATCTTATTTAATATCATGATAACAAAATCCCTCCGGATAATAGTGAATTTCCAATAGTTTTGCGATTCAAACAGCAAAATATATTTTTTTGTATGATCTGCTGCATATCCGTAGTATTTTCTTGATGATTAATTTTGATCCCTGTATAGGTTCACATATAATTATATTCATATATAATTATTCTCTCATGAAAAGCAATTTTGTCGTTGTAAGTCACTATGAGGCGAACCTTTATCACTTTTCTCGAGGGATGCCCCAGCCTCAATTTTATTCCTTTCTGTTTATATTTGCTCGCAGTCAGCAGTGTCAAAATCCTTAAATACATCTACCACAGACTGGTATACTTTGAATGGACTCTGATGTATTTACAAGTTGACTCTGTTAAGGAAGGAAGCAATGCATTTGAATCTCGGTTGATATTTATTAACCCATTGGCAAAGCTGGTTCAATATTTAAATGAAACGGCATCTGGAGTCAAATTTATGCATAACGGATTCCAAGCTCGGGAACTAGCCGCGAAAACTTCGACGGAAATTGCACTGTGGAAATAATAGAGGCTTTAAAGGAACAAGATATTACCGAACTGCTGGACATATTATGTCACAAAGCAACCGAAGTCGTGCACAATGCGCCACCGTCCCCGAGGTTAAAGTCAACATTGAAATACCAAGGTGCTTACTTATAATAAATTCAAAGCTCGCGAAATAGCCGTGAAAGAAGACGTCTTGGTAGCTCAAGTGGTAGAGCACCTGGCCGGAAATCAGGGGTTCTGGTGAAGTCCGGTCAAGGCAAATGATTTATGGAATATCTGCTGTTGTCATTATATTCATTACACATTTCATGTAAAAAAGTCATAACCGTGGCGCTGGAGAGAGTTTTTGAGTATTACCGCGATATTTCCTGTATATTTCAGAGGAATAAGTCCTGTCAGCAAGCGTATTGAATCATATGAAAGCAATGCGGTATATGGATGAAATAAGTTTTTCCTAAATTGATGATGTACTTTATACTAAATTTTCTCCCAAAAAAATATGTATGCCAAAATATTCTAATCTTACCTCAAATATTATTGAATTCTATAAAAATATTCCAGAAATGGAGGAAATTCACGTGGCTTGAAACGCCTTATGACGTCACAACACGATTTAGGTTCCATATTGCTCTGGAAAAAGACGTTTATTTTAGAAGAAAACGAAGCGAATATATTGTTTTGAGGTTTTTAGCCGTTTCTTGATCCATATAATGACTGAAAAAGGGTTAAAAAAAGCACAATCCGACAATTTGCCTTTGGCTGACTCCCTTGTGGTGGAGTCATTATTAAAAAGTACAGCGATTGCTTTGTCGCATAAGAGATTTGCGGAGTGGAAGTAAGCGGGGTAATATACAGGTATTGTATATTTTATGGACGGTTTGCTCATTACGATCCACACAACTTAAATAACACATCGAAATGCATTGTTCATGGCATTAAACAAATGAGATAAATACATGTTTTCGTCAAGTTTTAATTTAAGAACTTGACTCCACGCACAGCAGATAAACAACGCCCGTAGTGATACCGTGCCGTGACATCATGGGATAACGTCGTGTTTTTAAGCTACAGAACACGTACAATTTTTAAAGAGTGATATCTTTGTAAAACAATTTAATTCTTCAGCATAATTTTCGCCAGGTACATTTTAGCCAATAAACTTCTCATTTAAAGTTTTAAAAAATAATGCAGGCCCCCCTATTGGTAGCATACGAGTTAGGATGAGGCCTAGATGATGTTGTTCATAAGTGCGTAGGAATGCATTTTTACAACTGCAGGTTTTCGTGCGAGTGTATTCTAGGCTGGTAACCTGCGTGTACTCAAAACATTCGTGAATATTATTCCTTGATTTTGAGGATAATTGAATTTCTAGATGATCTATGCCATTGAACAAAGTGAGCAATCTGTAGGTTGGTGATGACTGAGGTATGCGGAGTATAGTGTATGCGTAGACTGCTAAACTTCAGGAACTCAGGTTAATTTGTAGACCTTTTTGCGTCTTTCTCTTAACCATTTTGAGTTTTGGGATTGGCGTTCTAAAAGGCCGTGCTCGAATTTGAACCCATTAACTGTACTGTTTTTTCTCCTAGTGCCTCTCCCTTTTTCTTCCCATGACTTTGCCCTAACATACTAGAGTGAGTTATAGCAATCAGTTGCTGAGTACGCGCCCTGACTATGAGGTTAATAAATCTTTCCTGTTCTGGATGCGCAAATTCATGGTCATGAAAGAAAGAGAATATTTTGGATGAATTTCGCCACGTATTATTAGCTTACAAAAAAGTTCACGTCCGTTGAGCCCACCATTTTTCTTGGCAAACTTGAAAAATAAATTTTCGAGCCTCTAAACGACAACGCATTGCCCGTTAATGTGTGGCTCCTTTTCCTTTATCTCATTAGCCTTAATTTGTATGACGCAATTAAGACATGCTACATCTTTTTATAGGAAAATACGATGCAGCTGCAAATGATCCGATAGGAGAGTTAAATGTATCACGTAGTAGATTGCTTAACCTTGTGATAACTAATAATGAATGATGATGTAATATTTTGAAAGATGCAGCATTTGCTCAGACATCAAGTAGTTACCGTAATATTGCTTTCATAATTCGTTCAAATGCAGAATAATTATAGAGAAGTTTGGAAATTTCACGTCCAAAACTTCTAATTCCTTGATGCTTTGCTTTCAATTTGCGCTAGGAATTCAATTCCAGTCCGAATATCGTCTGTAATTAATTGGCATTAATACCACGGCTGGAGCATCAGTTCAATAAACAGTCATTGAAATACCAATAAAGAGTAGTTCATTATTCTAAAACGAATTTAATAACGTATTAACATTCCCTTTTCTAGTGAAATATTTCTTTCATGTTACTTTTCTTTATGCTCTCAATCCCGATTCCGAGAAATAGTGCGAAATCTATAGAAGACTATTAGAAGACTTTCATTTCGTTTCTTTTGTTCTTTTCTTCATCCTTTTTCCTTTTGAGGCTGGTTATTATACGGACTCAGTGATCCTTTAAAATCAAAACATGCATAGCCATACTTTTGTACGTCTACGGCGAAGCAACATTGTTTTCACTCAAAAAAGTGGGAAAATTACGTCTTAGCTAAATGTTTTCAGAAAATTTAAACTTCATGGTCTCGAACTTGTGGCAGCGTTGCACCTCTTATTTTCATGTAAGTAGTACATGTATGGTGATATTTCATCACCTCCTGCACAGTATTTCAGTTGCTCTCAGGGTATTACATAGATGTGTACGCCATCTCAGCAAAGGAGCCAAGAGAAGAATTATAGTAACCAGAAGAAAAGTAAGATAGATCCTGCATCCTGAACAACTAAATTCCTGACTAGCAGAATTTCGAATCGCATTCAGTATTCAGGAAACTGGAGATTGGAGGAGAATCCTCTAAGAAAGTGGAAGATGGAAGTCGAGGAAGTGGAGAGGGATGCGAATAAAAAGGTGGGAACACAGGAGGAGAATCTGCAGCAAATGGGGAAGCGAGAGTCGTCGCTGAGGAAAAGCTGGGGGATATACCGGCGTTCGTTGATAAAGGAAAATAGACGAGAGGGTGCACAAGATTTATCCAGGAGACGGATAAAGGACAAAACGAGGGGGCGGGGGCTTTTGGGAACAAGAGGGGTGAGACAATCAATGGAATGGGAGGAGGGCTTTCGGTGAGGGGAGGTGGAGGGAGGTCAGAGGAGGAAATGTGGAAATCTTGGGGGAGGTTTCGTGGGGAGCGATGCTGCGGAGTGGAGGAAGTGAGTTGTGCATATATCCACCGATATATATATACATATATATATCGGTGGGATCTTTGAGGGATGCCACTTAATTAAGCTTGGTGTTCCTTATGCCTCCGTCTGAGGTCACCCCAACTCCTACTTCCCCTGCGGCCTCCCCAACCACCGCTTCGTCCCGTCCGCGTCCGGCTCCCTCCTCTTCCCTTTATTTTTTGAATCGACAGGAAACTGACGTCATATATATTTCCTTCTCACCCTTCTCGTCAGACCCTCTACGATCCTTTTCTTCCACCCTGCCACCCTTTTACCGTCTCTCTCCCTCTATCTATACCCTCACCTCTCGCGGCTCCGCTGTACACATTTTCTCCCCCTCGAAGTGTAAGCCAAAGACAACCGTGCCACGGGCGAATCTGTTATTTTCATTCCTCTCTTTCTACCCTTTGCGACCGCAACTTCCGTCTCTTTATGTCCCGTCTCTTGAGGAGCCTTACGCATCAGCATCTCTCCTACGTGCCCGCGACCCAATACCTCCGTGTCCTCATCACATTTTCTTTCCTCCTTTCGAAAGCTTATTCCATTGTTTCCTCCACCCTCACCATCACGCATGACTCGGACTAAGAAAAAAATTTTCGTTTTTTCATTTCTCGGCCGTAGGGTAGCTGAGATGATTCATTGTCTGGGTACTTTCAAACCGATGGATATTTTAGGATCTTCATTCTCTACCTCGATCCACTAGAATCAAGGAATTGATACATTTTTCGGGTTGTATTTGGGTCGCCCTTTCGTATTCCTGCCACTATAATTTTCTTATTTTGAAATATTTGGTGCGACATTATCAGTATCTTCTTTTTCTGCCCATTTTTCATAAATCACCTTCATTCTAAAAATATATTTCTGACTTACCAATTCTAACGGCTAGTTAGATCCTCAATTTGATCCTAATTAATTAAGAATTATTTTTTATCATTCAATAAATAATTACACTATTTATCGCTGCGTAAATATAACTTCGTTGCATGCTCTAATAATCTGGTGTTTGATCAACTCTGATCTCTCCCCTCCATCTCCATAGTGAATTACATTGAAAAAAATATCTTCCATTGCCGAGCTGCTCAATTTCTTTCCTTTTCTTTGGCCTCTTAATCCTCTCGTTTATTGCCCATTTTCTCCACTATTCTTGCTTATGAACCTTTGGGTGATTTAAACTTTTTCCTCTTCCCATTTATTTTTCTCATTCTTTCCTCTATGCATTGTGGCTTTGACCTCTTCTCACTCCAAAATGCTCCTCCTCTTCCCCGTTTCTAATCAAGGCTCCTCCTTTCTCCGCCCCACATTTCCACCTTCCCGTTGAATTCTTCCAATCTCATCCTCCCTGGTAAATTAGGCTTTTCCTACCCTCTCAGTTGTCCCCTCCCGATTTGCTGTCATTATGCAATGAACTCCTTGTCTTTCTCGCGTCGTGTTAATCCTTCAAATGCTGTCCGAATCTTACCCTGGCTGTCTCGCCTCCTAATCATTGTCCCCGCCTCCCATTTAATGCCTCAGTCTTTTATTCCCTGACGAGGGCCCCTACAAATCAACAGAGACTAATCACATGTCTCTAGAGATTCCACCCACATTTGTCGACGCCATTTATTAAAATTGCCATTTATTTATGACAAAGGCCAAAAGTCAAAGGGAGCTTATTACAAGCAGCAATGAGGTATAAAGGGGGTTAAATTTGGTAAACATCACATATCTATTTTAATCCTGATGAAGTTTCTATTCACTTGATCATTTTATTCAAATAATTCTGTATTTACGTTCAGCACCTTACTTCTATACACGAGGTATGTTCAAGAAAGAAAGTTTTTTTTGTCACTAGCTTTCAGAAGGGCTACTAATTTTTAATCATCACACATTATTAGAGCACAGTACAATGCGCAATATCACAGGCTAACAGGACTGCTTTATAACTAGATTAGTGGCATTGTAGCTAATTGTAAACTCCAGCTCCAGCTTGCCTCTCAACATGGAGATGAGGAGTCAGGAGAATTTTGCTGCTATTAAGTTTTTTTATTGAATGTCTTTGCTAATAAATAATAGATTAGCTTCAGAAAGTGTGGTGTCCGTGATTTAACCTGTGTTACAGTTTTTTCGGTGGTTTTAGAGCTCAAAGAAGAGCAAAATAAATTGTTAAGGAAGGAAGGCCCGGAATACCAAGAAGCGTGGAGACGAAAGTCAACAATTGACACAATTACGGAAATTTTGCTGTTTGGCGCTGAAATAGTGAGAGCTGGCGAGCGGGAACCTTACTTGAAATAGCTTACGGCATCTGTATGATGCTTCGCGCGTCTCGAGTGTAGAGCCCGTGGATGAAATAACTCAAGCGAAAACAATGAGTGACATTATTACGAGCGATTCAAAAATACGAAATTTGTGAGCTATTCGTGTTTGTGTCACAAAACTCCTCGAATGCCTATTTGAGATAATTCCGAAGGTTTCAAACAAACCACCCTTGGTAGCGTGACCGGATGGATAACGGCTATAGCTTAAATGACACATATGTAGAGGTTGTTATTCATCACTCATTGGTCACTTATACTTCAATAATTTATGACGAAAAATTGAGGTACAGTGATCAAAAATACTTGATAGAGAAGATAATAACAGCAGACTTAAATCCATTGTGATGAACATCCTTCGATGGCATTTAGCTATAGAGTAATTGATTTTTTAATCAAAATTTGGGTCCAAACCACAATTTTTAATGTGCATGTTTAAAAATAAATAACGATTACTTATATCTACTTGCGACCCTAAAGAATAATTGTGCTTCTGCTGGAATTCTTTGTTAATTTCAGAATATTCTCGCGTACAATAATAATTGAAAAACTTCCACCTGTATCTATTTTTCTTAGAGTTCAAGCGTTTGGCTTTGGCATAATCAATTTTATCTGCCATAATAATAATGGCAATTGTTACCAAATATTTTCATTGAATTAATGCTATGGAAAAGATAGGTCACTTTGTAAAGGTTATATGAAAACTGGTATTAAAGCTAGAATTTATGGGAAATTTAAGTCAATATATTTCTTTCATAATTTAATTGAGCATATCCGCAAAGTGAAACGGGATGCGGTTAATTATTGTCAATTGAATGTCTTTTAAATAAATTATTTTCGTACTAAAATACAATAGGGAGTGTACAAGTATTTTTCCTCATTTACAGTTGACTAGACAAGTGACGGATTCCATTGATTATCTAAACTCTTTGGAACTCGCTTATATCTACCGCGATGGAAAATGGGAATCTATGTATAATATATGGTCTGAGGAGAGAGAGCAGAGGGGATGCAGGTAGAATCAAAGGGGCGTTGTATACTGGGATGGGAAGAATTGCGGCGGATGATTTGGGACAAAGGCGAGATCTTTAATTAAAGCGGCGCTTCTTTTGCATCCGGTAGAGTGCGCTGCTTACGCCCGCAACTGTCGCCTCCAGGTCTTCCGAACGGCACCCACTGCTGTCTCAGCGACAGGGATTCTAATCTACGAGCAACACTCTTTGTTGCTGCTTTCGTCGTCTGCCCTCGCACTCCTGCAGTTCTGCTTGCCGCCTCGTGGCCCCTTTTCACCGCCCTTTTTCTCCTCCCGCGACCCTTAGGCTATCACCTGGCCACACCCTCTCGTTATTTATTCACCGCGCATTGCACGCCGTTGCATTCCACGTTTGTTTTGTTCTCTGGTGTATTTTTGGCGGAGGATTCATCGCGGGGCAGAGAAGGGTTTCCCTCTTCCCTTTGTTGGGAAAAATGGTGTTTATAGCGCCGCCGAGTTACGTGATTACTAACCCGAGGGCGTCATTTCGAGCGCTCGGAATAAAAGAAAAAGGTCTCTTGAGTGTACCGCGAATATTGCCGGGAAACGTGCTCTGTTTCCATACGTCGAGATTAACGAAGTAATTCCGTGGCCGCATCGGTGGGGAAAGGAAAACAAAGGTAGGCTGTTCAATCCCCTTCGTGGAGGGTTGAATTCGATTGGAAATGAATAACTTCGTTAGATAAACGATGTTTGTGCATCTCAAGTAACCTAGGATCTTTTATACTCGTTTTGTTGTAAATATAACTGAATTTATTTTAAATACCTACACTATACCTTAAGTTGCACATGGTAGGAAACAAATGTAGCTATTCAACAATAAGACAATGAATTTTTTTTCACTGATAAATTACAATTAGTGAATGCTGCAGGCCTAGGGTATATAGAGTTTATGCTCAGAGTGATAGGAGGGCGATTTTTTCACTATTAGTAGCATTTGTACATAATTTAATGGACAACGTGTCTTTCTTAGTTATAATGAATATAGTAAATCATTTACACTCCTTTTCCATCTAAATCTAACGCTCTTTGTCACAAGTCACTTTATTCACCTTCTATTTATCCAGATCTTTTCCTCCGAGTAAATGAAAGTATTTGATTGAAGAAAATGAGGAGAATCTGGGAAAAGAGAAACAGAGGGACCAAGTGAATTGAATGAGTCAATAAATTGTCTCAGACAAAGGTAAGAACGGGCGCTGGCTGAAAAAAATAGCAGAAAGCAAAAGAGCCGTGCTTGGAATGAGAACAAATTATTCAGGTCAAACGAAGCTAATGAAGAAATTGAACTACAGGAAATGCCACGTGAGTGATATAGTACCGACCAATCAGCTCTTAGGTCATTTCATCTTTAAAAGAACGTGTTTCGTAAACGGTTTCAATTGCTGCTTCTTTTGGATACGGTACTTTTATTAAAAATTTCTCGCATCCAATAAAAAATTTAAAGATTTCACTTGTAACTATATTTTTCTTATAGCTAATTTGGCATACTGATATCTAAACTGGGTTTGTTGATTTGGACACAGCAATACAAAATGGAGTGAAAATTACTAGATACCATTTACGTGTATGGTCATAGGACTTAAAAATTGATTCTTGTTACCTAATAAATGGACTCTCAAGATTGCTTTGAGTTGGTAATAAAATTGTGGATTTAGACTCAATAATTTTCTCGTACGTTTCCAGAAAAATGAAATATTAAATTAGCTTCATTAGGGCCGTAAAGCTGAAGAATAGATACTAATTGGTTTTTTGTGCAACTGTTGTTACCGTACATCAGTTTTATAGTAAAACGCCAAAAATCCGGGAATAAGCTATCATCTTTGGAAATAACAGAAGACATAAGGTTACGGAACATGCAATTCTGGAAAGTGATGCTAACGTTGGCAGACATTTTAAGAGGGCGAGTAGTTGGTGGAAACTTCTGTCTATTCAACCTTTTACGATTATTTATTACCTCTTAATTTGGGACGGTGTTGAAGGATCTAGATTAGCGGTTACTTACTAGTACTTCCTTACCGTGGATAGGAAAATTTCTAAGGGAAATGCATTCACTTCTTGGCCACTGGACGTGAGCGATTGAGGATAAGATTCCACTGAGCGACTACGAGAGCTAAGGGAAAAGAAGGAAAAATCAAGTGCGCAAGGAAGAGAGTGTTGGAATGTTGTCAGCAGGGCACCATTGCAAGAAGAGGGGGAGGTTAAAGATGGTGGGGGAATTAGATGGGGCCTGTAGGAGGAGGAAGAGAGATTGGAACATGTTGAGGAGGGAGAAGTCGGAGGGAGGAATGGGAAGAGACGGGAGAGATAGCTAGCCATGTGGAGTGGAGTGGAAAATACGCGGGTGAGGTGAGCGGAACTGATAAGCACGAGGGTTTCCCTTGGTAAACTGTGTGGGAAAGGGTGAGAGGGCCGCGGAAATTGAGTGCGGTTGGGGATCCAGGACGAAAGGATGAGGCGAGAGAGTTGGGGGGAGCAGGGGAGGTGGCGAATCAAGGACTCCGTCGCCGGGGAGTCTGATTCGAAATGGGAATGTCAGTTCCAGGGATCGCAGGAGGAGAGGATGAGGCGACTGGGGAGGGATGAGCGCTCACTTCTTGAAGAAACAAGCTGCACTATTTTGGAAGAAAGTGCCATGGCGGGGGGAGCTAACGGTGTTAATGAAGCCTACAATATTTCAAGCCTACTTTGCGTCCAATTTGTTTGATTCGGCTGATGACCTTAGAAAAACGAGCTATTTCATCGGGCTAATAGTATCCTTTAAAGTTAAAACGTCATAAAAATAGTTTTAAAATGCTTTATGTGTTTATATGTGGGTTATTTTGCTAGCTTGTGGTATCATTGTGGCATGGTATATTATTATGATATTCTGTATCCCATGTGATGAAGATTGAAGAAATCATTAAGATGGTTAAAGCTTTAAAATATAATTTTTACCGTATGGATAGAAAAGCTTAGAAGATAGAGACTAATTATCTTTTAGCACAAAAGAGAAGCCATTCCTGGAAAGCATGTCATATTTTGTGAAGTGCTTTAAACTTATTAGAAAGCGTTGTAGGTTTTAGGAATAGGTATCATGTCTATGATAACGATGGCAGTATTAAAAATCGATGGAGCAAATTTATAAATAAGTGATTTCTTATCTGAAAATCTTACGGCTAATGCACAATGATAATGAATTAAATTCTCACCAGAGTTATATGTGTATATTATGATTGCAACTGTACGTGAATAGAAAGCGTGAATAACTAGAGCGCTACTGACTGGAAATCTTCTGTTCATAATCCGGAGAGTCTCCTTTGAACGTTGATTATAATATATTCCATATTTCGGATATAAAATGTCTAAGATAAGTCATTAGCGGTGCTGGGAAAGGAACCTCCTTCTCTTACTCTGTTCTGTAATGTTCAACCTATGTTGGGCTTAGCACTTGCACACTCACCAGTCACTTGCACCAGTCCTACCGGTCGAACACTACTGATCTTGAGAAAATTAATCACATGCCCGTTTAGATATCCTACTAACACAAAATCAATGTTAAACCTGACATATTTATACCTATTTTTGGCTTAATTTTAGAGCATGAGTAGTGTTGCCAGATTAAAAAAATGCATCCATATATAAAGATACCTAACGCATAATAATATCATCGTTATTCACATTGAATCAAGAGAAGAACGTCTTTTGCTTGAAGTATGCGTGAATAAATTGACTGAATGGCTATAATTTTGAACATTTGCTTTTCTATGGTGAGCATTGTTTTCTTCACTGTTGGATAAATGAAAACCTAAAGAGCAGTATTCGGCTGAAATGGCAACTAATTTGATTCGGAACGCATCAGCCTGAGAAATGGCACAAATCTCTGCCAAGTTCTCATTCTATTTCCTTCTACAAGATGAGATAGGTCGAAAAACTGTTGATTCATGTAACTGCACTCTTTCATCGTCATTAATCCCAAGCACGCCTCGCCCGAGTTACTTATTCTGTCACTTGTTCCCTTGCCAGTGCTTCAGAATTCCCATATTAAAATTTCTTTCAACCTTCTTCAAGGGAGGAATTCGGAATGAGGAGTGGCGATGTGACCGTGGATAGGTAATTGAGCGTGCGTCACGCCTTAGGAGTGCCACCGCTGCTCAAATGTGATGAAGAGTGCAGGCGTGGGGAGGAAGGGACAGGAAGAATCAGAATCCGAATCGTCGTCCCTTCGTCGCCTCCTCAGCGCCCCCCTTGCTCCCCCAGGACCCCACACCGTCTCCTCTTCGCCCTCCATCCCCAACCCTTCCATTTGGTATCCCGCCCCACACAGTCTCACACTCCCCCATCCCTCCCGGTCCCTGGAAACCCGCTCGAACATTGCCAAAACTATTCCTAACACATCCGCTCCCACTCGCGGTTTCATCATTCGGAGTCCCCTCACTAGGAGCTCATTACGGAGTCCTAAGGGAGGTCGGTAGTGAGCGAAGGGGATGTGGGAGGGCGTGCCGGGGGAGAATGGGGGAGGTCTGAAGGGAATAGGGATTCGAGGGGGTTTTAGACGGGCGGAGGAGGTTTTGTGGCCCTGTAGGCATAACCTCTCGGTCCTTGGGGCAAGAGGTGACCCCCACAGAGGGCATTCAATGGTTTGGAGGATTAATATCCCTCGAGGCTTCACCGGAAGGGTTAGTCCCCGTGGAGGGGGGTAAAGTAGGAGGGGTTTCGGAGATCCTCCTGCAAATAAAATGAGACGCGCGGATGAAGAGTATGGGATTGTTTGGGGACATAAAAGGCTCAAAGGGGTGAGGGAATATGTATGGGTAGGGCGAAGGAAAATGGATGAAGGGATTGGAGGGGAAAATGGTTAGCTTATTGCTGATAGCGAACGATGCCTTTTGCAGGCGCGGTTAATAGCAAAACTAATACGTTGAAATGAATCAAGTTACGGGTATTTCTTTTATGATATTACTTTCATTTTACCCATATTTTATCCAGGTGTAACTGTACCGTTATATTTACTAGGCGTAGTTTAATGTGTTGTATGAATGATTAAATCTAAGTTTAGTTTTTGAATGTCGCTTGATAAACGATTGCTTCGTGGTTGAGAATAGAGGGAATTTCGCGCCTGATTCACCTTTTGATACGAATAGAAAATTTGTTTTATTTAGTTAATTATATTGCTCATACAAAACGACAACATTTTTATAATGCTAATTTGGAGTGTATGATACCAGAATGATGTCAGACACCAATAAATGAATTCAGTGCTACGATATCTAATAAGATAAGCCTTCTGCTAAAGTATATTTGCAATCCTCCTGTGGACGTGAGCCATTATCTTACTTAAAAACTTCAGTATCACTTCTGACTGCGTAGTTAAAATATTTACGGCATCATTTATGAACGGGATCTAAAATATAACCCTACATAATGAAATGATGCAAATAATCTCCTAACTGAGGATATATTATGTTTTTATGAGTGGAGCGAAAGGATACTCTAACGGAGAGTAATCCTCCTTTGTTTTTCTTTATGATTCTTTCTTTCCCCGTAGGTATGCCTTTATCCAACGAAAGAATTGAGAAGTGGCTAGGGAATAAAATCTCTTCCTCACCCTCTTCCTCCGGGAGCGAGACTTTTCCCTCTTCACCTCTCAGACGCCCCCTGTCTTCTTCTCCGCTTCGCCTTCCATTTCTTTACCCCCTACCTGCCAACTCCTGCCCTTCTGCGGCCCTCAACTGCCCCCACCACAAGCATCGCTCCATCTCCTCCATTTCTCATTTGGAGATCTTTCCACCGTCCTGCTCCCTTTTCAGATTCTCCTCTCTCCTTTTTCTCTACTGCCAACTCTCCACCTCCACTGTGCATTGGATCCCGTCCTTGGAACATTCTTATCCCCAGCCGCCCAAGTGATTCTGGCTCTTCGGTTATCTAACGGAACTCCTCCGTCTTCGTTTGCGTTCGCAACTATTTTCATATATGTTATTGGCAACGTTTTGTTTTCTGAAGCTAAAAAAGCGAAAGAAGAAGATAATGGGAGAGGCTGGGGTGAGTGGTAGTGGTTGGACTTACTTTCATTATATTTCCACGCAGGCGATTCCAATTTCATTTGACGGGAGCTGTGATTAGCCACCTGTTTGATGACCTATTAATTAAGTTGACGGGACAAAATTAAAAAAAGAAATACGAATAGAATTACTTTCGGATTTGCAACGATTCTTCATCTCCTCTATTCTCTCTATTGTATTATTATTTTAGAAATAGACAACTCATGATCAAAAGAATGTGTCTCCACTTCACTTAACTGCTTAGCGTTTACATTTTTTCTGTTTCTGTTCTTATTCTTTTATTTGGCTCCCGATAAAGAAATCAACTGATTTTGTATTTTTAGCGTGGGTACTTAGAATACGAACAGTTGACTGGTGATATCCGGTGAGCGTACGACATTAATGTTTTTTTTTAAAAAACATTATCAGACCCTATCTTTATAAGTGATGTGGTCATCGCCTGGGACAGCTCTTGCCTGATCAAAATCCTTCTTACATTATGACCATTCCTGTCACCTTATGCTGCTCTTATCTTAAAACATTATTCTATTTTATCCTATAATCTACCTTCCGTCATGTTGTTCATAATTGCGTTATGTTTCCTTTTAACAATGAAAATTGCAAAGCAAAATTATCTTCTATTGAATACTAAAAGAATAAGGGTTCAATTATTACCTTTTGGTATTTCATGAAATTTTTCTAGCCAATCTAAGATGCTTGGTAAAATTCGTAAAGTGGTATTTAGTCGGCTAGAGAGAGGTAGGATGTTACTATACATTATCTTATTCCAATGTACTTACGAAAACTTAAACCTACCTCCTGGAATCGCACTAACAGTGTGTGACTTGTAATTTAGTTACCGTTGGTGGGGTTTATGAAATTATGGAGGTTATAACCTATTGGGACTTCTTTCCAACTAAAAAAACCATAAGTGTATCATTCTGGCAATTTTTGATGCATATAGATTCACGATCTGGCACATTTTAAGTATTGCACAAGATATAATCACAAATTCAACACTCGTTTGAAGCATGAGTGTGAGACTTGAAAATGTATAACATGAAAGAATTTGACACTTCGTGAATAACTTATTTTGGAGTCGATGACTCAAGAAACCTGCAGTTGATGTAAGTTTCCCCGTGACGTGTATAAATGGAGTTTTCTGCCAACAGCCCTTTACTTTCTACCATGGTTTCCGCATGGTTGCGATTTTCAAGACCTCATATGCGTAATTGTTTCTTAGGCTCTAGTGCCATTTTCTTTATGCTGAGTAAAGATTGACTTATTTTGAATTCAAACTGGACGCCCAACTTATACTTTCTGACCTCTTCCGAAAATCCTTTTTCATTTGATCGGAGTTCGAACATGGCGGATCTGGCGCCTTCCCCGAGATCCGATTGGTGGGCACTCGCGCGTGTAGGTGACGAATAATCTATCAAATCGTCGCCACCATCGCCACCTCGAGGGTGTTGGTTGGCCAGAATATGGGGTTGGAGGCTGGAAGGTAGGGGGAATGCCTCGGGGAGGAGGGAGGCAGTAGGAGAAACCATGGTCGTAGACGGAAGAAGGCTGGAAGCACATCGGATGATAAGAGTTATAACGAGTCCCTCTCTCCAGCCTGAAGAAGATTTAATGAATGTTGAATTCCATCTGCGGCCTCAAGGATTGATATTGCCGAAAAACAATGCGGGGGAGGGGGCAAAAAGGAGAGAAAGAGATTTCATCCTTGGAAGAAATCCGCTCGCCAACCCTCTTTGCCTCCTCACGACGCCGCCTTGGGTGCGCATGTGCGTGTGAATGGAATGGTGTGGACATTGCGTGGCGGGAGTGGGAGGGGGGGGGGGGGAGAAGCCAGGGAGGTGTTGCTAAGGGGAGAGGGAGGCGTGAGGAGGGGGAGGAGATCGACCGTGTGGGGTGGGGTTGCCGCGCTTGGAGCCGGGGGAGGATATTCCGCTTACGGGGGTGGAGGAGGCTGGGGAGAGCATTGGTAAAGGGAAGGTTTTGAAATGTAACGGCGAAGGTTTCCGCAAAGCCAGAGGAAACGGTAAGGGTGAGGGGTGAAAAGGAATAGTGTGAGGGTGCTGGGGAAGGAGGCAGTGATAGCGAGCATGAGAAGGAGAAACGAGTGAAGCTGAAAGAGAGAGAGAGAGCGAAATTCCCGGAGAGGCGACTGCCGCGAAGGATGAGGGGAGGGGGAGGAGCACATCGGGGTTGGACGGGAAGAGATACGCTGGGGTCTTGTGGGTGCCGAGGAAATGTCTGAGGCTGTGCGGGAGGGTGAGCGGACGTTGGAATGGTCGGGCATGGGGGAAAAATAAGGAAAATGCGATGGCAACATCCTCCCCTCAAGCTCCTCGCTACGCTTCTCCCTCTTTTAAAACTCCCCCTCGCGTTAAAAGCCCACAACAGTCAACAACAGACTTGCCTCTCTCCCACAGAGAAATTTCCCCTTTCTCTTCCTCGCCCGTACCCCGAGCTCCTTGTGGCATTCCGAGCCCCCCTCCCTATTCCCAACATCCTCCCCTATCACTTCTCTTTACTCTCTAGCTTTCCTTATCCACCCTGAGAGCATCATTTCCCTTCCCCTCCCTCCCTCTTTTTATCCCTCCATCCTTTTCACCCCACTCGTTCAGCAGTTCCGTAAACTACCTCCCTTGAGCCATAACCTCCTTCTCTCTCTCTCCTTCGCCTCGTCCCCCAATCCTTTCCACCTCTTCTTCCCCCACCCTCGCACTTATACCGCTCTCTCCTGACACCCCAGACAGACCACGGCGTCGGGCCAGCGACGCCTTCCCATGACGCCAGGCGTCTCTCGGATCGATAAAAGGGGCTGAGGTTCTCTCTCCCCTTCTCCGTCTCTGGGACCATTTTGCCCTCCTCCTCTACCCTCCGCAACCCTCTTCGCCACGTTTTATACACCCCCAGAGTCTTCTTCCCACCTTAACCATTGCAAAGCAAGGCAACCACTCTCCCTTTCTCTCTCTCTCGACAAATATACCTCGAGCGCTATTTATCTCCGCATTCCTTTTCCCCCTTTCCACTCCCTTTTATTCCCTTCCTATTGTATCCTACATCGCTACTCGCTTCTCGCCATGGAAGAAATTCTCACAGCTCGCTTTGTTCAGATTTCTTTTGCCTTGAAAGGACAAAAACCAAGAAAGTGTTCTTATTCTTCACTCTTCCAGTTGGTAGAAATGGCAGGCATCGAATACTCATCCCCATGACCATCCTTTGATAAACACGAGTGAAGCCGCATGAAATGTTCAGAAATTTTACTGTGTAAATATAAGAAACTGTACGTGTTTTACTTGAAAATACTTTTCATAGTTTTGAATTAACTCCCTATAATAGGCATTTGAAGTTGGGTGAATATATATTTTTCGCATGAAAAATGCTTAGTTTCCTAAGGTGCTCTCGGCATTTTTTCGATACATCATTCCGTTACTCCCCTCTTCACTTCGATTGGTTCAGAAATATTTCCTTTTCCATTTCTCACATCTCTTAGGCCGCTTTACACGATACAATTTTTGTACAATTTCTTGTACAAACTCTTGCATGAGGAAATTGTACCGTGTAAAGCGGCCAATTGTACGAAAACTTGTGCGATTGTCTGAATGACTGAACGGGAAATAGAACGTGTTCTAATTCCATTCAGACAAACATACAATTTCGTTCAGTCTATACAAGAGTTTGTACAAGAAATTGTGCAAACAATTGTATCGTGTAAAGCGGCCTTTATAGACATACTTTTACGTAGAAAAATTTGTATCACTTTCCAATCTCCTATGCTAGCGCCTCATAAAGCAATCATGGAGTCAGCTTTTAGATTACAAAATCCATAAAGAGTTTTGTGTGGAGTCTCAGCATTTCTCTATTTGTAGAGTTACATGTGCATGTATAATACCAATACTTTATCGGTAAATACCGCTGTTGAACTCTTGAGAGTCAAGTTCATCGTTCCAGATTGAATGAGAGATCTGAGAAGAAGAAGAAAGTGCACGAGTGAATCACAACTTAACTTTTTTCAATATTCTTGTTTCTGTATCGTCATGAGGTTTACCTCCGGCTATATGATTTTAAAATGACCCTAACCCTATTCTATTTGCTATTTAAGGTATTTGCTATTTGTGACTAATGGTTTCAGGTTTAACTATGTGGAACCTCTCCATATCGAAAATGTTAAAAAATACACTTTGTACAGCTTACTAGAGAAATATATTGAGCACGACCCTGGTTTCGTTGCATAATAACATCAACAGCTGATGATGTTATTATGTAAAGAAACCTGGGTCGTAATCAAGAAATTTCTCTAGGTTACCATACAAAGTGTATTTTTTAACATTTGTGAGCTATGCATATATCTAAAGAACTCGAGGTGGGAAAAATAATTTGCACTCGAATCCAGTGACTGTCATTATTTTGAGCCTTTCTCACCACACCATGCGTCTCTCCATAAACATTGCAAATCATCCTCCGCAATCTATCTATCCTCCAGATATTCTTTCTTTGATTTCCTTCCGTTTCTCCTTCTCCTCTTGCTCCTCGGACTGTCTTTTTCCTCCTGCGTCTCCCTTTATCCTCCAATTTATTTTTTCTCCCGTATATGCCTCCCGGATTTAGATGGCGCATCTTGTCCCCTGTCTAACCCCCCTGTATATTCCCCTTATTTTATTTTGCTTTGCCCTGAGCCTTCCCTTCTCTCTGACCCACTCTTTCATTTCCTATGTTTCTAAGGACAAGAAAATCCACTCGCTTTTATTTCCTTACCGTAATCGCCCCTTTTTCTGCTCCCCTACCATTTCCTGTCTTTTCTTCCTCCTCTACTCTTACAGATGGTGATATTTCATATAACACAGGACAAAATTCTTTTAATAGATATGGTTTTTCCTGTCTTTCAACGTTACCAAAAGGTGCCACCGTTCGTCGAATTTCCCAAGTTCTTCGCGAGAGGTAAAGTGTTATTGGGATTCATATGCTCTTGGATGATACAGAACATTTTCTCTTTATTTTACTTATTACTCCAGCATGGCTTGCATTAAACTTTGGTCACATAAATCTTCAAGCCCTTGGAATTTACTATGAACCCAGTTTAGGGATTTTATTACGCACATGGATAATGTAATCCCTCTTAAGTCTCGATACAGCTCCTGGGTTGCGTGTTATCCTAGTGTACGGGACTTCTGACAACCGACCCGATTTTGGTTCTGGATTCTAATAAAGAATGCCTTGTTGAGAACTTCATAATCTAATCATAGTTATTTTCTAGACGCTGAATGTTGTGAGAACTATGGTAACCCATGATGTCTTTCGAATTATATAGGGTGCTTTACGAATGTGGCTGTATAGACGAATGATGAAGAAAAAATATATGTATGTAGCCCGAGTGACAAACGACGTCATGAAAAAGGTAGTAAAAAGGAATATAGTGCTGAATGAGTTGACGGACTAAATAAATCGGCCTTATATGAAGACATGATGATCTGATTAAGACAATTGTCCAGGTAAAAATGAACAGAAAGAAATGCAAAGGAAGTCCTCGCATGAAATATACGAAGCAAGTGCTTACTGATAGATGCAACAAAGGAGGTATATATACTAATTTTGTAGCGTGTCAGTCAGTCAGTCAGTCCGTCATTCTGTATCCGTTTTGTTTCGTTCTCTCCCAATTTTTGAGCCAGAAGAGTGAGGTTTGGTGAGTTGAGTGTAGATACTAAGTTTTTATGATTTGGTAGTAGTTTTGGATTTTTAGCAGTTAGTGGTGCAGAGAAAAATGCAAAAGAAAAATTGGTGTTTTCCCAATCTTTTAGCATGGGAATCCAGTTGCTTAGCAAATTTGTTTACGTTCATAACTAAATGTGTTTACGTTTTTGGCAAAGGGACAAAAATTGGATTTAAGAAGTTGAAAAAAGTGGAATTAGTTTCATCAATCAATTTTTTAAGTACGAAAATATTGACGTTTTCGATGTGCAGATAGTGAAATAAAACAATTTTTGCCTTCCGGCCCCGATCTTGGATATGAAATGTGAATTTCAAAGCTAGGCATTTTGAAGTACTTTTCTAAAAGTTGAAAGAAGGTTATAAAACGTTTATTATGTATTAATGTTCGTTGCTAAAGTTCGAAAATACACCCATTATTTTAAAATTATCAATGGCTGTCCTACACCCAAACCTTTCCGTTTTTTATCAATGTAAAATATAAACATTCGCTTATATCTCCACCTAAAAGATAGATATAATTATCTTAAGGTCCTGTGACTACTAAGGTCATTTCGCACCTTTAATAAATCAAATTAAAAACAAGTTTTAGAAAAACAATACTTGGTAAGTATGTAGATTACTTAGAAATAGTGTAAACTATGAGTGGACACAATAGGCTAAAGTATGTATTGGTCATATGGCAAAAGAGTTGCATTTAGAGCTGCTGGGCAGATTACAATGCGTCTTAAATTTTGGGTAGTAAATTCACTTCATGAAGAAATTTAGGAACGCAATTGATATGTTTGAAGTTCTCACCCAATATCTTGCTCAGATCCCCAAATAATTTGTGGTGTTTGCGTTCCATCCTATATTTTACTCACAAATATATATTTGTCAGTAGACAAGCAGGTGTTTTACCTAAAATATTTCCAAAAGCTCAAAAAACCAATTCTAACATAAATCTACCGAGACGATTCCAGAAATATATTACACCAACCTTTACATTGCTTTAGGTATAATATTTACCAAATATTACGTCAAAACCATTCGATCGACTATATGAAAACCTCCTAGAGCATTCCATTTTTCACTCAATTTTCCAGAAATATATTACACCAACCTTTACATCGAGAAACGGCTAAAAACCTCAAAACAATATATTAACTTCGTTTTCTGTTAAAAATAAATGTCTATATCCGCAGCAATATGGAACCTATACCGTGCAGTGACGTCAGAAGGCGGTTTAAGTCACGTGACTTTCGTAATTTCCGGGAACATTTTAAATTCATTTAATAATTTTTGTGGTGGGCGTAGAAAATTTGGCTTATTTGTCGTATGAAAATTTCGCATCAAGTACATCATTAATCTTCGAGAAACAAATTTCAGGCATATTCCCCATTCTGTTTTTAAACCACCGAGACGATCCCAGAAAAATGTCACAGCCACCTTTGCATAAGTTTGGGTGTAATTTTGTAGTGTGTCAGTCAGTCAGTCATTCTGTATCCGTTTTTTATTGTTCTCTCCCAAGTTTTGAGCAAAAAGGACGAGGTTGGGTGCGTTGAGTGTGGATTCTCTGTCTGTATGATTTAATAGTAGTTTTGGATTATTAGTAGTTTTTAGTGCAGAGAAAAAAACGTGGTTTTTGAGAGTGGGAGACAACATATAATTAAAATATGGCGTAGAAAAAAGTACAATCACGAATAGGATAATTAGCGTGCGACACATTTCTCATTTATAAAATAGCCATTTCCTTCTCTCTGCATACGAAATGCTTATGAAAAGTTGGCACACAAAAGTATAAAAAAATGCAAAGACTACTTTCAGTAGTGAAGCAGTAACTGCTTGCCTTAAGCACTAGCACTACTGCCACCTATTGGTAATGTGTCATCAGTAGTTTCCAAAACAGTAAAAGCTCATTTGACACTAGAACACAGAGTTCACCTCAGGATCACACCAGGCAGAGACTGCCTGCAAAGCAGGCCGCAGGTCTGCTAGTACAAAAATGAATTCGTCTTCATTGTCGAGGAAGGTGGTGAGAACTTGTCTAGATGAATTAGTATGATATCATTTGCAAATAATAGTGCTTGACATCTGCTAACTTTTTGTCAAGTGTCATCATCATGATGAGGAAGCATGTGAATGGATAAACCTGCTGCCACACAAGTTTCTAAAATTTTCAGTGGAATAGACGGAGGTTGTAGCGATATCCAGCTGCGAGACGATTTAAAAAAAATTATCTTCTTTAGATCTCACAAAGAAATTCTGTCGCACATACGGCTTTCTTATAATTGCGTAATTATCCTGCGTTCATCCCATTTTATTACGTTATGTAGTTTAATATTTATTTTTTCGCGTTTTCAAATTCTTCTACTTAATCAATGAATATTAAAGGAATTTTGTGTTTTATACAGATAGAAAATTGAGAAAATAAAATGCACGGGTAATTACGTAAGTGCTCTGAACGACCCACCTGTTTTCGCTAATGGGTACTCATTATAAGCGGGTTGCGAAAATTTTACTTGCCTCTGCTAATTTGAAGTCCCGTTTTTGTAATGGGTGCAAAATTAATGTGAAGGAAAGATTCCCTTGATTTTGGAGCAGCATATTTTTCATTACCAGAATTTTTGAGTGTATCCTCAGCCCTCTAATATGTTAGACTAAAACATGAATTATTGAATTTTAAATATAATTGAATTTTAAATTACACAACGCCTAATTCTCAAAAGTTTGGCATCTACTAACACTCAATTATTCCTTTGAACATGGATTCCAATGCTGATTTTGAATGAGGTTTCCAAGCCTCAATCACTATGCGTTTTCTTCACGATAGTTGAATATCTCTGACGCACATGACCATTACGAAGCCGTTGAATTCACTCATATAGAAAGGTCACCTTTACTTCCCTGAGTTATTTATTCTTTAAGACATTGAAATGAAATTATTCAAAAATGTATTTTAACAGCTTCTATTTCATGAGCATCTAAACCAATGATTTTTGCGCAGGATACCTAGTATCTTTGAATCAATTAACATTCCTGCACTATGGCATTAATGTAGTTCGGTACATTGCATTTTCCATGTCAGGAATATCCCAAAATCTTAACGCTGCCAAAAATGTAGTGGAATGCATTGGAATTAGGTATTGATGTAAAGGGAATTTTCCCCTGAATGTTGATTGCCTTTCTTGCCTTATTTTCATCAAAACCTGCAATGAAGTATGAAGTTACCAAAAGTATTTTTCTATTTAGTATGGAGAAGGAGGTGATATATTTTTGTATTGTCAAATAGCAATTCGACATATTGATACCAACATTCATGATCTTGTGTATGGTGCTGTTAATTAAAAGGAAAATGTTAAATTTAATCTGTCGATACGGCTGAGTCAATTATACCACATGTGGAAAATATTTCATATGTGATATATCTAGTGTTTTCAATAACGCATTTTTTACGCTGCATGTAGATTAGGAACGATAAATATTTTATTAAATGAATATAAATGAATAAATATTATGACATTTCTTGTCCCGATTCTACACAAACTAATTGAAATTGAAATGGCCTATTCTTATGCATCCTAGTTCCATTCAACACTTGAGATTTTACATAGTGGATAGCTGGTAATTATTCTTTTAATCTGTTCAGAGAAGGGCACAATTAAAATTTTCATTTATTCAGCTGACCCGTTAGCTTTCGTTGGTGTTATTACGCATGCAGTAACGATCATTTTAGCAATATCGTTTTGGATAAAGATCGGATATACCAAGTTAAAAGAAGTTGCAGAATCATTATAATTGCAATGCAGGTTTCTTGCGAGAGCCATTTATTGTTACAAAAAAAATACAAAGCACAGGTCAACAAAATAACACCTAGATAAACATAACAGCTATAAATATGTTAATAATAATCATTATATATCATTAGCGCTTAATTTTCTCTCACCAGTCATTCGTAATATGCATTTCCCTCGGAGTTTTTTCGAAAGATGGCGAAAAGAATGTGTGAAAGCTAGAGTTAGCTGTTAGAGAAGTGCGTAGCTGTTGTGGCTAACATGCGTTTTTGTTTCCGTGAAATGAGTAATCCATATTTTAATAACAATAATAACAGTATTTTTGTAATGGTCCATCAGTATTTCTTGGGAGGTATGGTAATGATCTGTGTGAAAATAGCGCATTTTTAACTAATGGGCGATAAAAAGGCAACGTCTGCTCTTTACTTCATCGTCGCAGATGTTTTTAGTAACGTTTTTATACCTACCTAACTACCGTTGGTATTGAAAAAAAATGAAGGCTTAATTTTAAAATTAGTTTTTGGAAAATATAACAGTATCAAATTAACACCTATAGTTAATTTATTTCTTTGTATGGATGCAATGGGATATATTCAGCGTGGAATAAGGCTTAAATATATAGCAATTATATCTGATAGGGATTAGTAGCCTTTTGAAATTTTCTCAAATACTATTTTTCCTTATCATTGATCTGTGATGAGAGGATTTTTCTCCATGTCTTTGCTATTAAGAATTCAGGATGATGCCAAAATAAGTTTCTGCAGTGCGATTTTTTGTTATGGCAGTCGTACTAGTAGAGAAATTCTGCGTGTACAGTTTCATAAAAAAACTTTCATAAAACGTTCCTATGAGTATTTATTATTTGTATTTTTAATTATAGGTTTTTTTGTATATGGATAGCCTTGGGTGAAACATGTATTTTTTGCAGTTATTTTTAACAGTTACAGTTAGTCTTATACCAATAGTGTTACCCCCATACTAAGAAATACAATAATTCATCTTGTTTTACAGGTGTATATCTTCTACTCTCATACGGGGAACGTCAGCTGTATCCAACCAGTCAAATGTGAGTGTATTCTTAGATATCAACATTTCCTCCTGTTAGTTTAATAGTATTATCAACGAGTTTGGGAAACAATGTCTAGTACCTTTCATTGTCGTTTTAACTACTTTTCGACCCATCAGTTATTAAATATAGGATAGTTCATGATGTATTACTTAGTACTTCCAACATGTTTTCAACTGCTTTCTAGACAGTATTTTCTGCCAAATACAGACGGCTATTTTTTAATTCGCGGTCGTTTAACCGAAACTTGAGTAAAGGTACTGAGACGGTTACACGTCCGATTAAACGTTTTCTTTTATCTCTAGTTTATCTCTAAGGCTTTCGTTACTTGAACTGGTTTTACAATACCACTAGTGTTCAGACACTAGCAATTTTCAAATTCTTTTCAAATATATCCTCGTAGGATGATAACTCTGATTCCTTCACCTCTATTTAAAGGTATATTTCTCAGCCAATACACAAAACCGAAATTATCCACGGCCGTCTTCAGAAATTCTGGCTTTCTCTTTCCTCCCTTCAATTATAGAAAATGAGTTATTGTCCTCCATGTTTACTCGAATCAATGAGCCGTATCTCACACGGCAAACTTTTGGTGAAACTACGAATTGTCGTGAATTTAGATTTCTCTCCTGATTTTTAGTGCTCCCAGAATGTTTTTCCCTGTTTCGTAGTATTCTTTTTGGAGTGAACAACGGGAAAACTCTTCAAATCATCACCTACGTGCGCTCCATACTATTGATACCGATTACATGCATAGAGAGTACACTAAGTTATCATTTTTAAATATTATCCATTTATTCCTCGTATACCATGGAGCTTACACTTTTGATACCATTACTTATGTCCATCCAACGCTTTTTATGTCTTATCCATATTATCTTTCAATTATATGTGGCTACATAAAAATGAGTCGATTCCATTCTACGGAATGAGCCGGTACTAAATTTTCATCCAGACTGGTATCCAACGCAAAAATATACCGTGAACGAGGAGAATTTATAGTAAACTATAGTGCTGAAAAGCAAAATTTGAACAAAATATCAGACTAATTTAAGTTTACATTAAATCAAATTAAATTTTTTTAAATGTGTAGTATTGATTAATTACCGAAGCATTTTACCAGCCGATCAGGCCAATGAAATATGTAGAGTCTGTGAAAAATCGCATCATGGACGGTATTATTGGAAATGAAGACACCTACCGAATGTAAATACCTATTATGCTGGAATAAAGTTTAGAATACTATGTGCGATTGTCGAAACGTGCACTAGCCCCAAAAATTTTCTTTCCAAATGGGTGCCTATACTAATCTCCTTTATGAAACTTTTTATTCACAACCGTCTTCATTCCATCCGAGATTACTATTTTCTGGCTCACCCATTGAGCTCACTACACTCTTCAAGTATTCGGTTTTTAAGTTCTTTAACTGCTCAAGTTGTACCTACTATAGCGTTAGGGTTTAATTTACTATAGCGTAAATTAAACCCTAAAGGCAAACTCAGGTCCTCAGCGTAATTTCAAGCAGATGTTTTGGGCATCCTTCGCGTTACTGACATGGTTATCAGCATCTATTTTGTTCAGTCTTAAAGATCTCATTTATTCAACAAATGACCTCATCCTCCTACTCTATCTCCTGATTGCCTCCTGCAACGTATTTTACGCTTAAGCATGTATAGTTAATCTCAATTAATTATTTTGTTACTATCTTACATTGCTCACTATCTCCGCTTCTACTTATCAAAACCCTGCAGTATTTCTCTCAAAATTAGCATAGGTACAGGTTTTCACAACCATGACACGTCATTCTCAGTTATCAAACTCAGTTATCAAGTTCAAGGTTTCCCGGTTAAGATATTAAAATTTATCTTTTTTTTCTCTCTCTTATTTGCCTCCAATGCAGTGTACGTCCACGGATTACGGCCAATGACGCATCGTTTTCCTAAGTGTTTAACTTTTGATTCCATAGGCCTTCATCCTATTTATCATAAAAACTTTTATTTATCCATAGGATTGCTTAAATATGTTTCTAGCAGATAACCTAACTTCAATTTGTAATTGTTCCACTCTCCTCAATTTATCGTGCCTCCATTCCGCTTTCTTGATTTCTCCACGATATTTTCCCAGCAAGCTCTACCCTTTCGTTCTCAATTCTTCATTCTAATCGCTGCGTCTTATTTGACTCCCTCCCCCCTCTTTCCCCTCTCGCCATCCTATCTCTCTCTCCCTCTGTACGCTCACGTTGCTTCCCCACCCAGCATCCACGGTATCTTCACTTCAGCCCAAACCATTCAGTTCCCTCCGTGGGTGGCACTGGTTATGTGGGTGGCATCAGCGGTTTCCCGCGAAACCAATGTTCTCGGAGCATTTTAGGCGGAGAGTAGTGTGGGAGGGACGGGAAATCATCGACCAGGCCTGCCTCTATCTGACTTTGGAATCTCTCGCCATTGGGCCCCAGTTACCTCCAACCCCTTCTAACTGCGAACAAAAAATAAACGAGACTCCCATTGTCTATGTTTCGAAACGCTTTATCTGCAAATCATCTTCCAGTCCCGAATGAGTGAAATCGATTTCCCAGTCGTTCCAACTCCGCTCCGCTTCCTGCTCGGTCCGCCTGAAAAATCCATTGGCTCTGGCGAAACGTGAAAAAAATTATCAGCTGCAGCCGATAATGCCGTTATTATTTGTGGACCCCCCTCGACTATAATTGTTGACCTAGCTGTAATGTATGTAGTTGAGATATTAGCAGCGAGCGTAGTTTGGAGTAAGCGCATTGATTAGAAAATGAGGAGTACAGAGGTTGAATAGCATATTGTTTTCAATACATTGGAGGGATACGAAAAAAATCTGTCAATTATTCGCATTTGACGGAACGTAGTCAATGTGAATACATCTCTTCAATTTATTATTGTCAAATAACTTTTTTGATGGATGAAAATTATGGAGCATTATTCTATTGCAAATGTAGTATGATCAAAGCAATAATTCCGCTGCTGTAAAAAAATTGCTTGACATTCCCGCGAAACAGAAATTCCTGTTCTTAAATTTTCTTTTTTATTGAAACTTAATCCAAGGAACCTATAATTTTTCATTACAATAAAATAAAAACGGTTGCATATTATTCGTACTAAGTTTCTTTCCCTCTAAATTTATTTCCAGATAAATTTATTGACAAAATCAAAAGAACTAAAACTATGATACAACAAGTTAACGCAGCCGAGGTGACTATGTATTACTATTTTTAAATACCAGTGAACGCACCAAAGCCGTCAAACGATGCTTGATAAAATGGTTATGTGTTTCAAAACTGTTTATGAGACATAGTTTACCTAAGAGAAGTCTATAGTCATAGTCACAAGTCATAGCCTAGCACAATTGGGATGGTGTATGATGAATTATTGAATGAAAAGGAGAAAATAGGGTATCTTTAGAGGAATTAAATGCACATATTGAGGTTTTTGACTATGCAAGAAATTATAAGGATATTAAACTTCTTTCATTTATCACGATAAGGAGACTATCATGCGCCCTAATAAAGGAAACTTGATAAAGGTGATGGCACTCGAAACTGATATTTCATGCATTATATTATGTGCCACTAAGGGGCTGATGAGTTTTGACCTATCGTCGCCATGATTATCTTATTATTTCAATCTGACAGAGAAAATTATTTTCTCTTCGGCAGATGATTAATTATGCGAGACTCTGTGTTGATTAAATTACGTCTCTATTGATAATACATCACCTGTGCCATAGGAAAATCAATATTCTCTACTCTCTCTTAGTTTTCAGGCGCTAAATTTGTGTGGTCATTGTTTACAACTAGATGGCAATGATAAAGGTCTGAGGAATTTGGGATGGTAAATAAGTCTACCCCGAGATACAAATCGACTGTGTCACGCCCCGAAATGGATTTAAGGTGATAGACGATGAGCTCTAAAAATATGATAGGAAAATTCTAGAGTCACTGAAACATAATTATGGGTAGGAAATTAGGGCTGAAATCGTATCATCCCCTTTTCCAAAAAAATGGATTGTTATGCCATCCACGGATGCGTGACCTGTATTGTGTTGTATTATGACGTTTTATTGGTTAATTTTTCATTTCCTAATTATTATTTAGGAGGATTAGACTCGTCCAATTACTATGGTAAGTACTAAGAAAGTTCAATTTTTCTTTGAGAAGTGGAATGGAAAAGAGTTCACTCAAAGCGGAAACAAATCAAGATAAACACTACATGAACAGGAAGAAATGTGTTAACACGTCACTCACGCGGCTGGACACGACTCTTTTGTTTCCTCCTCCCACTCCTCTTCCTCCTGTATCCTGCCGCTCCCTCTTGCACCCACGGAAGGCCGCTGCTCTCTGGTTTACGTCCTCCGCTGAGTGGGAGAGAGAGAAGTTCCACTTGCCGCACCTCCTCGGTCCGTCACCGCTCCCTCCGCCGCCAACCGCTCCCGTACGCCGCCCGCTCCGTCCGCTCTCTCCTCATCGCTGTCCCAAACACGCCCTTCATTCGTCAGATGGCTTGAAGTCCGCTGTTGCCGCTGGAAGTGGGCGTTCTTCGGCGGGAGAAAAAGGGGGTCGTTCCAACGGAAGGAGAGAGAGGGAGGCGGTGAGGGTAGGTAGGTAGCTCACAGGGTATGGTCGTCCGAGGGTGGGGTGGACTCTGCTGAGGAGTGGTGTAGGGAGGTTGCAAGGATGAGCACATGAGTGAGTGGGCCAACTAGAACGTTGAGAGAAAGGGGAGGGGGGTTAGGAAGACTGGTGCAAAGGAGAGGGGGGTAAGAGGGGCCGCCGTAAGAAATTATACAGAGGCACCGCGTCGAAAATGGAACGAGGGACCGAGAGAGGAGTTTTTTGGGCGGGGGAGAGAGAAGGGAGGTTTCGCCATATGTACGAGTTCATGGGTGAAATGGGATGGGGAGAGGAGTGCCTTCCCGTTTCGCGGGGAGTTGGAGAGGGGCCGGGATTGGGCACAAAAGGCAGATAAGTGGCGGGAGGACAGCGGAAGGGAGAAGAGGGGAAAAAAATAGAGGGCCGTCCCCTGGATGTTTGGATGGATTTTAAGGGCGGTGGTGTGGGCACCGACCGGTAGCACTGAGGATTTTGGCAGGGACGAATCTTCTTCTCCGACCGATTTCTTTGTCTGCTGTCCTCGGATGATGAGGAGTCTCGGAGGAGGGCCTCCACCGCTCAATCCCTCCACGCCGAGCAACCTCCTCCTTCCTTTCTCTTCTTTGGGGGAGGGACCGGAGAGGGATGGCCGACAGCCGGCTGTGTTTGTAAGAAGGGCTGGAGGAGGAATGAAGAAGAACCGCGCTGGGAATTGTGGAGGAACGGGGATGAGTGGGGAGATTATATGGGGAGCGGGTTACTTAAGTGTGGGAAGGGGGTGAGGTAAGCCAATTGGTAGTTCCATTGTTATTGGCGATTGGGTTGTGGGCGAGACTTGCGGGTGGACGTATTTTAGATTTGGTTTCGCAGAGTTCAACGCGTGGAGAGGAAAGGACAAATGATGGCCATCGCCGCAACTGAATATTCTTGAACCTACCTAATGCCTGAGGAAGATGGTATCTGCTTAACAGATTTCCAAGAAGCTTAAAAATACACGAGATTGGATAAATAATCTTCCATGGGAACGAAATATATTTGCCAATGAAATTTAATCTTATGTTAATTAACTTACGTTAAAAATATGAGAAACCAAATTATTTGCTAATGCTTGAAGACACTTAGAGTTCACCACTAAATTGCAGAGTAAATAAACAGCGTGCATTCACAGATATTTTCAGAAACAACTGAATAACGTCAATTTCAGAATAGAGCACGACGATTTAAGTAGTAACCGCATTATAAAATTGTTTTATTTTGTTGACAGGACTTCACTTTAAGGTTCATAGTGTCCATTTTGCATTAAGGTAATTGTGTTTTTAATTGATTACTACTTGTGCTTGCCTATTATTCCAATTCATTTTAGTTCAACATTTGATCATAATTTACAGTCTTCTATGGCTTTATCCTGCAGCATATACGTTACCTCTGGCAAAATCTTTGGATTCCGTCTCTACAGAGAGGAATACAGCAGTGACACAAAGTTCATCCCTCTTCAGTGACGGCTGCTGGTTTATACATTTCGTTCCGTTTAGAATTCTTCAAATATGATGAGGTTTTAAGGTAACAGTCATACGTTGTAGTAGTGTTGAAAATTTGTTTACCCTTGACAATGTTGCGGAAATTATGAATTACATAATGTTACTGCGTGCTGAAGTGTGAGGAAGTGACTCCGTACAATAAAGTGACAATTTAGCGTGGCTTAGAGAAATGTTGAGTCCGGTGAGGAATTTAAATAATGGCACATACTTGAAACCGATTTGAAAGGAATCTTTGGAGGCATTCACATAAAGAGAAGAACACATCGAGGGACGCTCGAGAACTCGGCCCGTGTACGAAATAGTCGACGGAAAAAAATTGAGAATGGCGCGCATAGGATGAAAGAAGAGAGGAAAGAACGTGATGCCAGTTCCATTCAGATTGGAAGAAAGAAGATCAGATGGAGGAAAGGGATAAGGGGACGGAATGGGTATGCCAGAGGGAGATGAAAAACTGCACGACGAAAGGGATGGGGGAAGATTTTTAAGGGGACATGTTGAGGAATGAGTGTGGAGAGGAATTGCGTAAGAGGGTGAGGAAAGGTGGTTAGAGGGAGGTGGAAATATTGCCGTTTTTGGACAATTCCTGGAGAAGAATAGTTTTTTTTTATTACCTCGGGAGAAAAATAGTTTGAGAGGCTTAGCTGGGAGTGGCCTCATAGAATCCGTTTCTTCTTCCTTAGACTCCTCTCGCCTGTTCAAATAAAATTCCCTCGTTTCAAACGGACAAAGCATGTTTAGCGGGAGAAAAATGGTGTCTGTGGACGAAAGTCTTCCGTTTGCGGGAGAAGGGAATTGGAGAAGGGTGAGAGTGAGAGCACGGTCATTGGATCACCCACAAACATGCCTGAGTCGGAAAAAGGGTTGGGTATAGCAGTCATAATAATACTTTTCATGATTGCGTGAAGAAAGGAAATTCTCTTCTAAATAATGATTTGTATTTCTAAATCTTGACATTTTCAGCAATTTTATAAGGTGTAATTATTTTTGCAGAGTAATTTAGTCTGTGTGGCTGGTATCACACGGAGTCTGTAAAGCAGACTAGGCTCATTCGTAATTTTACTCAAAAATAAGATGATAATATAGTTTCTCACAATGGGGTTCGTAACATTATTTAGAGATCATTTCAATCGCCTCTGCTTTTACAATATTATACATTTTGACAGGCAATGAAAATTATAACTTATTTAGGTGCTCGTTATATCTAAGATAAATATTTTTTGATAAACTAAATTTTCGCAGTATTCACGTAAGGATATATGTGATTTTTGTTGCTATAATTATAATTTGCAAAGATGACAGATTTAGATGACTTTTTCGCTAAAATCATGAAGTGCAAGTTTTATAATTTGATCGTAATTTGAATGTGTTCTTGTGATCGTGCGTACAAATGATTTGAGTTCATTTTTATCACTTTTTCGGGATTTCGAGCATAGCTATTCATATTTATTTCATGATAAGGTATTCATGTATCCATCTATCTGGCGATGCCTTGATGGATAAATTGGATATTTAAGGCTAATTATGGTAGAAAAGAATGTTTCTGTTGTATTTGATCTGCATGAACTTTTCCTCGAAGTTAATTATAATGTGGTATTTTGTTTATCGTGCCTTCTTTCCCTATCGTTTCTATGTTTAAGCTAGGGATGACATTAATAGATTTCTAAGTCAGCATTTGCCGCTCTCCGGACCTTCGTCGCTCTCCTGTCTTTGCTCTTCCTTCTCCCAAAGCCACCTCTCGTGTGTAACAATAGCCGTAAAGAGAAGCCCGTCACCGCAATATACCCTTTCCGTTGACCATCATTTGTGTCACCTCAGCCTCCTCCACTCATTTCCCATTGACCTAGCGAATGGGGATACGAGACATCACCGAAGGGGTTCTGTCGAAATGCGAAGGAGCACGGCTCCACGCACCGCGGTACACACGCACGTCATTCCCATCCCCAACGGCAATAATCCACCCTTGCCTCCTTGAGTCGAGGGCACACCTTCCCCGACCTCATCCCGTTCTACCCCGCGTCCCTTACTTTTCCTTCCCCCATCCCTCCATTCTCCTTTTCATCCATCCTTTTCACCCCCATTTCGGTTCTCTCTCCCTTTCCGCAGCTCCTCTCCCTTCGCCCTTCCGCCCGCTCGAATTTTCTACAATTTATACGTCATCAAATCCGGGCCAATTAGCCGGATCCGCTTTGAGAATCATCCGTTTTGTCAAGACCGCCACAAGAGGAGGTGGTGTGAGCGGGGGTCCTTCTCCTCGTCCCAAGCCTCGCTCACTCTTCCTCCGTCCTCGGCCGGGGAGTAGGACAAAGGAAGGGAGAGAGAGAGAGAAGAGGACGGGAGAAAGGAGAGTAGGGTTTGGCGGATAATGGGTACACGGCGGACGGTATTCGACCGGAGTGCAGAAGAGAATTTAGCTGAGGAATTGTCGAGGAGGATGGATTGCTTGGTATGGAGGCGGAAGAAGTGAAGGGAATCAGGCAGGAAAACGGGAGATGGAGGATGGTCCCGTAGTAGGAGTTTTTGTAAAGCAAAATAGAGGTTATGATGGGAGTTTGTTCGAAGACATTGGCTAAACTGGCTTCTATTGAAAGCAGGACTTAATTAGGGAATGGAGCGAAGCTTGCTGGGTGATTTTTGCCTATACTCAAGGCAGCTGAAGGCATTTCGCAGACGGTGAATATTAGCAAGCTATTAATTAGCCATGGCCAAGCATTTCCTCTGGTAGTGGAGTCACAGAAATATAGACTATAGTATTCGTCCTCATTAACCTGAGGGGGAGATGATGTGATTTTGAGCTAAATCTGTCTCTTGCTGAGAAATAATTGTTACGTACAGGAAATAAGCAGTCAACATTTTCTTTATATGACTGATAAAAAAGTTACGAAACTTCTTCCATCCATCCATCTCACAATATTTTGTGGATGAATTCTCTCATAGAAAAGCTTGGTATTGTAGATATTTTTATCCTTAAAGTTTGGTGCATATTCAAGAAAATAATGAATAAAATGCGAAATTGGTTTGACTCTTGATTTTGATGACAATCATGGTGTATGCACTTTGTAATATGCCTTTAGAAAGGGATGCTGTAAGCTATTAAAGGCAATGTAATTGTTTCCTATAACTTTGAAGTGTAGTCTTAGCTTCCGATCAAATTTATTGAGTATTTGGTGAATTTTAAGGATCCAATAGTGAGATAAAATTAATTAGAACCTAATAAATAAAACTTTTGATGATATAATCTATTCATTTGCAGTTAGAACACTTGGAATTGTTTACAACTCTGACTTTGTTAGACTATGGAATATTACGAAGAATTAGGTTGGGTCAGCTATCTAGAAATGAAGATCGTTGCGGTTTCAGATTATTTAACAGTTTGCAAAGTAGCATGAATATGATCGCAGCGAGAAAGTTCAATGTTGGTGATTCTAAAGGATATAATCTCGAAGCCGGTGTAAGCCTTAGTTAATATTATGGATGTAACCTTCTAACCAATTTCTCGAACGTTTGCTGGATTTGGGCAAAATAAGGGTGCACTGAAAGTGAAATTTAGCACTGGAGCACTGGAGATGCTTAAAAAAGGGACTGAGAAGAGTGCATGAAAGAGGAAAAAGGTTGGAGTTTGAGAGAGAGTATGGGGCGCGGAGGTTTGGGAAAAGCTCGGCGATCGTCGGCGAGAGGGTCTTTCGATGTCGTATCGTGTGTCTGCGGGTCAAATCGTACCCGCATATGCTGCCTTAAATGGCATGGTTAGGGCGTACGGGGGAGGAGGGGGTTGTAGTGCTGGGAAGGCTAGGGGGGAGAGGGAGAGGTTCGGCAGAAGGCGGTCGCGGGTCGGGGGCGGTTTCTGGGGAGGACGAGGAGGAGAGAAGAATGAATCCGAAGTAAACGGGAAAGAATAGTTGGGGTGGAAGGGGCTCATCAGTGGCGAGACGAGGTTGGGATACCGGCCGATCTCGGGTCGGCGGTGGGACAGAGAGGAGGGTGGGAATGCGGGAGAGGGACAAGGAGCCCGAGCGGGGCCGTTTGGGGGTGAGGATGGGGCGGGTAGTTTTGCGAGGGGGCCTCGTGGTATTTTGCGGGAAGGAGGCGGTGGCGGCGGCTCGGACAACGGAAGACCAGCGTCCGCTGACTGAGAGACGCATCTCAAGTCTCGCGTTTTCAGCTGGCATTTCGTCGGCCGCTCCCGAAACCGCATTCCTCGGCGAAGAATCCTTAGCCTTCTTATTCTCTTCTTTTCCCGTCCGTTTCTCCGTTTCCTGTCTCCAGCCGTCACCATTCCATCACCGTCTCTCCATCCGCCCCTCTCCTTGTTTCTCTCCCTCCTCTCCACAACTCAGTTTGTCTATTTCTTTTACTCCTTTTTTCTCGTTTACAATTCTTTTTATCCTTGCGCTTAGCATTTTTTCCTCATGTGACATGTTTCCTCTGTGAGTATTTCCAAATTTGTACTCAATGAATGTTTTTTTTGCCCTCAATTCTAAATAAGGGTAGCTTCCAATAAGGAAGCTCACATTTGTCTTCATGGCACGCAAATAGTGTATATTGCATTAACCTTAGAACTAGGTGAGGTTATTCCCATATTTACTTAGATAGACGTAGATGAATTGAGTTCAATAGTCGATTTTCTCAAGTAAATCTTTCTGGAAATGTCAAACACAAATTAGTCTTAAATATTAGGAGAAATTCCATTAGAATCACCTTTGTGCCCATTCTTATTAGACCTAAAAAAGTAAAATTTGAAAAACTATTTCCCAGCTATCGCTTCTTCATTCACATGTAAATCTTTGCATATACATATTGGTTAAATTAATGGCCTTATAGTTCTTTTTATCACCCAGATAGTAATTCTCTCGCGCTTTTTTTCTGATTAATCTCGTTCATCCATGGGTGGGATCTTGGTAATAATTCTTTACAGATATTTTTTTTCCGATGGTAAAACAAAAGCTACGCAAAATGAATCTAAACGACAGAATATGTTACGAGGAAGAGATAAAACGGTGTATTTCAAAGATTGTGACAAGTTTGTTGTGCGGATAAGATTGAGAGAAATATGCTCTAATACTCTTATTAATGCTAAGCACCTCAGTTCAAATTGGGAATTTTAATCTCGAATAAAGATGTTAGGAAAGAAAACCACCATTTTCTTAAGAAACCCTGTGAACGAACTTACAGTCTTATTAGAAAACGGAATGGAAATTTCGAGATAAAGCTGCTTCCATTACCTGTTAGTTGTAAATATTAATAAAAAAGTTTGGTAACGACATTGAAGCTGTTTTCCTTCTTAAATTGTACTGAAAAATACTGTTAGGAAAGTGAGTCAACTTTCTCGTGATCAGGAATATCGTGTTTTTGTCTTATATTTGCAACCTCAACGAATTATCGTACAGGAGCAAGAAATTTTTCATTTCATCGGGAAGCATGTACTAAGTGATAAACAATTATGTCACATTTTTCTGGTGTCTTGTGGGGATGTTGTGTGGAATGTTATGGAAATATAAAAATATTACCGCTGTAGGTAATACCCAAACCTTTTCCCCTTTTTTTCTCTCTTTCATTCACTTCCTTTTTTTGTCACATGGAGCATTATGGCCCATATAGACATATTTATTGAAGTTGAGCCTGTGTCATTCATCTTCGTCGACGTGTTTTATTCGAGATTTTATGAGTAATTCATTTTATTATATTGATATATAATTTTGTACCCTTCCATTTTATGATCATCATCATTGGTCAACAATCCTAGGGTTGGTTTGACGCTGCTTTCCACTCGATTCTTCTATCGGCCAACCTTTTCATTGTGACGTAATTCCTCTCTTTTACATCCTTCACAACCTGTTCCATGTATCTCATACGAGGCCTGCCTTTTCCAATCTTCCCGTTCACTTTTCCCTCGACGATAGTCTTCATCAGGCCATCATGTCTCAAGATATGGCCGATTAAGTTATCTCTTCTTCTTTTTAGAATTTTCAGCAGACTTCTCTTTTTTCCTACTCTTCTTAGGACTTCCTCGTTACTTACTCGGTCGATCCATTTAATCTTCAGCATTAGTCTGTAGCACCACATTTCGAATGCTTCCACCATTTTCTTCTCCGCTGCTCTCATCGTCCATGCCTCACTGCCGTAAAGAAACATGATCCAGATGTATGTTCTGATAAACTCTTTCCTTACTTCTACGCTTGTATTTCCAGCTGTAAGTAGATTCTTCTTTTGATGGAATGCCCTATTTGCCTGGGCTATTCTACTAACTATTTCTTTCTTGCTTCGTCCGTCGTTGGTTACTCTGATTCCCAGGTAACAGAACTCCTTCACCTTTTCAAGTTTTTGTTTTCCTAGTTTGACATTGGTTTTGGCCTCTTCTTTCTTGCTGCACACCAATATCTTTTAACCACCACCAATTTATCTTCAGCTGATATCTGGCCATTGATCCTTTCCATGGTTACTAGAATCTTGTTCAGATCCCTCTCTGTCTCTGCTTTGAGTCAATGTCATCAGCGAATCGCAGCATGCTTATTTTTTCTCCGTGGATAGTCACTCCAGAAGACTTCTCTTTGATTTCATTGATGGCTCTCTCGATGTACACATTAAAAATTACGGGAGATAGTGCACAGCCTTGTCTCACTCCTTTCCTTATTCTTGCTTCTTCTCATCTGGGTCCATATTTAATCACAGCTACTTGGTTTTTGTACAGACTGTGTATAATTCTTCGGTCATTGTATGACACTCCATTTCCCTTCAGAATTCGAAGCCAATCCACGTTGTCAACAGCCTTCTCTAAATCCACAAATGCAATGAACGTCGGCTTGTTCTTTTCCATTCTCTTCTCTATGAGCAGTCTAAGGGCCAATATTGCTTCCTTGTACCCTTCCTTTTCCTGAATCCGAATTGATCTTCATCCAGGAACTCCTCTGCTTTTCGTTCTATTCTTCTGTTGATGATCCTTGTCAGTATCTTCGATGCATGTGTCGTCAGGCTTATAGTCCTAAAATTTTCGCATTTCTCACCTCACTTCTCCTTGGGATGAGGAATGATGATGTTTTTCTCGAAGTTCTTTGGATTTTATCCTGTTTAGTAGATGTCGCAGATGGTTTAGTAAAGACGAGTTAATGTCTTCTCTCCTGAATTTTTAATTAGTTCTGCAGGGTCATCATCAATGCCAGAAGCCTTATTCGTCCGAAGGTCCCTTACTGCAGCGTCGAATTCCGACCTTAATATTGATGCTTCCATATCATCCTTTTCCACTTCGCTTTCCTCTTCAATAGCTTTTATGCTGAGACACTCTTCCAGATATTCTTTCCATCTCTTCACTTTGTCCTCGTTTTCAATCAAAATTTCTCCATTCATGTCTCTTATGGCATTGTATCTTGCGCTCCGTTCCTTGAAGTGGTTCCTCACAATCCTGTTGGAAGCTTCCAACTTTCCAAGTGCAAGGTTGTTATGTACATCTTCGCTTAGATTCTTCATCCACATCTCTCTAGCTTTCCTTGGTTTGCGACTTATTTCGCTCCTTATTCTTTTGTAGCAAAGCTGCCCTTCTTCAGTTTTCGCATTCTTGTACTTTCTTCTTTCTTCAATCAAGTCTAAGACTTCCTCTGTGATCCATGGCTTGTTTTTGGCAACTTTTCTTCTTCCAAGAACTACTTTTGCGATTCCTGTAGTCCACATCTAATGTTTTACCAACGCTCTTCCACTGATTTCTCATTCAGGTCTTCTCCTATGTTGTTTTCCACTGCTTTTGAAATGCCTGCTGATGTTGTGCCTCCTTCACATTCTCTACTTGCCATGTGTTCTTCACAGTCTTCTTCAATTTCTTGAATTTTAGATGGCATTTGATCATCACTAAATTATGGTCACTGTCTATGTCTGCCCCAGGGTAGCTTTTGCAGTCCTTCACTTGGTTTCTAAATCTCTGCTTCACTAAAATGTAGTCTATTGGGCATCTTCTTCTGTCTCCTGGCATTTTTCATGTGTATCTTCTTCGGTTGTGATTTTTAAACAATGTGTTAGCGACCACTTACTTATATTGTGTGCAGAACTCCGTCAGTCTTTCTCCTTTTTCGTTTCGGATTCCCAATCCGTATTTTCCAGTTATTCTTCCATCTTGACCTTCGCCGACGATGGCGTTCCAATCTCCTAAAATAATTAGGTTTTCTTCTCCTCTTACCTGTTTTATAACTTACGTGATATCTTCGTAGACATCTTCCACTTATTCATCTTCATAGTCCGTCGTAGGCATGTAAACCTGCACCACTACGGTATCTTCAGGTTTGGTTTCGATCGTCACCATTATTATCCTTTCATTGTATTGCATGAAGCTCTTCATACGCATTCCGGCTCTCTTTCTGAGTATGATCCCCACTCCAGCATTACCATTTAATGATCCCGTATGTATAATCCTGTAGCTTCCACTCCAAAAGTCTCCTTCTTCGGGCCACTTCATTTCGCTGATACCTAATACGTCGAGGTCCATTCTTCGCATTTCCACCTTCAGGTTCTCCAGTCTTCCACAGGTCCGAAGCGATCTCACGTTCCATGTCCCTACCCTAAAACGTTTATCACATTTGACTGATGTACTCTCTCGAGTAGTCCCCGCCCGGAGATCCGAATGGGGGACTATTTTACCTCCGGAATATTTTACTCGAGAGGGTTCCATCACGTCATGATAAGAAAGAAAGGAGTGGAGTAGCTGTGACTCCTCGGGATAATAATGTGGTGGTTTCCCCTTGCCTTCCACATCGCAGCACTACAGCCGTTAAAGTAAATATTACCACGCCTGTAGTGAAATGAGTGTCGCTGTACCGACCACTGTGGTCTCCACCTTCACTCATATGAAGGAGAGCTGCTGCCCTCTCCTCCGGGTGATGAGAATAGTAATTATTGGCGGCCTCCCGTCGCCAAGTCACGGCAGTTTCACAGGTTCTGTATTATTTAGAGGCCTATCTTACCCAGGGATAGACCAATACCCCCTCGGACTGCCGTCGCTTTTTGTCCACGACTGCTTATTCGTTGAGTAAACTCGGTTATCTCGCAGCTAACCTCTATATTTAGAGGTCGACCCACCATCCGCAACACGGTGGACGCACTCGGTGGCTTTAAGCTCAGCCGCGAGCCATTTTATGATATATCTACTTTATTTATAAGAGGACGTATAGAAATATTACGTCAATTCTTTATCCAATATATTGTTTGAATAATCAGTTGGAGCCATTTTCTAAATATTTCATCTTCCTGTAGGGCCCATTCCGATTCGTTTATCACTCCAGTGTATAGGGTCTATTATCTCTTACATTTTTGTCCAAAAATCTAAATAGGGGAAATTATTAAGTAGCTTTGATTCTTATGCATCAATTCCTTTTTTAATACCCGTATTACTTCTTTTTCCTCTTTAGGCATTATGTATTAAGACTGTCAAGATCTTCATCAATATTTCCCTTTTCATCTCTTGTGTGAGCGTCATAATTTCTTCTTTATATCGCTCTACATTTCTGTATTTGTTAAGGTATTATTTCTTCTTCCGCTCGTTCTACATGTTCTCTATGCCTATTTCTGTTAATCTCTTCTGGTGTCATTGCTGTTTTGCATACCAATCTTTTGTCTAAAATCATCGTTTTTTTCGCCTAGAGTCAGGATTTCTTCTTCGATATTCTTTTAGGGTGTTTATAACCTTTTTTAATATCTTTATTTAGTAGCCCAGTTCTCGTTGACACATGTTATACGAGGTGTTGCCGTCGTTTTATGAAATTTTGACTAATGTGTCTTAACATACCTTATTTTTTAAGTTTCGCATCATTGTACCTTTTACATGGTTGAATCTGACATTTTATTGTGCATGTTTGTTGCATAGCAGGATAATAACATTAATTTAAGTAAGTTAAAGTTCGTGACTTGTTATAGGCCTTGATTACTAAAAATTATTTTCGAGCACACCAGTTTGAATCTTTTGCCTTCGTAAGAAGAAACTTTCTGGCTTTTCGCAGTGCAAATTTGCCGTTGACTATTAGAACTTGGTCGTCTCCGACGAGCAACACTAGAACATTGTTTGGGCAGTTAATATTGTACGTGTAGTAAGTTATTTTTCTCGTCTATTGCCGAAACACGTCATGAATGTATTAGTTATAAAAGTGAGGGCGGCTGACTACATCCTTGTCTTAAGTCCTAAATTAACTACATTTTTTCCTTTTCGTTGGCGGCTATGATGATTTATGATTGGATATACATATTTTTTATTACATCCAGTAAAAATCATGGTAATCCTCTCTTTTTTGAAACTCTATAGTAAATTACTGTCGACTCTGTTGATAGATTTTACTTAGTCTACAAGTAAATTATGTGTTTTTTATTGATTTCTCGATGTTTCGCAATGATTTGTTGTTCGGCAAATTTATTTTCAGTACAAGACCTACCTTTTCTTAAACCAGTTTATTCCTCTAATAATATTCTTTCTTCGATTTTGTTTCGTCTGTTTGCTATAATGCTGGATAATATTTTATATGCTCAATTAAGTAAGATACTCCTCTTTCATTTTCAGTGTTGGTTCTATCCCTTTTTTTGAGAAACAGAATTATTATGGCCATTTTCCAACTGTCTGGTATAGTTTTCGTCTTTTTGTCTTTTTTAATAATGTAGTTTTAGCCTAGTGGTTAAAATAGTTTATTATTTCAATGTTAATGTTCTCGTGCCCAGGAGATTTTTTATTTTTAAGTCTTCAGAGTGCTTCTTCTAATTTCTCATATTTGATTTTATCTAGTTTTTTCTTCTGTCGTTCTTATTTTGTTTCCATCGTTGTTTATTCTTTAATCATGTTTATTATTGTGTCTATAGTTTCTCATAAATTATCAGCAATACATAAACATTGCTTTCATAATGATATTATTTATTTTGCTTGATGATAGAAGATTCAATTTCAATCATAATGATCTGAACTGACCTTCCGATTAATTCAATTGAAATACTGATGGTTTTATCAGAATTTAGAAGTAAAAGATCATTCAGTGTTGTGAAAGTTAGATTAATAAATTTAACACCATATATAACGTCCGAAGAACTTCGTATACATGCTAGAACTGCGATTGTCGCATTTATTTAGTGCATTAACCACCTATTGCGTCGGTGGCGGCAGTTGGTGCAACTGTTACCGACTCCTGTTACTTCAAGGGGATGTGGTCAAGAAACAACCATTTCCTTCACCGACATGAGATCACATACTTCAAAATAAGTAGTCAGAGAGAAAATCTTCCAAGATGGTTCTTGGTACCCAAATTTTGCCTTTTAAATCAGGTGTCACGGGCTCGATTCAGAAAGCAGTTAATAAGGCTTATACGTACCTTGACAGTAAAGAAGACTTGATATGATCCCACGAACAAATTTATTTTCTCAACCTAGGTTTCCATTTCTAAAATCATTGTCGACGTCAGTAATCTAATTGTAGGTTACTCAAATTTGTTTGCAAAGTATCGCGTAGACATTTTTGCCAAATAATTCAGTTTCAACAAATTAAGCCTGACATTCATTGCATATCGTTGACTTTTGACATTTTAATACTATCTGTGAGTACAATTTCAATATATCGATATTTAATGAATGGATGGAATATTTTGGAATTGTGTATTTACATTTTAGGCTCCCATTATGGCTTTTGTGTGGAAGACTAGGTTTAGATAGCTGGAAAACTTCTCAATATTGAATTACATATATAACCAGGTAAACAGCCTTCAATTTTTCGATCTTTCATATATGAACATTTATTCAGAGTAAAAAGAGTCATTTCAGGCGTGATGTGGTGGAATAACATAATTAAATAAGATTGGCAATTTTCCACAAAGAATACTTTACTCCGACCGACTTCGATGTGATACATTAACATCACCTGATGATGATGTATCACATCGAAACCGGTCGGAGTAAAGTATTCTTTGTAAAAAATTGTCAATCTTATTCAATGAAATATTTATTCAGAGAATTGTTTATTCAGACAATGCTGTATTGCGTCCATTTCCAAATTTTAAGAAAAATAAAGCATCCATTGGTCATTTTCCCACTTCAATATTGCCAGGAATAATGAAGTAACTACAAGAGTAGGGTACTTAAATACTTGATAACCTCTCAATCTGCATATTTATATATTTGGAGATTCCGAATTTTCTTTACATTTTCACTAGCATATTTTTCAAGGTTATAAAACTGGTGCGTGGTGGTAAGATTCTGTTCCAGTGTCCAACTCTATTTCCTAGGTCTCGCGACATATTTTTCATTAATATTAGTTGCAAAAGTGGTTGTGATGTCTAATAATTTACATGTCTTAGGTAAATGAAAAATATATAATTTATGAGGATATTGAACTACATATTTATTTGCGTATGCGCCCATAGTATCGCTGGCCATTAATTCTAAGATGCTAATATCCATTGCATACATAGATCAGCTAACCTCTTTACAACAGTCAGTATATATGCATCACATTTTTCTCCTTCTTAACTTGCTTTGTATTGCATGGGGGATAGAAATAAGTAAGCTAAATAAATAAGGATGCTGTGATATAATATTTTTAGTTTGAACAATTGTAAAGTTTAGCTCCAAAAATCACCACCACAAATTAAGAGCTTGAAGCTTAGAAACGGGGATTTTACCAAATTATTTATATTTTTCGTTGTTTTCACTGGGGGAAAAAACTCAGTGGGGTTAAAACTCTGCAATCTCATTATGTCTGTGATAATTACTTTTTCTCTTCTACCATGTACTCTTAGTTTGGCCTTAGAGAAACCTTCTCTTAATTCATTATACCCTCAAAGGTAAAGGTAAAGAGAAAAACTTAAGACAAAACTCTTTCATCTCTTTGAAGCGTTCATTAAAAACATCTCATGCATTCTCAGCACAAAATTCTTATGCGCAAGGGTTGTCTCTCTTGCGTTCTAATGATTCTCCCGCGATGGCCAAGCCGCTCGTCATCTTTCACCATTACGTACTCATCACCGTGTGTGTCTGGGTTTTCTTAGGTCTTCCTTCCACCGTAACTTAAAACTCTGCGCTGTTACACTCACGCAAAACTCTCATTTTTGCGATACTTCCCCAAGCAACTCAAGGCATTCAAGGAGCGGAAACGCGGTGGTTATTAGGCGATGCAGTCATGCACCAATCGTACTCAAAAAATTACCGGATGGAGCTAACAAGTGAAAGACGGTGTGCCTCCCTCAGCCGTTGAAATGGCAATCACTATTTACCGGAGCTGACAGGTATATAATCTATGATACTCGCGTTATATAGGGCAATACATATACGTATAGTACTCGTAGGTATATACTGCAATGCGGAATATTTTTGGTAAAATGTTTTTTTCATTTGGAAACCCCATGGACAAAAACTAATAATAGGAATAAAGTATTCGAGGGTGAAAAGTTAAATATTAATTTATACAGGCATGGAAATATTACTCAAATTGGAAGGTACTCGGTAATGTACTACAATGATTGACGGAAAGTATGGATAATCCCTGAATTCATAGGGTTGTATGCATTTAAAATTAAGAAGATGAAGTTCGTTAAAAGGTAGTGATGAGTTTTATCCCACATTCCTTTGCTTGCGAGTGGCACTGTGACTTTGTGGGAAATATTATGGGAGCTTAGCAAATTGTAGGATATTAGAATTACAAGGGTCACGTTGGGTACAGTCAAGTAGGTAATCATAAGTGTGGAAGATTAGATTTCAAGCTGCATAAAAGTTGGAATAACTGAGCTGAAAACATGCTGCGAAAAATAAACAGAGAAAAAAGAATCGGTGGTTTCAAAAATGGAAAGTGACAAGGATGATATTGGAACATCTGTACTTTATTAGAGCGCTCATGAATATAGTAGAGAGGAAAGTAGCTCGAGGAACTTGAAAAAAAAAATGATTTTGGAGGATTCTTAAGCTCAGAAAAAAAAGAAAAGCATCGATGAAAAAGGAAGCGCGCTCCTTACTTCGTGCCCAAAGGATCGAAGGCGGATCAGATTACCACTTTTTTAAGTGCCTCATTGCGGAGAAAAATGAACGAAGCTAAAAAAATCTGAGGGGGTAAAAATCCAGGGAGTAGGCACAGAGGGATTGGCGGGGGGAGGAGGACGACATGGGGCAGCAAAAGCAACGACTGGAGAGTGGGATGAGCACGGATGCAGATCATGAAGAGAGGCGGGGAGGCAAAAACAAGAGTAGGTACACCCCGAGTCCTTGAACCGGCGGTCATGCCTTTGATCTCGCCCCATTCTTTTTACCTGCATTAGGGATTTAAAGTAAGGGGTTGTTGTTGTAAGGAGTGGACGTTGGAGCACGTGAAGGATTTTTTTAGTTGGTGGAATGGGGGGAGTTAGTGGAAAGGATTTGGGGGGCAGGTGTGGGCGGAGGGATGTGGCGTGAGGAGGACGCGTAAGGCCATGGGGACAGCGCCATCGGGAGGGTGTGGTGCTGGTGGCGGGAAGATGGTGTGCGCGTGGGGGGTGGGACATGTGTGTTGTGTGCCGGCGTAAAGAAGTGGGTACGCCTCTCTCGACATTCGCCCTCCCACGATCCGTCTCTCTCTCCACCGCAGTCCCCTCCTCCTATTGTCTAAAACAACCCCGCAAAACGCTTCACTCCTTCCGCTCCCCAGAATTTCCTCGGGGAACTTCCCTTATCTCCCTTCCAGTGCCGCCGCCGCCTCCTCCCCTCCGACCGTGCAACCGAATCGTCCCCGGCGTCTTCGCGGGGTGGGGAGAGACAGTGGTCTAAGGGGGCCTTCCCCGTCTCCATCTCGACCCACCCCCACCTTTACAATTCCACCACCCACCAGAGCAAACCGCTCGCTATCACCCCTTTCCCCTCGGCCGAGCCGTCTCCGCCCGTCCCCACCTGCTTCCTTCAATCCCCGCCCGCCGCCCTCCTCTCCATTTTCGTCTTCCATCGGCCCAAGACGGGGTGGGGTAATTTGTCCCACCCGCTCGCTCCCAACTGCCTTCCATTCTGACCCTCTCCCCTACTTCCCGAGCCGTACAGCTCGCCACCCCCGCGCGTTCAACCCGCAATATCCCGCCCTCTCTCACTCGCTCTCAATCTTCTTATTCGTCACACGTGGTTTCCTTCTCTTCCTCCTCGGGACTCCCGAGTTCTCATGCACTTCTTCCTTTATCTGTCTCATGCTTGTCCAATACTTAAGGGGCGAAAAAAAAGTTTCCCATTGTCTTTAAGACCAGCACGATCCCTTCATGCATCCTCTCTTTCTTTCCCCCCCTCGAAAATCTTTCCCCTGATGAGGATAGCTAAACAATAAGTAGCTCTGCCATCATACCAAATCTTTTAAGTGGTCCTATTTTTAGTTCCGTTGAGTTTTTTTCCTCTGTCCAACTATTATAGCCCTTGGCATTATTAGACCGGTAGAAGAAGAAAAGTTGGGAAGCAATGGGTTTGGTGAGGGAGTGGACTTAGAATTGGTGGAAAGGAAGTGGAGGAAGGAAAATATTTACCTCCTATAAAGGACCTTTGGAGGGCGGACTTATTGTTCTAACAATTGGTTTCCGGCCTTGATCAACCCTTTCCTCTACTATCATCCGCCCGTGCCCCGAGTTTTTCGCTCTTCCGTTCCAGCAAGGCGTGGGTTGATTAGCCGTTAATCTTCGTCAATTGAAATTCTGATCCATTGCCCTCGGGGAAATAGCCATGGTGGACTGAACACTGCAGCAGATATGAAAGGAATGGCTGCAAATGGCTGGACGAGGGAAGGAGAAGTTCAGTGAAAGAAACAGCTCAAAAACCTTATAGCATTGGTGTAATACTTCTTATGACGGTTTTAGGGGAATAATATTTTCAGAACAATGATTTCTGATCCATGCAGAAGCATTTCCTCATCTTTACCGGTGATATGTACCCGTTTAATTTTTCAAATGAAAGCGAGCAAACGTTTCCGGTTTTTCATTAACAGATGCAAGTTATTTTGAATTCGATTGATATCTAGCATTTTAATTGTATTACATTGAAATTAGCTCGGGTATCGACCACGTACGTTTTTGTTACTATTTACCCATTTTTGGCAAGGTGGTCTTTTATTCTTCCTTAATTACTTACAGGGATAATAAAAACCATTAATAAACATACTGAATATGTCCTATGATAAGTAAAATTTGATATTTAATGAGCATTACTTCTTGTACCGGCGTGCCCAGGGAAATTGTTTCCGACTTGTCGAGATCTTGTGTATAAATTCCAAAGACGCCCAGGACGTTGCGCCTTTAGAAAACAATTTAATTGAAACTCCATAAAGATTTCAACGGTGCAGCATAGTGCATATATTCACTCGTGTCCCTGGGTGAGAGACAGAATCATCATATAAAGGGGAAGGTGGAGTGAATACAACGATCAAGATAATTCGTATGCTCATCGAGATAGTGATTAAGGTCATGTCTGTCCCATGCAAATTTTCGCCATGCAAATTTTCGCCATGCAAATTGACTGCAACGATACCATCATATGGGTAGCGTAAATTTGTTTATTAGGTAAAACAAGAAACATTGAATTTAGAATAATGGAGTAATGGTATTATATACGGTAAAATAAGTGACTCGTGAGGTACATCGAAGACTGAAAGCAATATAAGGAAATGGGAAGTATTTGTTGCCGTGATACATCACGGCAGATAAAGTGGGCTGCGTTGGCAGGGTTTATGAACAGGCAAGCAACATGCAGTAAGGTTAAATCTAATGATATGAATTACGGAGAGGAAAAGGGACTTCATGTTGATAAAAATCAATGCAGCGAAAAATTATGCTCATTGGTATTGTAGGAGCATGTACCCATGTCTGAACGTACGTTGATAGGAAAAGAAGTATGAGAGGAATACCAAAAAAGAAGAGTAAAAATATATGTTAATAATAATGTCCTATGGAATTCAATCATTGGCAAGAAAGAATCTACAGAGTGGTTTTTTACTTTGATAACGAATTGCCAGTGATGCAAAAGTTAACCGAGGTCCTCGATGGAAGGAAAACGGGAAATCAAACTTTCGACGACTGGAGAATGCAAAAACGGAAGCATTAATATTTAATGCAACAATAGATTATGTACAGAGATGTTAGGCGTTTCTAGACGTTTTCCCTGAGAAAATTCTCACAAATAAGGCATACCTGAAAAGGAATGCACGGAAACGAACTAGCCCACTTGATATTGTTTATCAGCTATAGTGCCATACGTAATATTTTCAAGAAAAAAGCAGTGTTTAATATACATTGATGGAAATCATGGGATGGATTATACCGAAGGGAGAAACGTTCCGCGAGAAAGGAATTTGCTTCTAGAAGAAGAAGCCTCCTTGCTAATGGAAGATAAAAGACATAAAATGCTGCAGGAAAATAAGGCAGTGGAGACAAAGAATATAATGAAGTTGTACCTCAAGGAAGAGAGAGTAAATGTGATGAGCTATCTGATTCAGAGGTGACACAAACTATGGAGAGTGGACTAGCATTTTAATGGATGTTAATGAGGTAATGGGGACATTCAGTTAACTAAACCTTGGTTTGGTGATTTCCCCCTAACCACATTTGCTTGGCTTTTATTCCTTCTCAGAAGTGCTTGATTTAATTCTAATCGAATGAATTGGCCCACGTTCTAGTTTAATTCATGGCGAAGGATAAAACGAGAATACTAGCCTTCCCCCAAGTGCAATTGAAATATTGGAAAAAATATATTATCTAGGAGAGTATTTATTTTTCATGTAATTTGATGAAAATGTATAACTCCTAACGTATAACGTAAACCCCTACATATTAAAATCTAAAAGTTATTTTTTGTGGTATAAAAATGAACACACGTTGCTGCCGACAATAGTCCTGTCTTCTTCGTTATTTATTGACGAATTCTCTAAGGGGGCGTTCTTGTTTTTTACGCTGAAGGATTTTTATTCAAATTAAATTATAAACAAACAATGGAATTAAACGTAAACTTAGTGTGCGATGTCAGAATTCGGTAATAAAACTATCCACTCATACGTTATTCATTGCTATAGGCTTTATTTTAATCGGGAAAAAGGGATGTTTACGGCAGAAATAATAATAACCATTGTAGTGCTAAGTAGAATATACGAGGTTAAAATAGTTCATTAGGTATCATTGGGCACAGTTAATTTATTAATGCCTACTACACGTTTATGAACCGCAGGAATCGAGATGGTGTGGCGGCTAGAGTACTGATCTCCCATCCTGAGGACCCGGGTTCGAATCATGGTGGTGTAAAGTTTTTCAGTGGTAAGTCGTTCCTTACTTGAGTGACGTGTGTAGAGCTTTTCGAAATCAAAACTACGTCCTACACGTAGGGCGTTAAACAGTAGGTCCCTTCGGGTTTTCCTCCATCCGTTGCTTGAAAAATTCAGTCCTCCTACCGCCCAATTACCCAACCAGCCTAAAAAGACGCAAATGGCCTTAGCTGTCGGCTACTTCCCCCGAATACTTCTGCTACTTCAAATCAGCGGATTTTGATTTCATTATCCTTCAGCCTGTGGCAATGGAGTTAGGGACAATGATTATGACCGTTTTAACAATGAAAGATTAAAGAAATATCAAGTGAGCAAGGAACGATATCTTTTATATTTATATACTTTTATGTATTACGATGGCTTTTTATCTAATAAAAAGGAGAATGCTGCATTGACCGCATTTTAGGTTCAGTATATTCAAAAGTAAGTCACAAATCGGTATATAATCGACATCTATACTCACTGATGAATCAGTTACAATCCAAGGAAAACTGAAAGCCACTCATGCCAACAAAGATTTTCTCACCTTTCTACCCGAGCACCGTATAACTCGCCTCCTTCACCATGTAATCCTAGCGGAAAACTTGGGGTTGGTACTACCAGCGCCACTAAGCAGGAACTACTCTCTTAGCCTCAAGGGTCTGCAAGCTCAGCCTGTAGGGTAATATAGGGAGTTGCCGGACCTGTATATATGATCATGGCATTGACATATGAAACAAATGACGGCCTACTAGTTTTATTTATCCGTGGCTTTCACTGAGATGCAGGTCGATTTCTAGGCATGTTTTTGAGTTAATTTTTGACGCTGAAGCTTCATGAAGTTCCATGTTAAACGAAAGTTCTAGGAGTAAAACAATTAAACTTATCCTAGGGAACGCTGTTTTCTATTTTTATTTTATCTATTTACCGGACAGCTTCTGTGAATAAATTTCAGGGCATTCACAGACATATTACCAAATAATGCACTGTGCCACCACAATTATGAACTATTTTTTTCTTGCTGTAAGCATGAATTTCAATTTTATTTCTTTTTATCCTATTGCTTGAATCCTTGGTGCCTTTTGAAGACTTTAATGGTTGTTTATTATTATGTTAGTGATAGTAATTAATTGTGAATATTAACGAGATAAACGCTCATATCCCATTCCGAACCAATAATTGTGTTTCATCGGGAAGAAATATCCTGAGGTCATGTGGTCAAGAATGATACGGACGTAATTATAATAATGCAGTTATGTCATATATGTACTTTAATAAGTAATATAAAAGAAGTTTAAAGATATAACAACAATGATTATTTATTTTCAGTGATAGATTATTTTTTTCTGGCAGCGGTGAATGACAATATTTACGCTGATGAATACTGATTCGCTTGAGTTGGACAACCACCATTTGCCCCATGGACTTGAACTTTTGCCCTTAGTTGGTCGAAACACTTTGGTGAGTCAACTACCAATTGATTTATCATTTAATATTTAGGGTTGACCTATTTATTAGAGCAACGTCTGTATACTCGGGCAAAGTGAAAATTATTGGAGAAGAGTATACCGTTTAGTAAATTTTTGGATTGGGATGATTCTACTTAAGCTTGCCTTAGAGTCAATTCACATGTTTTCCGTGGTGTTGAAATGGAAGAAAAAGCATCGATTATCCTCTCATGATTGCGAATAATGCCTCTGAAACAAGCCAAAACATTTTGAAAAGTTGTAAAAATTGGTTATAAAATAGTAAAATATTGGACATATCTTGCAAGGAGTTTGCATCTATAAATAACCAGAGCTCTAGTAGTGTTCACAACAGAAGAAATAATAATGGCCATTGCACTTCATTGTACTTTACTAATGCACATTGAACTAAGGGCATCAATTCTGTGGTTTCAGTGAAAAAAATGCTAGTGTGGAGTACGCAAATGTATTCAAATTTGAACGAGTACAGAAATGTTGGTACGTAAAATCTACGAGTACCGATGAATATAGTTACTCATATATTTCCTATTTTCGACGCATTTCTTGTTCTTTTAATTTACTCAATTTGAATAATGCTCTGTCAATTCTACAGTTGTCACCCTTCTGAGGCAGTTACTACTTGCATCCACTCATGTGCTTCCAAGGTGATGCTTTCTAAAATAGTGGACCATCTTCTTGCTCCGCGAAATGGATGCGAAATTCAGGGCTATGGTTTACCGATTATGATCACAGGTATTTTCATCGAAAATATTATGCATCCCAAACTCGTATCTCCCTCTTCCCCGCCCTTTCTCCGTCCCTCGATAGGGAAGAATGAGAAAATTGTTATGAATGAGCGAGCAGTGAAAAAATATTGAAATGTTTTAAGCTCTTCCGGACACGATAAACATCGTTTGATTGGTGGGGTTATGAACGAGATGGGAAATGGGAGCGGGGGTGGTCGTGGGAGGCGATTGAAGATTGGAATAAGCAAAAAAAGAGGTGGAGTGGGGTGCCTGAAGGGGAAAATAGTTGACGGTTGGCAAGTGGTTCAGAGGCCCATGTAACGGTTGACAGGTGTCATTTGTAGAGAGTGAAATTGGCGGGAGGGTGAGCGTGGGAGGGGAGAAGTGAAAGAGAAGAGAGGGCAAGGGGGTGGATGAGAGCGGAGCGAATGGGACAGCGGAACGCGGCGAGCAGAGCGGACCGTCGTGGGAGGGGATGGGGGGAGGAGGAGGGTCGGGAGGGGGCACTTTCGGGAAGGGGGCGGGGGAGGGCCGCGGAAAAGGTGGTGCGTAAGGGCTTGGGAGTGTGGTGGAGAGAGGGAGAGTGGGGGGGGGGGGGGGGGAGGGGGGAGAAGATTGAAGGAATAGGTGGTTGAGTAGGAGGTCCCTCGGGGTCATTACGTCAATTCAGAACGTCAGTCACGGAACTAATTGACGTGGTGAAGAGCAACGGCGGGGGCCTCCGGCGGCGGCAAGGGTGGCCAATGTGTCCCGGACTGTATAGTTAAGTGGGCGAGAGATGGAATGACCCGCGGGGGTGGGAGTTGAGCGGGAGGGAGTTTATAGGGCTCGGACGGGGGAGTGGAAATGTGGTGCGCGGAAGGGAGCGGCTGTGGATTGCGGACGGGTGAGGAGGGAACGGGTGGCCTTCTGGTGGTGGGAGCGGGGTTGTGGGAGCCGCGGAGGCGGTGGGAGGGGTCACGGACCGCCGCCGCATAGGTGACTCTGGTTGGACACGCATCCTGTCTGGTAGACGGGGCCATCATCGCCGCCGCCATCATTCAACGCTCTTGTCTTCCATTTGATGAGATAGGCAGGGGGGTAAGGGGAGAATGAAGGAAGGGGTGTATGCAAGTACGTGGTCTTTGTGTGCGTGAGCACAAGCGTGTTTGGAGTGTTCTAGACGGAGGGTTGAGAGGTCGGTGTGGTGTGGACAGTTATGGGAGGTCATACCGTGCATTACGTGCTGAAGGGGTGAAGGTGACTATTGAGAGAGGGCAGATATGATGGCATAGACAATGCATGTGGTGTTCTCGCGACGTCTTGTCATGAGCAATGATTTGAATTGAACCGATAGATAAGGGGTATTTTTGCTGTTGTGTCGTAAATACATGCATGTTCGACTGAGACATACCTTCTTTTTTCTTCGCTGACTTTTATTGAGACTACATCATGACCCTCAATATATCTATTTTTCATAAATTGGAATTTTGCTACACTTTTGGTTTATCATTTCCGATTGATTCGCATTTGGAACGAATATTATTATAATGTCTCAATAACTCCAATGCCTACAGCATTTTTGAGCATAATGTATATAATTATATATAATTGATGTTTAAAGTCTGTTATGACGTAGTTAATTGTATAGATATCCATTTAGGAAATTGGTAACTAGTGACCAGTCTAAATGATTTAGATAATCAAAATAGTCTGTGACTAAAAAAGTGCTCGAATCGTATCGGAAGGGATCTCCATTATAGCTTATTCACCTACTCCAGTTTTCACTGAAAGCAAGCTTTCTATTGCAATTATGCGTTTCATAATTTTTATTGCATTTATTCTTGAGTTTAGCAATTGATATGATACTTGGGTTGTCGAGTAAAAATTGCCGCACTTTTACTCTTTTTAGAAACATTGAATTAAGAACGTTTTTTGCTTAAAACCCTTATTATTATGAATTATTCGGTATCTGCCAACATTAAAGGAAAAAAAGGGAGAGCAATTACTCCTTAGTGTGGAAATTAATCGCTATGCTGAGTTGAATAACTCATTTGATCCTGAGCGCTGATAGGATGGGCATTACTGTGTGCTGATATGCTTATTCCTCCTCTAATGAAATTTCTAAATGCTTTTGAGGACCAAGTTGCGGGTAAGGGTAATTAACTCATCAGCGTTGAACGATGAAACGGGATACGGGTGGACGCGTAACGGGAAATAGAATGAATATTCATGCTTTAAGATTGAGTTCGTTGCTAACTTTAATTTTTTCATGAATTTTCTCTCACTTCCAATGTCTTGGCTGTCATGTGGCAGTCGGGATCGCAAGAATCGCAAGGCGTTAGTCAAGGGATTCATATCAAAGAATAAAATGTATTAGGTTGCATCATCTCAATCCAATGCATAGATAAATGATGAGAGCACTGTTGCCAACCCATACTTACTGGACTAACATTTGGGGCTTGGTTTCAATCGGTTTCTCATGGTAAAGCATATACTCCGTAAACGTAGTAGAAAGGGTTCTCCCGGAATGATACACGAAGAGAATTCATTTATACCCAGCCTGAAAACTCCCGGCGACACATTTCTCCCCAAGGATCAGGATTTTCTTAACTTAAGAGCACTTTTCCCGGGAAACAATGGAATTCTCTCGCGGCATATCAGAGGATTCTGCACCCGCTTTCTCTCTTAGTGTTGAAGAATGAACGAGTCGTGAGAAGAAGCGAGTGGGGTTGGGGGCATGGTGTGAGAGAAAGATGGCGTAGAGCGCAAGTTTTTTATGCAAACAGCGGTGTCCTTTGATATCACCATTACGTATTCTTTGGGAGAGTGCTTCAGCTTCTCTCCATGGTTGTGAGCTGAACCTCAGGGAAGCGTCAGTCGTGGGAATCCTCGCGTCTCAACTCGTATGATTTTCCTTCTCCTCCACCCACATCTGTTGTAGCGTCATGAGAGGGAGTGACTTGCCGCGTGCGTGAGGACTGGAAGAGCGCGATCGAGATCCTTCGTCACGTATGAGTGGGAACGCTTCACGGAACGCTCAGGTCAACGAGGCGAGGGAGGCAAGTGTTAGGTGATGGTAGGACTCTTTCTCGTAAAGTCCTTACCCTGCCCGAAAATAATTCAGTAGTGCTTCACCAATTATTTTCACCCTGCGTTCACCCTGTAAAATAAGAACTTTCTTGACCAAGGTTTCGGGTTATTTTCTGCAATTTTTTTTCTATCGACATCGTACTTGTTTCAATAATGTTATGGATTGTGTGTTCTTTTTGCCTATAATAAAGATATATTTTTCATTAATGATATTTTAAATAAAAATTGAAAAACATGTCCGTACAGTACATACTAGCTATCTTTCCAATTAGAGCCTCGGACTACTACATTAATCCATAACTTTATTAGTTAATCTGTTAATTCCTCTTGTGGAGTATATAGTAACATAGAACAGTTACGCAGGTTTTATTTTTTCGGCATATGTATATTGGCATCATAAATGCTAAGGCCCGCTAAGCCGAAAATTTTCTTCCGGATACGAAAAATGAATATTTTCCCCTTAGCAGTCGTTTTACCTATATTTCGAGCATGTTTTTCCAATGATTATCTCTCAATACCAATTCATGGAAGTCAATTTGAATTTCCTAATTTTCACTGGCAACGAAATTGACCTTGAAGTGACATTTCTGTTTTTACATTGAGGATATTTATCGTTATCTTCTGACCTAATCCAGCCAGAACCTTAATATTTTGCCACTCATTGAATAAATCTTAGTTTATCGTTCTTAATGTAGTGAAGTTAACGTTAAAACTCACACCTTAGCTCCTCCTGCGTGTACCTTATTCTCTATCGTCGCTTCATATATGTTTTCTTGCGATGGTTAGTGCGAAGGTTAATGGATTAATTCAATTCAAAGGCTAATTTTAAGGTTAATGAATCACTAATTCATTAACCTTAGATTTTTACGGATTTCCGATAACTGCTTCGTAGTAAAGTGAATCTTTTAAAAATTGGATTAATTAATCTAAATTCACGTAGCACGTACTTTTTGTCACCCTAGCTACTGTGAATTTGGGTAGAAAAGGAACATACTTCTTGAGTTCTGTCGTGTTGCGTGCAGTTAAAATTATTTTGGAGTAATTTCCTAATTGGACAAGAAAATTTAAGACTACAATGCCTGTACTAATCAAATGTATTCGAAACAAAAATACTGCGATGGTATTGCAGTTAGTGCCATAAGTATAATAATCTGTGTTTTCATAACGTGCAAAGTTTTAAGAGGCTTTTAACGTAGAGCAAAGAACTTATTTTTAACACTTGCATACTTATCCTTGCAAAATTAAATTTTACTACACCATATGAACGTTATTGAATCCATCGGAGACGCGTACCATCCTTTTACATGAACATTATCGTAACGGTGCTAATTTTGGTCTGAAAACTGCTTTGGGTTTCCCCCGTATGGTGTTTAGACGTTATTCTTTCAAAGTTTTGGTGTATCGCCATAATCTCCAAGTCTCTCCTTTCTTGATAGTGGTAGGGAGTGGTTTCCACGTCTTCATGTCTCTTTTGAGGCATACCTTTTCTCGAGCGGTACGTGGGTTAGATCGAGCGGGGAGATGACTCTGAGCATGTTTCAATCTCTCAACCCATAAACTCCTTCCTCCTCCCAGCACACCTACGACCTCTGGTGCTCACATCGCCACACCTTGGCTTAAGTGTCTCTCCAATCTTTTGACCTGGCCGTTCCAACACGTTCAGTTGAGTCACCTACACTCCACAGCACGTGGTTGGTGTTAACTCGGGTAGAAAGCAGAGGAGCGTGATTCTGAGGCTTAGGGTGGGAAACTTCTTGGATTACCATATTCGTGAAAAGCATTCTAAGTTGTAACAAGACTCATCTAAAATTCTGCTTTCTCAGGCTCGTTTGGGATAGTTTTTACTTGACCATGAGCCTGAAGTAAAGCGGAATATCTTTAGTTGATTGAAATAATTGCTATGAAGCTGATTCTATTCGTACATAAATGTCCTTGGTTATGTTTTTCCTATACCTTCAACTGATGGATTCATTTCCTTTGTTTGATATAATTCAAGAAATTTCATAGCTCTGAAAGCTGTTTTCTTCCAAGGAGTAGACATGAAGAATGCGATCTTAAAACTTCCTTAACAGCTCTGTCTCCAGGACAATGAAGATAACTTCTTCCGATGAGGTAGCTTCATATGAGGACTTATTATTGTCTACAGTCTAATTAAAGAATTGGAATACCGTACCGTACTGCATTCTTCTTCGTGACTGTAAAAATTTGTGTACTAACATAATAGAGAAATATTAAATACCTTCGCTATGAAGTGTCTTGGACCTCAGTACGATGTTGTACTGTTTGATTGTTATATTTAATCTGCTTACCTGGTGAATTATTGTTTTGATTGCCTAACACCTCGTATATTGCATTTATATCATTGTTAATTCCTCACAATTTATCGCACATCAAGCTATCCAAAGGTCCTTCTGATGTTTTCTGATTCATCTTAGAATATACGTAAGTTACCTTCACTTTTGATCACCTGGTTTTAACGACCCCGTGTTAGCCCTAATTAGCTTCCCCATAAAAACGCATAAAACACTACTCGCGACTTTATTCAAGACCTGGTGAGCTTTGTACAAATGGCGATATGAGATGGCTAAATCGTTTGGAGCTGGCAATCAAAGAAAAACCCGTAGAGAAATCGGCTTAAAACGGCCCCTTTTCATTCTTATAGAATTTAAATAACATTTTCCGCCAGATCCGACAGATATGGTAATGCGGACGCAAAAAAGGAACTTTAATAAAACCGGAAAGCGTAGTTTTTACGGCAATTTAGGGACGTTGCCGTCCCTTTTACAGAAAGGCGTACCCGAAAACCTTTCCGTTTGTGGCTTGGCAATCCCTCTTCTCTTTTCCCTACTCCCTCCCCCATCACTTTTTTCCTCCCACCCACGTCCTTCTACTCTTTTTCCAGCTCTTCCTCCTCCAGCTCCCTTCATCCGTTTCTTCCATCACACACACGCGCTCTCCTTCCCTTGCCGTCCCTCCCAACCCGTGCGCTGTTAAATCCTCAGCCAGGCGGTTCCATCCGCCCTCTTTTATGATCCGTGACTCCCCAGTGCGCCGCCTGCCGTTGCTTTCCCACTTCTGGATTGCCGATCTCCCCAAAAATCCCTCTTCCTCGGATTCCCTGGCCACCGTGACTGAAAAATTCTGAATCCAATTAAAAATTCTGGAAAAAAATTGTGCGCGTACCCGGGATGGTTTTTGCCGGGGTGTGTTACCGGAGTGTGAGGGGGAGGCGGAAAAAAGTGGTGAAAATATTTCGTGCACCGTGTCTTCACCTGCGGGAACACTGCCGGTGGCGGCATTAAGCGTCGGTGGCGTGAGAGAAAGCTCCTCCTGAAAATTTGCTCCGCGCCTCGTTTGTCAGAACGGATTTTTTTTAATACGACGCGTGTCGCTGGCGGCACCCTTAATTACGCGGCTAAAGCCGGCGACGGCGGAGTCACGGGCTATACCCTTTTCGTACCATGGAGAACCGTATTACACACAAACGCGGGCACGGATTTCAGTGACGGTTTGAAATATCCTCTCCCTCGCCCGCTTGTCCCCGTTTGGCGCGTTTCGTGTTATTACGCCCAGTGGTGCTAAAGCCTCTCTCGCGTCATGTGAGATCGCTCGTACGATTTCGGGGCCAGATTAGTGCGCAATTAATTTTATAAGTTGTGAAATGAATTACAGGCGTCACTGGTAGTGAAAATTGCTCAGTTTTGTTTACTCTTTTCTGCCGGTTATTTTACGAAATTTATTATCCGTATATTTGAACGAGGTCGCCCCAGCTATTGATAGAATAGTTTCACTCTGCTAAGAATATTTTTTCCTGCTCTAGCATTACATTCTCAAGTCAAGTTCCGATACTTATTGTATAGAGTAGGTACGGTGACCTTAAATTGACCTTGAATTTACAGTTTCTTTGCTTTTCGCGTCTAGGAAAAACGTAAACTTGGATTTGAGGATATTCCTGACTTTTCTTTACTTGAATGAGAGACTAACATTTGGCACGGCGATCCAGCTTTCTTGGCCATGGCTCTAATGTTTCCTCGTGGAAGACTCTCCTCAAACATAGTAAATAGCATCTTACTCCGCAAGTCGAATCTCTGATTACTGCAGTATATGCATGCATAGATATTTCGCAACTTAACCGCCTCATCTTTCTGTTTCCGAGAGAGAGGGAGAGAGCTCTTGGTGGGCAGGGTTCGCTCCTCTCCAGTTTGCGCCGCAGCGTTTTATTTCCCCGGCGAAAGGAAGCCATCCGTGCGTGGCCGCCATCGCGCGTGTCCATACACCGCCCCTTTGATGCGGGTGCGGCTTACGGCAGCTCTTTTCCCCCCTCCCCCCTACACCTCCCCACTTGTGTAGTCCTCGTAACCTTCTCCTTTCGACTTTTATATTTTTTTACATAGAAAAATGCCGGAGGAAAGGAATCTGCCTTCACGAAAACATTTATTAATATAAATTCTATGACAGCATATACAACTCCATGTATGTAAATTAACATGTTTTCATTTACTAAACACACTCGTCTGTAAGTGCCCTTTCCTCTCATCGTCCCTCGGCTCCATTCCCTTATCCTGAGATTCCACGTGGGTGTGTTGCTAAATTGCGATGTTTTGACGACTGGACGCGGCAGCAGCGGCCTTTCACTGGTTACCCTGGCGTTTTATTCGCTTTTCAGATTGTGCCCCACCCGTAAACATCCCCAACCGATGCCGGCTGACCCCTTCTTCCTCCCCTCCCACCCCGACCCCCATTCATGCGCACGTCCAAATGGTTCGTCACTGGCCCGCAATTCATATTAACATGTCCGAAGCCCTCCCACTGTCCCTCCGCACTCCAGCGCAGGCTCCATGATGTCCTCTGCCCATTTAATTCACGTGTCGATTTAATGGGTGGAGAGGATGGGCTCCTCTGTCTCCCACTCGCCGCGTGTCTCTAATGCGCGTGTCCTGTCTCCCAAACGGAATTTAGCATTTTTTTCCCTTTCACACAAAATATCAACTCCCACCGGTAGGAGGGTTGTGTTTTTTTTCTTTTACGTCACGAGTGCGGCTGTCAGCCAATGGGGATACAGCGCAGATTATTTTTTTTGCGCCAATGGCTTCTTAAAATATGTAGTGTTACGTGCCATGCATGGCTGACGCATCTGTTGAAATAATCATCTCCGTTTGTACCTATAATCAACGCTTCACGTCTTGAGCAGCCTGAGTGAACAAAATACCAAACCATACCATCATACGGAAGCACATTTTTCCGCAATAATCTCTGAAAATGTATGACTTTGACATCTTCGTTAATATCTGACTGTTTGGTCGAAATTCACCCTGCCGTAAGTGATCGGGTATCTACACCTCTCAAATTAGTTTTAGTTCGGTTTTAAGTACTTCTTTTCAATTTAAAAATAAAATTATATACCATGCACCCATTTTGATACTTTCATGTCTATTTCCTTCAGTGTAGCCAGGAAAGATATCTTTGTTGCTTATATATTGAATCAAAGTGCTTAACTGGCGGCTTTCACTCACATTTACGCGGGTTTATCCTATTCCACTGTATTCTGTGTTATCTTTCAGGACTGTCTTTAACCACGGGGAATTAATCTGAGTAAATTGTTCGTATTCATGCCATTTTAAATCATGAACGTTTAAAATAATTTTGCCGAAACTTTGCAAATATTAGGTTGTGGTTTTGTCCAAGAAATTTTTAGACATAACATGGTCAATTTTTCGGCACTGACAATGAATATCGCTGAAAGCTTGACGTCATGGTAAAAGCACGTATTATATTTGGAAATGCAATGTATAAATGGCTTAATTTACATTTTTCTATAGATACCAACATTTTTCGTAGGAGTTATTTACGACGCATTTATATTTAATATATTTTCACATTTAGAAAATAGTTTTCTTATAGATTGAGACGGTAGCGAGTATCCATGGATTGAAATGCAAATAATGTAATCAAGATGTAATAATGTAATATCACGCGATGTACATAATATTAGGGCTCAATTATAGAAATGATTCTTTTAACTCTATGCCAACGCTTATCAGTCCAACAGTGGATAGTGTCAGTGGGCAAAAAATTCTTCGCTGTTGATTTGACAATATATTTCATCCTATCATAGAAACTGAGGATCTACTTGATGTAGAGATAGGTAAATGATAACATTAACGTCTACATGCGTACAGTTTTTTAGCACAACAAAACCTATGTGATTCTTTAATTATTGGATTATGTATACCTACGGTAAAATTTATTTTTTAAGAACTTATATGATAATCTACAGATAAATTAACCAGGCAAATATCCCATATTCTTCGACTAAAGTGCAAAAATTAATTTAACGGCCGTGGATATGCGATGAGGGATACTCCATTGTTTTCATTTTATTAAGACAAGATGGAACTCTCTCGAGTAAAATATTCCAGATCCAACATAGTCCACAATCGGATATCCGGGATGAGACAACCAAATAAATTACATGAGTCAAATGTGATCAACATTTGAGGGTAGAAACATGACCTCTTCGGGTCTGTGGAAGATTGGAAAACACGAGGGAAATGCAAGAAACGGACCTCGACGCATTATGAATCGGTGAAATGATGTGGCCTTAATGAGGAAACATTAGGAGCGGAAACTACTAGATCATGCACCCTGGATCATTTAATGACAGTTTGGAGTTGGCATAGTACTGAGCAAACTTTTCGGAAGGCGAGTGTTGAGACCCCTGCCATAAAGTGAAAAGGTAGCAATGGAGAAGATTGGTACCAAACTTTGAGAAATCGTTCGGAGAAGATTTGTATACATACGTTGGACTACGAAGATAAAGAAGTTGAAGACTTCTATGATGAAATAGGAGAAGTTATAAAGCAGAAAAGAGGAGAAGGAAGCATTAGGGAATTGGATCGCTGTCGTCTCCGGAAGCCAAGATGGAAGGATGACTGGAAAATAAGGACTGGGGAATCAAAATGAGAGAGAAGAAAGACTACTAGCATTCTGCAAACAACAAAAGGTATTGGTAACGGACATATTTTTTTTAAATTCACAACCGAAAACTGTTAACATAGAAAAAGCCAGGAGACTGAAGATTATTTCAAATCCACTACATATTACTAAAGCAAGGATTCAGGAACCAGGTGACTGTAGAAGGTGTCAGTACTGTAAAAACTACCCAGAGGCAGATATCAAAAGTGCCAAAAACTTTATGATAATGAAATACCTTTTGAAATTGAATAAACTGAGGAACACCGTGAAAAAAGCATAACAGGTAAATTGAAAGGGTTTCAAAAACGGCTGGCCTTTCAGAAAGCAGTAGAAAGCAAGGGAGAAGAATTAAATAAAAAATCAGTGGAAGAGAAATGGGAAAACATTTAAAGCGGACTACAGGAAAGCGCAAAAGAAGTTTTTGGCAGAATAAGAGTTGTCAACAAGAAACTATGGATCACGGGTACCTTAAACCTGTCGGATGAGAGAAGCAAATATAAGACGAGGAAACTGAAGAAGGGTAACACTTCTACAAAAGAATAAGGAATAAAATAAGTCGCAAAGTGGAAAGAGCTACAGAGATATGGATGAACGATCTATACAAATATGTGCAGAATAACCTCGCCCGTGGGAAGGTGGAGCTGAGTGTAGGATAGTGAGAACGGAGCCTGATGTCAGATGCAATGCCATAAGGGACAAGAATGAAGAACTTTTTATTGAAAATGAAGATAAAGTGAAGAGGTTGAAGAATATTTGAACCAGTTAAACAACGGAAGTGGTCTCTGTGTGAAGGATATCGAAAAATAAAATATGATATAGAAGAATATATTTTGAGTCTCTTCCTATAGGATAGTATGAATAGCGGAAGCAGTGTGAGAGTAATCGGAGAGGAAAATAAAGTTGAAATGATGTTATGGAAGACTCAGTCTTGAGATCAGAATTTGACGGGGCAATAAGGGAGCTCCGGATGAATAGGTAAGAATTCTGGAGTTGATGATGATCCCCCCGAGCTAGTTAAAATACAGGAGAGAGGTCTTAATCCAGCTGTGAAAAACAATCTGCGTCATGTACTCAACAGCAGTGATACCCTAGGGGTTTGAAAAGAATATCATCATCTGAATCCCGAAAAAGAGATGGATGATAACTGAAAGGTTTAGGACCATAAGCCTGACAATACATGCATCGAAGGTATCATATCATGTAAACTTATTATATACAGAAGATTGCGAGGGACTGAGAATCTCCTCGATGAAGACCAATTTGAATTTAAGAAGATCGAGGATACCAGAAAAGGAAAAGTGGCTCTTAATTTGCTCCTAGAGAAGAGAATGGAGAAGAGCTTACCATCTTTCACAGCGTATGTGGATTTGGAGGCTTTTACCAAGATTGAAATTCCATGTTTGAATTGGACTGTCTTTTAATAACCAAAAAGGTAACCATAGTTTTTTTTTAATGAAGTAGCTGTTATTAAATCTGGACCCAGCAGTGACGATGAAAAATAAAGAAAGGAGTGATATGTTTTCTTCCGTAATTGAGGAAGCCACCAATAAAATCCAAAGAAATGCTTCAGGATAGAATGTCGGGAAATATATAGTATGCTACGGGGAAATATATAGTATGCTGCGATTCGCCGACCACTTAGCAGGCCCGACAGAGACAATGGGATTTTAAGAAGGCTAGTAATCCTTGAAAAGACAATGACTTGATATCATATGATGATCAATAAAAAGAAAACAAAAGTAATGGTATGCAAATTGTGTGGTGGAATGTAAGAGTCCATGACCAATGTTTAACTCGGGAAACTAAAGCTAGAAGAGTTCAGTGAGTTTAGCTTGCTGAGAAGTCTAGTACCAGTGATGAACGAAGCAAGAAGGAAATATTCAGTAGAATAGTCCAGACGAAGTGGGCATTCTGTCACCAAAAGAAGCTACTTACGGCTGGAAATACAAGTGTGGAAGCTAGAAAATAACTCCTCTGGAACGTGTCTACATGGCAGTGAGACATGGAGGATAACAATAGCAAAGAAATCAAGACTGGAATCATTCAAAATGTGGTGCTACATAACAATGATGAAGATAAAATGGATCAACCGAGTGACTAAGGAAGGAGTCCTAAGAGGAGTAAGAGAAAAGAAAAGTGCTATGAAATTTTTAAGGTAAAGATGGGACAACATGATTGTCCACATCTTGAGGCATAATATTCTGATGAAGACAATCGTCGACGGACAAGAGAATGGGAAGAATGACAAAGAAAGAGTTCGTATGAGATACATAGAGCAAGTATTAAAGGATGCGAAAGGAAAGAGTCATGTGAGTATACGGGTAGTTTTTTTTAGCTCGTAGGAGAATCGAGTGGAGAGTTTCGTCAAACTAATCTAAATATTATTAGCTGATGATGATGATAAAAGCGTAATATAACATCTTTAGTTAGAGTTAAGAAGTTACGGTATTGAAAGGGGGCTAAAATTAAATATGTTTAGGAACGCCAAAAAATTACATGGCATAGGTTAGAGTTTACTTGTACACTTTACAACCTAGGACATAATAAACGTTTTAATGATATATGTATAATAAAATTTACGTTTTTTGGCTTCAATTTGTGTATCTACGTAATTTATCAAAAAGAAACTCAGTCACTTTGTGAATTCCACTACAAATATTTTATTTAGGACCCGGATTTTTTAATCTAAAAATGACAAGTAGGTGTTGAAACTTGGTTCGGACAATAAAACTTTGTTGTTGATATTTATAAAAAAAAAACTGATTTTCTTTTTACCATGTTAATTTGGTTATTTAAGCAAGTGAAACGGCTGTACTAGGAAACGGTAGTACTGTATTAGGAAAAAAGTTTGTAAATGAGAGATGCTTTTATTGTAAGGTGATTTGAAAAGGAAAGTGTAATGAGACAAAATAATTTGTTTGAAAATTGAGAAAAAAATCGGTATAAAATCTGGTCTTAAAGCACATAATCCTAGGCCTAATGAATGCACAGTAGCAGCATTTACAACGAGTAAATGTAGAGTATGAGTAATACTCAATGGGCAGAGCAAAAAAGTCATAATATGCTGTGTGGGAAGGATTTCTGGGGAATTCATTTCATTAGAAGTCAGTATATGGGACTGAAAAAGTTGTGAGGAAATTAGCAGTAAGATGCGAGCCATAGAGAAGAAAGATATAACTTGGCCAAGTAATAGAGATGAAAAGAGGCTTTTCGGTTCGAAGAAAAAGGGAATGGAAATATATGTATCTCTTATTGTTATACTCTATAATAATGATAGAATAGAGAATAGAGAAGAAAAGTAGCTTTTTGGTTAGAGCGAAAAGACCAAATCTAGTAAAATATTTTAAATATTACCAGAATAGTCATAATTTTCCATAAACATTTTGTATCCCTCAGTTAATTTTGTTGAATATCCATTTAGAAGGTGATTATTAATACAATAGTTTAACTATGTTTACTATCATTGACCCTAAATTGCTGCAATAACTGGTGTAAATAGTCAAAATAATACTTCTATTAACATAGCTAATATCTTATTATAAAAAAATGATTTATTGAAACTCCTTTTTTCCTTGTCTATTATATCATTTTGACATCTGCGCATGCTCTCTGGAAAGTTGGATATTTAAATAATTATAATAGAAAGAAAATTGCCTTTCATTCTTCCAACATATCACTCAGGAAAAATAATTAAGTTCTGATGTTCTCTCTGATCCATCTAAGAGGCCCACGGCAATAAAAATTAACAGCAAAATACAGGCTTTCCCATACTTGCAGTTTAGACATTTTTTTTCTCCTAGAAGCTGGTAATTCTTATCTAAACTTTAAATTACAGCTTTTAAGTAACGGCATGATGTGTGTTACTTAACCATGAAATGATGCATGCAGGGAACGAATCCTTTTGCAGTGACAAAGTTCCTCCATAATTTAAGCTTAGGGACAAAGAAAAGCCAATTCTATGTTTTAAAAATGCAAGAGGAAGCCATCGTAAAAAGTAACATAATTTATAATTTTGAGACGAGGGTACATTCCTTGGGGTGTTGAGATTACACCGAATCAAAGGAAATGGGTAGGGGATGCGTAGAGGGGGCCGAGAGAGGAAGCCAGCGGGAAAGGATTCAAAAGGTTTTGAGTTATGTTCCTTCGCTGGATTAAAAGGAAGGGAGAGAAAGGAAGGAGATAACACTGAGAGAATTGCGTCGTGGGGCCAAGAAAACCCGTAGACGTGGCAATCGGCCCCCACTTCGTCCCCATTCCCTGCCTCCGCTTAAGGAAACGTAAATCCCCAAGTCTCTGCACTTCCTACAGGGTGGTAATTTTTTCCTATCTCACTGTTTATCCCCCGTTCCCGCCTCCCCGCCTTTCCCGCATCCCCATCCCCGCCAACGTGAAATTTAAAGGATTTTTTACAATCGGTGTTTTATATCTTCCTCCCCTTTCATTTGTTTGACCGTGGCAGAAGTAAAAGCGTATCAAATGGGAGCAAATAAATTTCTGAAAGTGAGAAAGAGAGGGTGAGTGCGTATTCGTACGTGGGAGGGGAGTAGGTAGGGGGTGAGATGGGAGGGATGCAGAATACGGGAGTGTTTTATGCACATAAAAAAAGGGAGAGGAGACCGGGTCGTTTGGTGGCAGTACTGTCGCGTTACCACCGGCAGCGTGACGCGCCTCGTTGCTCGGCATTGTGCGGTGCCGGTGTTCCCTCCACCTCCACGTACTCCTCTCCCTTCAGTGTGCCACCATTTCCTATCCCCCTACTCATCTTCCACGCATCCCCTTCCTGACCATTTCCACTCGGTTTTCATGAGCCTCCGAGACTCACGTTTTCATTTTTTTCGTCCCTAAGTTTATTTGCGACCCCGTCGGCCGGCGCTTGTAAAAATTTTCCAAGCGCCTCTCCGCCTTTACGGTTGCTTTCTTTTTCATATACGGGCGTCGTTAGCTGGCGTTTGCCACGATGAAGCCGCTTTTACATTCCAAATGAGCCGGGACGAAGGGGAAACAATTATATGAAGAACAAAGAGTGGAGGATTTTTGTTTTATTAACTCAGGGAGAAGGCGACAATAACTCACACGCTATGTCGCGGTCTGCCGTTTTCATAAAAAAATCTGACGCTGGCTGAAATATTGAAGTTAGGCCGTAAATATATCGGCTGTGCCCCCACAGCAACTCAAGTATCGTCTCCAGAAACGCCTGACGAAATACGGCCTAAGTTGTTCTCTTAGTTAGGTTGAAGGGAAAAGGAAGAATTTCCCGTTAATCACGAATAAGGTAGCTGCTCATCTGTGGTGCATCTGATATTCTGGAATGATAGACGTAATTGACTTTGTTTCGGCTTTTGATAATAAAAAAATTGGCAATTATTTAGTTCAATAAACTTTTGTGTATCAAATTCACACTGCATGATTTTTTTGCTCGCGCTACTTTTAGTTAATTTGTAGGCAGTGCTACTTAAGCTTCAAATATCATATTGATCATCGTGATTATGAGCATAATCATTTCTCTTCACTTAGAGGTATTATGAAGTTGATCATTAAATCCATTGCAGTAGACATTGAATCATCGTGTTCCAATTGCTTTTCTGACAAACGTTTATCTGTTTGACTACCGAAATTTGACGGTATTCTCAAAATATTTCACAATTGATTGAATTTCAGGAGTAATATTTCCTAATTATCATATTACCGGTGCATATTATAATTTAAACATGTTTTTTTATTCCTTGATTCTACATTGATAGGTAAGGATAATTGAGGAGTTCCTAAATGAGCATACCTATAGGATGTATTTTAAATGCTGTAATGTAATAGAGCTTTTCTTAACCGAGCTGTCGACCGAATCAATGCAGAGCCACACGACTATTAAGATCACCCATTAAATCAACCGCCATAGTGTGAATGGTTTTCGATGGGAAATCTATGGCATAATGTCTTTTCCGAAAACTGTTATGTGCTTGTATGACGTGTAAAAATATACAAACACATTGAACAGCGTGTCTTGTATCTTTCGGGATCATCATCGTTGGTTAATGTTAAATGTGCATTAGTCTTTACAATTCCATTGCATATGTTTAGAGAGAGACATGTTTATTTATACACTAATGGTATTTACTTAGTTCCATTGAGGGGAGGAGAAGCTAAAGAGGGGGTAAGTTTAGGTCCATTCGAATTCCAAATCTCGCTCCTTGCGTCCCATATTTATGTTTTTCTTGTCTCTGTCTTTCCAGTTATAAAAGCGTCCTCTCCCCTATTCTCCCCTTCGCTCTTCTTCCTCCCATCTCCTCCTTAGCCGTCTTCCAACGTTTTCACGCCCGAGGAAGCGGAAGGAATCGCGGTCTTTGCCGGCCCTCTGGCTCCCGCCGACCTCATAAATCAGTGCGCTGCGGCGCCTGCTTTTGTTTTTTGTTGCTCCCTCTCTCTACCATATCCCCTACTCCCCTAATATTCTCTTCCTACGTCGCCGATACCAGCGCCAAGGCAAGGAGTGAGAGGCGAATCGGCTAGATGGTACGAGCGGAAAGTTGCCGGGGACGTTTGCAACTAAGGGCCATCCATGCCTTAGTTATATCCGTTTGCACTAACAGAATGGTACACCTCTTTTGATATTCTAGTGGAATGACATTTAGGGGGGTTGGCTGCGAAAGATGGAATAGTCATGGGTGATATTTGTTCAGTGATTGTTCAGTGATTCGGTCAAAACTTAGCGCCATCTCAGACGCGTTTAAGGAGCGATTTCCACGAAAAACGTTGTTGAAGAGGATCGTGTTCTTTTTTTATTCTTGGATCCAGCTACCATTATTTGGGCTAGTATTAAATTAGATGGAAAGGTGCGATATAGACTAAGTAGCTTCAGTTTCGTAAAATATAATAATAGTACTGATTAGTCAGGTAAAATTTACATTCTGGTCACATTGGTCACACAAATTAGGATAATCTTTAGCTAATACCAGATAATGTAAATGTACGTATGTTTATGGTTTTTTTCTGTGCTACATTCTTTATAGCCACTCATATATCCTCATTTTATCTTGTTCTTTAACCTTCAAATTTAACTATTCCTGGCATTTTAAAATGTTCGCTTAATGATTTACTTTACTATATGTTATTATCTATAGTAAACTTTATAAAAATATGAAATTTGAGCGGCAAATTTATTTAGTTAACAAAATGTATTTATTTAAGTACACCCTAATTCAAATACCTAATGAAGAATTTTGAAAATAAGAATGCGACATTTTTATATGCGGGATTTATATAAGCACTTTCATAGTAGTTTTAAACGTGTACTATGATTTTGGCCAACATATTTCTATATTATTGATACTACTTAGATAAAATAATACTTGGATAACATCACTAACAAATTTTTATTTTAGTGCGTAAAAAAGTATTATCAATTCTGAGGATTAGTAGGAGAATGACACATGTAATATGTAAGTGCCTTGCGCTTATGCTAATAGTTGTTTCAAGTTGAACTGTATGCGCTGTGATACTTCATGGAAATGTGTTTCTTATCATCACAATTTCTGCTTAAAATTAAAGAAAGCAAATACGTATTTGATATGAATATTAGAAATAGCGATGTGTAATTTCGTCACACTAGTTCTTGCTTCCTTATTTACTGTTAGCTTCTCACAATATGACGTCATTTGTGAGCTTTTAAGTTCCCTGAGCCCTTTTCTAATGCTTATAGTTTAATCTTCCATCTACATCCGCCTATTTTTAACCCTGTAATTTGTTTTGCTTTACATTCCACTATAATTCATTACTTCCAAATTTGCAATAACTTTTCAATATTAAATAGCAAATTACGAGTACGTCATAAAAGCAAATGCCATTCAAATGTTAGTCACTAGCCTCTCGTACTTCTATCATAACTTTTGCTGAGTGAATTTTGTTGCTGCTATTACTTTAAGATTCGAGACTCGAGGTGAAGCGTAAGACCTATAACTGCCATTAAAGCACAAGATAGAAATCGGGTGGAGGCATCTAACGGATTTAAAGCGCCCGCTCGTGAAATCAATTATCTATCTTAACAATGCTTCATGTGAAAAATCCCAAGCTAATGCGCCCTGTCTTTTGCCGTATGTTTGTTGCTCCCCCTTTCGAAGTCCCGTCTCTTCCCTCACCGTCCGCTCCTACCCTCGCCTCCTCTCCCCGGCGAGACGCGACGATAGCACTGCTCCAGATGGATATGCCGATGGCTATCTGCGTAGTGCGGAGACGTCTGTATGTTCGCTCTACTAATCACCGACAGAGATGGCTGACCTTGGTCGAGGCGACTGTTTGAAAAAAAAAAGTAGAAGGATGCCGCCTTTCCCTTCCTTCCCTCCTCCAGCCCTTTGAACTGGTTTTTCGGACCATTTGCCTCTGCCGATCGTCCTCCCCTTCCCTCCCCGACTATTTTCTCCTTTTTTGCACTTCTTTCCCTGTTGCATACTACTATCCAGTTCTTTATACCCGGCTAATCGTGTTGCGGGAGATCGCGATAATGGGTGATGAATGAATTTGAGTCAGGGCTTTGGGCGGGATTCGAAATGAAGGTCTTATGTGCGTGGGGATATCGGTGCTGGGTGACCATTGATAGTGCGTCATGGCAATGAACCCCTTTCATTGATAATAATCCATTGTAACAATGGGATGTCAGAGGTGTCCAATTGATTTAATATTTATTTACCTTTGCTTTCTCTCTCTACATGCCTTGGTGATTGCATCGGAAGATAGTGTCCTTAAATTCTTTTTTCAGAGTTTAGCATGCTAAAGAGATCGCTTTTTATCCCAGATTGTCATGTTAAGGAATATTAATTGAAAGCGCGAAGAATTCGATTTCGAGGTCTCTGTTGCGGCATATAAGTTTTCATAATTCATTATATTTTTTCTCAAATTTGGACAGTTACATGATGCATTTACGATAACAGATACGCAAATGCATTAGTACAGTGGATAAATTAAGTGCCTCCACCACTAAATCAAAAATAACACGGGTAAATGTGACGCTTTAGCGATTACACCCTCTTAAGTTCTTCTTTATCAAAAATACAGCTGAATGTGATTTAAAGCAGTGATGCTTTACAGGAAGGTCAGTAAAAATTGAACGCATGTAGTGTTTGTAATTTAAATTCGCTCTTAATTGTAATGCTTTATTATTAGTTATTTTATTTATACCTGCAATTTTACTTGTGTGATTAATTATAAAAAATGTATTAATTGAAAAAATATTTGGTAAATTGTTGTACTTTTCGCGTAACTGTGAGAGCTATGAGAAGAACGCTATCGTGCCCATTTTCTTTAACTAGGGATTTGACCGAGTGTTGAACACGCATAAGCGATTAGTGTCATTGGATGCGTTTCACCCGTCGGCCCCCTAATATTAATCACCGACTTCACCTGTCGGTCGTTGAAAGTCTCGTCCCTCAAAATATTCATCACTATAAATGTAGCTACTGAGCGGGAACACGGATTTGAGGCCAGTCTGAATTGATAACCCTGTGCCGCCATGCCAGGAAAAAAAGAAAACTTCACGAGAGGGATCGTGTGTGCGCTTCCTGTTTCGGGATTTGGGGGAGTTGCCAGTGAGAAGTGGCACATAAGTGGCGCTTTGAATTTTTCTTTTGGGCCCTTAAAGAGATGGGATGGACTGGGCAGAAGGGAAGTGTGGAGGGGGCAGATGGATGAAGAGGGCGGATTCCGAGAGAGGCGCCTCCCCCTGTCCATTCCGGGATACGCGGTGACCCGGTTGACTTCGCGGAGGGAGTCTTTCATCCCTTTCCCACGCATCTGCTCACCTTTGACCCTCCCTCCCTTTCAGAGCATCCACCCTCACTCCCTCACTCCGACGCTTCAAGAGAGAAAGGAGGAGGGGAAGGAAGGAGAACTAGGAAGAAAAGAGTGTGTGAAGCTGTGATTACGGAGTGTCAGGGTAACGCAAGTGTTTAAAAGCGCACGGATGTTGCCAGAGAAATATTTTTGAAATAAGACGATGCTTGCATAAAGCGGAAACGGTTGAGTAGCGAATATAATATGCAATAGTCCAGGCTTGACTCTCTAAATAATTTTATTTAGGGAATTTGAAACCGAGTAGTAATTGTATAAGGAGAAGTAATTTTTAGGTGTTCCAACAACTTTGATTATTTTACACCACTAACCTACTATCTTTAGCCTATGACAAGTTAACTAATCATACTTCTCATTTTATTCCTTCACTGATAAAAGCAGACGCTAGCCACTATTTGATCCAAAAGTATCAAAGGAAATTGAATCGCCTACTTTTGAGATTCAGTAGCGGTATTCATTCATTCAAGTTTTTATTGTCAGAAGTGTGGAGTATATTTTTTGATTCTCTAAATTAAAGCGCACTTTTTTCAAGCATGTATCTGTCATCGTATTTTAATACATTGTCCAAATTTCAATACTTGCAGCTATCGTCATTAGCAGGTTGTAGAGAACGCAGAATGAACGCCACTCCTGGGGTTAACTCATGTAATTAAAAAGCAGTAATAACACTATGAAACATTTTCTATTAAACTTAATAGACGTGTAGCATACCATCCCTTTTTGGCGCATTTGTTAATGATAATGAGTCTTCAAAGATAGAACTCACATCCTTGAGATTTGAAGGAACGAGAGTAGCAGTCATATCCACCTACATACTATTTGTCACTGTCTTATATTTTTATAGCTCGATATTTTTAGTTAACTTTCCTGTGGTATAACAAGCTGAAATAATTTTAGGCATCGAAAACGGATATTCTTTCGTAGGGAACTATCATGATAAAATACAGTGAAGTAGGATAAAGATTAAGCAAGAAGTGTAAAAAATGCCGTTACTCGACTCATATTATGGTAATTTGAACAAAACGCGTTTAAAATAATGATTGAAGACGGTAGCTGACCAAGATTCGCTGAAATAGAGTTCTGAAAAATAATTTTAAGGCTACTTGAAAAACCTCTCAATTTCCTATTACATTTCAACGTCAAAAAGCCATAAGTCATGTGGCACATTATGGGTTTTTTAATTGCTTGTCATCGGATCATAGTTGGAATAAGAGACAAGAAAGGATTGGACAGTATTGTTGATGGGGAGTGATAATCTAACACCAATGCCGCGTGCCTTGTAAGTCCCCTTGCATACAGGACTGAATATAGGATTTCATCGCAAGGTCAAATGCTATGCTCAACGCGACTTAATGTTGCACCATTCTCTAGAGCATTTAGCGTCCTGCGAGTTTTTATTTTCTAATAATAGTTACGCGGTATGGTATTTGGAAATTTGCATACAGGCCACGCCTGCTGGGAAGAAAGGTAGATTCAACGGAATAAAAAACGAACGACAGCGTTTCATCACGATCGCTGCCCTACGAGGCCGCCATCACGAATTGTTTCACCCACGCTCGGTCCTTTCATTCCGTTGCCCTTTGACCCCCGTGGCTTCCTCACCCCACTCGCACCTCTCGCATTTTACAGTGCCCCGCCGAAAAAAAAATCATTATGCGCTCCCCGGACGAGGGCGCCACCACCATCCTCTGACGCGTAGACCCACCGCGATGGATCTCCGTCTTCACTTATTTTCCCGCCGGAGAACACGCGTGCGGTCAGGCTCGTAGGAGCCCAGGCGCCAGCTTGACCTTTTTGACTTCCTGCAAACCGTGACCACCAATCCTTGAACTGCGGCCACCCACCGAACACACGAGAGGACATTATGCTCCTCGCCCTTCAGTGCCCCCTGCCGCCGAGGGCAGGCATCGTCACCGCCGTTCGAACCTCCTCCTCCTCGTCGTCAGATTACGGAGCCCCCAGACTCCTTTCGGCACTTAGTTAAACCGTCTTGGCGGACGCTTCATCTCTCGATATTTTCGCTTCCCCTCCTCAGGACCCCCATTGTTTGAGGTAGCAGACCGCTTTATATTTGAAAAGGATCGTCGCATGTAAGAAAGAATATGAGGGCTCTTATTGGGAGAAGGAATGTTTGGCGACCATTGTGCGGTCAAAAGCAATAGTGTGAACATTGATTTGTTGAGGCTGGTAAAACTTTTATTTTATTTTAGCTGGTAAAATATCTCCCTTGCATACATTTTTTTATTAAAGTGGCAAAGATTTTTCTTGTGAAGGCTGTTGCAACGCACAGATGGTCCGAATTTTAAACTATGTTGTACATTTTTACGGCACAAAACTTTTATTTCTATACTAGCATGATTTTATCCATGGATAATTGAATCCATCCATAGTAAATGAAGTTATGGATTGATATTCAATGGTGAAAAAAGCATGAAAAAACATTTATTCCTCAGTTTGCGAGTGAAAATGTGGACAAAAATTATCTCTGAATGTGAATTTAGATCTTTGAAATGATTTGCACCAAAAATCTTAATATTTTTCGGGCAATGTATACATATTGTGATCATCGTGGGAATTATGGTCAGAGCTATATATGTATTATTGAAAAATTATGTTTTTGATCTAAGTTACTTTTATGATTGATGATTGAGACTACTCCACTTGGCACCTCATTCTTCTCTCGGCACCTTTCCTACGTTATCTGTCTCTTCAAATCCAGCTGCGGACATGCTCATTACGATCACATGAGTGAAGGAGATGAAACCTAGATATTCGTTCGTGACATAGTTCAAATGCCACTTATTTAGGTAAGACATATATAGTATAAGATATTCTTGGGGAAATAACATGGACATGAATGTGAATCATAGCTTTTAACAAGGAGATGGCTGAAATATGGCCTTGGAGGAGAAGAGTTTTGAAGAATATCTGAAAGCGAAGAATGAATGGATTGAGAATATGTTGCAAAACTGTACGGTATTGAGTGCTCTTGAGAAGGAGAAGATTTGATGGTAAGACACACTTTAGGATAAATTGGAACTATGTAAAATTAGAAGTGTGAGAAGTTGAACGTAGTTTTGGTGCTATGTACAGCATTTGCTGAAAGCAAAACGAAGCAACAGTTCCAAAAATATTCAGAGACTATATGTTACAGATAGGGTTGTAATGTTTTAAGTCCTGACTAGATAATGGAAAAGGGTAAGATGCTTTTAGGTTCGACATTGGGGCCTATAAGTTGCAAACAATGAGGTTGAAATAAGGGGGCTCAGAATTAGGAATCAGCGAGGAAAGATCCATATACGTTGTTAATTTCACATTGGACGGCACCGTTGTACAAGTCAGTGGCGGATCCACGAAGGGGAGGGGGAGAAGAGAGAAGTCCCCCCCCCCAAGAGATCAGTTGAGCAGGCCGTTGCGGGTGACTTTTCAATCCAAATCCATAATCTTTGATCTGAAATAAATTGCCAATTTTCCTAATTAGAATATACGGGCATTATGGTGTCTACGTATTTGATGTTTGGCATAAAATCTGCATAAGCATTCATAAAAAATTTACAAATCCCCCCGCCCCCCAAGATTGCTCCCTGTATCCGCTCCTGGTACAAGGTAACCGTTATTTAAAACTGACATATAACAGCTTCACTACATCTATAGGATACATCTGTACGAAACATGATGGAGTTTTAGCTCTCCTTTTTTAAGTTATGTATTCATGAGAGGCCAGGGAATGTCGCTGTCTCGAAGTTGTCTGTTTTGCTGTCCGTGGAAGGTAACTTGGCTTTTTTGTGCACCTACGGCATATTTTACAAAATCAGCGGCTTTGATTTTAACCTATTTGTCTACTGTTTTTATTCAGCGCTGCAATTTATGTAAATCATTATCTCCCAAATTAAGTTAATAGAGGCATAAAAGTTGAGAAGTTTATTATGTAAATGGAACTTATGTATGTACGTATTATTCAATTGGTTAAGAGACAATATTGTCATAACATTAACAAAAATACCCCTTGGTGATAATTAAAATATACCAATGGATTTTCAAATTTTAAAGCATGAGTAAGTTAAAGACTTTACATCATATTTATTTTTAAGAACAGTTGGTAAAAGGATCTTATATCTAATATTTGGTCAATTTATTAGCTAAATTTCCAATTCTTGTCCTAGATGTAAACTCCAATTTTGCCCAAAAAAATTGGCTAACAATTTTCAAGGTGTAGTTCCACCGTAAGTCATACCAGTCGCGTTCTTTAGTTAGGCCTGAGATGGTAATAACAGTTATGGAAAAGTTTTTCTCCATTTACTGTTTTCTTGCTCACAGGGAAACTCATAATAGGTATTGGAGTCTCTAAGGAGTCAGTCGAAGTTGAGTTCTCTCATTCGTTTCTCTTTCGATTTCTCTCTACTCTCCGTCACATTGAAACAATGGGGACTCCCACGGTGGATCATGTTACTTCTATGGAATTTCTGTCACATTTCATTGTGGAAAGGTGTTTTGTGGCGTAGTTTAGTCACGTGTTGTCGCGGAACGCGTGCGTGTTGCCCGGAGCACGCGAGCTGTCGAAGTGGGGTGAGTTAGGGCGGAGGGAGTTGTGGTTTGGTTCGATGGATCGTACAAAATTGATGGGAGGAGAACCGGTGGAGTGTGGGAGTGAAAAGGGGAGTTGAAAGGTAAACTAACAGCTAACGTAGCTTAAAGTATTGTGGGCGGGAAAGTTCCTAAGCTCACTCCAAAGAAACCTTAGGTAATAATTAGCATGCTGCACAGACATTTTTTTCCTTACAGCTGCTGTGTCAGCACAGACGGAATAAATTCATTTCATAGTTTGTCTTAGCATTTTGTCAACCAATATTTTGTCAATTTGAAGGGCTTAAGGATGTTAAGGAGTAATAATTACTGTAATTCTTGTCAAAATTCCAGGAAAGTTTAATCCCGTGTATCCAGTTTTGCCGTGATGAAACTGTAAAAATTAAAGTTATAGAATACTTTCTTATGGAAAATACTTTATTATAGGGGAAAATTATTCATAGATAATATTTTTTTCTTTGATAATGAATATCATAAATGGCCTAAAACGTGATGTTTTCCGATTTGTTTTCATTGCCCTGGACATTATCACTCAAGTTTTCGAAAAAAATACTGAATAAGTCGCTATCTATTTCTTTTCATTTGATGGCTTTTTCTATTTATATTTTAAAGTTCTTTTCGTACTTGGTATTTCATGAATGGCACTAGAAAGAGACCGAATTTCAGAATATTGAGCGGGTCCACTATTTGCTCACTTAATTCTGGAATGAAGCGCGATAGCTCCGAAGTCCACCTTCGAGAGAAATCAAGGAAGCACTCGATTTTGAAAGTTTAATTGGCACTAGATAGAAGTGAGGTAGTTGAGACTCAGAAGTATTTTAATAACGAGTGAGAGTGGACTATGAAAAAATTATTTTTTGTAGAATAATGAGATAAGTTTAGAATATAGACAACTATGATGAAATAGCGTCGTGAACGGGTGGGGAAACAATCGAGAGACGTGCTACGGTATCGCCGTATCTGGGCTTTGATAAAACGAAGAGTAGAGAAAGTTAGGTGCAGAAGATGGAATAGAAAACTTCCACACGACTTGAAGCCTACTCCCTCCATTAAAGTTATGGTGGCGTGACTCCTTCCCTGACTGCAACGTCACTGAAGGGGTTCATATATGACGCAGAAAACAGCTACTGGCTTTGTCGTGCAACTTCATTTGATATCAATCATCCATAGGATACAGAAATAGTTTCTCGCCCTTTCTATAAAATGTTCTTGCAGCATAATGAACTGAGGCAGGACTTGAAATACCTTGTATCTGTCCGAGCGTGATGTTTATCATTCCATCTGTCCTGCGTGAAAATGAATACAGGTTATCAATAATCATGGCAAAGATGACGAATCTATTACGTGATTCTTGTAACGACCGCTGCAAGCCAGCAAGTTTTCTAGGTAGAAAATCTGAGAGACTATTGACTCGCAGGGCAAGGCTATATATCATTCCTAGTTCATGTTTTGTGAGGAGGTAAGTTTTCGTTTAATCCTTATGAGTGTGTTCATTTCAGTCTTTTCTTTTATTTGAATGGACTTCCATGTTGTAGAAAATTTTTTTGGCTAAGCGTGCATTATTTATAGGGGTTTGTATTATGGTGATTTATCCTTAGTCACTTGATCATAATTTTAACCAACTTGAATATATTCGTAGCTTTGCCAATGACTTTATTGCATTTTGAAAATTATCCTTGTAGGGAATATCTCACAACGATTTAGTTGTGTAAAGAAGAAAGATAAAATTATTCTGTCATCAATCCCATCCAAGGTAACAATAGTGAGTCATCAAATTGTTGTGTACATCTTCTATTTGAGTAGCACCACAGTTGCTCGTGCTGCTCAAATAATTGTACACTTGGGCCTGTGATATCCTTCTTTGAGTGTAAGATTTGGAGAATCAAGCAAACCAAATACTTTACAGCAATGGTTTAAGATCAATAGGGTTTTTTTTCACGCTGTTATTTGAAGAAGACAACGAAGTAAATGAACAGCACCAGAATTGGTTTAAATAAATAACTAGCGCTACCTATTATTGGTGAAGAATATGAGGACACGAAATGCTGACAGTTATAAACTTCAACTGACATCAGGAAAGTCAAGAAAGTGCTATCAAATGTTATTTATAAATGATTATTAGTTTGATGATTGTATTTAATTTAGCGTGCTAATTATATTATTTTGCTTCTGTTGCTTTTGCCTCTTAACTTTGATACAAGTGGTAGATCATTAATTTTTATACATCTTGATATTGCAGCATAATGTTAGTCAAGAAGAACTACAACCTTTTATTGATTTCTTGCCGTAATTTGTACGCCAATAACAGAGTAGGATGTTAGTATACATAAATTGCTAATTTTAATTATTTTTAATGTTGTCTAAACTTGATATATTATTGCGTAACTAATTCTTTTTTGATCATAAAATAATTCTACCTACACTAACACTCTTTCCTGATGATCCCAAATTTCATTTCTCTTTGGTTATGCTTTAGAAGATCTTGGCAATGGTTTTAAGAAAGTATTGTGACGCCAGCCATTAACGAAATAATTTACTTCCTCTGACGATTTTATGAAAAAGTTTTATTCAATATTTGGGGCCATGTTCGCCTTCTTTCAAAACAAGATTTTATTTTGACGCAATGCAGAATTTAAATTCCCATGTAAAAATACTATGTAACAGTTTTAAATCTTTACTCAGTATTTTTGAAGGAAATGATCTTAAAAACTCCACCCGCACTTAGTTCAGAACGTTCGGCATCATTCATGCAAGTAATGGCAGCGCTAAATGCATCGTTACTTCCTTAAAGTGAAGTAAATGTACAATTCACACATTATTTAGTGACGATCGAATATTACTGCCATTAAATTTTATTTAAATACCGCTGCGTTGGGAATATGATTGGAGTTCTCAATTAGATTTTTTTCAGTTTCCTTTTCCACGTATCTAATTTATGGCCTTTGTAATGATGTGTTCTTCGACTCACGTTTCAATTATCCCAGGAATCCGTTTGTGTCTGGCTTCATGCGTCGTTAATTATTTCCAAGGATAATAAGCTGCGTTTTCATATCCTAAAAGAAAACGCGTCGTTAATGCTGGGCAGAACAGTTAACGCCCTTGACAACCATTTGAAAAACACATGCCAGCTCTGGCAGCAATACTGTTATTCGTCTCCCGCTTCTCCTAAAGTACCTGAGGAGGAGTGAGGACGGATAATAGCACCCCATAATTTCGTATTCTTCGTCATTCCGCCTATTTAGGGCTCGTCCACATCTCACGTGCCGCGTGACGCGTGACGAAAACAGCGCCACCACCCGGAAAGTGGAGGAACAAACACCGCCCTGCACGCCAACTGACGTAGAGGCGTCGTGTATATTTTTTTAAACAGTTGGCGTTAGGGTTAGCCTTCCGTGCCGCTAATCGGCGCCACCCTGAAGTCGCCAACGTGACCTCAAAGGGTGGAGAGGAGACTAAATTCCCTGCCCGGCTCCGTATTAAAAAACAATTTCTCAGCCTATCATTTTAGTTCCTTTTCGCTTCCTGGCTCTTTTCGCTTCTTTGATGTATGTTTACTGAAGATTCCTGGTAATCTCTGAAAATCACCTGACCTCTCTTTCAAAGTTCTTTTACTCAGACCCTTTTCAGAGAAATTTCACGAAATTTTAGTTTTCAAGCATGTGTACTTGTCTCAAGTTTTCTCTTTTCCCTTCAAGATTCCACTCCTATAGTATGCTTATCAGCCTATTGCTAGCCTTATACCGATGCATTGATATCCTTACTAAACTCACTTCATGCTAGGATCTTCAATCTCTAACCCTTCATTCTATATTTTCATTGGTTCATGCTTCTATAATTTTCTAAGTCTTTTATTACAACGAGTTAAAGTGCTTCCAATCAGTATTGTTCATAAATTTCCTGTGCCTCTGCCCAATTTGGTCATTTGCAGCATGATAACGACGATGAATATATTTACGTTCTGATTTATGGCGAATCGCATTTATAGTCATTTTGTTCCAGCCTATAGTATTCCCTACAATAATAATCGTTGTAAACGTTTATGTGTGGGTGCAAAATTAGCTGTGCTTCATGGATATTTACACTTTCCTTTTTTCGGATGCTGACATGTAGTGGCTATCAGATCCTGAATGTAATATTTCGATTGGAATGCTTTTGAATAATTTCCCAAAAATACTTTTTCTACTTAGGAAATATAAGGAATGACAAGAACGTACATTTCTTTGCCTTTCTTAATATTCATATTCTCCGTTTTTAAAGAGAGGAAACTGTTTAGAAAATTTGGGCATCTTTCCAAATGTCTAAGTGAGTACTCTTATTGTTAGTCACTCCCACAGAATTTTATTTCACAAACGACCGGTTGCGGCAGTTACGCCATCTTCAGGTAACAATATTCAGATCGAGCTGTCACCGACGCTGGAACCCATTATACTTCCCCCTAATTCAAAATTGGTATCCGTTGATGTGTCTAATTTGTCTACTTCGGTGCCAGTTGACGAAGCTAGCAGAAAATTTCTTAGACACTTCCGACGTAGCCATCGAACTTTTAAACCTAATGCGATTATGCAACAGCCAAAATTATTTTTCATTTGGGCACCAAATATACCGCCAGAAAGATGGTCTAGCCATGGGTTGCCCTCTTCCACCCCTCCTTGCCGATATCTTTATGGATGATTGGGAGAAAAACTTTTTAATTATGACAATAGTGTACTCAACAATGTTTTAAACTGGTACCGCTACGTGGATGACATTTTATGTTTATGGACGGGCAGCAGACGACAGCTAGACGGTTTTTTATCTGTTTTAACTAGCCTTCATCCTAAGATAAATTTAACATTGGAAATAGGTGGATCATCATCGAATTTTCTAGACTTAACCATTTTCATTCAAAATAACAGGCATAATTTTTCAATTTACAAGAAACCCACTCACACAGATGCGGTCATACCCAGTGATTCGTGCCACCCCCACTCCCATAAGCATCCCACATTTCATTCCATGATCCACCGCCTTCTACATGTCCAAATATCAACTACAATTTTAACCTAGAAGTTAATATCATTCGACAAATTGCCCACAATAATGGGTATGAAGATCATTTAATTACTAGAATCTTAACCCTTCAAGCCCGGAGGAGGTTTAAATGGATTTTAATCCTGTCGCCGGAGGAGATTTAAATGTCTTGATGCTTTATGTAGACTTGTGAACAATAAGTAATATTTCAGTAAATATTAGTTCTACAGTCCGGAAGTTTTTTGTAATTGCAAAAAAGCTTTATATATTTCATTTACAGCTTAAAAACATTAAAAACAGAATTATTTCAGGAACTAGACGCCTTAAAATTCGTTTTAATTAAACGAAATATTATGACGAAATAAAAAACTTTCTCGAAAGAAATTATGCATGAATTTCAAGTTTGAGGAATACAGACAAACACCAAACCAGATAGGTACTACGTTATACACTGGTAGTTACTATTATCGAATGATTAGTCACAGATCGTTAATGTAAACACCTCCGCAGCAGATTTTTTTTAGTCATTTACAAGGCCACCTTATAGCTGTCATCGCCGAACGTAACTACTAAAAGATTCTTTTTTATAATAATTTCAATTCCAAAAGTAATTCAAACCGAAAATTTAGTGCTGAAAATATTTTGAGTAGTATAAAATACAATAAAATTACTTCACCTTAAAAATTCAGCTTGGTGTGGTACCTTATCTTCAAAGCAATCGATGCATAGTCCGGTGTCACAAGGTTTGCACCAGTAAACTGTCTCTTTCCTCTTCCCATGTTTGGTGCAGACTGCACACCGTCTTTGAGGTCTGCCCTTACTACCTTTAGGAGGTATTCTTTTTATAAAATGCCTTTCAGTTAGTCTTGGAAGCATTTTGTCTGATATGTGGCGGCCTGGCACTCTTTGTTGTACAACAAAGCCGTATTTTAGAAATAAACTTTCTACTAATTGGGCCCTGAACGATAGATGGTCGATCCTTTTTCCCTAATTTGTCCGATATATTAGCATTGAATTTAGCACTGTTATATTTAGAAGTCTGCGGAAAATTTTCATATACCATTTTTTTAGACGTTTCCTTTCGATTAGATACGCTTGAAGAAGCTGATCTTTTAGGTCAACTCCTCCCATTTGCTTGTTATAATCGATCACACAGGTTGGTTTATTTATTTCCTTTCCCCTGATGTTAATAATCTCTGTGTCGGTGTTGTGAAACGTGGATATCATGGCAATAGGTTTTTTGCCCTGCCACTTGATTACTGATACAGGGCCGGAATGCATCCCTATCACTTCCCCTTTCTTCAATTTTTTTCCTTAACTAACGTCGGTACATTTTTCCGGCCTAATCTCAGCGTACGTACGCAATCTGTTTTGTATGAAGTCTTTAGATGCCTCGCTAAATCAGGAGAATTATAGTAATGATCCATCCAGATCGTTCTACCTTGATTTAGGAGTGGCTCAGCTAACTTTAGGAAGATGGACGCTGTTTTACTACTTCCAGGAGTGATAAGAGGTGATGAAAAATCAGTATCCTTGCAAGTGTAAACTATGATTACTGCTTATGTATCAATATTATTTGCTGGGAGGAGAATTACTGCTTATCTATTATTATATCTATTATTATAAACAGCTGATAAGGAAATATGGAAGTACGAAAATGATAAATTACCTAACAATTCAAAATTTAAAGCACTCTACTCTCTTCTTTTTTACTTATTTTTTCTCAATATATATTATTCACAGCATGTATTAATCTCAATAGTCTCTGGCGTTGACAGTTGTTCCTAATTTCCCATGTACATTAATCAACACTGGTGAATTTTTTTATTTCTCGCAAAATGTGTGAAGGCTTCAGAACCATCACATTCACCTGCATTAAGGATTGATGCATGCATTCCCGTCTTTTTTTAGGCTGACAAAGAATATTATTTACGAGCCTTAGATGAATTTTCTTCGATAAGTATGACTGAAAAGTCTTTGAACTATAATATCATAATTGCCTACGTCTATTTTACAGTGAGGAAGAAGATCAAAGGAGTCCTCCCGAACTAAAAAAGATTTTTCCCGTAATTGAACAACTAAATGAAAAATTTCAGACACATTTTTTACCAGGCTTTACTTTCTTCACCGTATACCTACCTTTATATACATACCTATGCTTATACATGCCTACCTTTCTTCACCGTATACCTACCATGGAATGAACATGATTTAAATAAAATACAATTGGTATTTTGCCTTTTTACGTGTGTGTTAGTAATATTATCTAAAGCAGTGTTTATCTGAATTTTTCACTTTCATTGACATAGATACATTAAGAATGTTTTTCGTTGTCGAGGAGAGATACCTAATAAGTTCTCTTGCTTGCCACATTCGAGGAACAGTTGAAATAGTTTGATTGAAAGTCACCGTGACCAATTCGATTCCACTTAATCCAAATAATAACTTTGACTAGATATGACGTAGCGTATGGTTTTGAATTCAGTGGCCAAAGCACGTCTCTTATTCAAATTGTCGTTTATTTTACAGGATTTTAATTCTCTTATAATTATACTTATAATAATACAAGCCTTTTTTAACTCCAAATTATTATTTGTCCACAGCATATTTTAATCCGCTTCCCTTTTGGAATTTTTAACATCTAAATTACCCGTACAACCCGATTATAAAGCAAAATTTAACTGAAGTTTTTATGGTGAAATTGTGGTGTCACCACATTATGTAGGAAAAATATTATCAAGAAATACACGCATGAGTTGGTTCAAATGAAATGGTAATCAATATAATCACCTTAATATCTGCTAAATTTTCAGTCCAATACCTGGAAAAAACTAGGTTATGGGGGGAAAAATAATATGTCTCTGATCGTCTGCCAGCCATCTACGCTTATATCTACACTGTGGTAATGTTACGTGGCAGATACTCGAATTACGGCTATTTTTGATAGTGGTATTGTAGCCTTAAGGGAATTAAATCGTCTGTAGTAATATCTGAACACGGAACGTTTGACTGAGAATATGCGGCTAGTAATAATATTAACGTGGTAACTTTGTGGATCTTTATGGTGCTATTGCATATAGAGGTGAAATAGCTAGCGGAACTTGCTATTTCATTTCACGCTTCCATAATTCTCCTCATACTCTTCTTCCAGCATTTCTCAGTATGACATAGGGAGCTTGGTTCTGTCAGAAGCATCACACTGAGGCTTTTCCTTTGCGCTTAGGTTTCTTATGGTGAAATGAACGTAGGTGAAGAATAAGGAGGGAGGGGGGCGAAAATGATAGAGAAAGATGAAGTGGACAGCGAAAATATGGAGGCAGGGAAGAGGAAGGTTGTAATAAGAGAGGGAAGGGTGAGGAAAAATGTCGTGAACAACGGAGGCCACTCCCACTCGCCCCAACCAGAACTTCCCTTGGGTGCGGTTCTATCTCCTCACCCCAACTTTATATTTTCGTTCTTCATACTCCGCTATCCTTCTCCTTGTTCCTTCTCCCGCCCCTCTCTCCCTCCTCGTACCCACGACCGGCCCCGTTCACCCTTCCCCGACGAGTGACATACACGTCCATATCGCCGCTCTAATTTACCGAGCGACGATGGGATCTTGGTATAAGAATACTTTGTCCGGACCGCTCGTAATTCTATGTGGTCCCGCTTCCCTATCCCCTTCTTCTCCTCCTCTCGTTTTTAACCCGTCCTCTCTCGCCCACTCTCCTCCAAAGCCTTCTCGTATCGCCCTGGCCCCAACCTCCCCCCCTCATACTCTTCTTCTTCCCGCGGCCAATATTTATGCGGATGAGATACAGCCAAGTGGATGCTCGCTCCTACATGTCTCCTTCCCACCACCACCCACCCCTTCGCGGCCATCCCATCCTCCCTGCACATCTACCGACCTCCTCCTCCAACCCCTCCTCTCCACCCCCTTAACTGCGGTGTGGAGGGGGTTTGTGAGTTACTCCACACGGCCCGTCCTCCCCCCATCCATCGCGTCTTCGGCCCCCTCGTTCGATTCCAGGGCCGCCCTCCCCTTCCCCACGCCACGGCCACCCACGTCCTAGCATCCCATGCCCTTCCGCGCTCACCTCCCTCTCTTATTTTCCTCCCCCGCGCAACACCCGTTTCTCTTCTACCTTCCTCTCTTCCCCTCCCTCCATCCTCTTATTTTTCTGCCTCCCTTTCCCTCCTCTTCCGTTCTGCCTCTCTCTCTTCTCTCCCCTTGTCCTCTCTGCGTGACCCTCTCTTCTTTCCGATTCGCCCTCCTCCTTTTTCTCTCCCTCGCCGTCACCCCTTTAACCCCGTCCATGACATGCGTGGCGAGGCGGCGTTAAATAAATGACGATCGGACTCCGCCGCCTGTGCGACTGGATCTAAATGTCACATTACCGTCACGTTTCGCGGCACGACACGGCAATGCACGGCGCCACCATCGCGTGCGGGCGTCCCTCATTCCCTCCTCCGACCTTCATTCCCGACTCAATACCTACCCTACGGCATCACGAGTGTAGAGCGATTCGTGGCTCCCTCATCTTCTTGCAACTAGACTTCTGCGTCACTTCCTGGAGAGCATCTTTCACTATTTGGCTCCTTATCGCATTTACACTAACGCCTTTCTACCCTACTTCAACACTCTTGTATGATTTCGCACCAGTGATGCTGAAATGTCACTTAAATCTCTCTTTGGGGCAAGTATTTCTCATTTTTAAACTGCAATCATTTCCAATGTATACCTACTCATTCATTTTACACCACCACAGGCCTCCTATCAAGACATAATTTCGGGTTTCTACAAAGCTGGGGGTCGGTTTGATGTGATAGCTAGAGAACATCTGTTTAGATGATGAGCTTTCTATTTCGATGATGAAGGGTCGAATCCTGGCTGTCACAGATTTTTCAGTGTTATTTTACCGGTACCCACTTGAGAGATGCGTGGAAAATATTTCAGTAAACCGTCCGTCGTATGGGATGTTAAAACTTTGGATCCATTGGCTCCTATCATAAGCAACATGTTAACGCCGACGGCGGTTTTCGCCAAAATCCATTCCTTGAAAAATTCCTATCTCTGCCCGATCACCCACCCATCGTAAATGGCTCAAACATCTGAGTTTCTGTACGCTTCTTCCAATGACTCTGGCTAATTTATACGAAGCTCATTGAATTTTCACTGTATATTCCTTCACTTTCACTTTAACTGTAGATCCCCAAAAAACCGTACAATTATAATTGTTTGGAAGGATTTATTTATCTCCTTTCCACACATATTACGACAGTTGAGGTATATTTTCAGTTATAGGGGAGAGGAGTTAAACCATCATTAGTTTTAAAGATTAATTATTTTCTTCTTTCACCACCGGTATCGAATAGGTAGAAGTTATTCTCGATAATATTAAAATTGGAGAGAGAAATTAGCTTTGGTGTCCATTTACATTTCTGATTGCTTTAATAATATAAGGTAAAGAAGCAGTATATTTATCTTTAGTTAATAATTTGAATACTCTGGATAAACATGGAAGCATTTGAAGGTTTAATTATTTTGTATATTTGTTGCTGAGGTTGAAAATCACAATGTTCAAAAAATACTTCATCCCTAATAGGTATGGATTTTTTCCAACTTATGATGTTATTATCTTTTAAATTGCATTTTTACCATTACTCGTAAATGAAAATGTTTATTCAGTAAAGAACGTTAAATTTTAAAAAAATCCATTTTGGCTTTACTTTTAATATGGACTTCAATAGGTTGGTACACATTTTCAGGAAGTTAAAAGTTTAGTAACCGTTATCAAAAACATTTATCATGAAATGCATCGAGCATATTCTTGGCATTCTAATAATTTTGAATTTTATTACAATTAACTGTGCAACAGACAGGGACTTTAGAAATGTACCTATAATGTCATTAGAAGCGTTGTGTTTTATAGGCACCCATGGTTATATTTCAGTCACATCATAATTTACACCATTTTAGTGTTTGAATGGCGAGTAACAGCAGTTTACCCCTTCGGACGAATTTAGCTTATTAAAAAAAAACCGTTATTAGCACACCGCCATTTTGGTACATTTAATGATCAGAGGGAAAATATTCTTATTCGTAAAGTTTTATAGCCTTAAAACCTCGGGTCAGGCATTTTCATTGCTTTTACTATCTTCGTTTCCTGTAATAACTTTCCTCTTGTCACTACACGCTGGTTACTATCGGCATGAATTGCAAAATAATCTCGCTGAAATTGGTCAATTAATCCCACCAATTATCCCTTTAATCTTGCCTGTACTTTCTTATCTGTGGTTTTGTCACTCCTGAAATAATTATTTTTCACTCTGTTATCTGATAACCCAGTTGAGCATTCATTTTCAACCTCGTGTGCAACCTGAATCCGTTTTTCGACAATATCTTAATCCGTCCATCCGGCCCTTGGCCCGTCTCTCTCTGCTATTTTGGAATTTAGTGACGTTAATTTCTCAGAGGTTTTCATCCAGGAGGCACGAATCGCGTTGGCATTTTATGCTATTCTCCACTTAAATTTCCTGACTCGATATTGGTGTGTCATTTCGGTCAATTCCATATCCTATGGCGTGAAATATGGAGGAAACCGTTTATGTGCCCACATGCGTGGTAATCTTAGGTCAAGAAAACATTGGAAACATCAATGGGTAACATCTGTTTGCCATCCTTGCTCTTATATATCTTACTTTTTTCATATGACTACTTACATATTATATTGCCGGCGAATATGCATTTTCCTATATGGCATGTACGTATTGGGAAGACGTATTTTATCTCTGTATTTTTTCCATGTTTGCTTATGAGCAAAGCCATTCAGGGTAAATTGTAGGTAGAGTTAGTGGTATTGACGATTTCAGTCTGCTTCGTAGTTTCTGAATGGTTTCGGTACTTTTTCCGTTTTCATAAAATTTTATCATTGGTTGCTTATTTTCGCCTATTTTAAAATTAATTTATTGAATTCTAACGTTTGATGTTAGATCATTTGGTTACTCAAAATTTATGCTTATTTCGTTTCGATTCTTAGATGAGTATCATGATGTTGATTCTCCTTAAATCAATAAACACTGATAGACCATCTTATAGGTTTGCGATAATTACTGCTGTCTACTCTATTAACCTCCTGAGGTTTCCGTGGGGAACTAGAGAGTGATCGGAAATGTTAATGTTCAGAAATTAGAAATATTTTCACTGTCCTCAAAAATTTGAAATTTGTTTTCAAATCAACTCAGGCAGAATAAAATTGGCAAGCAACGTGGAAGTGATATATATATTTCTCATTTCCCACGTAGAAAGAGCACATACTTAATAAATATGTTTTTGAGAAGGAGAAACATAAGTGTTCAACGTGTTTGATCGTCCTCCATGATTCTGCGATGTACTTCCATGGGGGTTTTTCTTTACAAAGGATTTATCTTCTTAACGAGAAGAGCCCCTTCCCTTATACAAATTCCTTCCCCGCTTCACTCTCTTCCCTTACTCTTATTCCGAAAACTTTTCTTTTCTTCACACTTCCTTTATCCACTTAGTTTCTATGAAACCTATGCCGACCTCTGTCTTCGTTCTCTCTTCGTAGTCTCTTTCATTTTCCTTTTAGGAGCGTGTCGGATAACTCCGTTCACCATGCCACGACCTGTCCACATGGCCACATCCAGTTGACCAGTGGCCGTCTTATCTATCGCCTTCGCTCTAACAGCCCAGCGGCACGCTATCGCGAAGAGAGTATTACATCGACAAACAAAATCTTACGGCGCCACTTTACCTCATGGCTCCCTCCTCCCACTTAAACCCATTTTGTTTCGTCACTTTGAGCTCAACCCTTCCTTAGCTGGCGAAACATCGTGCGCTTCGTTTGGATATTCCTGAATATTGCCTTTTGAGAAAGCCTTTAAATGACAGGTGTGCTGCCGAAGTTTCAATTTAATACGTTAACTTTGATTTGGAGGCATCATCATGAAATTCTCCGCCCAGTTATTTCTTATTCGTTGCAAGCGCCTCATATTACGGACCAGAATTCATCTGTAAACTGTAAAGTGGTCAGTAATGCTGCATGTAGGAAACTGTTTGCACAAGTTCCTCACATTTTGGCACGCCATCATTGCTTTTCGCCAAACGTAACTTATAGCTAAGAGTTCTGAGATATTTCGCCACTATTCTTCCTCTGAAATATTTTTAGGGAGCCTACGGAAATAATATGTAAAGGAGTCCTAGGGCCCGTCAACTTCAGAGGTGAACAGATGTTTCCAAGTCACCAACGTAAATGTAAATATAGACCATAATTTTTATCTCGATAAGATTTCAACTTAAGATCATTTTCCGCTCTCAACAAATCTCGGGCATGCTCCGTATGCACAAGTAATTTTATCTGAATAAGTTGGTGGAGATATTTTGGTAAATACTCATCGAATGACAGAAATCATGAACATTTAATGGCATTCTCCCAAAAATATCGCTTTTCCCTCGAGACATGATAGTTTTTGTTTTTATGACATAATGGGGAAAAGATAAATGCCAATAATTATGACTATAAAATGAGATACTCTCTCTGTTTAAGCTGCGTATTGAGCTAAATTTAAACAAATTTCTTCTGTCGATGATGATAAAGGTTGAGGCAGTCTCTCGTCGTCGAAAAAACTAAATGTGTTCAGTAGAAATAGATACTTATCAGTTCACCAGCTGTTTGCTCTAAACTTTCTCAATTAATGTATAAACATTACTCTTACGTTTCGAAATGGCACAAACGTTTTTCGGGAGGGGAAGTTTATCTCTTGGCATGCATTTTATTTGTTTTGAGAGTTATTTAGTATTTGATTCTAGTGACTTTTATTGCCAAAAATTCAATATCTCTCATACACCTCGAGCCGTCAATTCGTAATTACCGTAAAGTCGTAAATTCGTCAATGTATATGTAACAATTGGTTAGACTACATTGTCTTTAAATAAATTGGCAAAACCAGTCCATGACTTATCACAACATATATGGATAAATCAAAAGATAAAAAATGCAGGTTTATCCAAGTAAGATACCAGAGTAAAATTTATCCAATATAGCTATTCATGTATCTGCTAAATCTTATAGTATTTATACCGTAGTTGGTTTATTTCATGTGATATTTATTTCATTATCCAAGTATAAATGCTAAATAGCTGCATACTTGGTAAAGGATTGGGGAAAAATATTGCAAAGGTAAATCTGTATAAGAGGTACGGATCCGTTTATGCGCAAGAAATAATCACTTCATTAATTTAGTTGACTTTCAGTCACTTAATATATATTATCTAAATACCTATCAATTAATATGTAAAATCTTACAGTTAGTTATGTCCATATAAGGTTTACGAAGAATTTTGATAGCCTATTTAACTATTTAACAAGTTATTTAGTTTGCCTTAGTAAGATGAAGGATATAAATAAACTCAATCCTAGTACCTCTTGAAGTACCACTTTCAATATTTATGCTAAAGCCAAATACTATCCCTAACTAATATTTTCCTAAAGCTTTTAACGCAAAGCTTTAAAAACTAAATCCTGGTCCTTTTTGAGTGCTCGCAGTACCTCTACGATAGTCTCTTGCTGAATTTTGAAGCAGTCCTTAAATGGGCAGTCTACAAGGACCAGTCAAGTGCATCCATCGTATTTTTTATCCCATTGTCAGAGGAAAGCTGAAATCCGTTTCTGGTCGAGCTGATTGAAACCTCAATCTCTCTATCCCTCCCGGGAATATTTATTCTCGTTCCAGAGGGTCAATACAATAATTTTCCCTCGTCTGATCTCTGCCCTCGCTGTAATTGATCGTCCAACAGGCTCTGCGTAGAATGGAGAAAAAACGGCGCGGGAGAGAGCAAATACTGGAACGCCCCGAGAGGAATGGTAATCGCTTTTGGCTACGTACTCGTCGAGGAAAAAAAAACGGTCGGAAACAAGACCAAAAGGTATGGCATTAGCATCGGTCCCTTCGATAGCAGGAACCGCTCCGATCGCCTCGTTGAAAAAAACGCGCTTATTAAATCATTTCGATTGATTATTAACATCCAAAAATGGTCCGGCCTGGGTTCCGATCGCCTCGGCTCTCCGGGGAAGGATGGAAGAGCGGCCGAGAGAAACAATCGCGAAAACGTCCGCCATCTCCCTGCCGGTGGTCCGGTCTCCAAGGGTGGTCCATTACAGATTCCGCCCGCTCCATCTTTGCCCTTTTTCTCTTCTCTCCCTCCGTCCCTACCTCTCCGCTTCCTATGGACGCTCACCTCTCTCTGGTCTTCCTCTCGCCCTCTTCCCATCCCTCCTCTTCTCGTCTTGCCACCCAGCTCCTCACCTCCGTCGCTCATCACCGGTCCCCATCCTCCCTCACCCTTCGTCTATAGCTCGCGGCGGAATCTGGAATGGGGCCGGTGGATGGGGGAGAAGGCAGCAGCCTTCCGCGAAAACGAAGGCGCCTTCTGGCGAGTGAAAGAGAGAGAGAGGCTGCTTGGAAGAGGAAGGGTGGCTGGTTAGGTGAGAGGGGTTCGAAGCTGAGGAGGCAACGGGGAAAGGGGTGGACGGCGTGGGGCCGGTCGGTGGGATTGAAACTCATGGGATGGTGACAGGGGGATGCTTATGAAGAGAGAGGGTGGTCGAATAACGAACGGCACTGTATATGGAAGCTGAGGAAGAGGGAAAAGAAGAGTTGTCAAGTTTAGCGGCGTGTGCGCTTTCAGGGTGGGTTTGAGTAAGAATGGGTTGGAATACAAATCAGAGCAATGGGTGTGTGGAGTGACTACTGGGGACCTCCATCCGATAATCTTTGTCGAGGAGAGTCATTGCTGTGCCCCATTGTCTTAAGGTACAATGAGGGCTGTTTCTACACGTGTGTTCTCGCTACTGTGTTAGCTAATGTGGACCCGATAAACAGGTGGTGTGTGGCTGCCCAGTATAAAATAAATATTTAGCTTAGGGTGACCTCGGCTCAAAATATTTTTTAGTGTGCACCAGTTTAAGGAACCATAGTTTTTTTCGAAATCCGTTCTCTACCTTAAAACAACAGAACTAAGTGTGACCTAGTGTTGTTAGTGGATCTCATTTGATTGGACAATGAATTAAACCATCAATTTCATGCTGCTTTTGGCATTTCAGACGTAATATTGGTTTATAATTCGTCTCTACTGCTTTCAATTCATACTAGAGTCAATATGTGACATGATTTACCGCGTACCTACCTATCCATTGAAAGAATAGTTTTAATCAAAAGCTAACTCTAATCGTTTTCGTTTGATATATCTGTATTGCATGTATTGCAATAATAATAGCCCACTATATTTTGCAGATATTGCATAAAGGAACACACATGAACAACTTACGGATGCTTGTTATTTCCTTCAAAAATGCAGCTATAAATTCACTGTTAATCGTTCAGCAGTCAGACGATCTGTGCTTTTGCTGTGGAGAAACTAATGGATGCTCAAAATGTCGGTGAATTCCATTCATCTCTGTTTGCGACCGTGTTTGCGACGGTTTCCGGTTGTATCTTCATTGTTTTTGGATACCTTGCATGAAAAATCTTGAAAGCGTTGTAATATCTCACTCAAGTCCTGTTACTAAGTAAACCATTCCCTAAAGGATGAATATGGGCTAAATATTACCTACGGGGTTCAAATAGCTAAAGTTGGGTTTGCATATCCATTCTTGTGAATGAGTGACCGGCGAAGAGAATAAATTTGGAAAATATAGTTATTTTTCTCGTATTGAGATATATCTCGGTTCCTAAGTGCGAATTACGTTAATTAATGAAGCGCAAGTATGTTACATCACTGTTATGTGAACATTCTTCTATGCCTGTGTCTTAGCAATATATGTAGTAAAACACGTTGTTATATTAGTGAAAAGCTTAGTGGGATACTTAAATATTTAGTGAATATTATAACACATCTTTCATTCATCTTACATTCATTTATACAATCATACTTTACATTCATTCATATCAATAAGTACATCTTTAAATGTGTGATATCTGGATCTAGCTTAGCTAATGCCATTAGAACAGTCTTGAATACACAGCATTTTCAGTATTTTTTAAATGTAAATATTTCACCTATGAGAGTGAATAAATCTCTAACTATAATCGAGATATGGCAACTTCGCCCAACTTATTCATCCATTTCATCTGCTTTGCTTCGTCATTCCCACGGGAATTCCATTCGGAGCACGCAGGACACCTCGAGTTAGACCGCACCCCAAAATGGACGCCTCGTCAAGAACTCCTTCCTCACAAATATCAGACTCACTGTCCTCACATATCACTGATCGAGGGGACTGGTTGCTCTAAAAAAGTAATCGTGGCGAGGAGAATTACTTTAACGTACCCTCGACCACATTTGGCGGAGTCCTTACAAAGGTACCGGTCGAAATTTATGGAATTGGACCGAGTTCATTGATATGCGTCTTGGATGCTGGGAAGACCTTGCCTCGATTGTCAAAGATTGGAGTCCGTCAACCCATAGTCGCACTGTAGTCGTTCATCTTTTGAAGACATGTGATCCAATGAGTGAGGTATGGTGTCCTTGAATAACAAGTCTCATATTAAGGCTGGGCCTGTAAAAATACCTATCATTCAGTTGATGACTTATATATTATTTCGTCAACGGTTTTAATCTTTAGCCCGAAAAGAGTGGGGTTAAATCGTGCACTGTATTTATGTATTCGGTGTTTAACCAGTGCGTATTTCTGGCCCCCATTTCCACACTGTTCAGAGAAATTGTTTTTTTCCCAGAACTCATTTATTTATTATGCTTAATAGGCGACCCATAGGGCGAACTAAACGCAAAAAGTTTAGGCTACGGTCAAAATTTAACGAATTATAATTAGAGGAAAAAGAGCCCTGTCGCCGGTCGAGGTTGTTGTTGGTTGACTGTATTTTGTAACGTATAGGACGAAAAGAAAATAGAAAATAGACGTAAAATTCTAAAAAACTGGAGAAAACTGACTTCTGATTATCACGTTTTCGTATTAATTGAAGAAACGTTGCTCTCTTTTGTCAACTGGTTTTATTCACTAAATAGTGATAAGTTTGGTACTCCTCCTATCGATCCGAAAGCATTCCAGCAAAACATAAATCTATCGTACTTTGCCTCTGCTGAGAAATAAATGGTTTGATGAAGGCAGATTCTCCTGAAAAAGTAAACAAAGAGAATGAGAAAGCCATATCAATCATGTGATGCGATGTATGTAGATAATTAAAAATAGGGTTACGCACAGAAATAGCTGCAATAAAATCCTAAATGGTAAACTGAGGAGAATAAATATTTTGTAATTTTGACGAATGCGGGGGCTACATTCCTCTAGAATGAAAATTTTTAAAAATTATTCTTTCAGTTTCTTTGGGGACAGCATAGTCAGACATATCATAAGACACGATGGTAATTAGACCAGGTCGTTGAGTGGAAATTGAATAAGAATGGCAATAGAAGGCTTCGTACAACGTATATGGAGCTAGTAGTGATAATTGCTTAAGAAAAGACTTGAAGTGGATAGATCAGCGGACGGGAACGCCAAAAGAAGAGATGCGTCGACTGTTGGTGGCATACATTTAGAACTGTCATTTAGGAAATTTCATGGCTATGGATGGACAGAGTTCGAGTTTGTTTGGGAAGTATGTTTCTATGCGTACTAAGGGGAAAGGGAGCTCAGTATAGCTCTAGAGATTATCATCAACATCATCGGTCAACAATCCTAGGACTGGTTTGACGTAGCCCTCCACTCCATTCTTCTATCGGCCAACTTCTTCATATTGACGTAGCTCCTCTCTTTTACATGCTTCACAACTTACTCCATACACCTCATACGAGGCCTGCCTTTTCCATTCTTCCCGTTTACTTTTCCCTCGACGATTGGGTTCATCAGGCCATCATGTCTTAAGATGTAACCTATCAAGTTGTCCCGTCTTGTTTTTACTGTTTTCAGTAGACATCTCTTCTCTCCCACTCTTCATAAGACTTCTTCGGTTGTCACTCGATCGATCCATTTTATCCTTATCATTCTTCGATAGCACCACATTTAAAATGATTCCAGCCTGGACTTCTCTGCTTCTGTTATTGTCCATTGTTCTCTGCCATATAGTAGAATGCTCCGGATGCATGTTCTAATGAAATGTTTTCTCACTTCCACGCTTGTATTTGCACCTGTAAGCAGAATCTTCTTCTGGTAAAATGCCCTTTTCGCTTCGGCAATTCTACTGGCAATTTCTCTTTCACTTCTTCCATCGCTGGTTACTTGGCATCCCAGGTAACAAAATTCTTCCACCTCCTAGATTTTGTGTTTTCCTAGTTTAACATTGGTCCTGGCTTTCTTTCTTCTACTGCCTACCAATACCTTAGTTTTCTTTTTATTGATCTTCAGATGATATTTGGTCATTGTTGTTTACATATTTCCTAGTGTCTTCTTTAAATCTTCTTCTGTTCCTGCCATGACTGCAATGTCATCGGCGAATCGTAGCATGCTGATTTTCTCCCCGTGAATATTCACTCCCGGAGACTTTTCTTTGACTCCTCGGATGGCTTTCTCGATGTAGACATTGAATAATAAGGGAGACAGTGCACAGCCTTGCCTCACTCCTTTCTTTATGCTTGCTTCTGTACTGCTGGGTCCTGATTTGATTATGGCCTCCTGGTTTTTATACAAACTGTGAATAACTCTTCGGTCATTGTATGATAATCCAATTTCTATCAGAACCTTTAGCATCATGCTGCAAACCACGTTGTGAAATGCTTTTTCAAATCTACAAATGCAACAAACGTCGGTAGATTCTTCTCTATTCTCTTCTCTATAAGTAGACTGAGGGCCAAAATCGCTTCTCTAGTGCCCTTGTCTTTTTTGAACCCGAATTGGTCCTCGTCCAGGAACTCCTTAGCTTTTCGTTCTATTCTTCTAAAGATGATTCTGGTCCTAAAATGTTCACAGTTCTAAGCCCTCTTCTTTCTGACAATAGGGATGATGATGTTCTTCTCAAAGTCCGTGGGTATCTCTCCTGTAGAGTGCATGTCACAGATGGTTTTGTACAGCTGAGTTAATGTCTTCTCTCCGGCGTTTTTTATTATTTCGGCAGGAATATAATCTATTCCCGAAGGCTTATTTATACTCAGATCCCTTACAGCTAGGTCAAATTCTGATCTTAAGATAGGGGCTCCCAATTTATCCTTATCGACTTCATTTTCCTCTTCGATTACTTCCGCTCTAAGATAGCTTCCATTGTACATCTCTTTCAAGTATTCCTTCTATCTCTTCACTTTATACTCATGTTCAATTAAGAGTTCTCCATTCTTGTCCCCAATGCTGTTACATCTTGCAGCCCGTTCCTTGAAGTGATTTCTCTCCATCCTGTAGGCAACTTCCACATTTCCATTTGCAAGGTTGTTTTGTACATCTTCGCATAGATCCTTCATCCATATTTCCCTTGCTTTTCTCGCTTTACGGTTTATTTCATTCCTGATTCTTTTGTAGCGAAGTTGCCCTTCTTCAGTTTCCACATTTTTATATTTTCTTCTCTCTTCAATCAATTCTATGACTTCTGTAATCCATGGCTTCTTCTTGACAACTTTTCCTCTCCCCAGAGCTTCTTTTGCTGCTTCTTGTAGCCCGATTTTCATGTTCTCCCAACTCTTTTCCACTGATTTCACAGTCAAATCCTCTTCTATTTTGTTTTCCACTGCCTTCTGAAAGGTCATTCGTTGTTGAGGTTCCTTTACTTTCTCTACTTGCCATACGTCCTACATTGATTTCTTCAATTTCTTGAGTTTTAAGTGCCATTTCATCATCTCTAGAGATTATGGTAGGGCGCAATTCCTTAGGCTATATTAATATTGATGTCCTAAGTAAGATATTAATAAGCCACCATAATATTGGAAATCACTAGGGAGAATAGAAGTCATACTAAGATTAAGAGAGACAACCACCATTAGGTGACTGTGAATATAAGGTAAATGCTGTCCAGAAATAAATCATGCATATCTATCTAAAAACTGGTGTTGATGACACATCCGAACTTTAAAACGCATTGGATAAAACCCAACTATACTCCTAAATCCCAACTCTACTGCCAAAACAATTTTTGATGACTGAGAGATTTCAATCTTACAGCATATGGGGTAAAAGTGTTATTTTTTAAAACCATTACCGACTAGGAATTCGGCGATCTCAGTGGAAATGAATGTGTAGGCTTCAGGAAATTTTATTTTTTTATTCGCAACAGCTTTAAGTTTCTGAATAAGAGAAATAATGAACAATTATGCCGAGTAACAGATCCCTGTATATATCCATGCGGTCAAGAGCAGTGATAAATGGCTACGGACCTTTTAGTTGGGTAAAATTATCATTCTCCTTATTTATTATTGTATCTTCGGTTTTATCCACTTTAATGAGAGGTACCATAACATAGATATCCGTCAAATGTAATGTAAGTTTATATTTTTAACTTAAATTTTGATCTCAAATCAATGATCACGTCATTTCTCTTCAAAGCCGGCTGGTGAGAGTGCCCACTAGGAAAGAATTCCTTTGCCAACTGTCTTTTAAAGTCACGAGTATCATTCAGTGTCTCATTCAGTGGGAGATGTTTTCCTTGTATCCACAATCAAAGCTTATCGAAGGAAAAGCTCTTTCACTCCCTAGACTCGGGCTTACTCCGTCTTGCATGAGTCTTAAGCATTAAATGCCGCCTCATTTGAGGAAATTTACTTGGACTTTGCCGGAAATCTCGAACGTTAACCCTAATCGTAGCAGCCCCGTCTACGTTTTGGTAGCCATCTAATCTCATATGTTAGTGCATTTATTGTGTTCGGACGAGATGCATATCAGTCATCTGTGAACTGGGTACGAACGATGAAGAAGAAAAAAAAGGCTTGAAAAACCAATCCCGAATAATGGTGGTTTGAAAAGAGATATCATCATGGCTTTATTAACGATGCGTTGCCATTGAGCTCCCCATTATGATTTAGCGATAGTGGTTTAATGTTAGGAAGGTATGTGTTATGATTAAAATATTGCCGGCCTCTTATTAACGTAGAAAGAATTATCATAATTATTGCCATAATCGCTGGTCATCAATCCTGAGATTGCTTTGGTGATGTTCCGCACTTTTTTCTGTTATCGGCAAACTTCTTTTTCTAAACTTATTCACTGTACCTTGTATCCTTTCTACTCGCTCCATGCATCTAATGTGTACTATTCCTCTCTAGTCCTTCCCATTCAGCTTTCCCTTCACGACCTGCTTCATATTTTCACCTTTGTGTTTCTTTTGAATAAACTTAACTAAATAGCTGGCCAATATCCTTTCCAGGTTAAGTAGGGACTCCCGTAGGCATACTTCTGTATCTCACTTGACCGTAACGTTATTGACAAAAAATTTAAACTATGTTAAAATTTTCTCCGTGGGATTCACTTCTAAAGACTGACTTATTCAATGGCATTCACGACGTATACGTTGAACGCTCTGTGGGACGGTACACACTTGTCTCACTATATTCATTAATCTGTTTTTTTCACTAATGGTCCCAGATTCAAACACAGCCATCCAATTTTATAATTACCATGAAAAATCTTTGATACGTTTTCGACACACATTTATTTCAGAAATCCAAGCATTGGATTTCAATCAACATTTTCCTACTGTGGCAGGCTAGTAATATCTTAGCATCTTCATACATCCGACTTCAGTTTAATACCTTCGTCAGAAATCGTTTAAGCTTGGTTGCACAGTGAGACGCATCATGCTTTATTATTGAAAGTAGATTCATGCTAAATAAGTAAAATCGTAATTTTATAGCAGGTGTTCCATTCATTGAATAATATTTCGCATATCCACGGATTTCTTGCGTAGCCATGATAAAGTTCAGAAAATTTTGCACCCACTTTTCGTAGGCTACAACGCTGTAATTATATCATGAAGGCAGTCGTCATTTTCGAGGAATGTATCTGCGATGAAATGCATCCTTTTCCAGTTTTTGGGATGGCACTCACCCCTCGTTGGAAGGAGACGCTGACAATGAAAACGAGGGGAGGAGAGAGAAAGATGGAGTGCGAGAGGACAAAAAAACTAATCGGTGAATTTGCGAATGAAGCAGGGTCGAGCGAAGAAGGAGCCGCACTAGAGTCGGCAAAAGTTGTAGATTGAGCGTCGGAGCGGAGGGTCAGGGGGGAGGGAGGGGGACGGGGCGGGATGGCACGACAGCGGAATTTTGCGACCCTAGGTCCGTGGCGGCGTGGCATGGAGGGGAACGGGGTAGGGGTGTCGTGCGCATGCAAACACACAAACACATTCACAAGCACTGCCTCGCACACACGCTCCGACAGAATGGGCAGGATAGCCATCTAAGCCGTCCCTCCAACTTCAACTAGGGGTCCATGTCCCCACTCCCTCGGTCTCTTCTTTCCCTCGGTCCTTTTCCTTCCACACCCCCGCACGCTCCTCCACCTCCTCCTACTCTGCCGCCCTCCGCCGCGATCTCCATAATGAGATTCCGGCAATGGCGTCCGGTGAAATGGTTAGCGGGGCCCGTCCCTTTTAGAGGAAATGTTGGGTGGCATGGGGTGCCATGGAAGGAGAGGGATGTGTGTATAGGGATGAGGTTGAAGAGATGGAGGGCAAGAGAGAGGGATACCCTGTCTCTCTCCCTTTCTCTCTCTCCCTATCCTGCATGCGCTCGTTAGCGAAGCCCCATCCCCATTCTTTCTCTTCATCTTCCTCCCTCTCACTTTGCCCCCTTCCTCCACCACTCTCCCTCCCACCCTCCTTCTCCCAACTCCGAAGTCCTCACCAAACCCACACTCTTTCTCTCTCACTCCCCGCCAATCCGCAAACTTCCTCTTTCGGAGTCAAGTCTCCCCATAAGTGCCATGCGTCAGCGAGAAGTCCTAATGCAGTCAGAAACTGGCCGTTTTTTTCCGGAGAAAGGTTTGGGAGGACAGAAGAAAAAGAGGAGCGTGGGGAGGAGGGATCGAGTGTAGTGACCGGGAGACAATTGGTTGGGCTTAGTTCTCCTCTCCAGAGGACCCTTCTTTCGCCACTCCCTTCCGCCATTTAATTAGGGACAAAATTTTTCTTGGTTGCATTGGTGATTTAAAACTGAGTTAATTACGAAAATTACATGCCCAAGTTTTATGGTCACTCCTTATCCTAATTATCTGCTTTCAGGAGAACAGCTACCGTATATATTCCATGTTCCTTAGTTGGCAGAGGTTGGAATTAGTTAATTTTTGAATCTCATTCGTTTAATTCTTTACCAGCCATTCATATCCAACATTATACTATCTATGATATATTATTCTTTTAGTTATTGGGATTATACGCTAAAATACAAGCCTTGAGTATTTGCATATTAGGTATGATCGCGTTACAATTATGCAATGGAAAAATCTTTTATTGCTAAAAATGTATCCATCCATATATAACGTTGAATGTTAATTATAAGTATCTACTAAGCATGAATAAAAGTTTAACAGAAGTCAACTGAAGGAACTTAAACATATGGATTACGGGTTGATGTGAATAACCACACGATCACAAATTTGACTGTCGATAACTTTATTTTTCTCTTGATACACTGTCCAATACCAACTCTACTCCGTGAAGTCCTGTAGAGGACTGCGCTTCTCCTCTCAATTTCGATTTGGATTGTAGGTGTTTATTTGACCAATTGTTTTACAACATGGGAAGAGATAACAAATATAACATCAAGAGGTGATGATACAACGCTCTCCCTGTTTAGGCATTAGCTGCCTCGTCCCTTTATCTTCCTTGCCTCGTGCCTTCCAGAATATTCTCCGTCGCGAGAGGCGTTAAATGGGATGCACACTGGCGGGATCTCTCTGATGTTCGGCAAGCGTCCGCCACAAACTAAATTTCAGTATATTTGTGTTTTTAATTTACACGGTGGAGGATAAAAATCTTACAATAGGCTACATTTGATGTGAGCCTGTTCATAGTCAAGCATGGCAATACAAAAATCATATTACATTCATACCAAACTTTAAAGAGTAGCTGATTAAACGGATGGGGGATATGTATTACATTATAACAAATGAACTCCTATAATACCTTTTCAGTTTTTTCCTTCTTAGGCATATTCTAATTTAATCTTCACTCGTACTCGAACCCGTATATAATATTAGTTTACTATGTAGGCCCATCTTTAATCCAAGTATCGTGCAGGGTTCGGTAGGGTAAAGTATCCCTATTCAGAGTGACATTTTCTCATAGGTGTGTGAATAATGAAAATGTTTCAAGAAAAGTGCATGAAGTAGTAGTAGTTTGATTATTAGTTTAGTACCTAAAATAAATTTCTTTTCTTATGCAGTTTTTCTGAAGGGAATATGTTAATTATGCAGCAAATTATCACAATCTTATGTAAAATATGCTTGCTTCAATTGGAAACTTAGAAATATTATGAGATCCCTGGAATCGTAGTAATGTTTTCAGATCATGATTCTCAACTGAAGGAGAAACGATACTATCCATTCGAAAAAGTATTATTTTGTGCAAGATGCTAGGACAATATGCTGGAATACAATACACGGTGTAGTGGTTCATCCCTCCACCACTATTCCTACTACTTCTATTGAGAGATTTCCTCCCCTCCTTTCCAATGTGCGTATTCCTTTGGCTGCGGCTAACCCTTTGAGGAAGGCGGCTTGAGAGCGCCATCAATGAATTCCGTGAAGCGTCTCCACTGTAAAGAAAAAATTCCTCCCGCCCCATTCCACCCACCCGCCTCCTTCAGTCCATTCTCCAGAAAAGGGAGGGAGTGAGAGAATGAGGCCGTCTTACTCCTCGTGCTGCCTCCCTGTTCATTCTTCGCCACCCTATCACCACCAACCCCTTTCCTCCAACCTATTCCCTTCCTGTCCTGCCGCCCAGCCCCTCACCCCGTCGCTCTCAAGGCTCTAATCGAATGAAACCCCATCTCGCCGAGAGAACTGCAAAGCAAATTCGCAGGGGCTCAACCGGATAGCTCCTCAGCCACCCAAAAGAGAGGAAAAAAATTATTTCCCCACCCGCTCCTCCTCCTCGCAAAACTCCAACGTTCCCGACTCCCTCCGTTGCAATAACCCTTTCCTCTTCCCCCTCTCTCTTCTCCACCCGACGTGCCTTCGTCCCCTCACTCTCTTTTGTCCTCTGCGGAATCTTCTTACCCCCTACACACACACCTAACCCCCTTACTGTCCTTATCCTGGCCCGCTTCATTCTCTCCTCCCTCCTGCCCTCGTCTCCGCCTCCTACTTCTCCCCCAAAACCCTTTTATCTCGGTCGTCGACAATCCGAAGCTTCGCTCCTGGGTTACAGGGGTGGTCCAGAATTATTCATGAACGGTTCCGATGCCTCGTTGATTTCTGGACTTGTCCCCGCACCCCTTTCCCGCCCCTCGTCCCTGCCAACCCCTTCCCTTCATTCTACCAATCCCTCTCTCTTTTCCTCCTACGTCCTCTGCGATCCCGTTCCCTCCTCTCGCTCTCAATTCACTTTTCATTCACCCCTTTTCTCATCCTCACATTTAAATACCTTTTTTCATCCCCTTGTCTCTCTTCCAACCTCTCATCTTACTCACTCTTTCTCTCTCTTACTGTTCTACTTTCTAACGACGCACTTAATTCCTTACTTTTATTCTCATTAAAATTCCGTAAACATAGGAGTCACAGTAGTTTCCTCTTCCCTTCATCATCCTACAACCGCCCGCCCTTTAACATCTCACAACACCAACTTAATAAGGAATTGAATGATCCTTTCTTTTCGTTTCCTAGCTATTTTCAGACGTATTGGTCCAATTCTCACGTGACAGGATTATGAGTAGTTGATACGAGCTCATTATCGCCTCCTGAAACAGTTTATATTTCAGTTTACATAACTTTTTTTAGAAATTATTTCCTCACCAATTGTGTTCTATGTCTACATTTAATAAATTTACATTCTTACAGTCAAATCTACATTTTACAATTTGATCCGCTATTAGAGCGTGTGGTGAGGACGCGACGGTAGGTTACAAGAAGTGAAGTTGAGTTTAGCTGAAAATAATCTACTTCAATTAATAATGAAGTACGTAACGTGTTTGAATGAATTATGCTTTTTTGTCTTATATTCGTGTATTGTTAGTAGTGCAAACTAGTCTTTCTATCGCTCGGCCCGCCAGTTGGATTCTCCTAATTAGTTGATCCTGATTGTCCTGCTGATGTAGTTTGCTGTGAAAATTTGTCTGCAGTTTCGGATTGAAATTAGAGTAATTTGAATTTTCAAAGTAACTTCACTCTTGTGAACAACCTTCTGGTTTCTAAGGTTCCTAAACCAATTTCTTCCGGTAGACGATGATTTTGTTTCTGTAAGTTCATGGTTTTTAGCCCTTTCATAGGCCAATTATTTCTGAATTTTACTTTTTTGATAGCTCAATCCAAGGAGTCAGATTAAAAGTTCTAGAACCACGGTAGGCTGCTATCTATTCATTTTGGAAGTACTCGAAATAGCTGCTAAACGCCAGAAAACTATAGGGTGGGAATATGAATTCTTGTGGCCATTCATGCTGAAATGGGTGGGAAACCGCTTTCCCACGGCCCATGAAAGGGTTAGAAAAAGTCACGCTGCTTTCCTTTGCATCTTATTAAGTTCTCGAATCAAATATTTTTCACTGGATTCCAAATGCTTGACGAATAGTTCAGGTGAAGTATTATTAAATGGTACCAGCTCTAAATGGCACCCTTTTTGTATATTGACATGCGAATCCTTTCCCACAGTTTTTAAATAAATTACAGTCTATTTACCGCCGTGTCACAAACGTTTAGAATATGATACCTCTGTGATAAATTGGAACTAAGAGTGGTGCCCAGTTATTTAACTTTACTCGGTACACTTATGTCTACTCCACTTGCATTATAATTTGAGGTTGTTTCAACTTTTTCACAAGTGTATTACGGTGCTTTTGGTCTGAATTTGTTCTAGTCACTTTTCTTGGAACCAAGAATAAGGTCGAATTAAGATCGGATTTAAGTAAATCATAGTCACAGGCTATGATTCACTTAAATTTGTACTTATTTCTCGATAAGCGACCGCATCTTCAGCAAATATTGTTAGACTGCTGAAAGTTTTGTTTGTAACATCTGTGATATAAATCATGGACAATACGGGACCGATAACAATTTTTTGTGGAATACAGTAGGTCACCCTAACCATATCAGGGCTGTATCCATCGATTACTACTTTCTGTTTGCGATCAGTGAGGAAGACGATACCTTTTTTAAAATCCAAAGAAAACGCATTTACCTACTTGCTTTTCCGATTTCACCTGATTAACGTGTCTATTTCATGAAGAAATAGCCCTAGCTAAGTTCCACAAGATCTACCGCGGGAACCGTGTTGATGTTTACCCAAGAAATGTTTACCATTCAATTACTGCATTCAATTTCTAACTAAAATGTGCTCAGGAATTCTACAAGAAGGGGAGGTCAGTGATGTAAGGCTGCAATTTCCTGGACGCTCTTTTCTTCCTTTTTTAAATAGAGGCGTTAAAACACATCACTCTGTCCTTTGGTACTATACATTCTTTTATTCACTTACTAAATATAACTTCTAAGTACGGTGCACTTTCTGATTCTTTCTGTTTATAGGCCTGATAATTTATCGCTTTTAGTTGGATTCAGTGCTTAAATGCTTGCAACTTCTTCATTAGGAAACCAGGAAGATCAATGTCTGTTTTGGCAACATCGTCGTTATATGCCCTTTATATAAGCCGTTTAAAATATTTGCTTTTCTGTGTCATGTGTTCATGCAAGTATTTATTGGCACTTAAATAGGAATGGATCAATGCTGTCTTTGGATACTGTAGCCTTGATAAAAAAATTTTAAATTAGGCTTCTTGAAGATTTAGAGAACCTAATTCATGCATTTGATAGTGTTTGCTGTACTAAGCTGTGATTTATTCTATTATTGCTTCAGAATACGAGTTTATATGATTAAATACGTTAACAAAGTACCGTAGCAGATATAAAATCTTTTCAGTGCGCGGATTGATTCAAGATCTTATTTCTTGAAATTCCCTTCTCTCTTGTACATCTCACCCTATATTCTTTTCTTATATCCTTTCCGGGAAGTGAAAACAGAATTCTTTCCTTTACCTTTTCACGGACATTTCAGCTAAAGATAGCTAGAAATTTTCCCTGGAAATAGCTTCACGCCGACCTCTTCTTTCTTCTTGATGCTGTGTTAGAGCAAGCGTAGGAAGGGAAGAATTGGTCCGAAGGGAGAGCATTGGCAGAAAGTAGCTCCTTCATGGAAATGGCTACTCGAGTGTGGATGTTGGTAGGAGGAATTCGTTTGGAAATTTGAATGCCCCGTGTTCTTATGCATGAGCTCTTTCTCCACGGCGGATCGTTTGGTTGGGAATCTATTATTATGAAACTTTTAGGATGTCACATTCAGTGGATTTTTATTATTCGTAAATCGAAGTGCTTTGTTATAATACCTTGCAAAATATGACTGCAATAAATTTCTGTTATCAATTTGCTGAGCAATGAAAACATGTGTAGTTCATTTTTTGGTAAAAAGATGTCTTGAATCGTGAATTATTTCATTGTTTGAACGAAGATCACCTGTTTCACTACCCTTTTTAAATTATTTGGCTCCACTTTTGGTTGACTGGAAAATAATAAGTTTCTTGACAAGTAAGAAGTTTTTACCTCATAAATTATAAATAAGAAGTTTAATGAAGTGATTATTGCATTAAATTTGCGTTATATTAAAAATTACTTGCCTCAATCAAAATTTCTTGAAATTTTTAGCAAACATGTTAACAAATGAAACGCATGATTTTTTTAGTACATCGTTCATGCTGTTAATTGTACTCAACATATCTCTCAGACGTATGGGTGATTTTGCATCTCGCTGGGTCGAAGCCAACTTTCAAGTGTTGCCGATCAGGTGCTAAATATATAGTTTCGCTTCACGTGCAACCCTAATAGGTACTCTTTTCCCTTCTCTCTCCCCCTGCGCATGACCATTCATGCGTCTCTCTCTCGCCTCCGTAGGTATTAATGTCGTCCGCACTTTTCTTACCCACTCTTTCCTCCAGACACCCACTCGCGATCGCCTCCTGCTTTCGCCCACCTTATCGAGCGCCCCCACCCGCGGCTGTACCCACATCACATACAGTCCTCCCACCTCAACGGCGCCTTCGGCTCCCTCCAGCCCGCTGCGCTTATCTCCTCCACATTCGGCCCACCCACTCGCTAACTTTCCCTCCCAGGACCGGCCCACTTCTTTGCCTCACACTCCCCTGCTCCCTCTGCTCTCCGCATCGGACTCTCCCCCCCCCCCCTCTTTCCAAGGCAACCTCGCCACCAGCGGAGCGAGCAACGCCAATGAAATATGTGGCGGTGAGATTAAAAAGAGGAGGAGGAAGGGAGTGGACGATGGCGGCGGTGAAATCTCACCCTCACGACGACGTCCACGGCGAGCGAGCGCTTCCACCCCCACCTCCCCCCAGGTTCCCTCGACCGCACGCCTCGCTCCCCTCCCCCCGTATTTTCCCGCCACGCCATGGCCCCACCTCGCCAGCGTCGCTTGTCCACTCCCATCCCTTTGGGCCGCATTACTTATGCCCACCCCCATTCAGACACTGTCATAATTTGTTTGCCCTCGCTTTCCAGACCTTGGGAGGGCGACAAGTCCAAAAACCCATACTCTTCTCGCTCCCCCCCCCAACATCCTTCCTGATTCCCTGTCGGAGACTTCCTTCTTGCCCTCCCAACTCCTATATACTCCTCCTTTCGTGGGACCCTTCGGAAGGGACATATTCTTCTTTCGAATATGCCTTTTTTCATCCCGTCGACAGCGTCACAATCTCCTTGCGGACCGCCCTCACCAACCCTCTCTCTCTTTCCTCCCTTCCCTCCCCTTTCCCTTTCTTTAACTCTCCACCCACGTAAGCCTGCTTGCTGTCCCACGACGGTCGCCTGGCGAAATTCCGGTGCCCGGACATGAAAAGATTTCGACCTGAAAGGGGGAGGAGGAAAAGGGTGATCGTAATGAAATATGCTCGCGATTATGGAATCGTATAAATCCAATACGGTTAGCTGGAAGGGGGGAAGGAAAAGAGGGTGAGATGCAATAGGGAATGGTCTGTGTGGACTCGAGGGTGAGAGCGTCTGTGGCATGCGTCCGGGTAAAGACATCTCCGCGGTAGGTCCTTCAGAATGCGGTAAAAAAAGTCGTTGAACAGGAGATGTACGGGGTGAGGGGCATGAAGGAGATGGATGCCTAGATATATGAATGGAAGGAGAAATGACTTAAGGATATTAATATGTTGAAGTAATTCACGTTTAGATTTGGCCATCCTTCACTCCTTGTACGTCACATTAGCAAGCGCAACGTTTTTGATGGTCGTACGATGTTAGAAATTCATGTATACTTTATCGCATAATGACTAGCTAGTGGTAATGATGCATATGGTGTTGATGAATTTCCCGCTCCTCCGACTAATTTTAGCTCGCTACCACCAACTGAGATAACGCCTGAATAAATCAATTTCGTAAAGTCTGTATGCCTTTCATGTATAGTTTTATTTAATATTTGTCAATTTCATTTGAATATCATTCGTCATAAACTTATTACTTTGACCAATGGACGTTCTTCTTTTTGATTCCTAATGACCCCAGTTTCATGATAACTTGCTGCTTGAAAATTTCTTGCATAGCATTTAGTTATACGTACTTTAGCCCAGTTTCATATCCTGTTTAAGTTTTGTGCTGTAAAATTCGTCGTGGTTACGCAATTTCACTGTTTATACTCACGTTAAATAAACTGGAAAAACTTATAGCATGAATGCCAGGACGTATTGCATGTGCTACAGTAAAAGGCTTACACAGTAGAGAGAAAAATTAAGGAGTAAAAGTAGTGTACATTAGTTTCATTCTTATTTCATATTCTAATTTCCGATGTGTTGTCCTCTTGATCAGTGGTAAGTGAAACTCATACTTCTTGGTAGGGGGGGCAGTTACTTTATCTGTGCCCAGAAAGATCTGAATCTCAGGAAATCACACAGCACGGATTTTACATGTCCAAAGATGTCTCCAGGAATCAAGCCAGGGGTTTTCGGTCTGTAGCACAACTTCACTTACTGCACTACCTGTCAGGTATAATCATTTTCAATTAATATTCTGCATCCAATTTGAAAAGTCACATGTACGATTCTCATGAACCAAAGATTTACTCAACGTTTTCGCTTTACTTGCGCCTGGGTGAAATACTTCATATTGTTGGAGTAGGGTATGCTTATTTATCTAATTCTGCTCTTCGGATAAAATGTTTTCGTAATACCTTTTATGCCATGGATTTAGAAAATTCGCTGTGATATCGCATGAGCCCATCGAATTCATATGAAGTATTTACCCCGCAATCTGTTTCGGACCTCAATATTATCATTGTATTGTTTTAAAACGATTTTTTGTGCTATTGGCACAAACACATTACAGCCTTCAGAATTCCGTATTTAAAAATGATATGGTGGCCTATTATGTTTCTACGTCAATTTAATATAATATTTTACAGGTAGAACTTATCTTTCATTGTTTCACTTACTTCCGAATTATGATCTCCATGGTAGCAGAGGCGTATCGAAAACAAATTCCAATAGATCGTCTCTTCCACGTATTTCATCTATGCACCATCTTACTCTTGCTGAGTTCTATCCTATGCCTCCATAGACTGTAACCCCTTACCCTTGCATAACCCTTGCGGTTCCTCGTAAAACTCCTTCCATAGCCCGACATTCAGTGGAAAAGGTATAATCCCTTTATCTTGGTTCATTCACTACGCTTTTTTTCCTCCTAAAACCTACCCTTCGAGATATACAGTCTTTGTCA